>JASSKH010000001.1:5434023-6034023 GCA_031763025.1 Macrocystis pyrifera
CCCCCCCCCCCCCCCCCCCCCCCCCCCCCCCCCCCCCCCCCCCCCCCCCCCCCCCCCCCCCCCCCCCCCCCCCCCCCCCCCCCACCCTCGGTAGCTTGGCGCAAGCAAATGTCTACGCCTGGTCGGTGAAAACCCGACGTGCTTCCTTCCGGCATTGTAGGGATGCGAGGGTCTACGGTCATACCACTACGGGTCAAATGAGTACACCCTCCCCCCCAGTGCCAGCGCACGCCTCCTTGTACTCAATTGCTCATCACCTTGTATTTCGATCCCAGACGAGCCTGGTGGACCAGTGCTGTGCCGGCGTGCTCGCGAATCTCACTGCGCCTGCGAACCCCTCCACTTCCACCTCCTCCCACCACGAGAGCTCGACGCAATGATTCACCCCCATCTTGCCCAGCACCCTGTCACCCGGGCATCGGGCATCGGGCCGGTCGGTCGTCGCACCCAACGAACAAGAAAACAAAAAAAACGGGTCGCTTTACAAATACGAGAAAAAAAAATACGAACGCAAAGCAAGCAGACAAAACTGGGTTTTCCGAGCAATTGTGCCCGAGGGTGTGCTCCACACACGTACGTACAGTAATGGACTTTCGGCGGGCATTCCGCAAAAAAGAAAGTTGAGAAGCGGAACCAGTCAGCCAAAACTGCGATACAGCAGTCCAGTAGGAACCTTCTGATAATACATTAGACTCACTGGTCAAGTCAATTGTCCAGGGTGAGATAACACGCGCGCTCACCCTTCAGTCCAGACGGCACTATCCAGAGAGGGCCGTCTCCGACAGCCTTCACCGACCCAGCGTCGAGGTGGTCGTAGTGATTGTGGCTCAGCAGCACCACGTCGATGGGGGGCAGCTCGGCCACGGACACGGCCGGCGGGGCAAACCGTTTCGGCCCGAGCATTTGGTTGGCGGGACGCCCTGTCCGAAAACATCGGGTCTGTCAACACGTTCAACCCGTCAATCTGTTTTTTTTTTTTGTGTTTTTTGGGTAGTATTTTGTGTACGTTTTATATATATTTTGTATATTTTGTAGTAGTATATATTGTTTATATTTTTGTATTTTATTACAATTTTTATATATATTTTTACATCATTCGTTTTATAAAATATATATATATATTTGCATTGGTCGTTTTTTTTTTTTTTTTTTATTTTTTTTTTTTTTTTTTCCATTTTTTGTTACATTCGTTTGTTTTATTTTTCGTAGGTATTTTTATTGCATTATTTTTTTATGTACCAGGTATACATTTTGAAGCGATGAGTTTGACACGCACGCACGCAGAGAACAAACGGGGGGTGGGTGGGGGGGGGGGGGGGGGTTGGGGTTCAGGTGGGGGTTGGGGTTCAGGTGCGGGTTCAGGTGGGTGTTGGGGGGGAGTTGTACAATAATTCCGGTCCCTCTATAGTGCCGGTCGGTATGTATGGGCCAGCCAACAATACCGGCCCTATTGTAGCGGCAACCAACCGGCACTAATTACTCCGCACACTGCCCCCTATGGTCAATCTCGTCTGTGTCAAGCGATTCCACAGGCGCTATAGCGAAGTGGCGCACTACAGAGGGTAACCGGCACTACTGAGTTGAAGTCGGTGTTGAGGGCGGGGTTGTGGTCTGGGGTGGGGTGGGGTAAAGAAACACGCCCTCACACGTAACGCCTCCCTGCTGCCGTCGGGAGGCGATGGACCGATCGGCGCGGAGTGCAAGAGCGGCGTGACCAACTCAACGTTCATCAGCACAGTTAGTACCGTGACGTCATCACGGACAACGTGCGTCGCTTCCCGTTAAAACGCTAGTACCCAGACCGTGAAAAAGTAACGACTAGACGGTGTAGAATAAAACGACCAGCACGTGAAACACAACGACCAAAAAGAAACGCTAGCGACCAGTAATCCATTATCTGCAATATGTCAGTCCAATTCTGCAACGTGCAGGATACCCCGTCAATCATGCCTGTCCGGAGGCGTCAAGCAAACACAGCAGCCGGACGTGCTTAAATAACTTCAATATTCCAGCCCCCACCCGCGCAAGGAAGCGGGTGGGTTCCCCGGGCGAGGGCTCGGGGCGTTCCTAGAGACAAGAAGGCGCAAGCAGCGTCTAGCGGATGCCGGTAGACCCTCCCGCCACATCACGCCACGCATCACCGATCGCAACAAGCCCAGCGCTGCATCTTCAACACCTCCCCTCGCGCGCACCGGGCCTCAATACCGCCGCTGCCTCCCCCCCCTTTCCCTTTCCCCCCTCCCCTGTTCTCACACCCCCCCAGCCCAACCCGATTCCTACCAAAATGTCTCCTCAAGGAAATCAGTTCCAATTTTTTACCACGTCACCCTCCCCCCCCCCTATCCCGCCTCGACCGGAATTCCTCGCTCAGGGATTTCAAGCTATACTTACCTGAATGAGCATGGTGGCGTGTCCTATCCACGTCACTCGCATAGGATCATCCTTTCCGTGTCTTGCGATCTCGTCGAGTTCCACCTGCTTGAGCGAGGCAGACCAAAACAGGGGAGGGGCCAGACCACCACCGTGAGTTCACCACCGTGAGTTGCCTGTTGCAACTCCGAGCGCCCCCATGTTCAAATATAAAAGCAGCCGACAAAACCCTTACCTGGCATGCACTCAAAACTAACACACCACCACCCCCCATGTCCATCACCATCACCGCTAGCCGGTTATTTCACACCGCGCACTTTCCTCAACACCAAACTACACCACACCACATCATCACACCATCCCTCCCCCCCCTCTGCCACCCCCCCTACCCCCCCCCACCACACCACACCATACCTTACTACACCACATCATTCCATTCCATACCATACCATACCGTACCATACCATACCAAGCCACACCATACCATACCATACCATACCATACCATACCACACCATACCATTCCACACTACATCATTCCATACCATACCATACCACACCACACCATACCACACCGTACCGAACCATACCATACCATATCATACTATACCATACCTTACTACACCACATCATTTCATACCACACTATACCATACCATACCATACCATACCATACCATGCCATACCATTCCACACCATACAATACCATACCACACCATCTTATCCCACCTCAGCTTTCGGGAGCGCTTCCTTCGCCTCCTCCTCCGTGGGCGACACGCCAAATCCCTCCTGAGATGTCATCACCTTGAACAGGTCCCCGATGCTCTTGGCAGTTGCGCCGGGGGCCCAAGGGTTGTCGTACGTCACTCGTGTTCGAGGAGACCTCGGGACTCGGTCTAGAGGGACAGCAAGGGGAGGAAAAGGTTCACACATCGTAGAAATCAGCTAGACCAGATAGGTCAGATCCCCGCTTCATGACCTAGGTAGCTCAGGGCAGATAGATTAATGATCTGTATGATCCAGCTCAGATATATTCATGGGCTGTACGATTCAGCTCATGTTGTCCTGGTGGGAGCCGAACAATCTGCATGATCTAACACGACATCATCTACCTGTAGTACCTCTCTCCTGGGTTGGATCTGTACGAGACAGATCCTGCACAGCATGTTATATCTGCAGGTTAGGATCTATCTGATCTATCTGGTCTATCTGATCTATCCGAGCTGTGGACTGCTATAGGCAACGAACACAGTACCAAAAAACATAAATACAAATGGTAGTGCGAAGCTATCGAGCGGTCCCTCAATTGAGTAACCGGAAAAATAGGAAACCTTTGGGCATGCCTAGGGGGGGTGAGGGGACTCACGATGAGCGGGGCAGGCAAGTCGGCATCTGCGGGGGGCGTGATGACCGTGGGAAGCACTTGTCTAGCCGTTGCCATTCCCGTTGCTGTTGCTGCTACGGGCAGTAAGGGGGGAACAGGAGGAGGATGAGGAGGAAGGAGGAAGGAGGGGAAACGTACGAGGAGCAGCGGGGGGGGGGGGGGGGGGGGGGGAGGGGAGGTTATGCCAAGGAGAGGTGGGGGTGGGGGTGGTAAGGGTAGGGGAGAGGTAATATAAGTATGGGGGGGGTTGTAAGGGGTAGCGGGAGGAGGGTTAGCAAAAGGTGAGAGGGAACGAACAAGTTGATAAAAGGGTTTGATCGACGAACGATGCCCGTGGTTTTATTTTTTCCTTGATATATGAAGTATACAAATAGGCGACAGATAGATACCATCCCTATCAACAGCGTCTGCTAAATACTCGGGGTAACGCCGCACGCACCATGCCGGATACAGGCGCGATCATCCCAGGCCAGAATACTACGGGGGTGCATAGTAAATAGGACCAAATCTTGACAGTAAAGATATGGAAATACATGGGTGTTTGTGTGTACCGTAGGTCCTATTAACTATGGCCCTCCGTAATAGTAGGTGGTGCTCGCGTTTTGATTGGTAGGATGCTGAAGGACGTCTAATTGTTTCATTTGTGGAATATTGAAAAACAAAATGTGCGCCATATATAATATACACTGAAGAGAGGGGAATTACAACGCCACACGTGCGTCATTCGGACTCTCCCGGTGTTCCCAGCAAGGCGTGGCAACCGCTCGACATCAAACCAAAGCAACACAAGAAACAAAAAAAAAAGTTTTCATATTTTACACATTGGACAGGTCATACAGGCCATTCCCACTCCATGATCTATAAACCTTTCAGAGCAGATATATTCCTGATCTGTACGATCTGTGCCTCGAGTTTCCGGGTGGGAGCCGTATTGTACAATCTTCATGCTTCCATGTATAGGACATGTCCTGCATAACAAAATGATAAGCGGAAAGCGCGAGAGCGTGAGTTAGCTGCATTCGATGAAAATCGACGAGCAGTGGGAATGCTGAACCCTATGCGCGACAAAAAAATGAAGGCAAGTACCGGGGTGGAGAGAAGGGACGACACCTGTGACCACGGCTTGTCCAGAAAATCGTCGACGGTAAAACCTACTACTAGTGAAGGCTGGAAAGTAAAAGTGATGACCAAAAAGAAAAGAAAAAAAGTCTCCCGGATTGGATCTGTACTTATACTATAAAGACCCTGCACAAAATGCTATAACGGCATTTAGGATCTAGATGATCTGTATCGATCCGATGTGTGTAGTGCAACATTTTCTACATGCGTGCTATATCTTACTCGGCACGGCAGTATCAAGACAATTGCGGGCATGCATACGCATGTACATCGTCCGCTGTGAGATCGTTCAACAAGAACACGGCTGGACACTCGACTTTCCTTCAACCTCGCGAGCAGAACATACTTATCGCTCAGGCCGAGAATACAATACATTACTGGTCCCTCCACAGTGCCGATTGCCCGCTACATTGCCTGCTTGGTGGTGCTGTTCTCCTCGTTTATTATATTCGCCAATCTTTTTCTCGCTCCTTCCTACTGGGACCGTAGTAAACAGGACCAAATATTGACAGCAAAAAGGGGTAAATATATAGGTTTTTGTGTGTACCGTAGGTTCTATTTACTATGGTCCCCCGTAACGGTAGTCGTAACTCAGTTCCGTGCCTTGCATTTTTTTATCGCGCCAAGGCTTCAGCCGTTTCTCCCCTCGTCCACCGCTCTAGTGTGGGAGTGCAGTGTGCGGAGTAAATAGTGCCGGTTGGTTGCATCTATAATAGTGCCGGTATTGTTTGGTTGGCGCATACGTACCGGCACTATATAGAGGGACCGGCACTACTGCATTTGTTTGGCCTTTCAAGTCAACAACAACACGGGGGGAAAATATTCCCGGCCAAGAGTAGCTGTCGATACGTAGGAACTCGCACTGCATTGAAATTTGTAACTATCGTCAGCTTGTGTGCGTTAGTGGATCCCGGTGGGTCGGTCGGTCGGTCGATCGATCGCTTCAGCTCTCTCCAAAAGGGGTTCCTGTTTGCTAGGAGACCTGCAAATACAAAAAAAAAAACTCGCATCCATGATGAGAGTGATTGATCCCTGTCGATAATCGAGCTTTTTCCCGGCTACATGAAATCCGACTTTTCCAAAAGCTGTACCTAGAATTCAGGCACAGGCAGTGTACTTCGTATACGTCGTATGCTAAAAAAAGGGCGTCACAACATACATAAGGCGTCATGCCCTATATCAAGTTTCAGGAGGCGTTTTGTCAAGCACATTTCGTAAAATAATATCCCTGGTATCTGGTAGGGCATTTAGTCCAAGTGATACTATTTCAGCACTTTTCAGGGGTCCAAACCGCACCGAACCGCGGTTCGGTCCTCTCTCTCTGTACACGATCACGGGGGAATCTATTTAATACCTGCCACTCTGTCCTCATGGTCATAAGGACATTTTATACTTAATATTAGTGTACAACAGTGCCTTATATTTGGGCACAGAGAACCGAATATGGTGTGCAAACGGAGGGGGGTGCCCGGTCTTCGGGTCCATCGTGGATTCGGGCTACTGATACAGTCCGATTCGGTTCGAATCGCCCCATGACACACCTAACTTCCGTTTACCGGCTCCCGAATTTCTTGTTTTCGTATGAATCCAAGCCTGGATTTCTCAGTGCCCCTCGTCCTACAGTAATAAAGTAAACGGTCCCTCTATAGTGCCGGTTGCTAGCTAGCTTATATAGTGCCTGTGAAATCGCTTGGCACGTATGGGATCAACCAGTGTGGCAGGGCAGTGTGCGGAGGGAATAGTGCCGGTTGGTTGCCGCTGTAATAGTGCCGGTATGCTTGTTGGCTATATAGATGGTTGTTGGCTATATAGCGGCACTATAGAGCTACTTACATATATATATATATCTCTCTCTGAGCGTGCTCGGTTGGTACATCCCTGGCCTCTCAGAGCTCCCACTTGAACACCGCCTCCTTCGATCACTTGCCGGACCTTTCCAGCGGTTCTTTGTTTTCTCTATTTTTTTTTTGGCACTTTCAGTTATTTTTTTCCTCTTTTCTTCTTTCGTTTCGTGTGCGTGCGAGTACTCAGAGCACGGCACCGCGGGCGAGCCCGGCGCCGTCGCGGGTGTCAGCGGGTGCTGGCGGGTAGAGGGGGCGTTGCAAGGAGCGCGGTCGCCGTTTTTGTGGCTAGGCGTCGCGTGTGCCTCGAAACACGAGGGGAGCATGAATGGGTTCTGTCTGGCTTCCATTTGTGGAATTGGATATAATATGTATACAAAACATAATTCAACCGGTGCTTATCTTTGCGACCAAGCTGAAGTTCACAGAGACAGCTACGCAGTCTGAACACCAATATTGTCCACAAAGCTGGCGAACGAGGGCCACGGTGAGCACCGGGCTTCACGCGAGGCGGGCGACGGGGCTCATTGTAGCAGAGACGGAGGAAAGCTTTACGCGGACCGATTCGGTGGCGAGGTGGTCGCGAGAGGGGCGGGCGGCGTACGAGGCTGAGAGAGGAGCTCTGCTGTTCGATTTTTTCTTGACCGGTGCAAGGTGTTCCAATCAGACAGATAATTATTACATGGGAGGGGACGGGGATTTTTTCTTCTTTCCATTTTCGGTTTCGTTTTCATTGTTTATGCAGTGCTGCTGTGCCGTGCTGTGCTTTCTCTTTCTTACATACAGCACATCACAACAAGAAAATAACAAGTCGCACCCTACCTGGGGTATGTACGTACGTACGGCATGCGGCGTTCGGGTTGGTTTCCTGGATGGAGCATAGAGCTCTTGGCATTTGCAAATCGCCTGTTCGCACCTAATTGTTTGGACCGTATGTTCCGTTCTTCCATTCTTTTTCTTCCTCCTCGCGAGCGAGCGTAGCGGGCGGAACTGCCCGTGACGCGAAGCGCATTATATACATATTTTTTCTTCTTTTAATATCATCACTTTCACTTTCCAGCTTAAACTCGTTGGAGGTTTCGTTCACCGTCAGCGATCGTCTGGACAAGCCGTGGTCACAGGCGTCGTTTCTTTCTTCCCCCCCGGGTATACAGAGACACCGATACCGTAAAGGTGCCCTCCTGTACAGCAGTCTGGTGTTGTCTCCGGCTCGCCCGTACCTGCGATTTATGTTGGAGTAGGTCTGAAAAATTTCGGGGGAGTCGGGACGACGAGTGTCGCAAATTCCGTACCTCGGCGTTGAGCCCTTCCTGGTCTCACCGAGGATATCGCCCCCGCAAGACTAGCTTCTTGGGCAAGGCCAATCTGAAGTGCCTTGCTAGAGCTCTTCCCCAACGAGCGTCCACGTACCCGCCCCTCCACCCCCTCCACCACCTGTCCCGCCAGATGCACTTCTACCTGCACCCCCTCCTTCCCCTGTGTTTGATCTATTAAGGGGAACTGCGATGTATGGACGTCATCGCTTGCTCGGGGCTTGGTTTGTGTTGTAGTGTGTGGGCGCTTCTGCGCTCGGCCAGCAAAGCTCCCGAGTTTGACTTTCGCGAGCGATCCTCGGAGCAGGAAAATTTGCAAGTTCCACTCGCAAAAAAAACATAAATAAAATAAGTAAATAAATTAATGAATGAGAAAGTTGAAATTTTTTTGACACAAACCGAATTTGAAGGTACCAGTAAAAAAATCAAGCAGTACGTGCCTGATTTTTTTTTTTTTTTTTTTTTTTCAAAACTGACAAACCTGAACGTGCAACAAAAGTGGAGAAACTAAAGATCTGCTTTTCAAAACTGAAAAAACTGAAACTGCAAAAAAATCGGAGAAAACAAAGAAGCGCTGGAAAGGTCCGGCAAGTAATAGAAGGAGGCGGTGTCCAAGTGGGAGCTCTGAGAGCTAGGGATGTACCAACCGAGCACGCTCAGAGAGAAATATATCTACAAGCAAGTCTACCAGCACTAACGTTGCAGGAATTTGGGCTTGGAGGAGGATGGGGATGTTGAGGGAAAAGGCCCAGGATACCTTTCTTTCTGAGCGCGCTCGGTTAGTACATCCCTGGCCTCTCAGAGCTCCCACTTGGACACCGTTTCCTTCAATTACTTGCCGACGAGAGCCTTTTTTCCTTTCTTCTTATTTCGTTTTGTGTGCGGCCGTGTACCCAAAGCGCGGCACCGCGGGCGAGCCCGGCGCCGTCGCGGGTGTCAGCGGGCGCTGGCGGGTAGAGGGGGAGTTGAAAGAAGCGTGGTCGCCGTTTTCGTGGCTAGGCATCGCGTGTCCATCGAAACACGAGGGAAGCATGGATGAGCTCTGCCTGGCCTCCTGCTGTGGGGTTGGATATAACATGTACGGGTCTATAAGGTTCGTTTGGGACTGCAAACAATTAAAGTCAAGCGGTGCTTATTTTGGCGACCAAGCTAAATTTTACAGAGAGAGCATCGCAGTCTGAGCACCAACATTGTCAAGCTGGCGAACGACGGCCACGGTGAGCATCGGGTTTCACGCGAGGCGCACGCGCTCACTGGGGCAGAGACGGAGGAAAGCTTTACCCGAATCGGTGGCGAGGTGGTCGCGAGAGGGGAGGGCAGCCTACGAGGCTGGGAGAAGATCTGCTGCTCATTTTTTTTTTACCGGCGCAAGGTGCTCCATGCAGCAGGCGGAAACTAATTATATCAGCGGGGACGGTTTTTTATTTCTTCTTCCTGAAATTTTCGTTTTCAAGTTTTTGCGGTGCTGTACCGTGCTGTGCTTTCTAATTCAAACTTAGGCCGTTTCCTGTGCGGTTCGATTTAAAAGCGTCAGATTTTGACCCGATCGCATTTTCAGATATGAACTTGGCAATCGAAACAGTCTTCCTCTGCGGAAAAATCAGATTTATTGTGCGTGCAGAGATTCGAGCAAACGCCGAGACCAACTGCTTTTGTTGTGGTCTGGCGTCGTGGAGAGACGCGCTGGGTGCGCGTAGGATCCAAGCGTCCGAGCCCACGCTGACTGCCTCTGGTCTGGCGGCGAAGAGACGTGGCGAGTGCGCTAGAGTCAACCTGTCTTGGTATTTTGTGTTTCATTTTGTGACTGACTGCTGCTGCTGCTGCTACTGTACACCAGTGGAGTCTACGAGTATCTATCCACGGAGAGGCGCGTGCCGAGTGCGCTTCTCTTAGTCTCTAGGCCCGAGCACGCGCCAGCCGACCCTAGTCTGGCCACGGAGGGACGCGCCGTCCGCGCGTCGGGCGCGAAGCAACGTCGGTATACAGCTGTATCACCATCCAACTCATCGATCGTTCTGCTGCTGTTTGCTGTTGTGAACAACATCATGAATTTAGAGAGCATGCCATTTTTCGATTTGAATATCTGATGACTCAGGTCGTCGGATTTTGGCGACGACCTGGGTCATCGGATTCTCAAATCGAAAAAAATCCGGTCGAATTTCGCATATTTGGACTGCATAAGCACGGTCATTCATTTTTGAGATCGAAAAATGCCAATCTGAAGCTCGAAATCGAACCGCATAGGAAACGGCCTCATGATTTAAAAAAAAAAAACGTACCCTACCTGGGGTATGTACGTACGTACATGCATGCGGCGTTCGGGTCATTTTCCTGGATCGGGGATGGAACTCTTGGCATTGCAAGTCGCTTGTTTGCACCCAACACCCACCAGTAATTGTTTGGACCGTCTGTTCCGTTCCATTCTTTCTCGTGGACGAGTGTAGCGAGCGGAACCGCCCGCGAAGCGCTTGTAGACCTTACTGGTTTGCCAGGTACAGTATGCTACTGCAGTATTCGTTGTCGAGGTTTCAGCGCTACATCTCCCCGAAAGAGATGGCTGGAGGCTGGAGGCGCTATTCCATGCTGCCATGGCCTTGCAATGCAGGTGATGAGGCGATGGTCATGTCATTTGAGTCACATCGCGCTCCAGCCACCGGCATAACGTACCGATACGATACTCGTACCTACTACCTGGTATATACACGAGCACTATTAATAGTTGCACAGCAGCAGCATAGTATGAGTGTTGCACCAGGCATACCGGTATGAGTGTTGCACCAGGCATACCGGTATGAGTGCTGTATATGTTGTTGTTGTTGTTGTTGTTGTTGTTGTTTGTTGTTTGTTGTTTTCTTCACATTAAACCGTTCTTTCTACGCGTCGACATCCAGCCCAACCATTGCAGTGTCCGTGCCGATTCTTCAAACCTAGAGAGATACAAGTTCTGTGGTCACAAAGCTACGCCACAGAGATACTACGTTGCCACGTATGCAATGCAATGCCATGTCCTCATACTGCGTACGGCAGGCACGACATACCCATTCCATGACCTAGAGAAACAAAAACGAAGCAAAGAGAAAAAACAAAAACAAAAACAAAGACAATTCGAAAGAGAAAAGAAACAAAAAAATACCTGGTATATGTATATACTTCAGTATAGCAACAAACCATCGTACCCCCGCATAGGGGACGTGGCAGACACTTGAAAATAACGAGCTGGAAAAAAAAAAAAGAAAAAGAAGAAAACATCACTAGTCGTCAACAGAGTAAGACTAAGAACCAAGGGAAAAATAACAGGCAAACCAAACAAAGCACAAGGCATGCTCCAGGTAGCGGCAGCAGTTTATGGTACGAGTAGCACAGCCAGGGTCTCCCTGCTGGCCCGCCTGGTACCTTGCTACCCTGTCTGCCGCCATCGTCCAGCGTTCGCCAACTATGCCCGGCCCCTCGGCGTCAGACAGTACGAAACAAGCAAAGCAGGCTCGTCATCCACCCACGCCACACGACTCCTTCAATAAGGCTTATCAATCGGAGAAAGGAAGAGAAATGAAAATCACATAGGGTCACCGCAAAGAAGACAATAAAATGAAATAAAAAAATACAAAAACAACAGGAAGACAAAGGAAGACCCCGTTCGAACCAGCTGCACCAGTTGGTGGTACGAGTAGTATAGGCATGTTCTACTTCTTAGTCTGCCCGGTACCTGGCCACCCTATCTGCCATCTCCTTCCTACTTTCGTCCACTGCACTTTCCCTTCTACTCCTCTTCCCCCCCTCTCCGCATTCCCTTGGTCGGGTTTTCTGCTACTCCTCTTGTTGCCCCTCCTCCCCCCATTCCCTTGGACACCACCCACGGCGGATGCGCGGCGCTGCCTGCTCAGCTCAGCCTCAGCCTCGTGCCACCTCACCATGAACCGTTCGGCTGCTTCCAGGATCCCCCAGTACCACTTCCCCGCCTTTTTTTGCAGCAGTGGGCCACAGTGCGGTCTCAACTCCAAACACCAAGGGAGCAAGTTCCGTTGACCCTTCGGTGGCGCGGAACTCCCTAAGGTCTTCGACTACGCATCTATGCCAAGTCTTAACCTGTCCGCCAGGTCTCGGGTTCTCCCCACCAGCAATCGTCCCGAACATCACCCGGCTGGGTAATCGATCCTTGCTTTGCCATGCCACCCCCTCCGCGAAGAAGAGACGCCGTTTGCGGATGGTCGTTTCGATGCTCTCGCAACGTGTCATCTTGAGGGCCTTCGCGTACGAGAGGGTGGCATGGTCAGTACGAAGTCGGCGCTGGAAGCCAATGACTCGCAACAGGACTTGGTGGTGAGCCATTCGAAGCTTGGCAAAGTGTTCCGCTCTGAGGGTCCACGTTACATACCCGTAGAGCAGGGTCTCAATCACCTCGGCCTTCAGCATTCGGACTTTCAGGCTAAGGGGGGCGGTCGTCCTATCATACAGCTCCGGGCCGAACCGTTTGAGGCATGCTCGCATGAGACGGATCCGTCGGTCGATTTCGAGCGAGAGGTCAGCATTTTCGTGGATAACGCCGCCTAAGTACAAGAACTGGGCCGTCTGCTTATACCTCTGGCCTGCTGCTTCGATGACGAGCGGTGGTGCGAGGGTTTTCTGGTCTGGCGTTTGCAGAAGCATAGTCTCTGTCTTCTTTTCCGACACCGTAAGGCCTGCTGCTTCGAAGACAGTCACGATGACTGTCATCATTTTCGCGAGCCCTTCAGCCGACTTCGAGACAATCCCTGCGTCATCGGCGTACAACATGCCCCATACAGCCCTTCGCACGCACGCCAACGGCTCCTGCTCCTTCGTTCCGACTACTCCAGCATCACTGAGTTGGACCAAATCCCTTACGATGGCTTCGTCATGGCTAAAGCGTACTAGTACGACGTGCAACGCAGCAGCGAAAAATACGTTGAACAGCAACGGTGACAGCACACAGCCTTGCCGCAGCCCCTGCGTGACATCAAACCATTCCGAGTGCTCGCCGTCATCCGTTCGCACGCGAGCCCGCATGCCATCGTGGAAATTACGGATAATTCTCAGCATCTTGGTTGGTACGCCAAAACGTGTGAGTACTTCCAATAACAGCGGGGCGGAAGCCGCACTGTTCCTCCGGGAGTAATTCCTCGGTCTCGCAGTAGTTGCTGACGCGCGACGCGAGGATTTTCAACAAGACTTTGCCTGCGTGGGCAACAAGCGAAATCCCTCTGTAGTTGTTGCAATCAGTTCGGTCATATGTGTACCAGGCACACACATATGTATATGGGTACTCCATAATACGAGGCTGACAGTTTTCGAACCAGGAAGCATACATACTTCATGGCCGCAAGCTACAGCGTGCAGCACGCGTATCAAGGCCATGGAGACACCCTCCTATGTATCTTCCCACCTTTTCGTGAGACCTTGCGCCCAGCCAATGTGTCCCCCGTGCTCGTCATGGAGGACTCGCGCCTGGAGAGGACGTTGCGGATAGGACGCCAAGCTCTGCCTGCTGATGCCAAGCTCTGCCTGCTCATCCCAGCAGCACTCGTACTGCTTACGGCAGCGCTGCGATTTTCTTGATCCTCGCTTCTCTGAAGCACGGATTGTCCGTCCATCCAATTGGCCAACCTCGACGTGGCGCACGAGCGCTTGGAGCGGCAGCGACAAGTGGAAGTTTATCGAAGGTGCGAGAAGGTAACTGATGCCTCTCCTCTGCCAGACAGCAGCGAGCAGCGTCTCCGTCGAAAAGTTTTCGTAAACATTGAAAGGGAATATCAGATGTTCTGAAAGGGACCTGGTATAAGTACCCCATGGGGTACGTGGATAAAAAGTACCCCACCAAAGAGGTACTTTTAAAAGTGCACGTACCCCAAAGGAAGACCTACTACTGTAACTATAACACATATACATACATCCAATGTCGACGTCTCCCGAGCTTTGATCTGATCCGGTGCGCTACTGCTGTACAGCAGGCCGCGGCACCACTACATAAGGTCACATACAGCCGCAGCAGTACTATCGTGTCATTTGGTATCTTATACTACCGCTGCCTCGCAATAGTACGTCGACGTCGTCCGTTAGAGTATGATACTCCCACTCGTACTGGTATCCGACAGATCATGGTCTATTAATAGTACATTGTTATTGTGTATGTATCTATCTGTAACCCATCGCTCTCCGTCCACTCCCGGCGAACAAACAACCTTTACCTGGGTATGTTACTACTGCTGCTGCTGGTTGTCCTCACCACTTTTTTTTTAGGAAATGCGTGCAGAAGAGCTATCAAGGATAATAGGTTCCTCCTGTCCTGGCCTCATGATTCGGGTGATAGACTATAATACAAACTGCTGTTTTGATGATAATATACCTAATTTTGTTGTATTTTAGAAAGAAGAGCAGACGCCATGGTGCACGAACGACCACCCACCGCACGTGCATCAAATGAGCAGCGCGAGCATCAGGCCTGTGCTGGACCTCTGCCGCCTACTGCTCAACACCTTCAGGAAGTATATACCGTGTATCTGTACATCCTGCATTGTTTAATTTTGTAGTACAACTATAAACAACACGAGTATTAGCAAGCAGCAGTAAGGCTTCACAACGTACACTGCACATATAATTAATACATTGTCGGATAGTGAAACCGTAAGTTCATGCGCAAGGAGTTTTACCTCCGATATGTTATTCAGGTTGCCCTCCGAATATGTGCCACTCAATTTCCACTTTTCGACGTACCTTAAATATCGACATCGGTGTATATATCAGCACCATACAAATAGCTGCTTGCTTCGTACTCGATGTAGATAGTATACGCGTTCTGATGTATTAATATGGTCGTTTTGCGGCGAGAGGGTGGTAGGCAACGTAATGCCCCCCGACGACGTAGTACGTAACGCGAGCGAGTGGTCACGCTTTGGAAATATAAACATATCTCCAAGGAAACGCTGTTGCGTACCAGGGGATTCTTCAATTCATCCATGGAACACCATGTCTGCCTACCAGCATCTTCTATGCCTCGCGCTTTATTCACCTCGCGTTTTTGCGGGGAAATTTGTCTTTGTTAACCTCATTTTTACTTTGCTGCTTCAGGACAAGCCGTCTGTACTCCCCCCCGGTACGTGCCTTCATTTTTATCGCGTAGAGGGTTCAGCATTCCCGACTGGTGGTCGATTTCCATCGAATGTCGCTGACTCACGCTCTCGCGCTTTCCGCTAGTCAACTCTATGCACAAGAAGAAGTCCCGACGAGTATAGACGAGCATGCAGTGGCGGGGCTCGAACCTGTGAAATCGTCCTTGGTCGTTACGCGGTTTACCTACTACCAGGTAGACCTTAGGGGACACCATGACCCTAAATGACATACGCTGCGCCCAACATGAACTATTTTTTTCTCTTCATGTTCCCATCTCATTTCTTTTCTCGCCCCCTCTTAGTCCTAACTGAGATCCGGGGTCATATAGCAGGCTTTTCTCTCCCCCCCCGATACGCCCCCCCCCCCCCCCCGTGCGCGCTACCGTGCACATGTTGTATTTCTATCGCGAAAAAGGTTCAGCACCTCCTTCCTGTGTCGACTCGTGTCGAATCCTACGCTCTTGGCTGGCCACCTAGGTGGCTTTGGGTCTCTTCCTGGACGAGTGTAGCTCCGTGCAGTCTAGATACCGACTCTCCTTCTTACTTCTAACCGACGAATCGGGCGGATTGAGTATGCCCGAGATGTTGTCTGGGTCGCGAGAGAGGAGAGGGCCCCGCACAAAAGCTTGCGCATCCCGCGCGAACCTCGCCGCTACTTCCATCCCTGCATTGTAGTAATTCGGGCGGTTTTGGTCGAAGTGGTCGATAACACTCCTGACCGCGGCAACGCATGTCTCCATCATGTTGGCGCTCAGCTTCCCTTTGATGACCGCACCTAGGGCGCTGCGCTTGACATGGTTGTCATCCTGCATGTATATCCCCCCAAAATCGTCAGTGAAGCCACCATCGTACGTCCCTCGTTCATGCCCGTCGAACACGCTAAGGTCGGCCCTGTGGATACTCCACTCGTCACCAGAATATCGCCAACGAGGGTGGATACAATCGCCATTGAACTCTAGGGCGCGTTGCAGCCGCGTGAAGAGTGCGACTAATACGTGCCTGCATGGCAAGCCACAACGCAGCACCTGCAAGCAAGTGCATAGCTGAAAACCGTCAGGCCTGACAACAACGATGTGCGCGCTTTCGTCTTGGTACCGGAACACCACTTTTACGACAGCAGTTAGCTGCACGTGCTCAACCAGTTGATGAAACACGGGCAAAGTTGTCGCCCCAAATTTGGGGCCCAATGGATCATAGTCCTCATCGAACCCTTCCTCCGGCACCTCCCGACATACATCGTGGTGGTCACTGCTGTGCTCTGCCAACTTCCTCAGGAAGTCGTTGGCACCATTGCCCTCTGCCAGCACGTCTGTATCATAGAGGGTGCTTGTCCGTAGTTCTTCCAGCATTTTCTGCACAAGGGTAGATGAAACCGAGCATTGATGGTTACTCAAACTATTGGACCGATCGACAGTGGTTAGATATAGAGCACTACCTTCTGGATCACTCAGTCAGTACGTAGTCAGCGCCGACTGAGTGGTCCAGCAGGTAATAATAGTGCTACATAACCACATTTCACACTGGGCCCAGGGGAGAGAGGTGCAATCTGCTCACGGCTATAAACATATTTCAGCATGAGAATATACTGAAGGAGATTCTATGCACCACAACTGTCAAGGACGGACTACCGGCACGTATTACCGTTGTCTCCTCTCACCTTATGTGCGTAGTGGCTGACCTTAACTCTTTCGAGTTCCTGCAGCATAGGCTCGAAAGACTTGAGCACTTTGTCCTCCAGTTCCTTGATGCTGACGGCGGGGACCTTGGCGGCACGTCTTTGCGGTCGTTTCGGTCAATGTGGACAGGGCAGTCGAGGGTCTTTCAGGTGAGCATGCAGCACCCAAACATGGTGTAAGACTTGACATCTCGACGTATACCCCCCGTAACTGGGCCTAGTATCAAGGTCAGCAATCTACCGCAATCTACCCAACATCTTGAGGACCAATTTACTGTTCGTCAAGGATAATAGACTTCTCTCCTCAATCGATGTTTCCTGCCGTCTTTTTTTTCACCATTGATTACGTGTACCACGAAAGAAAAGCAACATGAGCGACTGAACTCAAGCCAACTAACTGGCCGTATATTTCCGGATCGCCCTAAAACGAGAAGACACCAGATCGTGGAATAGAAAGCATGTGATGGATGATGTGGAGGGTTAGACATGAAACATTGGCGTCGCCCACCCTCGCCGCACTATACCCTTGATTCAAACTCACGCGAGGGATTCCACAGCAATGGCCCTTGTTCGTCTGGCCAGCTCCTCCTTCACCCAGTTCAGGGTGGATTTCCTGTTGATGACGTGGCGTGTTTTTAGCACACCGAAGATTCCCTCCACCCTCGATGATGCTGTCATGTTCAGGGTCATAGCGGTCGGGTGGTAGCAGCGGGCCCAGTGCTTCCGTTGCCTGTAAATACAACGATTGAACCATGAGATAATTTTATCGTTCTGTCTAGCAAGGCAATATGCTTTTGTCTCTGAGCAGAAACCGAAAACCATGCTCGTGCCCGTCTGACCGACGGACTCACCCGAATAGGTAGCCGCTGTGGTACGCTTGACACGTCGAGTCCTTGACCATTTCCACTACTTTCGCCCACACCCCGTCAAAGGCCTGCAACCCGTGGACGAGCGACACGGCGACAAGAACCCACGGAAAACGCTGGTAAGGCTATATGCACCAGGTATTGGACACTCCATAAAAACAAAACAACGCAACAAACGCGGCGCAAAACCGCAGCGAACCGTGGTCGCCGGTCCTTGCAGTCTGGACCGTGCCACTTACATTCTCCGACGTAGCATATGCGCAAGCATATATCAAGCCCTGTAGGTGTGAAGTGCTTTGCCCGAGCGCGCCTTGGCACTTCTTCTTGACATTTTTCATCAAGTGCCAAAGGCAATGCAAGTGCACTGTGTTTGGAAGATGCTCCGCAACCGCGCTTGTCATGGCAGCGTCGGCGTCCGTAATAATAACCTTCACGGTGGGAGGGAATACACAATTAACGCAACACGTTAAGGCTCTGCCCGTACGGGCGTGACACGCGAGCACCAAATAGGCAGTGGCATAACATGTTCGATCGACGAGAAGTGGAGGCAAGCAGAGCAACTCATCACCAACTTTCACTGCGGCCATGGCAAGCACCCGAAAAAAACGCAGAGCACCTCACGCTTCACGAAGTAAGCGGCCAACCCTTCAGTCGACAATACGTGAATGCACACCCCTTTAGCTATCGTCGCGCTCAATAAATCGTTTGTGGTAAATGACCGTTGAATAACACAGTTTAGAGACTGGCCGTCAACTCACCTCAGGGTGCCCACCACAAATGGCGACAAAATGCTTTAAGGCGTACGCGAACGAGGTCGTCTGCTCGTCCGAGAAGAAACCTTGGGCCAGAACTACAGACTTGTTCTCGGAATCAACACCGATGAACAACATCAGTTTCAGGTCATATCTGCACACACGAAGAACGCAGGAACACGTTGGAAACACGACGGACCGTTTCGGCGATACCACAACTGCGAAACTGTTAAGACATATATGCAAAGCGGTTGTCAAAGTCTGGCGCACCATGGGCAATCGAACAGCGTTGTGGTTTCCACGAACGAGACTCACTTGTTCGTCAGGCAGGTGTTATCCTGAATAACAAGGTGGCCGTATTGTTGCGCAAGGAGTTGCTGATCGGCGGTAGACCAGAAAATCTTGTTCAGTCGACCTGAACCGTCCAAGTCCCACTTGACGTAGCAACCAGGCGTGCCCTTCAACGACGTCACTAGATCCATTGCGTCGGTGGGCGTCGACCACATTTCGCGTCCCACTTTCTTTGCCATGTTCCGAACCTGGAACATTGGAGGGAGGATCGCAAGCACTACGAGTAAGCGTCATGGTAATAGAGGGAGCAAAGTATGCTGAGCGGACGTTTGCAAGCATGCGAATATGTGCGGTATACGTGGGAGGCCAACACGCGACGAAGGGATGAATGGCGGTACCTTGTTCTCCAGGAGAACACAGTGCTCTAGAGAACATGCGCAGTCAACGACCCTTTCTATGAGCGTTTGCACGCTCAAGCTTTAAAATGATGTACGACATTGGCAAGGTCATTATTAGTGGCCCCGGTAGCCCCGCCAACATGCCCTGCCCGACAGACAGATGAGGTGGTATGACGACAAGGGGTGATGCATACAGGCGAGTCGTACCACACACTTTGTAGCATCCCGCCTGTTTTTTGTGTGTTTGCCTACGTAATGCTTATGAGGCAAGTACGCCTGCACAGCTTGAGCGCATCAATTTCTACGGCCGGTGTCAACGTGCATCCTCCACCCCTCAGCATACTTAAACCTGTGCTGTTTCACTCGCCTTCTGACGGCCCGTCTCTCCTAGTTCAAGAGGCGCGAAGTGACTTGCGATCAACCTGAACATGTCGAAATAGGTTATCCCTGTCTTCGTCCAATGTCGAATATCTTCAAGGCATCCTTCCTCAATGCGGTCAGGAGGAACCATATCCTTGTTCCTGATCAGCTCCACCCTTGCCGAACACTCATCGACGTGCTCAAGGCAGACCTGTGCCGGGCGATAGGTAACGTGTGCAAAATAACACTATCACCGCATTGTCCCTTCCGGGGAGTTCATGAATAAGAAGCGTAGCAAACTGTACTGACCATCCGGGCAAAACAAGGCAGGAAGGAGCAGGAAACTGGGCTTACCTTCCCCATCGTCGGTGGCTTGTTGTTGTTCCAGTTGACCTTCACTTTGAAGGTACACCCACACTAATCCAAACCGGTACAAACACACGCACAGAGATGGAACGGACGCGAGGGACATAATTGGGATACATGTTGCATACGTGCAGGAGGCCTTTAACCGAGGTTTACACCGCAACGCCCGGTGTGCCGATGCTTGGCGCTATTCTCTACCTTTCTGCGAGTTACTACGAGAAAATCGACGGCCTTCTTCTTACCTTGCCCGTCTCGCTAAGCTTTGTCTTGCTGTCCCTGCGTTGATGCCTTCGCTTGCTGTTTTTCTTCCGAGTTGAACTGTTCTTAAGTCCAGCCATGATGCTGTCCTCGTCTTGCTCCTGCCGTTCAGACGAAGCACCGGACGTTCTTGACGACCGACGAAAAACACCGTTCGTGGTATTGTTGCTATGAATCGTGAATGCCGACACTACCTCGAATCAACACGTCAAGTGCGTAAGGATTCATGACAACGCAAAACACCATTCGTGTCAAATATCACGTGTCGAGATACACCTGATCAGACCCCTACATCATCTATCCGGAATACAACTTCCACCTCGGATATCTCAGGAGGGTTGGTTGTGAAAAAAACACATGAACGCTGTCAGGCCGATGCCATGGGAATCAACGTTCCTTGTGTGCGCCCGCCTACTGCTGCAGGGTGCGAGACCCAACAACAGCAGATGCACAATGTTGCATGATGGAGCTATTGTCATTTTGTAATCGCCAAATTCGCACAAGTATGTTCGCATGCCTACTGCTGCAGGTGCGAGACCCAACAACAGCAGCTGCACAATGTTGCATGGAGATATTGTCATTTTTAAGTCGCCAGATTCGCGCAAGTGTGTACTTCCTTCGCAATTCCGTTTGACGTGTCCCTTCGCGAGCGCAGCGCGCGGCGTTGGCCGCCCGCGAAGCGGAGTCCTTGCACATATTTCAAAATGCAAATTAACAAAAAATACGGTAACAAACAAGTTGGTTGTATCTTCTCTGGCCGCCCGCGAAGCAGAGTATTCTCGGAAGGATGAGAGAATGTGAGTTTTGTACGTACGTAAGAAGTCAAGCCCTTGAAATATTTCAAATTCAAATTACAAAAAATAGACCGGTCAGCCCGCCACAACAGGTTGGTTGTATCTGCTCTGTTTGGCGAGGAGATAACCCGGAACAAGCTGTCTCGACGAGGTATTACAACAACACCAGCACTTAGACGAGGACTGCTAACCTTCTATTGCTGTTGGGGTAGGTTGGCGCTTGCTACAGCAGAAGACTTCCCTTCCAGGCTTGCTGGCTCGAAGCTCTGAAGCCTCTCTCTTTACCGCTCTAATTGCCTGCAGTGCCCGACGATGGAGAGCTGTGCGTGTGCTTCTAGCTGCTGTTTCCTTGGCTTGGGGTGTTTTCCGTTTGGCTTGCTCTGCGGTGCTGGCGAGTGGAAGCTGGGACGGGAACGGACCAGACGTGTCGATAGGCGATGGCCCGGCGTGGCGTTGGGGATCTTGCCGGCACAAACGAAATGCACTACGAGTACACTGTAGAAACCCTATGGTTTGTTTGGGGTACGTGCACTTTTAAAAGTACCTCTTTGGGGTACTTTTTATCCACGTACCCCATGGGGTACTTATACCAGGTCCCGTTCTGAAATGGGGAAGCGGTAAACGCAACTCGTGAGTCAGGCGAATATTTCGTGTACCGGGCCAGCTTTTAATTAATTTAATTCCGGGGGCGAAGCCCCCGAAAATTCTTGGAAACCCTGTGCTGTACGTAACTGGGACAGTACGCAGTAAACGAGAATAGACAGGGCTCTGCGGTGCGAGGATACATCCGCTCTGCGCTTCGATATTACGTTCGTTGCCGACTGCGACTGTAGAGTGTTCTCACTGTTGCCGGTAGCCGTCGCTGTCTGTGCACTTAGCGCTCTGCTGCTCAAATGGGGTATTCTGGCGATATCTTTACTGTTGGTATTTGGAAGAGCGATATATCTACGTACATCAGTACTGTAGTACTCGACAACGAATTTCGTCGCGAGAGCAGGTAGTACGACGGCAATAAGTCGTAAGGAGATTGCGCTCTGGCGCATTCGTCAATATGCGAAGGATACTATCTATTTCCATCGGGAAGGAGCCTACTGGCTGTATGTACGTACATCGCATACAGCAGTAGTATAAATAGTAGTGTACATGTACCTGGCACAATAATACGTAAGCGCGGCTACTCTCTACCTTACCTGGAGCGAAGACAGCACCGTGCAGGTTCATAAATAAATGCAGAAGTGCAGATTGAGAAGACAGATACAGTGGTCATACGAGTATATAGTCTGGCACCGGTAGCTTTGTTTTTCTTTGTAAGGCGTATACTTGAAGTTTACAGTAGTAGTATGTATAATTTAGCTACCTGATATTATTTTGTCAATATTATATCACATCAATCATGACACACGAGCCTTGTGCTACCGTAATTATTGCCGGTGGTGAATGCAACGTACATATATGCATATGCAAGCTTTTATACCGGTTATATGGCAGCCTGGATGATCTGACTCTCTAGGTTCCCTAGTTGCCACAAAAAGGCAAACTACTTCTTGGCCTGCTTGTTCGATGCACTCACTGATATGATAGGCCAAGCCTGAGTCAGTTCGTAGAAGCCCCTCCAGGGTATATATATATTATCGCTTAGAAAACACAAGACAAGGAAGAAAGGGGGAGAACACGAAGTACACACACAACTACAAGAAGAAGAAGGGAGAAAGCGGCGGATAGAAACACGCATATTTCCTGTGTGGAACTCCCAAATACCGTTACACATGAATCCATACACCAAGTACGTGAGCACTCCGAACAGCCCCCCTGCTCTCTACTTGGTGAATGGGATCACCACACATCGCTCATGATAAAGTACCATGCCATGATTATAGACCACGATCACCCAAAAATCCAAATCCAAGGTATTGTACTCAAAGATAAGTATATGTCAAGACCACCAATGTCTCCAATCAGAATATCACAAATACAAATATCAAAGTCTCAAATCTCACAAAGAAACAAACTAAAAAAAAAAAAACAGAAATCAACTCCTCAAATCTCGACTGTACAGCAAGATCAAGCCCGCCAAGCCCAGAAAAGCCCACAAAGCAACTCCTCAAAATCTCAGAAAACAATCAATCGAATCCTTGCATCATTTATATAGTGTACTGCAGTCCCCCCTTTTTTTATCTCTCCATCTGAATCAAACACCAATCTGACATAACCTCTCTACAGGGGACACACTAAATCCAGTCAAATGGCAACAAAAACCCAGAATTTCGTCTCTGAAATAACGCCCCAGTTTAGTGCGGTCGCCGTAGTATACTACAGATTTCAATTTCGCGTTACGTACGTAGATACGTATTCAGTATAATAATGTTATACAGTAGTTCCAAATATTTCAGTTTTCCTGCTACGTACAGCAGTCTTCCAGCCCCAACGGAACGGGATAAAAAGCACCACTCATGAATCACGATCGACTCCTCAACTCAAACCAGAATGGTACATAGTGGCATGTCGGATTCACTCCCTCGTCCCCCCCCCCCCAAAAAAATTAAATCACAAATCATAGGACCGCACGAAGTCAAATCGCCCAAAAAAATAACTCTTCAGATCTCAGCAATAAAATATCATGACCTCCAAGCTCAATAAAATCCATAAACTATCTTCTCAAATCTCATGAGATTTGTGATAACTTCCTCGAATTCCTTCTCTTGGCCTCGTCAGACATAAAAAATTGACTCAAAAATCAAATTCTTGAATCAACACTCAAATCTTCAAATCAGTATTCAAATACTCAAATCCCCAGCCTCTCTGTTGCAAACAAATAAAACTCTCGAAATCCAATGCCAAGGACGACGGCATTCTTCTCGGATTCAGTCAGGTAAAACGGCAGTTTCCGCGGAATTGGTCAAAAGATATTCAGTGGAACCTCGTCGACTTAGTACAGTGATCTCCGGGGCCCTCCCCTCGCCAAACGCTGCTGGTGTCTACGGGCACACTATCATAATCATTCGTATTGTCTCCAGCGCGCACGCTCGAAAAGATCAACTTACGAATTCGGCGAGACTTCAACTCCCGACCCACCCTAGGGAATTATATAGCACTACCTGCTAGACCACTCAGTCAGTACTGACTTTGAACAAAAGCACAAATTTTCAAGAACAAAAAAAAAAAATCAAACTCTCAATTTCCGAAATACTACCCAAACCTTCCAAATCAGAAAATATTTCCTATGGACCGCACACGCCCCCAGGCGCTTCATAGTCTCTCTTCAACCTTACCCAAAAGATATCCCTCTATTTCATAAGGAATTAATGCAAATCATATAAAATATCACAGTAGTCCTACTCATCAAAATAAAAATTAAGCCAAGAAAATAAATGCCAGAGATCGCAAGGAACCCCGTTCCCCCGGACAAGGGTCTCCCCTTGTCCCCTACTCCCGCCATAGATGCACAGATCGCGACGGTAATGCGAGATAGCATACATTCCTTCACTTGAATTTTATTTGATATTGAAACTACTCGAAAACTCCAATAACTCTCGCGGACTCCAAATCGACCAGAAAAACAACTCCAAAATACAAGCAATGAAAATATTCATCCAGATTCAAAGGCAACCACATTTCAGTAAGAATCACCCCGATGCCCCGAACACTACTGCTGTTGCCTCCGCCGCGCCTGCCTCTCCGTTCGGTCTCATGGCGTCACCGCATCTCGAGTCATCCAGCTATTCCTCCTGGGTGAAATCAAACGTCGCCTCCGCAGCATTGACTCGGCAGACAGAAGGGATGGAACGTGCACTCGAGCGATTAGGTCTGCACATGCACTGCTTGCAAACTCCTCTTTGGTATAGTCAAGTTCTCAAATGCTACTGCAAATAAACAGCTACTTATGAACGAGAATATCTGGTCCCACATCAAACCCATGTATTCCTCGACCACCATATATGCTGCAGTACATACTTGATGAACACATACAGCAGTGCCAAATAAACCGTTTTCGTCTCAGCTCACATTACCATACTACTTCTGCTGCTGCTGAACTCGAATAGTATATTACTCCGTCCGCAAATAAATATCTTGCCTTTAGCACGTAACAAGCGGCGCGGGTCGTGCTACACACCAACCCAACAACTCAAAAAAGAAATACCCGCATACAAAGATGTAAATATGTGAAATGCCGCAAACAGACGTGTTGCTGTAGTTGGGCACAACGGTTCATCACATACACCTCTTTCTGCTGTACTCGTGTCGATGCTCAACCAGAGCCCTCGACCAGTCAACCACAAAACAGACAGACGTCATAGTCCTACAGCAGTGCGTCTACAGAAAAACTTCAGTGAGGGAAGCTATACGTATACGTATACGTCTGTTCATCTCATTTCTTTTCCAGTATTCCCAAATAAATCTAAATCTCCAATGTTCGCAGATTCTCTCCTACTCTCAAATCGATACACAATCAAATTAGAAACGAAAATCACCATAGCAGTCAATCAACAAAGCCAAACGTGCCTGGTGCGGACGTGAGTCCTTGCCGGTGGTGCCTCGATTCCTTCTCTTTCCTCCTTTCTCTTGGGGCACCGCATCCCGAACAGATGATGATGCAGACTCCTCCCCCTGCGCCCATCTTCACTCTCTCCCTCGTTCGTTCCTCCTCTCTGATCTCCAGCCGGAGCGACATCTCGGCCATCTCTCGTTTCAGGCGGGCGATCTCATCATCGCGGCCTGCGGCTCCGTCCTCCCGCGAAGCCTCGTTCCTTCTACTCGTTTCTGCTCCGCCCTCTGGCGGAGCAGTTCCGCCCTCTGGCGGAACAGGGTTTCGCGCTCCTGCGCTACTAGCCATTTCCGCGGCCTCTGCCGCGGCGTTGCTGACTGCCTCTGCTGCCGCTGTTATCGCCACTCCTGTAGCTCTCCTGGCTCTGTCGACCTCGTTGTCGCCAGTGCCTCTGCTCGGTTGATGACCCTCTGGCCTCTGCATCCGAAAAACTGAAAATCTCTCGCTCGTCCTCGAACGGGGAGTTGCTCTCCCGGCGTAGCCCCAACCAGCAAGTGCGTCCAATTGGAACAGACGCTAGCATGTATCAACCAAAACGACGCAGCACCGATGCCGAAGAGATGGACTGCGATTTCGCAAAAGGGTTCTGCAGTAGATCCACTGTCGATTATCAATAGGCCGCGAATGGGATCGGCATTCCGTTTCCTCTTTGGTAACGACGCCCCGCCAATAATTCCTCCTCTCACACCAATACTGCCAACATCATCGCCTTCCCCGCCCGCCGCATCACCCCCCCCCCCCTAGCATCAACATCCCATATCATGCTTGCTAGCCTCCTCCGCCTCTGCGCTGTGTCTGGCGCGAATAAAGACACACAGCAATGGACTAGCTTGAGCAACTTCTGAAGCGGGGACTCTCGGGAATAAGGTGCCTTCACTGAAAGCCAACCCGAAACTAGCCGGTCAGCCATCATCATTCGCTTAGGTTCCGCGTGCTCTGCCGTCTCGGCTGGGCAAGTGATCAACTTTGGATTTCTCCGTTGGCTGGACGGTTGTGAAGTGACGGATTCCTGTCTGGCTGCCTGTAAACGGCGCGAACGAATCCGATCACGGTGAGGACGCAAGGGGTGATGATACCAGGCTTTAGTACTCGCTCAGAACTCAACACCATCGCTGCGAAAGAAAATGGCACAGATGTAGAGTACATGCAGGCACGCAGTTTTTAGAGAGTCGCAAAACTGGTGCAGAAGCAGCGTCAGTAATCCATACCCAGTCAATTAATGGTGTTCCGTGCCTGTCGCACAGACACGAACGAACGTAGCACATTATCGAGAAGTTGGTGCTCGACCGTCCACAGTTCCTATATTCGGCGCTCCCGCCTCTTCACAATCTACTGCGTCAGTGTACTCGTCCCTGCCACCTCAAACTTACGATAGAGTACACGTTTTACAGTATCCAACCTCATACTAGTCTAGCTGACATCCCGCGCGGTAACTAGCCATGCCAAAAACGCGGTACATATCTGGGTTATCCTTGAAACCCACCGTGTAAAGATAGGGTGGAACCACCCGGGTGTAGCTTCCTGCACATGGTCTATTGGTCATTGTGCGTAGAACCCTATTAAGAGCAACTTCGGGCCTATGTCCCTGCGCTTTCCCAGAAAAATCATGGGAAAATCAGGATCGACCACGACCCTTGCGAGGTCTCGCTCGAACCAGAGCTTACTACCTGCTGGGGGCGCATAGCGAACGTCTGCAAATGACGTACGAGTGAAAGCGACCTATACGACGATGGTGCTGCGTACTTGGCTATATTGCAAGGCTTACCTGTGTCTAGCATCTCCCCCCTTTCGACAATAGCAGTACGGGTTACAAGACGTTATGACAAACCACCCAAGAAACCGTGCACACAAAACATTTTGACGATGGTAAATGCGCTGAGGGGAGTTTAAGGGGTGTAATTCATTGGTGATCTTCAGGAAACGAAACCGATATATCCAAAAATCAACTCAGGGGACGATAAGTAACTATCCCCTTGTACCCGCGTCGTCCAACCCCATATAAACCGTTGGATACTCCGGTCAGCAAGTCAGGCGCTACTTTGCAGAAAATCTAAAGGTTGCTGCGATTCGCTTTGCCTTCGTGCCGTGCTTAGTCACGCTGCGTGGACGGGCCATTCTCTGTGTCGGGTGTGAAAATGTTGATCTCCGTGATCTTTCAAAAACACCATACACAACCGTTTGGTACCAAAAATTTTGGTACTAAAGGGTTGGACGACGCGGGTACAAGGGGATAGTTACTTATCGTCCCCTGAGTTGATTTTTTAAACCCGATCACTATCGGAGATCGACGAGACATCGGACAAACAGACAAAGCATCCCCAGGTCCCAAGGACACGATACAACCATCTGCCAAACTGTCTACACGGTTGCCAGCTGCATCCAGCGAACAAGAGCAATTGCGCTAACCTGGTCGACATCCGCTGCCTTCGGTCAGTGTTGAGAGGCTTCTCGCTCCCAGGCTATACGTAGTCACGCGTCCGAAGACCGGAGCCGAAACATACACCACGACACACTATTACATGAAGACCCGAAACATTGCGTTTTTGATGGGCATGTCAGCCTTAGCAGCAGCCGCGGAGCCGAACATGAATGGGCAAGCCCACGCAGAGGACGGGCCTGCCGAGCCCGAAGTTGCACGTCCGATCGGCATCCTGATAATGGCGGAGGGTAGGTCGGGCTCGACGATGGTTGGAGAGCTTTTCCGACAAAACAAGGTATGTTCGTGTACGTAGGTACCTGCTCGTACGTATCTTTCGCGACTTTTTTTTTCTCGTTTTTTTATCGCCTACCGTATGCTTTTTGCCCGTAGCGGTCTGTTCTGGACAAGCCGTGGTCACAGGGCCTGGTGTCTCTTTCCCCCCCCTGTACGTGCCTTCGTTTTTTATCGCGCACAGGGTTCAACGTTCCCACTGCTCGTCGATTTTCATCGAATGTAGCTAACTCACGCTTTCGCGCTTTACGCTATACCCTCGTAATCAGTTTTTATGCAAGAAAAAGTCCTTATCATCACCTGTGTACGAGTATGCACGGGTGCAGCGGTACTGCTGTAAACACGAAACGACGCCTCTCTCAACTACAGCAGTACTGCTGACGTACTAACGCACAGCAGTAGCATATATTGAGGCAAATTGCCTCGTGTGTACGAGTACGTGGTAGAAGCATCATATCGGTACATCAGTGTTTTTTTTTTTTTTTTTTTCACTCATCACTTTCACTTTCCAGCCTAATTCGTGAGAGGTTTTACCCTCGACGACCTTCTGGACAAGCCGTGGTCACAGGTGTCTTCCCTTCTCCCCCCCGGTACGTGCCTTTATTTTTTATGGCGCATAGGGTTCAGCATTCCCACTGCTCGTCGATTTTCATCGAATGTAGCTAACTCACGCTCTCGCGCTTTCCGCTGATAAATCTCTTTGATGCAAGAAAAAGCCTCTACGAGCATGCACTCCGTGAGACTTGAACCCACGAAATTGATCTTGATAGGCACGCGGACCACCTACCAAACCACTGGGGACGCCGGCTTCGTATGAACATCACCGAACAGAATGCACGAATACGACTGACTACAGGTATATAGGTACGACGGAACACACCAAGAAAAGACGTAAGGCGGTGTGCTGCTGTGTGCGCTGCTGACACAGCTCAAGTGCGCAGTGATCAAGGTGCATTACAGACAGTATTAATACGCGTTCAGCCCCAAACACGTTGCTCCTGTCCTGGCAGCAGCAGTATGGGGCAATGCTGGTACGTACAGCAAGCAGCGGTGTCAGCTTTTCGCGGGTCAGGTCAAATCTCACGGGTCGGGTCGGGTCGGGTCGGGTTGGGTCGGGTCAGCTGACCCGACCCGACCCGCGAGATTTTGAAAGCCTCTTGACCCGACCCGACCCGACCCGCGAGATTAAAAAAGTTGTTGACCCGACCCGACCCGACCCGTGAGATTTGAAAATATCCTGACCCCCGACCCGACCCGACCCGCGAGATTTCAAAAACCTCCTGACCCGACCCCGACCCGACCCGACCCGCCACCTTCGGATTGACCCGTGAGACACGGGTTTCATGCGGGTCGGGTCACCTTGACCCGCGAGACAATTTGTCTTGACCCGCAGGTCCGACCTGCGGAGCCGGTCCGTCGGTCGACACTTCAAAAACAATTTAATATTCATTTTGTGCCCACAAGCGATATGTGGCCTGGCTGTAATGGGTATTAGTGGATGCGGGCATGCGTATATGGATTTTGACAGTGGTTTAATGTTTGAACACGATACTAGTGGATGCGGGCATGCGTATATGGATTTTGACAGTGTTTTAAAGTTTGAACAAGATACCAAAGGAGTATTATTGGGTATTTGTACGAGAAAAGCCTTTGGATAAGAGAGCGGGAAGTACTTTGAGTGTCGGGTCCGCGGGCCGGATGCGCGGATCCGACCCGCGGGTCAGCAGAAAAGAACTCGCGGGTCACGCTGGCCCGACCCGCGAGTGACCCGTTTTCTCGCGGGTCATGACCTGACCCGACCCGTGAGCTTTTCACCACCTCTTGACCCGACCCGACCCGACCCGTGAGATTTGAAAAACTCTTGACCCGACCCGACCCGACCCGTGAGATTTGAGAACCTCTTGACCCGACCCGACCCGACCCGTGAGATTTTGACCGCTTCCTGACCCGACCCGACCCGACCCGTGACATTTTGAACACCCCGTCCCCGACCCGACCCGCGGGTCGGGTCATGACCCGCGAAAAGCCCTGGTATTTTTGGCACGTATTATGTTCGGTTGAAATATGTACTCGTATACGTATATTTGTCAAATTTTCGTACTTTTGCCAACTTTTCTCGTCTCACGAGCACTTTCAGGCAAAACTCTAAGTACACGGACACGGGAAGCCCTGCCGGACACATTGGTCTAGGTCTCGGTGCGATCCGTGCACTCTGAAGCGCGTAGCGGGCGCTCAAAGTTTTTTTCCCGGCGGGAGTGGATAAGACGATTTCCCTGGTTTCAGTAAGAGGCCTTACTTTGTACGTACGTACGTATGGGTCTGTCAGTATTTCGAGGTACGCATTTGCGAGGAATATATATATATATATGCATGAACTGCGAAGTGCGAATACTCTCAGTATCTCGAGGTTCTGTACTGCGCATGTTGCCTTTACTAGAAGTATTTCGTGTTTCGATACTACTGCGGGTACACACTTTCCTGTATTCTCGGGGTTCGGTACTGCTCGCATTCTCATTACTCTCAGTGTTTGGGCCTTCTCAGTGCTGGCAATATTTTTGCCGCCTGTACTCCAATACTTTCAGTGCTCGGACTGCGATTTGTTCTCGAGCATTTATCTGTGAAACCTTGATGTTACCCTGAGCACCAAGAAACATTAATTTTGGGGGAACATCGTATATATTGTACCAGTATGTATGTGCTACTGTATCTTACTCAACCGGTCACAAAGTATTGTGGCGCAACCTCGACCTCGCGCAACTATTTTTTTCTTACGAATTAATCGCCGCGAGTCGGCTGGATCAATATATCCACTTACCGCTACTCTACCCGATTTTATATTATTATTGCAGTAATGATCCCACACTATAATTCCGTGAACAGTATAATATATAATAGTCTGTCCTCAAAAATATGTTGTGTGTGTTCTTCACGTTAAAATGATGAGTGGATGCAGGTACTACGTCTACACAAGTGTGCAGGGTTGCATACGAATGTTGTTCCGCTCTTGCGCCACTCCCCTATTCATACGGCACCTCCCGGAGGGGAACCTTGTATTTTTTATGATGTCTACTAGGTACGTACGTACGTAAGGCATTATCTATTCGGTAAATCCCTAGATCGAGACACCCCAAGGGCGCCGCCCGGAGGAAAAAATGTGAACCGTCGCAGAATACCCCTGGAATTATTTTACTTGGTATTTGGTGTGGTACCATTTCTTGTTTCGAAAATTCTAGAATGTTTGCTGTAGGGTTGGTTGTGTGTGTTCTCCACATTAAACCGTTCTTTCTACCCGTCGACATCCGGCACAACCAGTGTCCGTGCCGATTCGTCAATCCTAGGAGATATACAAGTTCTGTGGTTACAAAGCTACGCCACAGAGATATTTCGTAGCCACGTATGCAGTAAGCACAGTGGGCAATGCAGTGCCATGTGTCATCATACTGGATACGACAGGCACGACATACACATTCCATCACACTCTTTGGCGTACCAACCAAGATGCTGAGAATTATCCGTAATTTCCACGACGGCATGCGGGCTCGCGTGCGTACGGATGACGGCGAGCACTCGGAATGGTTTGATGTCACGCAGGGGCTGCGGCAAGGCTGTGTGCTACCACCGTTACTGTTCGACGTATTCTTCGCTGCTGCGTTACACGTCGTACTATTAATAGTACCCTTCGGCCAAGACGAAGCCATCGTAAGGGAGTTGGTCCAACTCAGTGATGTTGGAGTAGTCGGAACGGGGGAGCAGGAGCCGTTGACGTGCGTGCGAAGGGCTGTATGGGGCATGTTGTACGCCGATGACGCAGGGATTGTCTCGAAGCCGGCTGAAGGGCTCGCGAAAACGATCACAGTCATCGTGACTGTCTTCGAAGCAGCAGGCCTCACGGTATCGGAAAAGAAGACAGACAATGCTTCTACAAACACTAGACCAGAAAACCCTCGCACCACCGCTCTTCATCGAAGCAGCAGGCCAGAGGTATAAGCAAACATCCCAGTTCTTATACCTAGGCGGCATTATCCACGAAAACGCTGACCTCTCGCTCGAAATCGACCGACGGATCCGTCTCATGCGGGCATGCCTCAAACGGTTCGGCCCGGAGCTGTATGATAGGACGACCGCCCCCCTTAGCCTGAAAGTCCGCATGCTGAAGGCCGAGGTGATTTGAGACCCTGCTGTACGGGTGTGAGACGTGGACCCTCAGAGCGGAATACTTTGCCAAGCTTCGAACGGCTCACCACCAAGTCCTGTTGCGAGTCATTGGCTTCCAGCGCCAGCTCCATGCCACCCTCTCGTACGCGAAGGCCCTCAAGATGACACGTTGCGAGATAATCGAAACCACCATTCAAAACGGCGGCTCTTCTTTGCGGGGAGGGTGGCACGGCAAATCAAGGAGCGATTACACAGTCGGGTAATTTTCGGGTCGATGGCTAGTGGGGAGAACCCGAGACCTGGCGGACAGTTTAAGACTTGGCATAGATGCATATTCGAAGACCTTGGGGAGTTCCGAGCCACCGAAGGGTCAACAGAACTTGCCCCCTTGGCTTTTGGAGTTAAGACCGCGCTGTGGTCCACTGCTGCAAAAAAGGCGGGGACGTGGTACCGGGGGATCCTCGAAGCAGCCGAACGGTTTATGGTGAGGTGGCACGAGGCTGAGGCTGAGCTGAATGAGCAGTGCCGCGCATCCGCCGTGGGTGGTGTCCAAGGGAATGGGGGGAGGGGGGGCAACCGAAAGAGTGGAAGAAAACCCGACCAAGGGAATACGTGGAGGGGGGGGAACAGGAGTAGAAGGGAAACTGCAGTGGACGAAAGTAGGAAGGAGATGGCAGACAGGGGAGCAAGGTACCGGGCAGACTAGGAAGTAGAACATGCCCATACTACTCGTTCCACCAACTGGTGCAGCTGGTGTGACCGTGGTCTTCCTTTGTCTTCCTTTTTCAATTATTTCTTGCGCTGATCTTCTGTGATTTTCATTTTATTTCTTTCGCTTCCTTCCTTTGATTGATAAGCCTTATTGAAGGAGTCGTACAGCGTGGGTGGATGACGAGCCTGCTTTGCTTGTTTCGTATTGTCTAACGCCGAGGGCCCGGGCATAGTTGACGAATGCTGGACGGAGGCGGCGGGGTAGCAAGGTACGAGGCGGACTAGCAGGGAGGACCTGGCTATGCTACTCGTACCACAAACTGCTGCCGCTACCTGGAGGATGCGTTGTGCTTTGGTATGGCTGTTAATTTCCCTTGGTTCTTAGTCTTACTCAGTTTACGACGAGTACGAAGCGGTGTTTTTTCTTTTTCCTTTTTTTTTCCAGCTCGTTCTTTTCAAGTGCCTGCCACATCCCCTGCGGGGGGGGCACGAGAGTTTGTTTCCTATATATATATATATATATATATTTGCTTTTTTTTTCTCTTTCGATTTGTCTATGTTTTTGATTTTTTTTCTTTGTTTCGTGTCGTTTCTCTCTGTCATGGAATGTGTATGTCGTGCCTGTCGTATCCAGTATGATGACATGGCATTGCAATGCCCACTGTGCGTACTGCATACGTGGCAACTAGCCTTGTGACCACAGAACTTGTATCTCTTCTAGGATTGAAGAATCGGCACGGGCACTGGTTGTGCTGGATGTCGACGGGTAGGAAGAACGGTTTAATGTGAAGAACACACACATGAAATAGAGAAACGAAACGAAACAAAGAAAGAAGACAAATCGAAAGAAAAAAAAAAAAACGAGAAACATATATAAGAAACAAACCGTCGTGCCCCCCCCGCAGGGGATGTGGCAGGCACTTGAAAAGAACGAGCTGGAAAAAAAAGGAAAAAGAAGAAAAACACCACTACTCATCTTAAACTGAGTAAGACTAAGAACCAAGGGAAATTAACAGGCAAACCAAAGCACAACGCATCCTCCAGGTAGCGGCAGCAGTTTGTGGTACGAGTAGCATGACCAGGCCCTCCCTGCTAGTCCGCCTGGTACCTTGCTACCCTGTCTGCCGCCTCCGCCCAGCATTCGTCAACTATGCCCGGCCCCTCGCCGTCAGACAATACGAAACAAGCAAAGCAGGCTCGTCATCCACCCACGCCACCGACACCTTCAGTAAGGCTTATCAATCGAAGAAAGGAAGAGAAAGAAATAAAATGAAAATCAAAGAGGATCAGCGCAAGAAATAAAAATAAAAAACAAAAGGAAGACAAAGGATTACCACATTCGAACCAGCTGCACCAGTTGGCGGCACGAGTAGTATCATAGGCATATTCTACTTCCTAATCTGTGTATCAACCCAAATGTCACGCGTGATATGTTGATATAAGTTGAGTTGGTACATTAGCAGTATCAACTATCGCATCGACACAAGGCTGAATAGTTGATATATTATAAATCATCATGATATATCATACCAAGTGAAATTCCGTGATAATAAATTGATATTTTCAATTGGATATTTTCACACACAAAAAGAGGCGTTTGCGTCATGTAACGCCACTTTTGTGCGTCCCAACCAAGTAGCGGATAGATATACGCGCGCGCCCCGCCCCGCGCGGCAGTCCATCTGTACGCCGAGGTTCACACGTCACACATCACTAGCTGCACACCACACAGCACTCGACATCATGCGTGACGCGGCCAGTATCGCTAGTGCTGCATTCGCCGACAACGTGGCTCTGAGTTATGCTGCCTACGGCAGTAGAGCCTCAACGCTGGGGCCACGCCCGAAGCTGCTTCATCATCACTCGAGGACGAGGACGAGGACGATGACGACGATGAAAGCATGAAACATGACATCTGGTAGAGAATGCTGTAGGGCGCCAAGTGCCAAGTGCGAAGTACCGCTTGCAGAGACCCGGAGGGAACGAATTGTCGCATGCAAATGAAAGGATATGTTACAGGGTTGTACGTACATCGTTGTAGAGACATCATCGTACAGAATAATAAATACTCCGTGTTGTTATGATACTGCTTTCGTTCCCGTACTCACTTTTTGCTTTTCCATGCATCTTCCTCGCCTCCCCCCCCCGTACGGGCGGCATAGCGATGGCTTTCATTGATGATTTACTCCTGCCCCTTAAGTCTAGGTCTTCCCCCCTTTTTTTTTGACGTACTTTGCTGGCTTCGTTGCCTCGCCGTTAAGAGGTGTGGGAGTGGGTTTTGAGCAGCCGCATCTTCAACTCATGTTCTAGTTCGTGGAATCGGGGTTTCTGCGAATTTCCCATAATTCTGCATATACGGCTCATCAGAGTGGGCTAGTGTCATGGTACTGCTTTGTATGAGGTTGAAAGCCCGGTAATTACCTGGGTTCAGTCACTGGGAACGTATTTGTAGTACTTGGAAGGCGTCTCTTAGATGGAAAACAAGGGGTTTTCCAGAGACGCACGAGCTTGGTCTCAGTCTCCGCGTGCACGAAAGGAATAAAACTGCTCTTCTTCTATAGCTAAGCAGCCAATACACGTGAGTACCAACGATTACCGACTTAAAAGGCAGACCTGTCCAGGGATACAAAGTGTCCCGCAACCTTGATCTTAACAGTATGGAGTATGTATGTTCATGGGTTTCACGTGTCTACCTAATAATATGTAGTGGGCTGGGTTTGTGTGATACTATTAACACTCGTGCCGTACGATCGTACAGAGTTTGTCAGTCAGCCGCATCCATATGACGTGCGTCGGCAAAATGACCTAAGAAACTACCTATTAATAGAAGAAGCGTATGGTACAACCACACACGGGCGTGAGTGTGCATTCATTTGCGTAGATGTTGCTGTCTCTGATACCTGATACAGGCTGCAGCACAATAACTTATTTCATAGGGATTAATACCAAAATTGAACACATATCATCATCACTGCTACGGACGTGCGCATGCCTGCGCATGTGCGGTGATTTCACTCGTCCTGTCGTCGCGAAATTTCAACTCATCGGGGCTCTGTTAAGCTGTTTGAACCCTTCCAAAAATATCAAGAGATCATGATAACCTGATATATCGATGTATCATGATATGTTGATATATATCAACGTATATCTATCATGATAATATCACGCCGATTCCGTCCAAAATATCAAGTATCGTATCAATCCCGTATTTGGGTTGAAACACAACCCTAGTGTGCTGGTCCACAGCCTAATCCGGGATGACACTTGAGTAGTTCGGCTCATCCAGTATGGGGGGTTTTGTTTTGGAGCAGCTGCTTTATTTGCGCCGCTTTTGGAGAAGCAGCCTCGAATACAGAGAGCGAGAGGAGTCCGATATGAAGCAACAGCTAAGCTCGCGCAAGTCCCACACTACCCGGGAGAGATGACACGGGTACTCTCTCGGGTGGCTATCTCCACCGTACCTGCTCCTCTCGGGGGTCAGTTCGGGTCAACGTGCCCAAACTCCAGGGGGTAACAACAGCATGTTCTCATGTTACAACGGGAGCTATGGGCTTAATTGACACACGACACGAAATTGGAACGTGGAAGTGTGGTGTTTTTACCAATCCGCCGGAGGATAAAAAAAAATTATGCTTGTACAGCAGGGGGGGATGCTATACCCCCATCGTCGGAACTCCCCGATGGTGAATGCGGGAGCCGGGTGGAGGATCCCGAAGATGATGCCATAGAGACGACGTCGCAGCTACTGCTGTAAAGTACCTTTTCGTAAGGACCAGTAGCAACAAAGCCCCAAGCGGAAGGAAGCAGAACCGAAGCAGGGAGTAGCAGAAGAGCAGCTTATTATGTTCTACTACGTATGGTTCGACTTTAACCATGTGCACCTCTGCCGTGTGAAGCAGATAGGGGGAGGGCGTACAGCAGCAGCTGCGACTGAAAGCCCTATGGCAGGAGTGCAGCCGTGCGCACCCCCACCGTTCGTATAGGGTGGGGGAATTTCAAGTCGTACCGGGTTTTTTTTCCCGTGTGCAGGAGGTGACGTCGTGCGGGATTTATTTCCCCTACACGTATGCAGGACGCCAAGTCGTGCGGGATTCATTTCCCGTATGCAGGAGGCTAAAACTCGTACGGGATTAATTTCCCGTATGCAAGAGGAAGCAGATATGGGTATACGCGAGGAACATCCTGCTCAATTCGCGAAAAGCCGCACAGCCGCCATGCTGTGCGCACCCCACCATGGGGGAATGGGGTAGCCCCGTGACGTACTATCAATAGTCGCGTGCCCTCTGCTGCGAGACGTTTAGTGGCGGAGGCGTCGCATGGGGATTGGATGCTGTCTGCAGCAATGCTACAAACGAAGGGAATATCGTCTGCACGGCAGCAAATATCATGACAGTAGCAGCAGCAGCAGCAGCAGCGGGCAGGTTGTGAAGTGGACATTCAGGTATCTCGTCAGCTGGAGCTTTTTAGTGATCCGGCACTTCGCAGGCGGGAGGTTAAGTCTAGTATTTCTGGGGGGTATTCGTAGGAGCAGTTTTCTCTTGCGATTGCATACACCCGTCGATCGAAGTATATTTTTGATCGTACAAATGGAGATATGTGTCATTTTCGACTGGGTTTGGATTCGTTCAGGGTAACTCGTATGTTGAGAGATACCGTTTGGGACGTATTGGAGATTTAAATTATATAGTAATTATCGTTCTTCCGGGGTAAGTGGTGGATAACACATGGGATATGTGTCGTTCATCACTGGTTACGGATCTCTGAATGGTATGGAATATATAGTTTATCCCGGGAAAGTCGTGAATGATTCGAAGGTAGAACATCGTCTATAGTCATAGGTTCGTCCTGGATGGTACACGTAGCCTTTGTTCTTCGCCTTCGTTTTAAAATTTATTTTCATGTTCAAATCAACCAATCTTTGTGAATCCGAAAAACGTATACCTGGGGATGTTTTCTGTTATAGATGGGACCAGGGACTGGTGGAACTGATACTTACATTTTTAACGGATTGTGTTAAGATCAAGGTCGAGACACTTCGTATCCCTGGACAGGTTTGCCTATTAAGTCGGTACTCGTTGGTACTCACGCGTCTTGGTTGCTTAGAGAATGAAGAAGAGCAGTTTTATTCCTTTCGTGCACACGGAGACTGAGACCAAGCTCATGCCTCTCTGGAAAAATCCACCTAAGATACGCCTTCCAAGTACTACAAATATTATCCCAGTCCCTGAACCCAGGTAATTACTGGGCCTTCAACCTCATTCAAGGCAGTATCATGACAATTGGCGAAGTAAGGGTGCGTGGGTGCACCACGAGAGGAAAGTGGTATCGGTGGTGGCTACTGACTTTATTGACTCATGCTGGAACCTTTTGTTTGTGACCGTGTAATGGTTGCAGAATGAGGGGGGTTTGCATTCTCATCGGGTTATGCTACCAACAGTATTGCTGCGCGAACTTGGATTTGTTCGCGAAGGAGAAAAATGGAATACTTGACGTTCTGCGGATGGTCGAATAATTTTATTAGCTGGGAGGGCTTAGGCTGTTCGTGCTGAAAGTTGCAACATTTTAGTGTTTCTTTATTCGGTTGTTAGAGGCTACTGGTAGTATACAAAAGGCGAAAAGGGAGCATTTTCGGTTTTACGTATTATTTATCACAATCGACTTTTATTTCGGGTAATTTTAGTGCCAGATAAATTCTTGGTGAAAAAGGATGTATGCTATCTCGAGTTTACCGTCACGATCTGTGTATCTATGGCGGTGGTAGTAAGGGACAGAGGATTTTTTTTTGTGCGGGGGACCTCGCGATCGTCTGGCATGATATGTTTCGGCTTGGTTTTTATTTTTTTGGCGCGACTACTGTTGTAATATTTTCCGTGGTTGCAATAGTTTGTGTGGGATTGAGGGAGAGGTTTTCGCTTGTCGTCGGGATGAGTTTCATTTTGCCATTGCTGTGATTGATGTAGGCCAAGGAGTTACGTTCGTTCTGTTTTTTTTGGTTCGTCACTACTATGTCAAGAGCCAGAGAGGGTGTTCGTTTGGTCTATTGATATGACAGTTGCGTACCGATGGGCACCATTGCCTTTTGTGGATTATGTGACTCTTGTCATGTGAGGTTGTAAGTGGTGACGCACGAGGCTCACTTCTTCTCTGCCCCTACCCTGTGGGAGGCCAGCAATACACGACCTGAAAAACATCCATCCATAGACTGCCACGCACTCTGGGCTACCGTTGCCTGGGGCTACGAACGACTCCAGCTGTATTTCTCAACATACGTTTCTTATTTGTATGGGTTTTTTTTCCATCCGCTTCATCTCTTTTTAACGGGACATTTCTTATTTGTTGGGGGAGTTTGGCGGCAGGGGACTGGATATTGATTTTTTTCAATATAAAATGATCAAAAACGAAGGAAACAGGAACTTCCACAGTGCGAGAGGAGTCCATGGTGTATTAGATGTTGGGTGTTGTACAAAGTGCTGTAGTCCGCGTTTCTTATTTTATTGGTCGTTTCCGAATAGGGCTTCGTTTCTTATGTCGTGTGGGCGTCGATCGCTGCTGTTTCTTAAGCTGTAACTTCCTACCTTGTCGGCCAGTGTGAGGTACTTTTCTAACGCCGAATCCCTTATTCTTTGTGAAAGACCGAGCCTCAGTTTCTTTCCGATACATTTCGTAGTAGTGGGCCTTCAGCCTTTTGGGACCGAAGTCCCGCTTAAGGGGCAAACCACTCAAATTGGAAATATTGTGTCCCCAAACGGGGCTGCAATTCTAAAAGGGTTTACTGTATTCCTATCTCATCTTTGCTCGTGTGGTTGGCTTTCCTTTTAAGCTTCGAAACGCTTCGTTTGGATGAGTTAATAACCTATCATAACGGTGGGTCCTGAATAAGACCAATTCTTACGCCGTTATTTCTGGAAATTATTTTTTTCCTCTTGATGAGGCCCCAGAAATATGTGCATGAGAAATGAGAAATAAGGACTACCTGGTTTCTGTTATGGCTTCTGATGTTGGAAATTGTTTTTTGTAGCGTTGGTTGGTCTTGTTTGTGTCAAAGGAAGCAAAGTCAACGGCCGCCGCGAGCGTGGTCTCGGTACCCATGTCCGGGTTGATTTTCGCCCGCGACGTCAAATCGCCGTTGATGCTGCTGCTGACGATGATGCTGATGCTGGTGCCGCTCGTGCTGCTGGTGCTGCTAGTAGTGGTGCTGCTGCTGGTGTTGCGACGTCGGATCGCCATCTCTGCTGCCGTTGCTGCTGCCGTTATCGGTTCCATGTGGGGGAGAAGCCATATCTTTACACGAGCGCCGTTGCCCGTAGTTCCAGCTCGCCGTAGGTGTAATGCTTTGGCGTTGGTGACGGATATACTCGGCAGATGGGCAGTATTATAGTACTGCTGCTGTAGTGAAAGTACCCAAAAATCAAGTAGCTCTCAGTCCCTGGAGGCACCAAAGATCGCCCAGAACTGGGCTCAGTTCTGAGATGATTCGCTGATTTGTTGCCCCCTCAAGCAACGAGACAAAAAATATGGATAACTTCCTATCCCAAAATTGATGGCTGATTTCTGGGCTTCGGAGATTGCTGAAAACTCCAGAAATAAGGCTACCAGTGAAAAAAATCCCATACTAGTTGGTCTATACGAATGGGTCAACAAGGCAAAAAAAAAAAAAAAAAAACCAAGAGCAGAACAACCAAAGATAAAGAACAAGTAAGTTTTATTGGTCAAATGAAAAAAATAGACGTAGAGATCCCGATACCTCCGTTTTCACGTTTCGTTTTGCTCAAGTCCCGAAGCACTGCAGCGTTTCATTTTTACGAAATGGGTGTGAAATAAACGAAATATGGGCTACTCAGGGGCGGAGAGGAACATAGGAAGATCTCGAAGCGTTGGGATAAGGGATGAAGTTTCGATTAAGTTTCTACGACCGGTTGGCCAGCGCACGATAGCCGAGGTGGTGCATGCGGCTGCCGCGCGGCTTGTCTGCTATCGACGGGAGCATATATGGGTAGGGCATGACTAAGGGGTGCCCTCGGCAAGAAACCGGGGGATCAGGAAGTGGCTGTGGCGGTAAATGTTTCGACATGAACGCCACTCAACATTTAAACGTCTGCCATCGAACAGCGATGGCTGAAACACGACTTCTGGAAAACTCCGGAGGGAGCATGTGGGACCACGAGAACCGCCTGTTGTGGAGTGTGCCTCGCGTGTGTGAGTTGTGTCTATCCACCGTCGTTGTTGAGCGCTATCGCCGAGAGTCACGTGCTGTGGCGGTTGAGTCGTTCTGATATTTTCACCGCGTAAAAAATCGATTCGGCTTCTTGTTTCTTGTTTCAGGACGTGTCCGAACAATTCGAAATCGAAAATCGAAATGCTTTCGTTTTCGAGAGCATTTAAGACGACTAGGAGTCCAAACGGAATCGAAAGGTAAAATGAAATCCAGCCAAAAAACAGCGGAGAACAACCTACGGGCCTTCATGCAATCCAGCATTTGACAACATGGATCCACCACAGACGCAGGCAAACGCGACGGCATTTCGATCCCGGGAGATCGTTGGGCCTGCCATGGAGGTGGTGGTGCGTCCAACGTTGACGCCCCGGGATCAAACTTTAAATTATACTGAAAACGAATTTCCAACCTCGTTCTCGAGGGCATCATCCTGAATTTTCCTCAAACTATGTTCGCTTTGGCTCGAACGCCGGGAAACAAAGGCCCGAGAACGTCGGGGCTGTTGTTGTGGTTCGCCTGCTGAGTGTTTATGGGGGGTCTGTGCGGCTGTGTTGTCGTGCTAGCTATTAGTTGAGTTTTGTTGTTGCCGTGCTAGCTGTTAGTTGAGTTTCGTGTACGGCGCTCCTGATGTGGTACTTTGACGTGGCTGAGCTGACTAGCAGAGCACGCTGAAATATTGCTGTTCGTGTTTTCGATTTGCTTTCGATTTTCAGCCGTCAACTTGTTTATTTTGGCGATGGGTCGCAAATCGTTTATTTTCTCGGAACCTACAAAACGAAGGGGAACATGTTTGGGCCAGGGACCTATCAGCGCCTTGATCATTTTCATTTCGATTCTCGACTTCGACTTTCGATTCTGTTTGGACATGCCCTTAGGACTCAACTTGGTGTATTTTCCGAAAAAGCGAAATTATGTTTGCTCTTTCGTTTTCTTTTTCTTTTTTAGGACTTGCCCTAAAACCAGAGGCTAAGGCCGTTTCCTATGCGGTTCGATTTTTGAGCTTGAGATTTTGACCCGATGGCATTTTCAGATATGAGCTTGACAAATCGAAATTGTCTTCCTATGCGGAAAAATCAGATTTATTGTGCGTGTAGAGATTCGAGCAAACCCCGAGACCAACTGCTCTTTTCGTGATTTGGCGCCGCGAAGAGACGCTCTGGGTGCGCTACCCTGCGCGTAGGACTCAAGCGTCCGAGCCCACGCTGACTGCCTCTAGTCTGGTGGCGAAGAGACGTGACGAGTGCGCTGGAGTCACCCTGTCTTGGTATTTTGTGTTTCATTTTGTGACTTGACTGCTGCTGCTGCTGCTGCTGTACAGCTGCAGTGTAGTCTACGAGTACGTGTCCACGGAGAGGCGCATGCCGAGTGCTCTTCTCTTGGTCTCTAGGCCCGAGCCCGCGCCAGCCCACTCTAGTCTGGCCACGGAGGGACGCGCCGTCCGCGCGTCGGGCGCGAAGTAACGTCGCTATACGGCTGTATCACCATCCAACTCATCGATCGTTCTGCTGCTGTTTGCTGTCATGGATATCATCTTGAATTTAGAGAGCATGTCATTTTTCGATTTGAAAATCTGATGACCCAGGGTCGTCGGATTTTGGGCCAAAATCCGACGACTTGGGTCATCGGATTCTCAAATCGAGAAATTTCCGGTCGGATTTTGCATATTTGGACTGCGTAAGCAGAGTCATTCGTTTTTGAGATCGAAAAATACAAATCTGAAGCTCGAAATCGAACCGCATAGGAAACAGCCTAAAAGGAAAAACCAAGATGTGATAGGAAGTTCTGGTTGACCGAAATGAAAAAATGAGGGCCGAGTGGACCGGCTGAGTTTAATTTAGCGTCTCGATTAAAAACATGTCGTTTTTTTTTTAATCGAGAAAGAAAAATCTAAAAACGAATAGCCCAAGCAAAAAAGCGAAGACCCATGGCGAAACCACAGCTACAGCTCGCCGCAGACCTGACAACCAGGAGACAGAGAACAGACAACACATAAACAACACGCCCCTGATACCAGTTGTTACAGCTTCCATAATCGCCGCAGGCAAAACCGTGACCCACGGGGCCGTCCCTATCGTATTGAGTGCTGCTGCTGTTCTGAATAGATTATTCAGATGTAGCAAGTGATGCTGCTGTTTTGAATAGCACCCGTACTTTGTCGAGCGCAGATGTCGCGCTTTAGGGTACCGATGCCCTCGCAACAGCAGCAGAGCATTGTCGACAAGCCGTGTGGGCGCACTCCCCTTTTTTTTTTCAGGGCTGGGAGCCGCCTCTTCAGCAGCTGGATGGTGAATCACTGAATCAGTGCTGGTGCTCCACCTCGACCGTTGACTCGGATGCGTTTTGAATTTTAGGTTTTGTTTTTCACGTGTATCCTGCGTTCGTTTGTACTCCATCCTCTTTTTTGCCCAAAAAATGCGAAATCTTTTCGTCTTATTAGCGTTTGCTTTCAGATTTTGTTTTTTTTTTCCTCTTCGTTCGGATTGGCCTTCACAATGTTTCTCGAAAACATACCATGTAACCCCTCGGAATCTCGGAATCACGATTTTTCGCCGTATTCTCCGCAAAAAGTGGTTGAAAAATATACCTGGTCTGAAATTTTTTAAGGGTCGCCCTGGCCGACATGTCTTTGATTCCGAAATGAAAAATAGAAAACGACCGCCACTTCAATCGTATATTACTTAATATCAGGTACCAGTTAGTAAAGTATGTTGGAGTTTCTTACTCGTGCGTATTTTCTTGGAATCCCGAAAACTGCCAGCTCTTGTTTTGAAAAAAAGAGCAGACGGGAGCCACACTCGACACCATGTCGGAATTAAAAACAAACTAGCTGGTTGGGATTTTTTTACATAAATTAAAAACGTGATTTTTCAGTTTGGTTCACTTGACTTTAGTATACCCCCCCCTCTAACTGCCTGGTCGGTGAAAACCCGACGTGCTCCGTCCCAGCATTGTAGGGATGCGAAGGTCTATGGTCATACAACTACGGCCATGCATAATATCGAGTACAACCCCCCCCCCCCCCCTTTCTGGGACTCAAGAAACAAAAGTGGGCTGTCGTTTTTTTTTTTTGCTTTCGCTCGCGTTGCACCTTCATTCTCGACGTCAGGCTTTAGCCGAGGTGTACAGTAGTAGAGCTCTTTTTCACGTTGGGAGCCTCATACAGAATTAGGTGCACCGCCATCGCCGTATCTCTATAGCATGCATGCGTCGTTATGTTGTTTGTTCGTTTGCCTGTACCACTATGGACGCGAATATATGGACCACTGAAAAGTTAATATTAACACCAATCGATCCTTATATTCACGGCCAGAGCGGTGCATGCTTTTCGTTTGTCATTGCTGATTAATTGTTGTTGACTGAGAGGGACACCATGCATGTGTGCTCAACCTGTGATCTCTCGCGGCAGGATGTTCTCTACTTTTACGAGCCATGCAGGAAGCTGAAGGGGACGGACATGCATGACTTGAAATGCCTGGCATTTCTGCAAAGGTGCGGCCATGACGTAGTTGATGAAGGTTGTTTGCCGCGGCCGGGTTGTGATCGCCGTAACGCGCTGCTGAGGTCGCGATTGATTCCATCTCCAAGTTGGTATACGAAAAAGACGGAGCAACTGGTTTCAACAAGCCCGAATGCAGAATGCTCTTCTCATCGACTAAACCCCGCCAACGTTACCTGGGGACCGCAGCGTACCTTATGAAGTAATTGCGGTAGTGTCGTACAGTACAACACTTTGCGCAATCTAACCTCTGATCTGACGGTTGCAGTGTGCGACTGAAATGAGCAGCGAACGCCGCCTTTACCTTTGTATGTTCGCTCATGCTTGTGGCACACCGGGGAGACGGAGAGGAGTGTATCCACATGTCTACGTGCTGTAATGTAGTGCGTTCCAGGCGCGCCGCAGCGATTTTGGATTAAAAAGGAGCGCCCGGTTAGAGGCGCGCCATTACGAGTCCTTATGATTTAGGCTTGATTCAGGCTTTGTCCTTGATTTCATGTGCTCTGTCTGCCCGATGCGTGTGCCTTGCTCTCTCGGTGCACGCCTCATTGCCGTGCGTGCATGCCGTACTTGCCGTACAATAACGCGTTGGAGGACACACTTTCTTGTTGAACTTGGCTACTACAATGGTTGCACGTGCTACCACGTTACACTAGTAGAGCTGGAGGGGTTGTCATGTACGGGTGATGACGCGGGAATGGCAGCTAAAAACGAAGGTCAGCCCTTTTGGCGTATTTTGACGTAGCGAACTCCTTCTGTTGGCGAGATGGTGAGTATGCTGGTGCCTACTACCGCGAGGCACACGCTGGAACAAGAGGGTATGTATGTTATGACACCATGGTATAGGCCCTGAGTATGTAGTGTTTCTTCTCGTGCTTCTTTAAGGTCGCGACTACGCGGACCCGGCGATGCGTACACAGCATTTTAAGAGCATTGGAGGAGTTTAACAACCAAGGCGCCGAGGAAGGGCCATTCGGCAAAACAAAACGTTCGGAAGAAAACGCCCCCCTGGCGAGGGAGTGTGCCTCTCGTCCTATCATCAAGCCTCGTGCATTTGCTTCACTTGTCTTCCTTGGCATAATCCTGAATAGAACACAACAGTAAGCTTACACCACTGCAAAAAAAAGGAAATATCATACGTGACATGCATATGTATTTACCGTCGAGAGTACCTGTGGTAGTTCGCCCCGCCCCCCCCCCCCTCCTAAAGCCAATCTCAAACGACTCCGTATCGTCCATCATTTGCAGGCTGACCCAGTGTACCTTCAGTCCCGAAGATTCGGCGTGGATCGCAGACGATGTCAGCGCAGCCCATAGGGGATCGCCGGCGCTCAAATCACTGCTGACTGCTTCTGGCGCAAAAAAGTTCGCGGAGGCGCACGAACATCTTGTGGACACGTGCATGAAGAGCAAGTGAGCATCCATCTGTCCACTGCTGTAGACGCGTGTTTGCCTTGTAGGGATAGCGCCTACAGTAGCGTCTCTGAGACTCCTCGCTTGCGGTCTCTATTTCTATTTTATCCCACGCAACAACCAAGTTTGAGGAAAAGACGGAAGCTACTGCTTGTAAGCCAGATGCGCAGGCCCATTGGGCTACTGTAAGTATCTAAGGAACAGCAGTAGTGTAAAATATGTTGCTGTTGTTAGTGCGGCGACACCAGAAGCTCCGCCAGTCCCATCGAACAGTGAGTGCTGTAGCGATCCCGAAAAACTGTCTTTCCGGCAATCCCAAGCGCTTTTGCTTGCAGCGATCCCGTAAGAGCGTCTTTCCGGCGACTCCGCCTTGATGAGGCGATCCCTGTTATGGCTGGCGGTCCCTGTTGTATTTTCACAGGCTTAAATGTGATAGCCCTTGTCGAAGTCGACGTTAGTACATCCACATCGGACCCAAACATCGGGTAGTTTGAGAGTTGCAATGGTTGAGGAGCCTCGTCAGTGCCAAGTGTTTGGATGCCACGTGTTTGGGCTGTACTATAATCAAGTGAAAGCCCTCGGGTAGGGGTTTTGCCCTTTTTGGCTCAATATTATCCGATCGGTTGAGCTTCTCAGCAACTGTTTGTGTACCGACTAGTACAATATTTTTTTCCGATGCCCTTATCTCATCCGATGCCATCAGCTTTTATCTACTGTAATGTCCTCAACTTAATCCAATGTTTTTCACGTATCGATGTCCTTTACTTATCCAATGTCTTAACTTATCCAATATCATTAACTTGTCCGATGTCCTTCAAGCATTAGTGGTTGCGAAAAGGCGCTTAACCCTTTCAGAACTGAAGTGCAGTTTTTGGGAACGAACCACTCTAATTCCAAGTGTTTTGTCTCCCAAACGGGACTGCGGTCCTAAAAGGTTCAGAGACTAACGTATACCACTCGGTTCGTAAAATATAGTACGCGTTTGGACTTTTGTTGCCCGAGTATCCGAACGCGCTCTCTGTGTGGAACGGGACGTTCGGACGTTTGTCCGAAAATCAATGTAGTGCGCGCTTGGACCTTCGTTAGCCGAGTATGTATCCGAATGCACTATCTATGTGGAAGAGCACAGTGACGTTCGCGCATTTACCCGAAAGTCATTGTAGTGCACATTTAGACCATTCTTTGTTGTCCGAGTATCCGAACGCACTCTTATGTAGACGAACAGAGTGATGTTCGGACATTTATCCGGACATCAATGTAGTGCGCGTTTTGACCTTCATTATCCGAGTGTATCCAAACGCACTTTTACGCGGACGAGTAGAGTGACGAATCGGACATTTATCCGAGTATTAAAACGCACTCTGTGTTGGCGGCCGGAAAGGTTACCTGGTACGAATTTTGTCCGAAGGTCCTTGATCTGGCAGCAACCTCTGCCCGACCGCGCAGAACAGGTACAGACAAACAGACAGACGGACAGACGGACAGACGGACACGACGCGTGATAGGATAGGTGTGGCATGCTATTTGCGACTGACGGGGCTCCTTCTGGGCTCTGAGAAACTAGTACTCAACGTGACTGGGACCCTCTCAGTGTTTTAGTAGGGTTGGGCACTGGCTGACTCAGTCCGTAGCGATTACACTGTCGCCAAAATCAACCAGCATACTGGATTGAGCGGTATACTGTCTGTCTTCTTTACTCTCTCCTCCCAAAACGCATTTAGTGGGTTTCCGTATTATAGTATGGCGTGTTTCTTGGGCGTACGTAAGGTGGAACTGCTGGCGAATATAATGGCCAGTTCAATAATTAGATTACTATGTACTGCCAGTAAATTACTACTTCCAGTACATACTGTCCCGGTGCCCAGCCCTATGCTTTCGCCCTTTTAGAACTGGAGTCCCGTTTTGGAGGCAAATTAGAAGTGCTTGTCCCCAGAACCGGACTGCAGTCCTAAAGGGTTAGGATAGTCGTGCTTAAGCCATGCGTGGGATTTTTCATTGAGTTGCACGTTCTGTGAATCGAAGGCTCATGACCCCTTGGCGAAATCCCCGGATAGGCGTGTGTGTGCGGCTCCTGGGTTAGACCAGGCAGCCCGCCGCAGAGGTAAGCACTTCAGCCGGTGTCGAAGCGACTGCCTGTTTTTCGAGCTTAATCTCTCAGAAGAACATGTACATAAAAGAAAATGGTGCTCAAGGCCAGTGTCGACTATCGGGCTTGTCCAACAGGACAGGATGAGGAGGAGGTGGAAGAGAGGAAGTAAGTGAAGACAATTGGACGAGTGTGTGTGCACGGTCGATCGATCACGGAGCTCTCAAGTCTCAAGACACCCAGCATGCGGTGGAAACTAAAACTCGAACCCAAAACGTCGGCGGAACTCGAAACGGTGTTCCGGGGTTCTGTCGCATATAGACCCGAGATAAATGGTTAAACGGAGTTTCATCACATGCTACAGAATCACTATTGGACGTACCGCACTGCTTATACTGCTGCTGTGGCCTACTCGCTATAGACGACTATGACACCGATCAGCGACTCGGTATAGACTACCGACTATCACATTGCCCCTACGCTGCACGCATGTTTGTCTTAAGGGCGTCTGCCAAGTGTCCCGTATTTAGCGCCCAAACGCGCAGGAAACAAACTGGTCCGAAACCTACCCGACTCCACTAGGCCTAACCGCTAACCCTAAGTATGAATAATCGTGGGCTTTACAGCGCGGAGATTGGCTACCAACTCTCGCTTTTTGTTAGAGCTCGATGTCAGTGAGCATTCATCGATTGAGATTGTAGAGAGGCCCGAAAAAGTGTCCCATGGTATTGTACAGACACTCGAATAAACGTTTCGCCTCGTTCAGTACAAGGCGCTCCTAGGCTCCTAAGCGCTCGACGATACACCTGTCCTTCTTTTGCTACTATCACTGTAAACGATCATAGCAATAATTTATTGTGCAATAAGATGATGGTTCACCAAGGCCGTTCTGGCACACACTCTCCACCGTACCTGGGACATATCGAGGGACGGATGCCACAGAGATTTGGTCAAAAAGACAACGATGTCTTGTTGTGCGTCGGCACAAAGTACGTGCATAATGCCTCCCTTCTTACGGCGCGATGCCACAGCAGGGGTGGTGCCTTTTTGTCTGAGCTCCTCATATCATCCGATACACGAGGTCGGAGAAGTTTATTGGTGTAACCCGACCAATATTTCTCTGCGCCAGTCCTAAAGCAAACATACTACAGTAGTATAAGTCGCATACTATTAATCACCTCACTTGAGGATTCCAGCCGATAATAAAGTATTGCCTCAGAAGGCAAAAAGCGCAACCCTTGCCATGAGATGAGTCTACAGTGCCTTCACGTTAACGCCATACAACAAGCAGAACCAACATGTGTGTATCTGCTTACCCGCAACTCCCTTCTCCTCTCCTCCTCCTCCTCCTCCTCCTCCTCCTTCGCCAATGCTTTATCCCCAGGGCTGTGGTGGCCAAATCCATTCGACTGGACACGGGCGTGGGCGGCAAGGACTACGACCTCGGGAGGCTGAAGGTGCTGCATCTTGTGCGCGACCCGCGAGGAGTAGTGAGATCTCAGCGGCATCAATTCCACAATTTTTGGGGTGCTTCATCTGACGCTGACAGCGCGACGATTGCGCACGCTGGTGGGGTCAGGTGAGAACGTTAATACGCCCTCCTTAGATGGCTGCAGCGCAGTCCACAATTTAGTGTACAGTTTAGGCTGCACCTTAGGGAGAGTCGTGCTACGAATGGGGATTAATTTTATTTTTGCGAAACACCCTTTACACCTCAGACAGTTGATTTGCAGATCGTCTGTGCCCACTTGCTCATCCAGATCTTTCAAGACAGATGTAGTCGCGATATTGTATGATCTGTACGATCTAGCTCATTGCCGGGTGGGACCCGCATATTCTGCATGATATAGCACGTGTTTCCTGGGTTGGATCTGCCCTATAAGGCAGATACTGCACGCACACACTCTCACAACGGCAGGTACTGAACTACTAATAGATGATCTAGATCATGATCTGTCTGATCTGTCCGTGGTGCGAACACTTGTCATTGGTCAACGGAGGTTCTCAGTTTAGGAGATATCATGCCCAACATGTTTGTGTAAAACGTGTGTTTTACTGTATTCGTGTGGGGCTTGCACCCTTGCTGTAAGGTAGTACTCTATAGGGTGGTTGGGCGTTGATGTTGTGTTGTTGGGGGTGTAAGTTGTGTTGTTGCGTCTCACATTGGCGTGTCGGCATCCTAAACCTAGCCGGTGATCGTGAGGTAGACTGAAGCAATACACTTTTGTTGTTGTGGGTAGGAACCACCTCTAAAAGGGATAAAGAACACAACCTACGATATACCGCGTTAGGGGTGATGCACTGCCGAAGGGCAGGCCGTGTACAGCTGCGGTAGTGTCCAATGGCGGGCGGACTTGTGCGACTGTAGTATATGATGTTAGTAGTGCAGCACATGCAGTAGGAGAACAGAACGGTAGTGTACCTGACAGTAGAAGTTGAAGACGGCCCCAAGAATGTCCAACCATCGTGCCGCCGCCCTGCATGGAGGCATTCCGATTGTTACAATATCCCAAGCCCCCCCCCCCCCCCCCCGCCCTCCCATCCCCCCCGGCTCCGGATTCGCACCTCCTTTGCGTGCAGTATTTGTGGCACTTACAAGAAGCAGCTGGTTTCTTCAAATTATTTGGGGGACGACAGGTGGGGCAACATGGAGCCGCGATTGTACAATGGTGTCGGTTTGGGCAGCACTACGAAGCTTGCGGGTGCCTCACGCGTGAATGGCGTGCGAATTTTGAAAATGTCATCGTCATCATCATTGTTTTGCCTGTGTATGGGTGTCCGGGTGAAACGCCCGTTCGTGTCTGGCACGTGGGACGCATTTGTACCATGTCAGACTTCACACACCTCGTACACTGTTGCAGTGGTGAGTTGCAGTTAATCACAGCTGTTCGAGCTGTTACACCAGCTAACACCGTACAAACACACAATATCGCAACATCCCCTGGGCTGAACTTCGGATATATATATTTTCCAGCACCGCAAGCATATTAGAGGGGGGGGGGCACACCCAACGAACAGGGCGTGGTGGCTTTGGAAATGGTTTCGTCCAGATATTTCCTTAAGAGGCATTTTCCACGTGGTCGGGAAAATCATCTTGGAGGTTCGCCCTAGGGGGTGTATTGTCTTATCACGACCCGTGCGATGTAGGGTATGTTGCGTCACCCACTTTTCCGGCTCTTTAGGCCATCAGTGGTATGATAGCCTGCCGCAGCCATCCTTTATTGAACCGTCGTTGCCCACCGTGACCGATGGACACGCAGTCAGATGACAAACTAACTTTACTGACGCCATGCTTTTCAGGTACCTTCGGGTGCGATACGAAGACATCACTACTTCTCCCGAGCTAGCCGCGGCGTTCATCTACTACTGGTCCGGACTCGGCACCGTCCCCACCGAAGTCTCGGAATGGGTTGAAACTAACACGCACATGCCAACTTGCGACGACGGCGCCCATCGAAGGAGGCGCTTGCGCGCAAACACTAGGCACCACTCCTTCGGCTTCGTGTACGCAACAGCATCAGCGCATCCTTCCGCTGGGAGGGGCGATGTTGTGGAAGCTTTCGTGCGGTTGGATCAAAGAGCGTTAGGTGCCCCGCAGTCGGGGGCGAGGGAGGCAGCTGCAGCGGTGGTGTCGAAGAAAACGAAAACCAGTGGCGGCGGCGGCAACAGCAGCAGAAGCAGCGATCAAAGCGGAGAGATTATTGAAGAGTGCGCCGAAAACACGAAGGAGGCCGCGTACAAGCCTTTCGGGACACGAAGGCAGTCAGCGGCTATGGCTTCGATGTGGCGCACCCTCATGCCTGAACAGGACGCGCAATCCGTTTGGGGAGCGTGTGAGGAATCGGGGATAATGGATGCCCTAGGCTATTATCCGTAGGAATACCGCGGAAAGAAGGTTGGGTTTCGATGAAAGAGCGAGAAGAACTAGTCTGGTACATAGTTTAAAGGATGATGTCTTGCGCCGCTGTGGGTCGCAGTAGCCATGTATTACTAGTGCTTGTGGGCGTTCTTGCACAGCAGCATCATCACCTCTGTTATCACGGGGGACCATAGTAAATAGGACCTCACACAAAAAACTGTATGTTTCGCTACTGTGGTTTTAATAACAAAATTTGGTCCTATTTACTATGGTCCCCCGTAACAACAGAACGGGGTTATTTGTTATATTGGGGTTGTTGGTTGCAATGAGAAAAAAATGCATCCCGCCAAGATTGGGACAGGACGAGGCGGGTGGTGATCTTGGTCAGAGCGGGTTGGAGGATACCTTTCGATACGAGACGGCGAACACAAAAGAAGAGGCTGCTACAGGTATTTTTTCTCTTTTCTTCTAGGTGGTTGAAGGCGAACTCACTTCACAAACAGTGGTGATGCACTCCACACAGCGCTTCTTCGCCATTCTGGCGTTGGGACACTTCGTGACACCCCCATCTAGAATGACCCTTGCCTTTGACCAGCGCGTTGCTCGCAACGGCATACCATTATCACAAGCGCACACCTAGGCCTGTATTTATGTGCATGGCATGCGCATTGGTGACATCTGTATTGAGCGTCGCCTGGACTCTCGTTTTCTTCCAGGCGCTCGGCCCTGATCCCCCCCTATTATATATATTATATATGGGTTGGGTTGGCGTCGGTTGGCAACGACACTGTAAAACATGCCGCTCACTACGTGAGCTAGACATCCAGGATACCGTTTTTTTTTTTTTTTTTTTTTTTTTTTTTTTGCGGTCGCCCACAGCTGGTCGTCGAGTTAGATAATTTGTGCGAGGTACATAACCTTTACTCTGCACAAGGGAATTGATCGTATCACGTAGTGTTCAAGGTATGGCACCCAAGAGGCAGTTACATAGTACTCCTATTGCTGTCTCGAAAGTGGCTACACCGGAAATTAAACTAACTCATTGAACCTGTCATCCCTATGCATGTCCGCCTCACAAGCGGTTCTTTCTAGGATGCAGCTCACCCTTCATGCGACTCGCCGGACACACCTTACGGCGCTTCGCGCTTGGTGCAAGCAATGTCTGCCTGGTCGGTGAAAACCCGACATGCTCCGTCCCGGCATTGTAGGGATGCGAGGGTCTATGGTCATACGACTACGGCCATGCATGAGATCGAGTACATCTCCCCCCCCCCCCCCCCCCCCCCCCCCCCCCCCCCCCCGCCCCCGACCCGAGCTTACTCCGTGTCGAAAGGGATGCGTGGTCAATGGTCATATGACTAAAGCAAGCAACGAATGAGTACGCCCCCCCTCCCCCACCCGAGCACGCCGTTTTTGGTAACCCCGTCGCCATCGATATCACTCTGCGACGATAATAGTTTTGCCACGTAGATACCCAGGGAAAAAACATGGTATTTTGCCTCGTCTGGGTAGTGGCCGTAGTAGCTGATCGGTTAACATGTTAACAGTAGCCCAGCAAGACTAATAATACCCTAACAAATGGCGTCGACGGCAGGGCATGGGTTTTGGAGGCGCAAGTTCGAATCTCACCACCCTCCCATAGTAAGCCTTTTTATGGAAAAGTTTAACTTCCCCATATGTCGAGCATGAAGAATGCTCTCCCTCGGCTCCCGTAAAAATGCAACCGCCTGACTTTGACACATCGGCCCGTGTATCCGGTCCGGGCCTGAATACTAAAGGTCCGCCGTTCCGGAGGGGGGTGTGTTGTATGAGTTAGGGCGGATAGTAGGTGTGACCGGTTGACGTTTCACCGGTGGCCCGACAGATAAATACCTCAATAACAATACGTTTTACGTGCTTCGTACACTGCTGCACATACATTCAGCATGTCACCCACGCTCCCAGGATGGACATGTTGCCCAGGCCGAGCTTTTGTTTTAGGTGACACCTTTTCTGTTTACGATATGCACGTTGTATAATAATTTCTGTGCTTCGATGTGGTGCGTCCAATGCCAGTTCAATTTCCCCCGCTATAAATACCTCAAACCGGAGGATCGATTACATACCATATTATGGTGTACTGCTGTACCGGTATGTACTCAAAAAGATTGCCAAATCACCACGAAAAAAAAACATGAGGGTTTTGGGTGTTTTTTGGGAGGTTTGTTATGGTATCTCCCCTCTCCTGTTGCGGCGTTATGATTCGCAGAAAGTGTCCTCTTGTTGCACCACTCAGGTGCACGGGCGCTTGGCGCGTTGCCTCGCTCACGAAGAGCGGTGGGTGAAACACCCAGAAGCCACGAGGCTGGAAAGAGAAAGGAAAATATTCTCTAGGTTTACCTAGGATTATCTAAAACCAAAATTAATTTCCTTTCCTAACGGAAAAAATTGACAAAAAACGGCACACCAGCGATTTTTTGCCAGTTTACGGTACAAAAGACTTAAACCAGGCAATCACGGTGCACTAAACCCAAGGTAGATGACATTTTCTGTCAAGGTATACCGTTTTATGGCCGAACACCAATGTCCGTCCGTCTCACTTGCGAAAATGCCAAAAAACGGTACACCATCGAATTTTTTCCAGTTTACGGTAAGAAAAAGTAAAAAGAGGTGATCAGGGCAAACTAAAATCAAGTTATATGACGTTTTCTGTCAAGGTATACCGTTTTCTGCGAAAAATCAATATCCCGGTACAGCTTATATTTTCGAACAAAAACCGCGTTCGTCAATAGAAGCGCCTTCTTGTACTCGTGTTCATACGAACATACCAGATATGTGTCAAGAAGACATTTTGCTTCGTTTCGTGCGCGTGCGTGTACTCGGAACACGGTATCGCGGGCGAGCCCGGCGCCGCCGCGGGTGTCAGCGGGTGCTAGCAGGGTAGAGGGGGGGGTGTTGCACGGAGCGCGGTCGTCGTTTGCATGGCTAGGCGTTACGTGTGCCTCGAGACACGTAGGAAGCACGAATGGGCTCTCTCTGGCCTCCTTGTAAGGCTCCGCTTGTACCATATACGAGATATAAGGCTCGTTTTGATATGCGAAATAATATTCAAGCGGTGCATAGTTTAGCGATCAAACTACACTTCAAAGAGACGTCGATGCAGTGTGAGCACCACTAGCTTTGTCAAAGTGGCGAAGAAGGGCCACGGTGAGCACCGGGCTTCACGCGCGGCGGGCGACGGGGCTCACTGTGGTAGAGAGGGAGGAAACTTCATCCGGACCGAATCGGTGGTGAGGTGGTCGCGAGACGGGCGGGCGGCGTACAAGGCTAAGAGGGAAGCTCTGCTGTTCGTTTTTTTCTTTTTCACCGATGGCACGTGTTCCAATCAGGCATAAAATTATTACATGAGAGGAGACAGGGGTTTTTTTCCCTCTCTGTGCTTTTTCGCATCGTACATGTTCATACGAATAGCCCGTAAACATCGTAAACTCTCCGAATGTTTTACGTGCAAAAGTACCTGGGTATTACAGAATGTGTAAGTTTTATACGTGCAGTGCTGTCTTCTGTGTCGAGACGATATCCGACGATGTGCGGCATGAAGGAAGAGTTTCGTCGTCCATTGCCCATAAAAATCCCCGGCAGGACAGAGGGAGAGTGTCTCTCCGAATGCTCTACGTGCACAAGTGCCTGTATTACAGGATGTGTGCAAGTTTTATACGTGCAGTGCTGTCTTTTGTGTCGAGACAATATCCGACGATGTGCGGCATGAAGGAAGAGTTTTGTTGTCCATCGCTCATAAAAATGCCCAGCAGGACAGAGGAAGAAGAAGCTGAAGGGAAAACATTATTTCCAATTAGTTCGAAGAAAAAAATAAGGTCGACTGCGACAAGAGTTAGCGTCCCACGACATCAACAATAGGCAAGAAGAACGCGAAATACCTACAACCCGCGGTGCCTCCTGTTTGTAGTGCATAATACGAACAAAATGACAAAATACGTGCTTCCTACATACTTTCCTTGAGACTTGCACTAGGCAGGCGATAGCGGCCCACGTCAACAACGGCCTACAACTTCACACCTACAACCTATACGGTACCTACTATTATTCTAGTGCCAAAACCAAATTTTATAGTACCAAGACCAAAAGAAAAAGCGGAAATTTTATGGTACGAATACGTGCTTCCTATGTACTTTTCTTGATATTTACACTATAGGACGATATACAGCAATTTTGTGCTCGTTGTATCGGCCGGGTTCCGTGGTTGGCAAACAGCTACCCCGGACGATTTCTTTAATTTCCTCTGCTTCCGGACACGCAAGGGAAGGCACCAAGATGGAGCATGAAGCGTCCTGCCCCGGTGTGGGCCATGCGGGCGACGATACGTGCCTGACGGGGTCTTCGTGTGCTAAACGGTAGGCGGCCGAGTCTATTCGAAAAGGTTTTGTCTCGAAGCTGAAAATGGCGACGAAAGAAAGCGGTAAGGGACAGGAATGGGACCCTGTCCGCCGGGTAGAAAATCCGTGTTCGAGTCCATTGGTAGATTCGTACCTTACCTTCGTCTCTGAGGAACAAAAACAGGTCGGGGTTCAGGTCAATCAGGCCGCGCCGATGTTGGAACACACACTCATAGATCTGCTAAGCGACATGGCTCAGGTGGCCAGCTCTCTGGCAGAGCGTATTTTTCTGGCCCGAGATATCGCCTTGTATTATTTGGCCTTATATTCGTTGCGTAGGGGTTATGATCTTTCCTTTACCATGGGTCGCACGTTTTGAAGCTCCCCAGCGTCTAAGGGTTTGATTTTCAACTTTCAGTTTGGCAGGATGCTTCGGGCCTTTAGTGAGGCAGTGGTAGTCTTAGCGGACCGGGACTGCCCGGCGACTGGCGCCTTTCGGGCGGTTACGGCGTATATCTCGACCGCACGGCGGATTGAGTGGGACATAACCACCGGGCACATCTTCCCCGTTGCTACGGCAGAAGGTGGCCGGGGCCGTCTCTCTCTTTCCGCGGTCCGTATGACGGCGAACCTGCAAAGCTATCTGCGGATGGCAGACCTGCCGACCCACTTCACGATGCACTCCTTTCGAGAGGGAGGCTCGCTCAGCAAATCCCTGGCCGGGACGGCTGTGGACGAGATAATGAAAATTGGGGGCTGGAAGGCAGAGTCAGTTGCGAAGTACTACATCGGGGCTACCTCGAGTGGACAAGTGCGGGGTAGCAAGAAGAAACGGGGCCAGAGCTACGCGGAAGCTAGCGAATTACCAATGTCGCCAGAGTTCAGAAAGAACTTTGCGGCGTGTGCGGGAAAGGGCTGAGTTCAGGTTATAGAAGTTTGGGTGAGACAACTCTGCCTCGGACCAGCGGTAAATTATACCTGGTACAAGCTATCTGAAATAACGAAGTATGGGCGGGACCACAGGCCGGCGCAGGAGGCCTCATCCAATCCAACACTTCCATTAAATGATCCACGGTAGAGAGACAGAATACTGCAATAAAATGACGATCTAATTCATGGGCTCATATTTGGCACAAATAATGGAACCATGGATAATATCGAAATGTCTTGGAATTTGTATCGAAGCGAGCTCACTTCTTCCTTTCGCTCCCGAAACGTCGGGAGTAGAGTTGGTCGCGCCATTTCTTGAGACCATCCCACCCACCAGGCAGTAGGACTAGCATTCTTGGGCTCGTATACCCAGATCATTTACAGGTATTAACCCCGGGCAGAGTATGTGATTCGCCACTTTACTCAGCGCGGGGGGCAAATACCAGACGAGACCTCCTGCCCGGCGCAGGAGGCCTCATCTAATCCAATACTTACATTAAATGATCCACGGTAGAGAGACAGAATATTCCAGAAATAAGTGTGGACAGGGGTTTCTTCTCGCTCTCCGGGACACTAAATATTTAGATATATATATATATTATAAAACACCATATGAGTCGAGTCTAGGCAAAAGGGGACGTATTGTCCCCTTCGCTCTGGGACCCCCCCCCAAAAACACAACATCCGGGGAGATATAACTATCTCCGTGATCTCCCTGGATGAATTGCAGGTACATAAATCACACCAATCAAGCGATCAAACTACATCATATTGTTACGCGATGATATGGTACTGCTTTGAATGAGGCCGAGAGGCCGGTAATTACTTGGGTTCAGGCACTGGGATCGTATTTTGTAGTACGTGGGAGGCGAACCTTAGATGGAAAACAAGGGGTTTTCCGGCGAGGCATGAGCCTATCTTTCTGTCTCTCATCGTGCTCGAAATCAATAAAGCTGCTATTCTAATTAATATCTCGAAGCATTTAACACACGAGTACCAACGAGTACCTGCTCAATAGGCAAACCTAGCAAGAGATACGAAGCCTCCCAACCTTGGACTTCACAGTGGCGTCGACGGCAGGACACGACACGAATCTGCACGTGGAATCAAAATGGGTTTCAGTTTCCACGCCTACCTCTCACAGTTTTCGAGCGCGCTGGAGTCGCTGGCCACCAGAGTCTGGCCCGCGACCACCTAGCCTACTGCGACTTGGCGACGGGTCGCCAGCAGCACGCGCACGATGTCGTCCGCGAACACCACGCCCTCACCGCTGCTCGCGTGAACCGCCGCAACTCCGCCCTTTCCGACACACTGCGTCCAGTTTCCAAATTCGTGATTGGCCGCTGGGTGTGAGTGTACAATACGGGCCACCATTTGCCAGGGCGCGAAGCCTGACACGGACGCCAAGGTCCTCGAGGCCAAACTCTCGCTCAACTGGACGGATCCCTACAAAGTCCTCGCAGTTGGCCCCTGCTCCTCAGCGAACTCTCCTCTCGGGGCTAAACTCCTGTATTTGCATCTTCCTTTCGATATGTCCTGTCGCTGATGCTCGCCGGCGCGTATCGATTCAACGCTGCAAGCGCTGTGCCAACCCCCACGACCGTGGCGACATGCCGAAGTACTTTCCAGTGGAGTTGACGCAATGGATACAAGTTTTCGTAGAAATTCCCCCCGTACCACGTCACCCAGGACGACGTTTCACCTTCTCTCCAGCCACTAGAAGTGGAACAGATGACCGGACATCAATCGGTTCGAGTTTACGGTGGCGTCATCGCTGTGAAGTACGAGACCCATTGGACAGGGCTCTCCCGACCGTCCTGGGAACGGGAAATGGACCTTCAGCTCTCTCACCACGAAGTTTGCGCTACTGGGCCGGCACCCCGAACCAGCACCGCCAAACCAACCGCCTCTACCGCCGGATGCGAACTGGTGTGGCACAACGGGAGCTTTTTTGAAGTAACGGCGAGCGGTTTCTGGTACCCAGCTATGTCTACGCATCGCTCGCCGATTGGTTTCGCCGATGCTGCAACACTGTGCTTCCCAACGGGGCCCACTTTTGGTACAACGGTGATGACGATATTTGGTGGCTTGGAATAGTCAGCGCGACTACACCGACGGGTGGGTTATATTTCTTCGATTTTTGGATGACCCGAGACCGATCAAGCTTCCTTGTTCTCGGCGCGCTACACGACTTCGACGAGAGCTGTACGAGATTCTTCGTGTATACAAATACACTCGGCTAGTGCGTTTGCACGGGGGGTCCAGCGTATCGTTGATGAATCTAGCGGCGCAGCCGTAAATAGTTGATTTTCGCGTCTCGGCTCCACTCGATAATTTTTGTCTTGCCGTTTTCCTCGCCTTCGGGGGGTTGTCTCACACTTTTTTCTATCGTTTTCGGGTTTTCGAGCCGGGGTTTTTCTACTCGGTGTGATTCAGCGCTTCCTGTTTTTTTTTTCTCTTGGGCCGGATTGGGGATGGTTTTTTTCGTGTTTCTTTCTGCTGACCCCCCCGCTCAGTGCCGGGGGTGGTCTGGGTATAATCAGGCCACTCATTTGAAGCACAGGACACGTTCCCCGAGGTTTTGGTCCCGGTTTAGATGGTTTATGGCGCATTCCTTATTATTTTCCTTCTTCGACCTGCCGCCCCCCGTTCGGGAGCCGGAGGCGATCTGGGTAAAATTGACTACTCATACGGGGGCACAGGACCCCCTCACTTTTTGTGCTAACCTCACGCTGTTCCGTGGACATTTTCTGGCCCCACCCCCCGTGCGGGTAGTATGGCGATCACTTTCGTTGACGATTTATTCCTGTCCTTGACGGTTAGACCTTTCCAAATATATACATTTTTTTGGTGTCCCTTGTCGGCTTTGTAACCTTGACGTTCAGAGGTGTGGGAGTGAGTTTTGAGGAGCCGCATCTTCGACTCATGTTCTACATACAGTAGTTCGTGGAATCTGAGTCTCCATTATTTCCCCATATTTCTGCGTATACAGCTCATCAGAGTGGGCTAGTGTTATGGTACGGGGAAATTCATGGCAGCGACAAACACGTTCTGGGTGAAGCGGGGTTTCAGAGCAAGCCCTGTCTTACCATGCTGATGTCCGGGTCTTTGGCGTTGGGTTTAGCACTTTTTTTTTAATGAGGCCAAAAGGCCGGTAGTCACCTGGGTGCAGGTATTGTTGTGATCGTATTTTTTTAGTGCTTGGGAGGCGTATCTTAGATGGAAAGTTAGAGGTTCTATCTGTGAGCTTCAGCACACGTGAGTAACAACGAACGGGTGCCTGCTCAATAGGCAAACCTATTAACAGCAAGGGATATAAAGTGTCCCGACCTTGAACTTAACAGCGACTTGTGCGCAAAGGCTATATCCTACAGCCTCCCCACCCACTGTCATGATGATAGTGTCTACCAATCTGACCGAAAATGTAACACCCATTTGGACTCTGAGACCGATATCAAACGGTGTTTATATTGTCGATCAAATTGGTATGCCGTACTACAGCAGTTAGTTACTGTAGGAGGACCACAATCATTCAACGCATAAATCCTCTTATCGTGGTACTACAAGTAAAGGCACCAGCAAATCAAACGCAGAAATTCCAAAAGCCATCAACGAACCTGAACCAAACTCTTTGCGGTGAAACCATCATCATACAAACTCATCTAAAATCCAAAAAAACACACTCAGTTTTCTAAACCATGCTGGCGTGAACTTCAACAATCTGTCACGGATCGTGATCTTTTGGCATGCCTAAAAATCACGAATCGTGATTTTTTTTTTCGGTTCGTTAGGAATGGCTTGAAAACACATGCCAGTACAGGAAGGAACGATGGGACCAATGCGATCATTGCATACTGAGTCCAGTACCGAAAAGTCGGAGGTAAAACTTGGATACCCGGGTTCCTGACTTACTCGCAAGAAGAGAAAAGTCAGTTTTTTTATAGTGAGGGAGAATGTGTGGTGGAAATCGAGTGTATAAGCCTTAAATTCATGTAGCGTTTGTTACGTAACAATTGTAGTCTACATTGGACTGACATTTTTAGTCTCAGTAAGAGCGTTTGCGAAAGAACCGATTATGGTTGGGTCGAGAACCGCAGGATATTCACCAAACCAAAACAGAATCGGGTTTGAAAATGATTTGCGAGAATCCAAAACGAACATTTCGGTTTTGAACTGGAAATAAAACTCTAGGAAAATAATGGAATACTGCACAGCAACAAATGACAAATAACGAAATGAAAGTACGAAAAATGGAACACCAACGGCTTCGTGCGAGATGCTGCTCGCCGCTGCTGCTGCAGCAGCTAGCTGTTGCCGCATGGCTCGCTGCGTGTGTGTGTTCTCTGTGCTCTATGGCAGCCATGCGAAGAGTGCAAATCGATGCGACCGAAGCCCGTTGTGCAGTGCGTGCGCAGTCGTGCTGTGTGCGGGTGTGTGCGTGTGGTGCGGTAACACGCGCCAGAGCCCAGAGTACCGCTACTTTGTTGCCGCATCAAGAACAAGCAGCACAGCAGAGCAACAACTTCAAAAGCAGTCCACAGCGCACACGGCGCCGTCAACGATGTTGACGCTGCACCCTGCCAGCCCTCCGCCGCATATGGCCGCATGACTTTGCTGGTCTCCGCGAGAGGGCCTCGCGTTGACACGGCCTCGCCAAATGGGCCGTGCGCTTGGTTAGATAATAACTTGGTGGTGTGAGGCAATCCATGTGTCATGCCTCCCTCCTCGTGCTGGGGTACGCTGTGCGTATGAGCACGTGACGTAGATGATTATGATTTCATGCCAAATACGAGGTTTCATTCGCCCGGGGCATCTCCGGGTTGTCCTGGCCAATGAAGCTATGATCATAATCGAAACCCAAGAAGCCAAGCCCATGCCGAAAATTTTGTGAAGATAATATATATATATTTTAATATACCACCCTGGACAATTACTATTTCAATAGTCTATTGTGTCTACAATTGATTCAGGAGGATGTGTGCCAATTGGATTTGTCTTGACAATTGTTTTTGGTGACTGTCTATCAATTGAAATTGTCAATACAATTGATTTCGGCGATTGCCCATTAATTGAAATTGGCCAGGCAATTGTTTTCGGCGATTGTCTATGAATTGGACTTGTCCAGGCAATTGGTTTCGAATACCATCTACTAGTTGGAATTGTGTGAGCAATAGGTTTCGAGTATTGTCTATGAATTGGAATTGTCCAAACAATTGGTTGGAGAGACTGCCAATTAATTGGAATTATCCACCAAATTGATTTCGGGTGCTATCCAATAATTGGAATTGTCCGCACAATTGATTTCGGGTGCTATCCAATAATTGGAATTGTCCAGACAATTGATTTCGGGTGTTGTCCACTAACTGAAATTGTTCGGACAATTGATTTCGGTAGCTGTCTATTAATTGGATTTGCCTGAACTTTTGATTTCGGCTGCTGCTTATTAAATGAAAATGTCCGCACAATTGATTTCGGGTGCTGTCAATTAAACGGAATTGTCCAAACGGACTTCGGCGACTGGAAAGTAGTTGGAACTGTCCACACAATTCATTTCAATTGCCGCGAAAGAAATCAGTTAACTTTTGCTCGATAAATGTCATGGCCGTGTACCTACAGCATGCTCAGTAGTTGTTGTATTATAATAGACACTCCCCACTGAATTGATGCTATTCGTAATATGGCACAATAAAGACCTTGCAAATGATTGCGTATTGAGGGAAGTTCCCGATCCTGTTGTAGAGGCAATACTAGCATGGTGGTACTGTTGTGTACTGACCAAATCAAATGTAGTTCTACAAGTATCTGTCAGCTTTCAAATAACAGAGCCCTCTTAAACTCGATATAGTCGCGACAATTCCAATTAGTAGATCGCTTTCGAATCCCATTGTCCGGACAATTCCAATTAATAGACGGTATCTCAAAGCAGTTGCCCCGACAAGTCCAATTCATGTAAATCACCCGAGATCAATAGTTCAAGCAATTCCAATTAATAGACAGCCTGTGAAATCATTTGCCAGCACAGTTTCAATTGATAGGCAGTCTCCGAGCTCATTTGTCTGGACAATTCCAATTAATGAAAAGCACCAAACATCAATTGTTCAGACAATTCCAATTAATGGACAGTCTCTAAAATCAATTATCAGGGCAACTTCAATTGATAGAGAGTCTCCAAAATCATTTGTCCGGACAATTCCAAGTGTTAAACAGTGCCCGATATCAATTGTCCGAATAAATCCAATTGTTAGACAGCATCCAAGATCAATTGTCTACACAATTTCAATTGCTAGACAGTCTATGGCACCACTTGCCCGGACAATTCCAATTAATGGACAACTTCGTGACTGTGCTGTAGGGGCAATAATAGTCTATTGATAAGTCTATTTTGTCCAAGGCATAAGCAGAAAAAGGCGGGATACCTCAGCGTTAGCTTTGTCTTTTATGTCCGCAGGTAGGAAGTTTTGATACCGCATAGCCCATGTGCTCAGATGTAAATCATAAAAAAAAAAAATCACGAAACAAAGTAATCCGTATGCACTGTGTTGTTTTGAAATGTACGTGCAGTTAATTTAGGAGACTGCCCACCAATGATGACATTGTCTGAAGTAGTTTTGGAGATTTCGTTTTATTCAGTCGGAATTATCGGGTTAATTGATTTTGTATACCGTCTAATAGTTGGAATTGCCCGGACAATTGATTCAGGAGACAGTATGTGAATTGGAATTGGCCGGACAACTTATTTAGGAGAAGGCCCATTAATTGGAATTGTCTGGACCATTGATTGTACGGAGGCTATACCTGTAAAGTGAAATTTAATTGTCTGGACAAAAGGGTCAGGTAGGGGTCACTTAATAGAAATTGTTTGGATAATAGAGCTCTGTGATAGAGTACCCTGCTTTATAGTATATAGACCAACCAGCAGTAGGGACCGTTAGATATTATTCTAGTAATTGGATCTCATTCCTTTTACCGTCTGGAACAAGATATTTCGTAGTTGTAGTATCCGGCACGCAGTGCTAGTATTCCTCGTACACGTACGTATCCCGTTTGGATTAAGATATTTGTATTCGCGGACATGATACGCAGACTAGCATCTGAGTAGCCGAGGAGACAGAGATGTACGCACGTGGTATGTTCGTCAGGTTCTACGAGGTGTTGTACTGTTGAAGTCGAGGGTAACGCATGCACCCTTACGGGGTGTTGCACTATTGAAGTTGAGGATATAGCATGCACCCTTGCCAGTAGATTATAGCCGGTTGAAGCCAGATGATACTTCTGGCTTCAAAAAGCATCTGCTTCCCCCCCCCCCCCTCCCTTCTCACTCTTCTCACTTGCCCCTTTTGAGCAAGCTTCGCACCAATAAAATACGAGAACTCCAATAAGAACTAGGTCTGAGTTTGACCAAGCACAGACACCTGTGTCACACTTCTTCTGTGGATCATCATCCCTTGGAACCCTTATTACTGCTCCCCCACATCACACTTGGCGGCGTCTTACGGACTACATCTCTGCTCGTGGCCACCGCTTCGACCTGTTCTTCGAGCCTTCCTCTGCCTTTAGGTGTGAGCCTTCCTCCTTTTTTTTGTTTTGGCATGAGTCGAGTCACTGCATTTTAGAGTACCTTGTCTTTCTTCCTTTTTTTTTTCTGTCTTTGTCTTTCTGTCTACCAGCGTTCGTGTTCTCCATTGGGTAGCACTGCACCGTAACGCAACGCGCGCGTTGCGCCCGCTTCTAGAGACGACCGCCGTAGCGCGCACGCCTGCGCCTGCGCAATAACTTCCGCCTTCGCGTCCGCGCGTTTCTAATGGTCGACCGGTCTGACGAGCTTTCCGTAGTGATCTCACCTCAGATCATCCTTTTTCATGAAGCTATTTATAGTTTGGATTTCGACGACGAACCAGACGTCGCTGAAAAGCACATCTCTGTTGCTGATGCAAATAAGCTCATGTCGACACCGACAGCGACTATCGCTACGTTAAACGCTTACTCACACCAACTATCACGGCTGAAGACAAAAAAATCTCAGTCGTACACCCCCACAGAGCCGACCGACGCTTGTAGCCCATACGATTTTCATATAACATATCCTCGCGATGAGGCCTTGTATAAAACTTTTTGCGAACACCCGGCACCTCGTTCTCCACACCACAGTCATTTTGCGCGTGTAATGGACAGGTTGCAGTTACCTCACCCGCTCCCACCCACGGACGTAGTCGCTCCGTCCACGAATGATGAGTTGGACAACGCACAGTTTGATGATGCTACATTTTTGTCCGATTTCCCTCAGACAGAGCACGCAGTTCATTGGTCTTCGTTAAGCCCTGATGAGCTTGAAAATTATCTGGACCTCGTACGTACCGCGTCACAGAAGAAAAACACTGAACGCAGTGCCCCCGCCTCCCTCACCAACTTAGTGGAACCTTACGAGCGTGACGTTTTAGAGAGCATATTTTGCACCGATGACTCATCGGACGCCTTCGCAAAATACTACTCTCTCTGCTTTTCACTTCGCAACGAGAGTATATTTTTGGACGCAGGTCCTCTGAGTGATGAATTTTTTGACGAACCATACGTAAATTCTAGTCGTTCTAATCGCATTTTTTTTTCAGATCTGCCAAAATACGCAGGTCCCCTGAGTGATGAAATTTTTGACGAAACATACGTAAATTCTAGTCGTCCTAATCGCACTTTTTTTTCAGATCTGCCAAAATACGCAGGTCCCCTGAGTGATGAAATTTTTGACGAAACACACGTAATGGCAGATCCACAGGAATCAAAATTGACGACTGCGAATCGGGGAGAAAATTATTATTACTGTTCACAGTAGTACTCTGTTGTAGTTCTGGTACAAAAAGGAGAATTATTTATTTATTTTCCGGATTCGGGGAGAACAAATATTATTACTGTTCACAGTAGTACTCTGTTGTAGTTCTGGTACAAAAAGGAGAATTATTTATTTATTTTCCGGATTCGGGGAGAACAAATCTAGTCGTCCTAATCGCACTTTTTTTCCGATTTGCCAAAATACGCAGGTCCCCTGAGTTATGATTTTTTTGACGAAACATACGTAAATTCTAGTCGTCGTAACCGCATTTTTTTTTTTTCAGATTCGCCAAAACATGCAAGGCTCCCGAGTGATGTACTTTTCGACGAAACACACGTAAATTCCAGCCGTCGTAATTGCATTTTTTTTTCAGGTATGCCAAAACACGCAGGTCCCCCGAGTCATGTACTTTTCGACGAAACATACGTAAATTCCAGCCGTCGTAATCGCATTTTTTTTTCAGATCTGCCAAAACACGCAGGTCCCCCGAGTGATATACTTTTCGACGAACCTTACGTAAATTCCAATCGTCCTAATCGTAATTTTTTTCCAGATTTGCACACTTTTGCAGCTTTGGAAAACTATGACGAAATTTTCAACGTTACACCATTCGTTTTGGACAGGCACAATCGTATTTTTTTTCCAGAAGTACACGCTTGTACAGTTTTGGATGAATATAGTGGAACCTTCGGCGATGAGAGAGAAATTTTGAGCCGTACGGATGGAAATTCTTTTCCGGATAAAAATTCAGTGGAACTTTTGACGACTACTAACACACTTCGCGACGTAGAAGACGCGAATACCAGTACAATTATTCGGTCTCTGAATCTGACAGCAACCGACAGCTGTCTTCAGACACAGAGTCAACAATTGGAGGATGATTTTGCCGAGAGTTTTGTCTTCGAATCACAAAGCGAGTCAAGTACATGGTTGGTACGGTACCCTCTTCCACCCGTTCGACGGACACCACCTTCCCGTGCCCACCTTCCTCCGGACTTTTGCATTCTTTTTGATTTTTTTTTCGGTTTTTCCCTCCCCTTCCTCTCCCGGGTATACGACTCCCGCCCTCCCAAACCAGCCCGGGCACGGGTCCCTTTTTACACCCCTCCCAGTACGAAACCCCCGGGCCAGCCAGCGTCGTTCAAGAAATTCAAGATACTGTTGCGAACAAACGGAGTGTCTCTACACCCCGTTACTACAGTCAAGTGCGCAGAAGTGTCTCTACACTTCCTCTTCAAACGGGTCTAAAAGGTCGTATCTCTATACCTCCTTCCACCACGGGACACGAGCGGGGCCACCTGAGCCCAAATATAACTAGGCTTCAACCAGAGCGCCACAAGAGTCTACAGTACACTCAGACGGACGGAGGGCGCACACGAACACACTCTATCACCGCGACCGGTCACTATAAAACTCGCTCGCACATGGATAACAGCACCCCCAAGCCCCCCCCCCCCCCCCCCACACCCCGCTCGCTACGCCACATGGCACGATCTCTTAGGGCTCACACATGTTCCCCTCCCCTCCCTCCTTCCCTCCCTTCGCTCCCTTGTCGTCGGCTTCTGCCAACAGCAACAATGGTAAACGTGAAATATGAAGAGGATGGCGTGGACTTTGGGCCGGAGTCCTCCGGTGATGAGGATGACGGCATTCACACAAACGACATGGACAACTCACCCTCGACCCCGGTAGCCACCGCAACAGCCCCCCCTGCTCCGACACTCCTCACCTCGGAAAACTCCCTCGCCACTCCCTCTCCAGAGCGACCCCCGGCCTCGGCCGACACCACGTCAGCTGCGCCTCCCGCCGCAACAACAACACCTGCGGAGGACGAGCCGTCCATCTCGGAACTACAGGCGTGGCTCGAAGACAACAATGTGCAACGCGCCAGGCGTGAAGCGTGCCTTTCGAGGCTCCTACAGGAGCGACAGGCGAGGGAGCGGGACGAGATCGACCGCCCCGAGAAACTGGTGGCCTCACTAAGGGCCAAACATGCCCTAACTCTGGCCTCTCAAGGCCTCGATCCCACTCCCTTCCGCGCGGTTTCGACCGCTGCCTCGACTCCCAGCATCGGCCCTACTCCCCCGGCCGACTCTTCAGCTCCCGCCACACCGCCTCCCCCTACTTCTCCCACGAGAAACCTTGCCCCGCTGGGGTTTGTCTTGGAGTTTTCTGACGTCGCGTTTCTACACGTTTCCATACGCCAATTAATCTCGTCACACCATGTCCCGGAGGACAGGCGGGCAGCCATCTCGTCGGCTGCCTCCGCCATCAAAGGGTTCTATCATTCTACCGCCTCAACCACCCTCCGGCACGCCCTGGAATCTCTACCTAATGTGACCGACGACGTCGTGCGTGTCAAACTACTCAGATTGGTCACCATCTTGAGGGCTTTTCACTCCACATACGACCACACTTGGCCGACCGTGGCAGAATATAACGCCTCCCGCGGTCAGCGCCAACAGCGGGCGATGGGTTGCTCGGACGGCCGTCTACCGGTCACCCGCAGGCGCCCGGACGACGACCATGACCGCGATGGCAACGACAACAACCACAACAGCCGCACCTCCGACATCCCGGCCCGCCGCGCGTCATCGTCCAGTTCGACCACACGCCCCCGGTCCAGCAACAGCGGACCTTCCCCTCGGCCTGAACAACGCCCACGAAAGCACAGTGTTGGCGACTATTTCTCCTCGTCAACCGACGAAGACTACATCTCCGAAGACAACAGGTGTGCGATCACCTTCGGGAAAAGGACAATGCCGGCCCGTCTGCCTTTCGCCTACTCTTGCGTCTGCTGAGCACGCACTTCGACCACGGCGACCAAGGCCGCGCATTCGAGAAGCTTCAAGCGTTCGGAGTACCAACGGGCACGGTGTATTCAATTTATTTGCGGGCTTTGAGGGAGTTGACAGCGGTTGTACAAGGTTCTGAAAAGGTCTTTAAGCCTAGCGACGCCATGGTATTAGAGGTAGTGCGTACCAGTGTTAGTAGACAGTTTCCTGCTTTGACTCCGGTTTTGTACCCGGGTGAATTGATGACTGCGGTAGAACCTTTCCCTTCGGTCTCGGCCATGTGGCAGGCTCATGAAGTGTACGCTACGAATAATACACCTGCCATAAATGGCGAAAAATATTTTTCTTATACCTCCCCAGGAGGCCACACGACGTTTTCGTCGTCCCCGCCGTCATGGGCCCCTGCCCAGCAGACGCGTTCGCGCAATCATTCCAACCCAAACCAACAAGGCTCCCAACGCAACCCCTATGTCATGAACGTCTCTACGTCCCCAGACATTGACCCTTTCACTCTGGGTTACAACCACTGGCCTCTCGAACACTTCGACGAAGTGTACATGGTATCTACCACGTTTTCGACCACCGACCCCCCCCTCTGGAGTCCTCTTCTTGGCGCTACTGCCAGAGCGACTGCTCTTCGCACATGGCGTGGCGTATGTCTCAACTGTGGCGGACAGGACCACAGCGTAAAGACGTGTCAGAGTCCCTTCATAAACAAGTCAGGTGTGCTCAATCCCCAGCTTGGCCAGCTCAATGACGGAGGCTACGCTTTTCAACAGTGGCAACAACGTATGCTTTCATACCGTCGGGGACAGTACGAACGCCATGCTCATCGGAACTCGAACTCTTACTCCAAGCGTTTCAACTCGAGGGGACACAACTCTGCCGGCACTTCCAATAACAACCGCCGGTCCAACTCCCATTCTAAAAACGAGCGCTCCCACGGCAACTCCAACCGTACTGCAGGCTCTCAGTGGACAAACTACTCTCCCAACAACCACCACTCCCGGGATAACTCGGCACCACAGCTCACCCCCCCCCCTCCCCTCAAGGACCTCCCTCCTCTGCCCTCACCGTAACCGGTCCCACAACCCAGACCCCCACTACCCCAGCTAACATGCACCTCGGTCCTTCACAACACGGAGGCAATCAAAACTCCCGGCAACCGGGCACCTTCCGTACTAACTGACCAGCCGATGGTGAAGAACCGCTCGCGACTTCACCAACGGCACTACACACGATCGCGCCGGGTACCTCTCTGGACCCTCGGACAGCGTATTGTTTAGGAGCCGCCGGCTCTACTTACTCTCCCGACCCCTCCCCCTCTTTTCCCCCCCCTTCTAACCTATCTTCAATATCAACCCCTTGATCTAGGGTTGGCTCCCTTGTTCAAGGGGTTGGTTTGAGGTGTGGGCAGGAGGAGGCGGGTACACCGAGCACTCCCTCAACGCTCCCCTCGGTGTCCCCAGTCGATGCGCGACGCCGCGCCTTGCCCAACATTGCCGAAATGTCTGCGGACCTTGCCAATCTTGTGGGCGACACGGCAACGACGGCCAACAGCGGTATCCACTCCCTCTCCGGCTCTGCTCCTCCCCCAGGGCCATCGACTCACAACTCATCTACGTCCTCTGACGAACGATGTTATCGGCACACGCCAACCGGCGTCCGTCGACCCCGGACAGCACATACTTCGACCTCCGTTGGTTCTGCAGGATCTCCCGGACTCGTAGCTGCCCGCCCCGTGCTGACCACGCCACTCTCCCTGGGCCCAAGGGACGGTTTTCCCGCGGATTCACCCGCGGAAGACTCGACCAAGTCACCAAGATTATGCCAGGAGCCACCTGTACCGACACCCACACCCCGGTCACGGACTACTACAGGTACCGCATGTTCTTCCGAGTTATTCCCTCCTCCGCATACGTTAAATGCTGTTAGCAGGGACTTCCAGGGTGCTCTGTCAAGAGCGTCTCGCCGTCACGTACATCCTCCCGGGGCCTCGTCACAATCGACCTTACCCCACACGTTTTCGGGGAGCGAAGTCGTCTCACCCACGCCTCCCCCGACAACGTCCCACACAACGTCCCCCTCTCCACTCCCCTCGACCCTGAGCCCCTCCCAAATTCTTTTTTTTTGGGATCATTCCTCGGTTTTTTCCCAGTGGTATCCTTCGACGTTCACCGTAGATAACGAGCACTACAACTGTGCGGAACAGTACATGATGTCGGAAAAGGCCAAGCTTTTCGGCGACACAGCAGCTCGCCGGATGATCATGTCCTCTCCGAATCCCGCACAACAAAAACGCCTCGGCCGCTCGGTCTCCAATTTTAATCAAGAGCTTTGGGCACAACATCGGTACGACATCGTTTTCAAGGGCAACCTCGCCAAGTTTTCGGCTCCCCCTTTACTACAACAACTCGTAGACACCGGCGACAAGTTCCTCGCCGAAGCAAGTCCTTACGACCTCGTCTGGGGCATAGGCTTCAGGTGTAACGATACGCGAGCCTTACAACCTCCACACTGTACGGGACTCAACTTGTTGGGCGACATCCTCATGAAGATCCGCCACCAGCTTGCCTCCCCCCCTCTACTCCCACCCGCCCCCCGCGCCTCTCGCGTTTCACCCTCCGAAAATGGGACCCATGAGATCAGCGCAACCGTTCCAGCTTCTACACCGCACTCCACGCTGGATCACCTACTGCCCCCTTTCCTTCCTGAGGCCACTCCTCCGCACGCATTGGTCTCTGCCATTTCGTCCGGAGCTGCTCTCCCTTCCGCGCTCCCCTCCCTCATTGCCGAACACGGGCCAGGCCTCTCGAGCGGTATCGTTACCATCGACGACGCCTCCTTCACGACCAGGATCAGAGTACACAGTGGACCCTCCGCATCCAACCGCTACGGCCTTGTAGCTCTCTTGGACACCGGCTCCCCCCAGACCTTCATCTCCGCTGAAGCTTGGGCCCGTATGAAGCACAACAACGCTGCGTCGGACATATGCGAACGACACGATGCTCCTCGTTCCTGGGGCGGCTTTGGTAAATCCGCTCCGCTCCTCACTTCGATTTCCGTCCGACTCAGCATCCAGTTCTTACACGACAACACTCCCTCCGCCGAGCTCGCCGTATGGGCGTGCATAGTGCCACATGGGACTATGCAACACCCCGTTCTACTGGGACGAGATAGCTGGATGCGGTTCGAACAACGCACGTACGTAACCCTGCCCCGCCTCCCCTCGCGACCGCTCTTTGGCGAGCTCTCCCTAACCACTTCTTACAAGCATGGTCTCTCCACTTTCATCCACGACCACCGACCTTCTCCCGACACCCTACACCTCGAGTTCGCCGGCGCTCACGCAATCTCACTTTCGGCTACGCCGTCTCTCGTCCAGGTAAATCTGGTGCGTCCCTCCGGCATTCCGGCACCCACCGGCCACTACCTCGTCGACATGCTTCCCCGCGACGGCCTTGACTCCGAAACCGAAATCTTCTTCGCCAACGGCTACCAAAGCATCCCGCTCTCGGGATTCATTGATCTCGAACCAGGCGACCTTCTGGGGACTTCCTCCTCTCCCCTCATACAAATTCCGGTCTCAGCACTGCAAGGTCTCCCCGCAACGTCACCTCCAGCGTCAGCTGTACACGACGTTCACGCCCTGCACGACAACATCCCCGTGCATGACGACGGTACACCCCCCGGGGATCCCCCCAAGACCCCTTGCCCCAAACTCCTGGAACGCCTAACTGCCGACCAACGGACAAGCTTCCTCCGCCTCTGGGACCGACTTCCGCTACACCTCCGCGAAATCTCCTTCGACCTCCGCGGTTCTGGTTGGTCCCCCTCGGTCATCACAGCTCTGGGGGACGTTCTGTGCGAGTTTCCCGACGTTTTTTTCCACGTCCAAAACGACTTCGGCTCGTGCTCCCTTATTCCGTTCAAGATTTCCATCCCCCCGGACAGCGCCCCCGTCTTTTCCCGCCCTTACCGCATCAACCCTATCCTCGCCAAAAAGGCCGACGCTGTGCTCGACCAATATCTGGCTGCCGGTCTGATCCAATACTCCACTTCCCCGTACGCCAGACCTATGGTCGCCATTCCCAAGAAAGACGGCAATGTTCGGATAACCGTGAACTACAAAAAGCTTAACGCCATCAGCTCCCTGGGCCAACTGCCCATCCCCCGCGTCGACGAGGTTTTCGACTCCCTCGGTAAAGGCCGTATCTTCTCCCTGTTCGATCTCGTGTCTTCGTTCCACCAAATCACCATCGACAACGACACCATACCCCTGACCGCCTTCTGCATGCCCACCCGACTCTTCGAGTGGCTCGTCATGCCCCAAGGCAGCAGCGCCGCGCCCGGCTGGTTTGTCAAGGTCATCAACGAGGTCATCAAAGACCTTAACCGCGTAGCGGCCTACCTCGACGACGTCATAGTTTTCGATCCCGACCCCACGGCCCACGTCGCCAATATCCGCTCCCTTTTCGAACGCCTTCAAAAACACAACCTCAAGCTCTCACCGTCCAAAGCCAAGCTTGGCGCTACCAGCGCCGACTTTTTGGGACACACCATTTCCTCCTCCGGCGTTAGCCCTAACACCGACAAGGTTGCCGCCCTAACTCAGATGCCCATGCCTACGAACACCAAGCAAGTGCGCTCACTCCTAGGAGGCATTGGATACTACCGTAAATTCCTGAAGAATCTCTCCACTCGGCTCCGACCCATTAACGCCCTGCTCAAACAAGGTGTTAAGTTCGTTTTCACGCCGGAAATGGAAACTATCGTTCGCCAGATCCTCCACGAACTTGCTACCCCTCCGGTCTTGGTATACCCAGACTGGGATGCCGTTGCCGACAACTCCCGACCTTTTCGCCTCTACTGCGACGCCAGCATCGACGGCTTTGGCGCGACTCTCGAACAAGAACAACTCGACGGTTCCGTCCGTCCCATCGTCTTTATCAGCCGCACCACTCTCGACAACGAACGATCCTGGACCCCCCTCGACCTCGAAGCCGGTAGCATCGTTTGGGCCATCAAACGCCTCCGCGGCCACCTCTGGTCCACCAAGTTCCACATTTACTCTGACCACAAGGCACTTGAGAGTATCGCTAAAGTCGGTGAACACAACGCTCGCGTCCAACGCTGGCTGAAATTCCTCTCCGCCTACTCCTACACCTTGGAGTATCGGAAAGGCTCAGCTAATGGTAATGCCGACTTCCTGTCGCGACTTCCACGACCAGCGACCGATCTCGACCGCACCGGACCCAACCGCCTCACCCCTCCCGACACCAAAGGTATCTACCTTATCCAAGCCTGCGGTTTTACTCCGATCAACCCCTTCACCCCGGGCATCGGTTTGGGTGGGCTTGTCCCACCCTCAACCGCTCCCTGCGACACCATCCCACCACTCCCCTGCACCGAAAACGACTTTGGCGATTTCCGCCGACACGGACCACGTATGAACAACTCGGACTTGGTTCTTACCCCCTGCTCTACTGTGACTTTCACCGCCGTTCAAGACACTGCCGCTGGATCGCCTCGCAGCCTTCCCGCCGGCCCCCGTTTTGCCCAAGATCCCGCCGCTGGACCGCCTCGCAGCCCTCCCGCCGGCCCCCGCTTTGCTCAAGATCCCGCCGCTGGACCGCCTCGCAGCCCTCCCGCCGGCCTCCGCCTTGCTCAAGATCCCGCCGCTGGACCGCCTCGCAGCCTTCCCGCCGGCCCCCGCCTTGCTCAAGATCCCGCCGCTGGACCGCCTCGCAGCCCTCCCGCCGGCCCCCGCCTTGCTCAAGATCCCGCCGCTGGACCGCCTCGCAGCCCTCCCGCCGGCCCCCGCCTTGCTCAAGACCCCGCCGCCGGACCACCTCGCAGCCTTCCCGCCGGCCCCCGCCTTGCCCAAGACCCCACCGTCAACTCGCTTCGCAGCGCCTTCGTCGGTCATCTCTCTATCCTCGACTCCATCGCCGAATCGCCTTCCAGCTCCGAGAAAGCCGCCGTGACCGCTGGCGCTCCTGCTGGTGTGGCTTCAGGCCACCCTTCGTCTCCCCATCGCCCACCTTGGGCGTCTCACCTTCGGCCACTCCTCGTACCTCGTCAAGCCTAATTTCTTCTCGGACCCGTCACCGTTCTGCCGCTGCTGCAGGGACCCCCCTTACTCCAACGGACTACGGATTTGGCCGTCGATCGTCAACTGCGGCAGTCTCAAGACCTCCACCAACCCACCGCCGTCCACCTGCCGTCGCACCCAGGCCACTGCCTCGGCGACCGGATGCAGCCCGTCGCGGCGCCGCTCAAGACTCGCCCTCACCAGCGACGGCTACGCCACCAGTGTCCCTGCCACCACCACAGTCCACCGCCCCAGGGCCTTCTCCCCCCCGCCCTCCCCTACTCAACCACTCCCACTACCTGAACCCGTTGTCCGGTCTGCTGACGACCCACACCTTAGTTCCTGCGTTGAGCGTTATACCTCCACCGATTGGGCGCGCGAACAACGCACCGAACCCCTTTGCTCAGCTACCATACGATATCTTTCCTTGGGCTCACCTTCACCACCACCGGGCGACCTCTTAGACTACATTCCCTCGACCCGTCGCCCACTTCTCTCGGAGGTCCTCGCCCTCGCCGCGAAAGGCCAGCTGCACACAACCGACGACGACACAGTCCTTCTTGTTCACCGACCACACGTGACTCCCCTGGGCCAACCTCGTACGACTACGCCGCAACCCCTCACATCGCCACCTCGCATTTACGTCCCAATGTTGATGCGACCGTGGGTCCTACACACTTGCCACCCCACCACCTCTTGCCACCTGGGGGTGTTTCTAGGACACTCAGCATGCTTATGCGGTTCTACTGGTGGATCGGCATGGACATCTCCACCCGCTGGTGGCTCCGCCGCTGCCTCAAGTGTCAGGCGCGAAAGTCTTCGCGCCAAACAATTCGTTGGCCCACCCTCTCCCTGCCGCTACCTAACGGCCCCGGTATACTCGTCAGCGTCGACTATTTCGGGCCCTTACCCATCACGCCTCGGGGCAACGCCTACATCCTGCTTTTCACCGACCGTTTCAGCCGCCGCGCTGACATGTACGCCACTACCGAAGCCGAGTTCACAGCATCCGGCACCGCTGACATCCTCGTCGATCGCTACATCCCTCTCTGGGTATGCCCCGTCACTCTCCTTTCCGACAACGGCCTTCAATTCTGCGCCAAACTCTCCCGCGCCCTCTACGAACGCCTCGGCATTAACAAAATCTCCACGAGTTCCTACCACCCCTGCACCAACGGCGGCGTCGAACGCGTCAACCACACCATGGCCTTGATGCTCGCCATGGTCTGCAACGAACTACAAAACGATTGGGATTTGCATCTTCCTCACATCGAAAGCGCCTACAACAACTCCGTCAGCGCCGCCACCGGACTGGCCCCCAACGAAGTGCACATTGGCCGACTACCTCGCCTCCCCCTCACCGTGTTCGACGCTCCCAACATCGGCGGACATCAAAGCCTCAACCGGGACCAGCTCGCTTACATTGACCTCGCTACTGTTCGTCAGCAACGCGCCTACCGCGCCGTCCGGGAACTCCACGCGGTCTACGTCTCACGCCTCGACCGCCGGAACGCCCCCATCATGGACGCCCTCCGCCTTTCCCCTCCGTTCTCTGTCGGCGGTTGGGCATGGATCTACAACACCGCTGCCACTATTCGCCAGGGCGCCAAGAAAGGCACCGACGCCACCGTTCTCAAGACCAAACTCTCCTTCAACTGGATTGGCCCGTTCAAGATTCTTGCCGTGGGCCCAGCACCAGCCTCAGCCGTTCCGGATGGACGGCCCCTTCACGACAAGCTCCTTTACTTCGACCTTCCCTCGGACATGCCGGGGCGGGACTCCAAGCACCGCGTCTCCGTTCTCCGCTGCAAGCCCTGCCGGAACCCCGACGACATCGACGATCTCCCCAAACACCTACCGGCCGACCTAACTAAGTACGTGCTCAGCTCCTTCTCCACCAAGTCCCCGCCCTTCCACGCCACCTTCGACGACATCTCTCCACCGCCCGAACGCCTCGAGGTCGATCAGATCTCGGGACACCAACTCGTTCGTGGCCGGGGAGGCGTTCTCGCCGTTATGTACGAAACACACTGGGCCGGACTCCTTAGCCCTTCTTGGGAACACGAACGAGACCTACAGCTCCACCGATCCCACATCCTCCGCTATTGGTCGGGCACCCCTTCACAGCACCGCCAGACCAACCGTTTATACCGCCAGATGCGCATCGGGGCCGCTCACCGTGAACTTTCGCGATCCCGGGGTGAAATCTTCCTCGCCCCCGGGTACAGCCTCGTACCACGCACCCTCTGGCTTCACCGTTTCAGCTCTTCACCTCTACCTGCCGGGGCACACCTCTGGTACAAGGCCCGCGATGGTCTCTGGTGGTTGGGCAAAGTTGCCCCACGCGCCTCGACCGACACCTCCTCCACTCACTCCTACATCGTCCGCTTCCTCGACGACCCGGGCCCGATCAAGATCACACTCCTTCCGTCCCTCTACACCACTTCACGGAACGCGACTCAAGGATCCTGGTGCCTTCAGCGTCATCAGGCCGGAGGACTAGCACGCGGAGTACTACGAAATGCAAATGCACCCCCCCCCCCCACCACTCATCCGCCCGACCAGTTAACCGTAGCTGATGGTCGGCGGATGCGTTAGATTGACGTATGCTAGTTTCGGGCCGGGATGTTCAGTGCGTTCGCTGTCTGGGACACGCGTTCGCCTTGTGTGTTGATTCCATCTAGCACCCCACGTTCCGTTTGCTTCACTAGGACGTAATTCGCAACAAAAAGTGTTATTGTACCTCCAGGGTATACCTTTCTGTTGCACCTCCTTTTTGCCTTTCCTTAGGCGTGGTCTTTCGGTCTTCTGGTCTTTCTATTTTCCTTCTTTCTTCTTTTTTTCTTCCTTGTTGTCTCTCGTTCTTTTTCTTTTCTTTCTTTCCTTTCTTCTTTGTTCCTTTTCTTCGTTTTTCTTTTTGTTTTGGTAAAAACACCTAGTTAGGGACCTTGTTGTGTCCTTCTCGCCCTAGCTTCATGTGGACTTAGTCCCGCATCAAGTCTATTGCCGGCTTTTCCATTAGCTTCCTAGTTCGTGCCTTGCCTTGCTCGATCTCTCCCGCCTTTCTCATAGGCCTACAACGCGGATAGCCACGATTTTTTTTTTCTATCGGGCCTACAGTAGCCGACCACCCCTTCGGCGTTTCTCGTATTCTACCACGGCCGACATCCTTTTCTGTCGTTGTTCTTTCGTTTCCTTCACGTTTTCCTTCTCTAGCACGAATGCTGCCTACCAGAGGCGTCTTAGCCTCATTTACGAGGTGTGGGTTGGTCTATGGTCTCATTGGGTTGTCATTTGTTTTGAATAGCAGTATCTTCGACCCCCTCTTCCGAATTTCTAATGTCTTAAGTAGCCATTTCTGTATCGTCGTGGGATCTGCATCTACGGCTATTCAGGGTGGGCTAATGTGATAGAGTACCCTGTTTATAGTATATAGACCAACCAGCAGTAGGGACCGTTAGATATTATTCTAGTAATTGGATCTCATTCCTTTTACCGTCTGGAATAAGATATTTCGTAGTTGTAGTATCCGGTACGCAGTGCTAGTATTCCTCGTACACGTACGTATCCCGTTTGGATTAAGATATTTGTATTCGCGGACATGATACGCAGACTAGCATCTGAGTAGCCGAGGAGACAGAGATGTACGCACGTGGTATGTTCGTCAGGTTCTACGAGGTGTTGTACTGTTGAAGTCGAGGGTAACGCATGCACCCTTACGGGGTGTTGCACTATTGAAGTTGAGGATATAGCATGCACCCTTGCCAGTAGATTATAGCCGGTTGAAGCCAGATGATACTTCTGGCTTCAAAAAGCATCTGCTTCCCCCCCCCCTCCCTTCTCACTCTTCTCACTTGCCCCTTTTGAGCAAGCTTCGCACCAATAAAATACGAGAACTCCAATAAGAACTAGGTCTGAGTTTGACCAAGCACAGACACCTGTGTCACACTTCTTCTGTGGATCATCATCCCTTGGAACCCTTATTACTGCTCCCCCACATCACAGCTCGACCCCTTTCAATTAACTGGAATTAGGGACCACAATAGACAGTCAACAATTGCAATAGGAAGCTATTAATAGACTATTGGACTATTATTGTCTATTGTCCAGGTGTGTAGTACCGGCGTCCCCGGTGGCTTGGTAGGTGGTCCGCTTGCCTGTCAAGATCAATTTCGTGGGTTCAAGCCCCGCCGAGTGCATGCTCATTGGGACTTTTTCTTGCATAAAAAATTGATAAGCGGAACGCGCGAAAGCGTGAGTTGGCTACATTCGATGAAAATCGACGAGCAGTGGGAATGCTGAACCCATTGCGCGACAAAAAATAAAGGCACGTACCGGGGGGGAGAAGGGACGACACCTGTGACCACGGCTTGTCCAGAAGATCGTCGAGGGTAAAACCTCCTACGAGTGGGCTGGGAAGTAAAAGTGATGGATAAAAAAAAAAAAAAAAAAAAAAAAAAGGGTGTGCCGAAAATATAGATGGCCCATATGAACCGATTTTGGGTCCTTATTTTGGGAAGTTGATTATTTTTCAGTTTTTGGGATCGGGAGAATAGAAATACGCCAAACCCAACCATAATCTGAACTTCGCAAACACCATATTTTGCAATTGCAAAGTTGAGTATCAACTATTTAATCAGTCGAACTCACAGCTGACGTATTTCAAAATTTATTTTAAAAAAAAAAATCCTGGTTTGGATTTTGCCTGTATGTATACGTATATTTGTCAAATTTTCGTACTTTTGCCAACTTTTCTCTTCGCACGAGCACTTTTAGGCAAAACAGTAAGTACACGGACACGGGAAGCCCTGCCGGACACATTGGTCTAGGTCTCGGCGCGATCCGTGCGCTCTGAAGCGCGTGGCAGGCGCTTAAAGTTTTTTTTCCGGCGGGAGTGGATAAGACGATTTCCCTGGTTTCGGTAAAGAGGCCTTATTTTGTACGTACGTATATCGGTACATTGTCATGCTCTCTGTTTTCTCCCCCAGGCTCTCATGAGAGCTGTGAGCACACACAGCTCAGGCATATACCAGGAACACAACAGACAACATGCACAGATCCCATCGTTCTAACGCTGCCGCCCACACGCCGTGCGTGTTCGACACGCCCATATGCGCAGTGTTGCTGTGGTTGGTTGTGTCTGTCGGAGCCTGTCGTCCGCATTCCATCGTCTGCCATATTTTTTTATCCGTATGTACCCAGGATGACGTATAAAAATATCCCATAAATACATTTTTTTTGGGTTGTTGCACGGAGCACGGACCACCGCCTAGAGAACAATACCCACAGCAGTGCACAGAGCGTTCTTACCTCCAGCTTCCTACAGCACCACAACCAACCCTGCTGCCCAGCAGCAGCCTGTGTCCTACATTGCTGATCGATAGATCCTAGAGCCAGCTGAAAGGGGATCAGTACACGTACGTTCCTCGCGTTGCATTTTATAGCAGTACTGCTGAATATGCAGTCGTACCTGTACAAGGTACTCTACTGTAGGAGATCGTGCGAAGTGTTTTAGATTGCGTAAAAAAACACGACATGCCAGTTGTACGAGCGCTGTTCTAGCGTAGACGTTTAAATGTTTAAACTGCACTTGCTGGATAACATTTTCGTTTCCGAGGTTCGACTCGCACCATCCTTTTGACTATTTTTGTACCAGAACTACACAACAGAGTCACTACAAACTTTAATAATACATTCTTCCACACCTTGCTTTTCTGAACGTATACTCGTAATATGATAGAGTACATACATGTTACTTGTGTGTTTTAGCCCAAATTAAAGAGTTTGGGCGGCGCGCTTGCGTGTGGCGTGCGTTCATACCTCAAAATTTCACAGCTACTCCGAATACTTGGGAGTAAAGCAAAGTATGTTCGAGAAAATACTGCTGCTATTACCGTAGGTACTTCGTACACTCGCAGTATTTCGGGGTTTTTGTACTCGAGATACTGCGAGTACTCGCAGTATTTTGAGGTTCTGTAGATACTACTGCGTGTACTTTCTTCGGGCTCGCACTAATGCGGGGTTCGCTACTGCTGCTGGCATGGATACCGCCTGTTGTGCTTCAAGTATCTGGGGGTTATGTACCGCGGGTACTACAAGTATACCAGTAAGTACTATAGTCTATAGCAGTATTTCGTCCATTGGTAGTGTTCGTACTGCTGCTTCTTCTGCGAGACTCAGTACTCGCAGTAATGAAATACCCTCAATATATGCCCAGTATACTTACTACTTTCGCTGGAGACAACTTGAGCACTCAAAGCAGTCTGCCAGTATTTCGATATAATATTATGCATGACTGCTGCTCTCAGTATCTCGAGGTTCTGTATACTGTGCGCATATATTGCCTTTACCCCAAGTGTTTATTATGTCGTGATTCGATACTACTGCTGGGTACATACTTTAAGCTCGGGGTTCGGTACTGCTCACACTCTCATTACTCTCAGTATTTGGGCCTTCTCAGTACTCGCAGTATAGTTTTGCCGCCTGTATTCCAATACTCTCATACCGGCGTCCCCGGTGGCTTGGTAGGTGGTCCGCGTGCCTGTCAAGATCAATTTCGTGGGTTCAAGCCCCACCGAGTGCATGCTCATTGGGACTTTTTCTTGCATAAAAAATTGGAAAGCGCGAAAGCGTGAGTTGGCTACATTCGATGAAAATCGACGAGCAGTGGGAATGCTGAACCCATTGCGCGACAAAAAATAAAGGCACGTACCGGGGGGGAGAAGGGACGACACCTGTGACCACGGCTTGTCCAGAAGATCGTCGAGGGTAAAACCTCCTACGAGTGGGCTGGGAAGTAAAAGTGATGGATAAAAAAAATAAAAATAAAAAAAAAGTACTCGGACTACGATTTGTTCTCGAGCATTTAAATGTGAACCCTTGATATTATACCCTGAGCACCAAGAAACATTTATTTTGGGGGAACATATATATATTGTAGTACCAGTATGTATGTAAGTATGTATGTGCTGCACCTTTTATTACTCAGCCGGTCACAAAGTATTATGGCGCAACCTCGACCTCGCGCAACGTTTATGTACTTACGAATTAATCGCCGCGAGTCAGCTGGATCAATATACCTCAACTTACCGATATACCCTGTTATATATTATTATTATAGTAATTATTGATCCCACACTAATTCCGCGATCAGCATTATAATATAGTCTGTCCTCAAAATATGTTGTGTGTGTTCTTCACGTTAAAATGATGGGTGGGTGCAGGTGCTACTGGTGTTTGCGAAGTTCCGATTATAATTGGGTTTGGCGTATTTCTATTCTCCCGGTCCCAAAAAATAGTCAACTTCCCAAAATAAGGACCCAAAATCGGCTCATATGGGCCATATCTTCATAAAATTTTCGGGTTGGGTTTGGCTTCTTGGGTTTCGATTATGATCATAGCTTCATTGGCCAGGACAACCCGGAGATGCCCCGGGCGAATGAAACATCGTATTTGGCAAGAAATCATAATCATCTACGTCACGTGCTCATACGCACAGCGTAGCCCAGCACAAGGAGGGAGGCATGATACATGGGTTGCCTCACACCACCAAGCTATCTAACCGAGCGCACGGCCCATTTGGCGAGGCCGTATCAACGCGAGGCCCTCGCGAAGACCGGCAAAGTCATGCGTCCATTTGCGGCGGAGGGCTGGCAGGATGCAGCGTCAACATCGTTGACGGCGCCCTGTGCGCTGTGGACTGCTTCGGAAGTTGTTGCTCTGCTGTGCTGCTTGTTCTTGATGCGGCAACAAAGTAGCGGTACTCTGGGCTCTGGCGCGTGTTACCGCACCACACGCACACACCCGCACACAGCACGACTGCGCACGCACTGCACAACGGGCTTCGCTCGCATCGATTTGCACTCTTCGCATGGCTGCCATAGAGCACAGAGCACACACACACGCAGCGAGCCATGCAGCAGCAGCAGCAGCAGCAGCAGCAGCAGCGAGCAGCATCTCGCACGAAGCCGTTGGTGTTCCATTTTTCGTACTTTTATTTCGTTATTTGTCATTTGTTGCTGTATTCCATTTTCCTAGAATATTATTTCCGGTTCAAAACCGAAATGATCGCTTTGGATTCTCGCAATCACTTTCAAACCCGATTCTGTTTTGGTTTGGTGAATAGCCTGTGGTTCTCGACCCAACCATAATCGGTTCTTTCGCAAACACTCTACTTTCTAAAAAAGTGTGCAAGGTTTCATACGAATATAGAATCGCGCGTTCGGTTTATCACAATAATTGTAAAATTAGGTAAAAATGGAATATAGACGAGGCGTATTACGCAGCTTGCAAAGTTGAGTATCAAGTATTTAATCAGTCGAACTCACAGCTGACGTATTTCAAAATTTATAAAATAAAAAATATATATTTCGCTCTTGCGCCACTCCCCTATTAATATTACGGCACCTCCCGGAGGGGAACCTTAACCTTGTACCTGGTATCAATTATTATTCTCTTTCGGAGATCGATGAGACATCGGACAACAGACAAAGCATCCCAGGGACACGACACAGCCATCTGCCAAACTACCTACACGGTTGCCAGCTGCATCCAGCGAACAAGAGCAATTGCGCTAACCTGGTCGACATCCGCTGCCTACGGTCAGTGTTGAGAGGCTTCTCACTCCCCAGGCTATAGTCACGCGTCCGAAGACCGGAGCCGAAACATACACGGCACATTACATGAAGACCCGAAACATTGCGTTTTTGATGGGCATGGCAGCCTTAGCAGCAGCCGCGGAGCCGAACATGAATGAGCAAGCACACGCAGAGGACGGGCCTGCCGAACCCGAGGCTGCACGTCCGATCGGCATCCTGATAATGGCGGAGGGTAGGTCGGGCTCGACGATGGTTGGAGAGCTTTTCCGGCAAAACAAGGTGTGTTCGTGTACGTACGTATTATAGGTACAGCAGTACCTGCTCGCACGTATCTTTCGCGACTTTTTTTTGTTCTTGCTTTTTTTCCTAAAATCATCGCCTATGCTTTTTTTTGTAGTGCGTAGGCACGCGGACCACCTGCCAAGCCACCCGGGTGCAGCGGTACTGATGTAAACACGAAACGACGCCTCTCTCAACTACAGCAGTACTGCTGTACGTACTAACGCACAGCAGTAGCATATATTGAGGCAAATTGCCTCGTGTGTACGTGGTAGAAGCATCATCTCGGTACATCAGTGTGTATGAACATCACCGAACAGAATGCACGAATACGACTGACTACAGGTAGGTACGACAGAACACCAAGAAAAGACGTAAGGCGGTATGCTGCTGTGCGCTGCTGACATAGCTCAAGTGCGCAGTGATCAAGGTGCAGGGCAGACAGTATTAATACGCGTTCAGCCCCAAACACGTTGCTCCTGTCCTGGCAGCAGCAGTGTGGGGCAATGCTGCAAGCAGCGGTGTCAGGTTTGGTGGTTTTCCTCAGAGTGCTTCGTATTTTTGGCACGATCTTCGGTTGATATATACATGTATATACTTTTTTCTAGTAAGGGCCACTCCTAACGAACAAAAAAAATCACGATTCGTGATATTTTTGTCGTGAATCGTGATTTTTTTGTCGTGAATCACGACAAAAAAAATCACGATTCATGACACCATTTTTTTTAGCTTTTCCCTAAAAAAAAACAAAATCACGATTCGTGACATTTGTCGTGCCTCAAAATACGCCTGATCAAGGCACTACGCAACCCACGCGCACCAACGGTATCCGATGGTCGGTATAGGGGCATGGCAGACTCTGCTTCGTACGCCGCTTGTGGACAACGGGCGGCTACCCAAAGACACTGCTGGGCCCGGGCTAACAAGGAGGTTGTGGCCTCGAAATTTCCAGGAGGAGGAGCCACTGCTGGAAGACAAACGCGAAAATGACCTGGGGATGTCACAGGCCAGGCCGAGCAGACGGCCTGCGAGATGGAATCTCGCGAAACGAGCTTGGCCGACGGCCGGTGAAGTTGGAATCTCGCAGGCTGGGTCAGGCTTCGGCCCGCGATTCGAATATGTCACGGGCTGGGCCTGGTGCGGACGGCCCAGCCCGGCCTGGCCGTGCCCCACTCTCGAGAGTTTGCCCCACACCCCCAAAAAACGTTGGGTTTGAAATATCAGAACTTCAACTATTTGAAAATATCACGAAACGCGACGTTTTTTCGGCTTTTTTCGTTAGAACTGAAATGTCACGGATCGTGATCTTTTGGCATGCCTAAAAATCACGAATCGTGATTTTAATTCGGTTCGTTAGGAATGGCCCTAATTGGTGGTAATGAGGCGCGACCTCAGCAATACCTGCAGTAGTCATATCTGCGATGCATCATGCAAAACATTTGTCCTGAACCAACACGAACGAACATCGACTGCTGCTGTACCTACTACCTATACGCCGTCGTTGGTGAATCTCATAACCGTAAATATTCTTGGCATCATATCCTGCTCTTGAAAAACACAGACAGCACAGCAGTACGGACACACCTGTAACAAATACCAGGTACTGGATTTTGTCGTGTGTATCCTGGTATTTCCACCTCGAAATCCGGCATAATAATTTGAAGACGAAAAATATGTACTGCTGTGTGACCACATAAGTTATTACTTGTATCGTATCTCTCGGGAATTCAGGAATCGGCACAGACACTGACTGGTTGTGCTGGATGTCGACGGGTGGAAAGAACAAGACGACAAACAGACACACACCTGATATATATATATATTATTTTTCTGTTTTTGTTATAGCTCCAGAATTCTCGGATCAGTTTCTTTTTCTACTGCAGGCAAGGCACGTTCGCCGACGTGCTAAAAAGGCCTGCCAGTGGTGTGGCAAAACCGCCACCAAACCCCTGGACCCGTCGTGGGGTCCCTGTTAATTTTACCCACTACGAAAACCCCACGAAGATTAATGAGACCGGCTAACCCGCAGCTTATGCCCCGCGTCTTTCCCTGCGGGGCTAAGTAATATCTCACACCATAAGGCCAGCCTGATCATTGATTATACGTCCACGGCTACTCGTACCCTCGTCCGTTCTCCGATCTACCCCGATTGCGCGAGTGCGGCGGAGACAGATTCTGCTCCTTCCCCCGCCTCCCGCACATACGTCATGAACGCTCGCGACTTCCATCTGCCTGCGCGCTGAATTTGCAGCTCTGGCACCCCTTGCGCAGCCAACTGGGTTGCACCCCCGATTCTTCCCGAGTGTAGCGCGTACTGCGCCGGGTCTCTCCCGCTACTCCCGACCATGAATCTCAACGCTGCTACGGCTTCCGTCCGCGTGTGAACGGCTTCCACCCGTCTGGCGTACCCCTAACCGTCAAGGGTGACCCTTCCGGAAGCAGTGGGTGAACGGCGAGTAGGTCCAGCAGCACCTCGAAAGCGCCCACTGGACCCCCGCCGGGATCGCCCGCTTTTGCTACACGCGTTCGAGTAATAGTGCACCCCGCCCTCTTCTGGTCAGTCTTCGACGCGACGAACCGCACCTGTACCGAGTCCGCGATCGATCTGTTTTCCATCGCGACCTAGACTCCCTCTCGAAAGAAAGTGAGACAGTTTCGCGTCAAACAGAACTCGGGATGCACTTTTCCGTTCGCGTAAGCCCATAACTCCGACGCGCGACACAGCAGGAAATACGACAACGCAAGACTCAACCACATGACCTTCCCCCCGTCTGCCATACTTGTGACTACTTGCTTACCATGGGCTAAAATGGACCAGGTCAGTGGCAACCTAACCTGCGCGGGTTTTTGCGCGGCACCGTGCGCACGGTCAATCCCTTTCCCCACGGCAACAATCATGCAGTGCGAGGTGGGGAGTTCCCACCCTGCATACATCTTATGGAAGAACTTGATAGCGGCAAGATACCCCCGCACGGTGGACTGCTGGTTGTTGTGCACGTAGCACCGACTCGCCATGAACTCCATCAATTCCGAGAGCACCAGGTAAGGGTTGTCGGAATCATGTTGCAGCCAGGGCTGTTTGCCCTGCGCCGCCCTTTCCGCGACCCAGATCTTCCACTTACTGAGGTAATTCTTCTGGGTACTTTCTCCCACCGACCCGAGCGCCAGCGTCTCCACCAGACGCGCCACCTCCTTCTTATCCTCCATCTTTCTTTGCCCTGTTCCTGTGGGCACCGCCGGTCAAACATAGAGGAAAACGGGGGGAACGGGGGGGAGGGAGTGCAGTATAGTCTCCGCAGGGTGCCGCGCACACACAAAATCAAGCCGAGTCCTGTCCGTTGACCATGATATTCCACAACCGATCGTCATTCCGGCTAGAAACGTTTTTGGTTCCCAGTACGACGTCAAAAATCCTTGACCCCTGGCGGCCGATATCCTGCTCCACCCAGTCGTTACTACCCGTCGCTTCCCCAACTTTTTCTGCCAGCTCGGCTCGGGGCCAGCGCGATATGCCGTCCGCTAAGGTGTTTTGCACACCAGGTATGTGCTTGGCTGCGTGACTCCATCCGCCCTTGGTTTCGAGGCGTCCGAGCATTCTCATAAGCAAACACGCCCTCCTGTCTTTCGCCCCGCCGCACTTATTAACCCATGTGATGGCGGCCACGTTGTCGCCCCGCATCGCGATCGGATCTCCTACCGACGCTGGTCTGTCCCCTGTCAATTCGAGCATCACCCACGCTGTCACTACCATCCCCAGTAACTCTAGCAAGTTGATCGTGACGGTACACGTTTCACGAAGTTCGGCCTTTCGTTTCAGTTCCGCCGTTAGTGCGGGTGGTAGATCGTATCTCTAAAAAACCTTCTTTTCGACGCAGTACCCACCGACCGCTGCGAAACTGGCATCGGATAGATAGTGCCGTTTGGCCGGTCGTTTGAGCGCGGTGTAGCAGGGCGCACTAATTGCCTCCCCTACTTGCAGAAGCTTGCGCTTTATCCCCCACTTCCAAAAGAGTAGGTCGGCGTGGAACTCTCTGCCTAGTCTCATACGGTGCTGATTCCTGGGGTTTCGTTCATCATGCAACCCCGTGAGCCTCAGCAGTCTCCACACGAAATACCTGCCGGCGCGTACTACGTATGTCAGGTTCCAGAGCTTCCCTGCCATACTGAGGACGTCCCTTGCTTTGGCGTGTCGTCGGTGCGTAGGCCAGTGATCGTCCAAAAGGCTTCTGATCGCTTCTGTTTTTTCACGTGTCAAGGAGATTCTGATGGTGTGCGAGTTTATGGAGAAACCCAGGGCATCATTCTGGGAATCCCAATCTGTGCTCTTTTTGAGTGCAAAGATCGGCGTGGCGCCTGCCTCGCCCGGACCGAACAAGCGTACGTGATCGGAGGCTAGAGAGACTGAGGCGACTAACGCGGACAAGTCCACGTCAGAATGCTGCACTTTTATTAGCAAGTAGTCGTCCACGTATACGGTAACGAAGAAAGGGTCCGACTCCCCCCCCCCGCGGTTCTCACGAATTCTTGCGTCTGCGGGTACGGTCGTTGGGTTTCCTTCTTCTTCCCAACGGTCTACCACCTTTACGTGACCCATCATCTCTCTCCCTTCTTGCAGTATCTGGGCCGACGCCACCGTGGTGTTGCAGTGAGCGTGTTCGGCGGCTGCCGACATCACGCCCCAAAAACCGGGGGACCCTGACCAACCGAACGTCAAACGGAAATCGATGACCACTAATTCCCCTACCGTGTAGCAGAAATTGTGAGCCTCGTCGGGGTCTATTCTGACGTTGCGAAAGGCATCAGACACGTCAGCCTTGCTCATCAGAATACGCTTGGTAGGGAATTTCTTTCGTAGGCTGACTAGTTCCGCGAGGAATTTTGGAAGGGCCTCTGCGCACAGGCACGGAGGCACGCTGTCCGAGTCGGTGTCTGCATTCAAACCTCCCTTCCTCTTGCTGTTCTGCGTCTCGAAGGAGAAATCGTTAATTATCCGAACCTTGTGTGTGACGACTGCTCCCAGCGGTGACACGCGTAGGTTTGGGATTTCATGGGCGGCTGCTTTCTTTATCACGAGGCATTTTTGGCGTCTTACGTCTTCACAAAGCTTGTCCCAGATCACGGACATGTGCCCGGCGACGCTGCGGTGATTACCGTACTGTAGGGCGCGCTCCAGACCCCGCCTGTGGGGTACCGCCTGCACCGGGACCCCTCGGGTAACTATCGTGATCAGTTTATCAATGGCACCAAAACCTTTTGTTTCACCAAAATACCGCTGTATTTGCGTGACGTCTACCGGTGGTGCTATGAGAGACCCTCCCAGCGCCCTGGCCACATCGCCCACGACTCCGCGGTAGTGTCTCATCAGGTCCGTGCAAATGTCGGCAAGCTTGTACAGCAATTCCTGCTTGGCGCGTGCATCGAGGTTTTCCTTACCAAGGTTGGCTTTTTCTGTATGCCAGGTCCGCACCATGCGTTCGGTCTGCGGTCGACGAAGCGACTCCCCATCAGGAAGCCGCGAGCGTGCTGACCCGCTACCTGTCCGCGATTCGACCGGATCGAACGTGTGCTTGACTACTCATGGCCGGCGCAGTTCGTCCTGCCGCGGCTCCGGCGGCCACTGTTTCGATCCTGCCATGTGCATGTGTTCGAAAGCGTATGGGTTCTGTTGGCATTCCTCGTTTCGTATGAAAGAAATACGACGCGAACTGTCACTGTTTCGCGGTCCGTACACGGGTCCGTACGGTGAGCCCGCCTGAAAGGTGGACTACGACCCTCTGGCTCCGGCTGCGGCACGTTTTGGGAGACCGCTACCGTACCGACGTTATCTGTCCTTCTGTGCATATGTTTTCGTTCTCGGTTTCCTGTCTTGTGTTCTGATGTGTGTTGGTTCGGGGTACCCCCCGGAGCGGTGAGGTATGCCCAGACCCCACCTACCGGCGCCGTCGGGAGGGGACACAAGGGGGAACCCCCACCCCTCGACGCGCGGAAAACAGGCAAAGAAACCAACACAAACAAAAAAGAGAGGGACCCGTCCCTCGGAAACGAATGCCTCAACAAACTGAATGAGTCCCCCCGCGATGTCGGCGCGGCCGACGCTCGCGGGCAGAGGAGCTCCCCCTAAGGGACCCCCCCCCCGTACTCGAGCGGCTGCGGGCCATGAACGATTGACCCGTCTACATGGGAAAAGAGGGAACCCAGCCCTCGGAACCGAAAACACACCCAACGCTGACTGCGCCTCGCGCGACCTCGGCCCGGCCGACGCTCGCGGAAGGAAGAACCTAGCCCTGGGGAACCTAGCCCCCGCACTCGAGCCGCTACGGGGTGTGAACTGCTGTACCGTCTGACCGGGGAACAGGAGGGAACCCAGCCCACGGAAAAACGAGCGCACCTAGGCTAACGAGTCTCTCGCAGCCCACGCCTAGGGAACCTAGCCCTAGCGCTCGAACAGCTGCCGATTGTGACCGTTGTCCCGTCTGCACGGGGGGGGGGGGGGGGAGGGAACCCAGCCCTCGGAAACGAAAAACGAACAGAAACAAACAAACCCAGCGCTGTGTGAGCCTCGCGCGATGTCGGCACTACCGACGCTCGCGGGAGGGGGAACCTAGCCCAGGGGAACCCAGCCCTCGCACTCCGACAGCTGCAGGATGTGAAACTTTGTTCTGTTAGCAATACGGGGAACCAAGCCCCGGGAAACCAAACTGGTGTGCGCTGGCGACGGTTATATGAACTTCCGCAGCTCGGTACGGCCGACGCGCGCGAAAAGAGGGAACCCAGCCCCCGGAACCAAACGCCACACATCTCACAGTGCCCCGCGCGATGCCGGCACGGCCGACGCCCGCGGGAGGGGGAACCTAGCCCTGGGGAACCGAGCCCCGCACTCAAGCAGCGACGCGGTGTGAACGACTGTCTCGTCTGAAAGGGGGAAAGGGGTGAGCCCAGCCCTCGGAAAAAAAAAAAACGGGGGCCCACGTAGGCTGAATGAGTCTTTCACGACCTAGCTCTGGGAAAACCAGCCCTCGCCCTCGAGCGGCTGCAGTCTGTGAAAACTATTGTCTTGGCTAAACGTGGGGGAGGCAGAGAACCCAGCCCTTGGACACGAACAGTAACCAGACACCCGAGCTGCATGAGCCTCTCGCGAAATCGGCACCGCCGACACTCGCGGGAGGGGGAACCTAGCCCTGATACCCAAGCCGCTGCAGGCAGTGGAAACTTTGTTCTGTTGATCAACGAGGGAACCTAGCCCCGGGGAAACCTAGCCCTCGCACGCGAGCGACGGTTGTGTAAGCCTTCCGCGGTTCGAAACGTCGACAAGCGCGCGGGCGGGGGAACCGAGCCCCCGAGGAGGCCAAGCCCTCGCAGCTGTAGATTACGAACGGTTGTCATGTCTAAGAGGAAAAACAAAAACCCGGGAGGGAGCCCTCGCAGTGTGGCTGTCGCGCGCTCACTCGAGTTCATCCTGCTACCGTCACGACCAACGCGTCTGAGTGCTCTAGCGAGGGGAGGGTGGTGAAGCGGCAATGATTCTCTTTCTTTTTTTTCTTCTTTTTTTTGTCTTTGTTAGTTTGTTTGTTTGTTTGTTTGTTTATTTTTTTTTTTTTTTTTTCGCGGCGCGCCGACGCTGCTGTACGAACCCGCCGGCGCTGCTGTCCTCCATTCTCGACCACCGACCCTTTCGTGGCCCGCAATGACTCTACGCTGCGAAATTCGTCTTCACACACTCTGTTTTGCGTCAGACACTCGCCGTGAAACAGGGCCGGCGAAACCGATCCGGGTTTGGGAACGTGGTGAAGTCCCACGGACCTCGAGGCGTCAGCAAAGAACGTACTTGCTCCTTCTGCTCCCCCCCCCCCCGTGGTCGGCCCTTTCTGGCGGCAGGGCCCGTATTGTCAGTTGCCGCCACCGCCCCTGGCCGCTCCGGCTCCCGAAGGGGCCGTACCGTTTCCACCTCCGCTGTAACTCCGGCTAAACCGCGCGACGCTTGGCGGCCTTCCCCCCCCCCCCCCCCGGTGCGCCTCCCCCGGTGCCGGGGACCTGCGACTGCTGGGGGGGGGGGGGGGCGGGAGGGGCGGGGGGGAGGGGAGGGACGTGTTCCACGCCTGGCCTGCCCCCCCCGCGCGGGATGCGGGGGAGACCAGGTAGTGATCGAATCGGCATGCGGGCCTGGGGCAGGCGTCGCCGCTCCACACGTAGCGACACGCGTTGGTGGGCAGGTTGCCCAGGGCGGCGGGCCGTGGCTTGGGGGAGGTTCCTCCCGCCCCCCCCCGCGCCCGTCCCGCCCTTCGCGACGGTCGGCCTCCGTCCGTTGGCGCCGGGGGGGGTCTTGCGCTCCCCCGCCCCCCCCGCCCTTTGCGGTCGCGCGGGTGCGGGACCACATCTCCGATCGCACGACCAGACTGTTTGTGCTGCCTTCCTCCACGAGCGCCCTTAGCTGCTTGAAGGCAAGAGGCTGGAAGACAGGGCCGCCGCCCGGGGGAGGTGGCACTAGGGGATGCTGCCTCCGCACGATAGCTGCGTCGACGGCGAGCTTGTACATGGCATCCTTGATGTCCGCATTGATGGCCTGTACGAGGACGTCTCGCACTTGCGCGTTTTGTGGGGCGAGGACCAGGCGGTGAAACTGCAGATACGCCCGAAGTTCTCCCTCGACCTTCCCTAGCGCCTCCCTTACGGTCCTGACGATGTGCCTGCACATCACCGGGGCGTCCTCCATCCCGTACTCGAGGACGGCCATGAATGCGGCGATAAAGGTGCCGAAGTAGATCTCAGCCGGCATGTCCGTTGGTACCTCGCCCGGTGGCGCGGGTGGGCAAAAATCTTGCACCAGGAAGCCGGACAGCGAGCGCAGCTGCTCCACCGCGTCGTTCGATGCCCCGGCGACCGTCGTCAGAACATGGCACACGAGGCCGTGGGACATCCCCTCGGACACATGAAAGCAACCGCGCGCCACGTAGAACTTTTGGCGTTCCCAGGACCGCCACAGGTCCGCCGTGATTTTCCCATGGGCTTTTACCGCCGGGCTGAGCGCAGCCTGCTCGCTGGGTCTTTGCGGCGGGGGGATGGGTTGAGCTGCGATCAAGCCCCCTCCTCCCAGCAGAGGCTGCCCTCCCGCGAGCATGCCCCCTGCGGGTTGGAGGCCCTGGTGGGCTGGGTGTGGGACCGGCTGCGACTGCTGCAGCTGTACCTGCTGCTTGGCTTGTACCTGCTCGATGTGAGAGATACGTGCCCCGAGGGCTTCCTGCCCCGCCACTATGGTCTGCAGATGTTGTAGTACGGCGTCGATACCCGCGGGGGGAGCTGGGCCGGGGTGTGCCTCGCCCTCTGCATTGTTGCCCGGTGCCACCCCGGATCCGCCGCCACCTCCAGCCGCGAGGCCGTCGGGGGGCGGGGCGACGACAGCCTCACCTACTGGCGAGGCAGCCGCGGCTTCCTCCCCGGCGTCTGCGCCGCCGCCGACCTCGATGAGCTCCCCGGCCGAGTTGACGTTGTCGCCCATGGGCGAAGCTGCGATGCTGCTGCGCGAGAAAGTCGATCGATCCAGTTGGTCTCGCTGTCTTCTACGACGCGAAGATTGTGATACTACGATACCAACAACACCAGCGACAGAACGTGCCAGCTCTCTCCTTCGTCCGCTCCGACGTGCTCGTAGCTCGTTGCCTCCGCTGTCTTACGCCTACTGGGGACTAGACGAGTGCGTCGCACCCTTGAGCGTCGGCCTAATTCAAACTATTCCGTTACTCGAATTCAACCCGCCTCACAAACGCCAGTTTCCTACGGAAACCTACATTTTCCAACAGCAAGTGTTTTCTGGTTGAAATTCGGCATAAGTAATTTGAACACCAAAAATCTGCATCTTCAGATATTTGTCCAACAGAAGACGCTTCTTTCTCGTAGCAGGTGCCACCACTACTTGCTTGTACTGATGTACGACATCTACATACAGCAGCAGTGTTTCTCCAGCAACAAAAACAGCAGCAGCAGCAGTAGTAGCAGTGGGACGCACGAGGCCAGGGTCAGCGTCGCTGTACGCTCGGCGGCTCGGCTTGTCAATCTAACCCTTGAACCCTTTGTACACATCTACAGCAGCAGCAGTGTTTCTCCAGCAACAAAACAACAGCAGCAGTAGCAGTAGGACACACGACGCCAGGGTCAGCGTCGCTGTACGCTCGGCTTGTCAATCTAAACCCTTGAACCCTTTGTACACGTACTCGATTTTGTCCTGTGTTGATTTTGAACTCGAAATTCGGCATAATAATTTCAAGAAGAAAAATCTGCACTCGACGTGCTCTGTCCAAGAGAGAACTTCTCGTAGCAGGTAGCAGGTGCCACCGCTACTACTGATGATGTACGACATCTACAGCAGAGCTTCTCCAGCAGCAAAACAGCAGCAGCAGTAGGACACACGAGGCCAGGTCAGCGTCGCTGTACGCTCGGCTTGTGTGTGAAACCCTTCGTACATGTGTTTCCTGGTCCCGAACTCATAATTTGAAGGCGAAAAATCTACAGTCTGATGTGTGTCCAGCAGAGCTTCTTCTAGCGGTGCCACCACTACTCAGTACTACTACTGCTGTACAACAACTATTATACAGCAGATACTCTCCTGCTTCTCAGTCCCCTCATCAGCAGGAGGGTGGGCCTGCAGCATGTCTCGGGGACATGGCTCGAACGCTCGTTGCTGTGGACAGGCACAGTCTGCCTACCTACGAGTACTCGCAGAGCTAGCTGGGTTTCAAAATATAATGTGTTGTTGGTTCTGTGTTTTTTCAACATGGCCCAGCACCAACATGTGCCTACACACGTTGCCACACCTAGCTCGAGCTACTGTGAACGACTTACCACCGCACCAGCACCAGGAGGTCTGTTTTGTGTGTGCGCGTCCACAGAGCCCGCCGGGACTGGAATTGGTGCGGCGTGCGTCGAGGGCGGTGGTCAAACGTTGCCCAAAAAAATGTTGAATCACACACACACCCCCCCACACACACACCCCCACACACATACAGAAAAACTCACAACAAGGCACCCCACGCTCGTATCCGAGCCTCTATGAAGAGGCTTTTTTTTCTTGGAAAATTCCAAGAAAAAAAAGGCTCGCCCCCTTTTTGCGCGCTTCGCGCGCCTCATTATGATATCTACTAGGTACGTACGTACGTAAGGCATTCTCTATTCGGTAAATCCCTAGATCGAGACACCCCAAGGGCGCCGCCCGGGGGAAAAAATGTGAACCGTCGCAGAATACCCCTCGAATTATTATACCTGGTATTTGGTGTGGTACCATTTCTTATTTTGAAAATTCTAGAATGTGTGCTGTAGGGTTGGTTGTGTGTGTTCTTCACATTAAACCGTTTTTTTCTACCCGTCGACATCCAGCACAACCAGTGTCCGTGCCGATTCGTCAATCCTATAGGAGAGATTCTGTGGTTACAAAGCTACACCACAGAGGTATTACGTTGCCACGTATGCAGTAAGCACAGTGGGCAATGCAGTGCCATGTGTCATCATACTGGATACGACAGGCACGACATACACATTCCATCACACGCTATGGCGTACCCAACCAAGATGCTGAGAATTATCCGTAATTTCCACGACGGCATGCGGGCTCGCGTGCGTACGGATGGCGGCGAGCACTCGGAATGGTTTGATGTCACGCAGGGGCTGCGGCAAGGCTGTGTTCTATCACCGTTACTGTTCAACGTATTCTTCGCTGCTGCGTTACACGTCGTACTATTAATAGTACCCTTCGGCCAAGACGAAGCCATCGTAAGAGATTTGGTCCAACTCAGTGATGCTGGAGTAGTCGGAACGGGGGAGCAGGAGCCGTTGACGTGCGTGCGAAGGGCTGTATGGGGCATGTTGTACGCCGATGACGCAGGAACTGTCTCGAAGCCGGCTGAAGGGCTCGCGAAAATGATGACAGTCATCGTGACTGTCTTCGAAGCAGCAGGCCTCACGGTGTCGGAAAAGAAGACAGAGACAATGCTTCTACAAACGCCAGGTCAGAAAACCCTCGCACCACCGCTCGTCATCGAAGCAGCAGGCCAGAGGTATAAGCAAACGGCCCAGTTCGCGCGGCATTATCCACGAAAACGCTGACCTCTCGCTCGAAATCGACCGACGGATCCGTCTCATGCGAGCATGCCTCAAACGGTTATAGAACGACCGCCCCCCTTAGCCTGAAAGTCCGCATGCTGAAGGCCGAGGTGATTGAGACCCTGCTGTACGGGTGTGAGGCGTGGACTTTGCCAAGCTTCGAACGGCTCACCACCAAGTCCTGTTGCGAGTCATTGGCTTCCAGCGCCGACTTCGTACTGACCATGTCACCCTCTCGTACGCGAAGGCCCTCAAGATGACACGTTGCGAGATAATCGAAACGACCATTCGTACACGGCGGCTCTTCTTTGCGGGGAGGGTGGCACGGCAAAGCAAGGAGCGATTACAAGGTCGGGCAGTTTTCGGGACGATGGCTGGTGGGGAGAACCCGAGACCTGGCGGACAGTTTAAGACTTGGCATAGATGCATAGCCGAAGACCGTAGGGAGTTCCGAGCCACCGAAGGGTCAACGGAACTTGCCCCCTTGGCGTTTGGAGTTGAGCCCGCGCTGTGGTCCACTGCTGCGAAAAAGGCCGGGAAGTGGTACCGGGGGATCCTCGAAGCAGCCGAACGGTTCATGGTGAGGTGGCACGAGGCTGAGGCTGAGCTGAATGAGCAGCGCCGCGCATCCGCCGTGGGTGGTGTCCAAGGGAATGGGGGGAGGGGGGGAAACAGAAGGAGTGGAAGAAAACCCGACCAAGGGAATACGTAGAGGGAGGGGAACAGGAGTAGAAGGGAAACTGCAGTGGACGAAAGTAGGAAGGTGATGGCAGATAGGGGAGCAAGGTACCGGCCAGACTAGGAAGTAGAACATGTCTATACTACTCGTACCACCAACTGGTGCAGCTGGTGTGACCGTGGTCTTCCTTTGTCTTCCTTTTTCAATAATTTCTTGCGCTGATCTTCTGTGATTTTCATTTTATTTATTTTTTCTTCCTTCGATTGATAAGCCTTATTAAAAAAGTCGTATAGCGTGGGTGGATGACGAGCCTGCTTTGCTTGTTTCGTATTGTTTAACTCCGAGGGCCCGGGCATAGTTGACGAATGCTGGACGGAGGCGGCAGACAGGGTAGCAAGGTACTAGGCGGACTTGCAGGGAGAACCTGGCTATGCTACTCGTACCACAAAATGCTGCCGCTACCTGGAGGATGCGTTGTGCTTTGGTTTGCCTGTTAATTTCCCTTGGTTCTTAGTCTTGCTCTGTTTACGACAAGTCGTGGTGTTTTTCTTCTTTTTCCTCTTTTTTTCCAGCTCGTTCTTTTCAAGTGCCTGCCGCATGCCCTACGGGAGGGGCACGAGAGTTTGTTTCTTATATATATTTTTTTTCTTGTTTTTTTTTTTCCCTTTCGATCTGTCTTTGTTTTTGATTTTTTTTTATTTGTTTCGTGTCGTTTCTCTGTCATGGAATGTGTATATCGTGCCTGTCGTATCCAGTATAATGACATGGCATTGCAATGCCCACTGTGCGTACTGCATACGTGGCAACTAGCTTTGTGACCACAGAACTTGTAACTCTTCTAGGATTGAAGAATCGGCACGGACACTGGTTGTGCTGGATGTCGACGGGCACAAATAACGGTTTAATGTGAAGAACACACACATGAAATAGAGAAACGAAACGAAACAAAGAAAAAAAACAAAAACAAAGATAAATCGAAAGAGAAAAAGAAACAAGAAACTTATATAAGAAACAAACCGTCGTGCCCCCCCCACAGGGGATGTGGCAGACACTTCATAAGAACGAGCTGGAAAAAAAAAGGAAAAAAAAAAAGAAAAAACACCACCACAAGTCGTAAACAGAGTAAGACTAAGAACCAAGGGAAAAAACCAGGCAAACCAAAGCACAACGCATCCTCCAGGTAGCGGCAGCAGTTTGTGGTACGAGTAGCATGGCCAGGTCCTCCCTGCTAGTCCGCCTGGTACCTTGCTACCCTGTCTGCCGCCTCCGTCCAGCATTCGTCAACTATGCCCGGCCCCTCGGCGTCAGACAATAAGAAACAAGAAAAACAGGCTCGTCATCCACCCACGCCACCGACACCTTCAATAAGGCTTATCAATCGAAGAAAGGAAGAGAAATAAATAAAATGAAAATCACAGAAGATCAGCGCAAGAAATAAAAATAGAAAAACAAAAGGAAGACAAAGGAAGACCACGTTCGAACCAGCTGCACCAGTTGGCGGCACGAGTAGTATCATAGGCATGTTCTACTTCCTAATCTGTGTATCAACCCAAATATCACGCGTGATATGTTGATATAAGTTGAGTTGGTACATCAGCAGTATCAACTATCGAATCAACACAAGGCTGAATACTTGATATATTATATCAACACAAGGCTGAATAGTTGATATATTATAAGTTATCATGATATATCGTACCAAGTGAAATTCCGTGATAATAAATTGATATTTTCAATTGGATATTTTCACACACAAAAAGAGGCGTTTGCGTCATGTAACGCCACTTTTGTGCGTCCCAACCAAGTAGCGGATAGATATACGCGCGCGCCCCGCCCCGCACGGCAGTCCATCTGTACGCCGAGGTTCACACGTCACACATCACTAGCTACACGCCACACAACACTCGACATCATGCGTGACGCGGCCAGTATCGCTAGTGCTGCATTCGCCGACAACGTGACTCTGAGTTATGCTGCCTACGGCAGTATAGCCTCAACGCTGGGGCCACGCCCGAAGCTGCTTCATCATCACTCGAGGACGAGGACGAGGACGATGACGACGATGAAAGCATGAAACATGACATCTGGTAGAGAATGCTGTAGGGCGCCAAGTGCCAAGTGCGAAGTACCGCTTGCAGGGACCCGGAGGGAACGAATTGTTGCGTGCAAATGAAAAGATATGTTACAGGGTGGTACGTACATCGTTGTAGAGACATCATCGTACAGAATAATAAATACTCCGTGTGGAGTATGCATGTTCATGGGTTTCACGTGTCTACTTAATAATATGTAGTGGGCTGGGTTTGTGTGATACTATTAACGCCTCGTGCCGTACGATCGTACAGAGTTTGTCAGTCAGCCGCATCCATATGACGCGCGTCGGCAAAATGACTTAAGAAACTACCTATTAATAGAAGAGGCGTATGGTACAATCACACACGGGCGTGAGTGTGCCTTCATTTGCGTAGACATGTTGCTGCCTCTGAAACCTGATACAGGCCTTCAGCAAAATAACTTATTTCAGAGGGATTATTACCAAAATTGAACACATATCATCATCACTGCTACGGACGTGCGCATGCTTGCGCGTGTGCGGTGATTTCACTCGTCCTGTCGTCGCGAAATTTCAACTCATCGGGGCTCTGTTAAGCTGTTTGAACCCTTCCAAAAACATCAAGAGATCATGATAACCTGATATATCGATGTATCATGATATGTTGATATATATCAACGTATACATATCATGATAATATCACGCCGATTCCGTCCAAAAATACGAAGTATCATATCAATCCCGTATTTTGGTTGAAACACAACCCTAGTGTGCCGGTCCACAGCCTCATCCGGGTTGACACTTGAGTGGTTCGGCTCATCCAGTATCGGACCAGGGTTTTGTTTTGGAGCAGCTTCTTCATTCGCGCCGCTTTTGGAGAAGCAGCCTCGAATACAGAGAGCGAGGGGAATCCGATATCAAGCAACAGCTAAGCTCGCGCAAGTCCCACACTACCCGGGAGAGATGACTCTCCCGGGTGGCTATCTCCACCGCACCTGCTCCTCTCGGGGGTCAGTTCGGGTCAACGTGCCCAAACTCCAGGGGTATCAACAGCCTGTTCTGATGTTACAACGGGAGCTATGGGCTAAATTGACAAACGACATGAAATTGGAACGTGGAAGTGTGGTGTTTTTACCAATCCGCCGGAGGATTAAAAACAAAAAAAATGTTAATCATCGCTGGTACAGCAGGGGGGGATGCTATACCCCCATCGTCGGAACTCCCGATGGTGGATGCGGGAGCCGGGTGGAGGATCCCGAAGATGATGCCATAGAGACGACGTCGCAGCTGCTGCTGTATAGTACCTTTTCGTAAGGACCAGTAGCAACAAAGCCCTAGGCGGAAGGAAGCAGAACCGAAGCAGGGAGTAGCAGAAGAGCAGCTTATTATGTTCTACTACGTATGGTTTGACTTTAACCATATGCACCCCTGCCGTGTGAAGCAGATAGGGGAGGGCGTACAACAGCAGCTGCGACTGAAAGCCCTGTGGCAGGAGTACAGCCATGCGCACCCCCACCGTTCGTATAGGATGGGGGAATTTCAAGTCGTACCGGATTTTTTTTCCCGCATGCAGGAGGTGACGTCGTGCGGGATTTATTTCCCCTACACGTATGCAGGACGCCAAGTCGTGCGGGATTCATTTCCCATATGCAGGAGGCTAAAACTCGTACGGGATTCATTTCCCGTATGCAAGAGGAAGCAGATATGGGTAACGCAACGCGAGGAACATCCTGCTCAATTCGCAAAAAGCCGCACAACCGCCATGCTGTGCGCACCCCACCATGAGGGGATAGGGAAGCCGCGTGACGTACTATTAATAGTCGCGTGCCTTCTGCTGCGAAACGTTTAGTGGCGGAGGCGGCGCATGGGGATTGGGTGCTGTCTGCAGCAATGCTACAAACGAAGGGAATATCGTCTGCACGGCAGCAAATGTCATGACAGCAGCAGCAGCAGCAACAGCAGCCGGCAGGTTGTGAAGTGCACATTCAGGTATCTCGTCAGCTGGAGCTTTTTAGTGATCTGGCTACTTCGCAGGCGGGAGGTTAAGTCTAGTATTTCTGGTGGGTATTCGTAGGAACAGTTTTCTCTTGCGATTGCATACACTTGTCGATCGAAGTATAGTTTTGATCGTACAAATGGAGACATGCGTCATTTTCGACTGGGTTTGGATTCGTTCCGGGTAACTCGTATGTTGAGAGATACCGTTTGGGACGTATTGGAGATTACTAAATTATATAGTAATTATCGTTCTTCCGGGGTAAGTGGTGGATAACACATGGGATATGCGTCGTTCATCACTGGTTACGGATCTCTGAATGGTATGGAATATATAGTTTATCCCGGGAAAGTCGTGAATGATACGAAGGTGGAATATCATCTATATTCATAGGTTCGTCCTGGATGGTACACGCAGCCTTTGTTCTTCGCCCTCGTTTTAAAACTTCTTTTCATGTTCAAATCAAACAATCTCTGTGAATCCGAAAAACGTATACCTGGGAATGTTTTCTGGTATAGATAGGACCAGGGACTGGTGGAACTGATATTTATATTTTTAACGGATTGTGTTAAGATCAAGGTCGGGACACTTCGTATCCCTGGACAGGTTTGCCTATTAAGTCGGTACTCGTCGGTACTCACGCGTCTTGGTTGCTTAGAGAAAGAAGAAGAGCAGTTTTATTGTTTTCGTGCACGCGGAGACTGAGACCAAGCCCACGCCTCTCTCTGAAAAAACCCCTGGTTTTCCACCTAAGATACGCCTTCCAAGTAGTACAAAATATTACCCCAGTCCCTGAACCCAGGTAATTACTGGGCCTTCAACTTCATTCAAGGCAGTATCATTACACTACCCCACTCGGATAAGCCGTATATGCAGAATTATGGAAAATAAATGGTAACCCCGATTCCACGAATTAGAACATGAGTCGAAGATGCGGCTCCTCAAAACCCACTCCCACACCTCTGAACGGCAAGGCAACGAAGCCGGCAAAGTACGCAAAAACAAATGAAAGGAAGACCTAACCTTAAGGGACAGGAATAAATCGTCAACGAAAACCATCGCCATGCCACCCGCAACGGGGGGGAAGGCGAGGAAGATGCATGGAAAAGCGAAAAGTGAATAACCAAAACGAGAAGAAAAGTAACGCGGAAGACGTCAACAATCACCTAAAGCCAGCCCACAACTCTGGGAACGCGTCCTGTGCCACAAATGAGTAGCCCGATTACCCAGACCAGCCCCGACGACGCCACTTGTTGAGATCAGAAGTCGGGACACTTTGTATCCCTGGACAGGTTTGCCTATTATGTCGGTACCCGTTGGTACTCACGTGTCTTGGTTGCTCAGAGATAAAAGAAGAACAGTTTTATTCCTTTCGTGCACGCGGAGACAGAGACCAAGCTGGAATCTGGAAAACCCCTGGTTTTCCACCTAAGATAGGCCTTCCAAGTACTACAAATATGATCCCAGTGCCTGAACCCAGGTAATTACCGGGCGTTCAACTTCATTCAAGGCAGTATCATAACAATTGGCGAAGTAAGGGTGCGTGGGTGCACCACGAGAGGAAAGTGGTATCGGTGGTGGCTACTGACTTTATTGACTCATGCTGGAACTTTTTGTTTGTGAGTGTGTAATGGTTGCAGAACAAGGGGGTTTTGCATTCCCATGACGGGTTATGCTACCAACATTATTGCTGTGCGAACTTGGATTTGTTCGCGAAGAGAGAAAAATGGAATACTTGACGTTCTGCGGATGACCGAATAATTTTATTGGCTGGGAGGGCTTAGGCTGCTCGTGCTGAAAGTTGCAACATTTTAGTGTTTCTACATTCGGTTGTTAGAGGCTACTGGTAGTATACAAAAGCCCAAAAGGGAGTATTTTCGGTTTTACGTATTATTTATCACAAGCGACTTTTATTTCGGGAATATTTTTAGTGTCAGATAAATTGTTGGTGAAAAAAGATGTATGCTATCTCGTGTTTACCGTAACGATCTGTGTATCTATGGCGGTGGTAGTAAGGGACAAAGGAAGTTTGTTGTCCGGGGGACCTCGCGATCGTCTGGCATGATATTGTTCGGCTTGGTTTTTAGTTTTTTGGCGCGACTACTACTGCTGTAATATTTTCCGTGGTTGCAATAGTTTGTGTGGGATTGAGGGACAGGTTTTTGCTTGTCGTCGGGATGAGTTTCAATTTGGCTTTACTCTGGTTGATGTAGGCCAAGGAGTTACGCTCAGTTTTTTTTGGTTCGTCACCACTATCAAGAGCCAGAGAAGGTGTTCGTTTGGGCTATCTATATGACAGTTACGTACCGGTTGGCGGTTGGCACCATTGCCCTTTTGTGGATTATGTGACTCTGGACATCTGAGGTTGTAAGTGGTGACGCACGAGGCTCACTTCTTCTCTGCCCCTATGCTCTCTGGGTTACCGTTGCCTGGGGCTACGAACGACTCCGCCGGTATTTCTTAATATACTTTTCTTATTTGTATGGGTTTTATTCAACCGCTTCATCTCTTTTTAACGGAGCATTTCTTATTTTTTGGGGGACTAGTCCTTTGGCGGCAAGGGACTGGATATTGTCCGGTTGATTGTTTTTCAATAAAAAATGATCGAAAAACGAAGGAAATCAGGAACCTCCACAGTGCGAGAGGAGTCCACGGTGTATTATTAATAGGTGTTGGGTGTTGTACAAAGTGCTGTAGTCCGCGTTTCTTATTTCATTCGGCGTTTCCGAATGGGGATTCGTTTCTTATTTCGTGAGGGCGTCGATCGCTGCTGTTTCTTAGGCTGTAACTTCTTATCTTGCCAGTGTGAGGTACATTTCTAACGCCGAATTCCTTATTCTATGTGAAAGGCCGAGCCTCAGTTTCTTACCGATACACGTCGTAATAGCGGGCCTTAAGCCTTTTAGGACCGCAGTCCCGTTTAGGGGACAAACCACTCAAATTGTAAGTAGTTTGCTTCCAAAACGGAACTGCAATCATTAAAGGTTAACTGTATTCCTATCTCAACTTCGCTTGTGTGCTTAGCTTTCCTTTTAAGCTTCGAAACGCTTCGTTTGGATGAGTTATGAACCTATCATAAGGGTGGGTCCTGAACAAGTTCCTTTTAAGCTTCGAAACGCTTCGTTTGGATGAGTTAATAACCTACCATAAGGATGGATCCTGAATAAGACCAATTTTTAAGCCGTTATTTCTGGAAATTATTTTTCTACTCTTGATGAGGCTCCAGAAATAAGTGCATGATAAATGAGAAATAAGGACTACCTGGGTTTCTGTTATGGCTTCTGATCTTGGAAACTGGTTCCTATAGCGTTGGTTGGTCTTATTTGTGTCAAAGGAAGCAAAGTCAACGGCCGCCGCGAGCGTGGTCTCGGTACCCAAATCCGGGTTGATTTTCGCCCGCGACGTCAAATCGCCGTTGATGCTGCTGCTGATGCTGATGCTGATGCTGGTGCCGCTCGTGCTGCTGGTGCTGCTAGTAGTGGTGCTGCTGCTGGTGTTGCGACGTCGGATCGCTATCTCTGCTGCCGTTGCTGCTGCTGTTATCGGTTCCATGTGGGGGAGAAGCCATATCTTTATACGAGCGCCGTAGCCCGTAGTTCCAGCTCGCCGTAGGTGTAATGCTTTGGCGTTGGTGACGGATATACTCGACAGATGGGCAGTATTATAGTACTGCTGCTGTAGTGATAGTACCCAAAAAATCAAGTAGCTCTCAGTTCCTGGAGGCACCAAAGATCGCCAAGAACTTGGCTCAATTCCGAGAGGATTCGCTGATTTGTTGCCCCCTCTAGGAACTGAGACAAAAAATATGGATAATTTCGTATCCCATGATGGATCGTTCTGATTTCTGGGCTTCGGAGATCGCTGAAAACTCCAGAAATAAAGGCTACCAGTGGACAAAAAGTCCATAATAGTTGGTCTATGCGGATGGGTCAACAAGGGGAAAAAAAAAAAAAAAAAAACGAAGAGCATAACAAAAAAGGATAAAGACACATGTGAGGTTTATGCGTCGAATAAAAACAAAAGTAGAGATCCCAATACCTCCGTTTTCACGTTCCGTTTTGCTCAAGTCCCGAAGCACTGCAGCAGTTCATTTTTACGAAATGGGTGTGAAATAAACGAAATATGGGCTACTCAGGGGCTGAGAGGAACATAGGAAGAGCTCGAAGCGTTGGGATAAGGGATGAAGTTTCGATTAAGTTTCTACGACCGGTTGGCCAGCGCACGATAGCCGAGGTGGTGCATGCGGCTGCCACGCGGCTTGTCTGCTATCGACGGGAGCATATATGGGTAGGGCATGACTAAGGGGTGCCCTAGGCAAGAAACCGGGGGATCAGGAAGTGGCTGTGGCGGTAAATGTTTCGACATGAACGCCACTCAACATTTAAACGTCTGCCATCGAACAGCGATGGCTGAAGCACGACTTCTGGAAAACTCCGGAGGGAGCATGTGGGACCACGAGAACCGCCTGTTGTGGAAGGTGCCTCGCGTGTGTGAGTTGTGTCTATCCACCGTCGTTGTTGAGCGCTATCGCCGAGAGTCACGTGCTGTGGTGGTTGAGTCGTTCTGATAAATTTCACCGCGTAAAAAATCGATTCGGCTTCTTGTTTCTTGTTTCAGGACGTGTCCGAACAAATTCGAAATCGAAAATCGAAATGCTTTCGTTTTCGAGAGCATTTTAGACGACAAGGAGTCCAAACGGAATCGAAAGGTAAAATGAAATCCAGGCGCAAAACAGCGGAGAACAACCTACGGGCCTTCATGCAATCCAGCATTTGACAACATGGATCCACCACAGACGCAGGCAAACGCGACGGCATTTCGATCCCGGGAGATCGTTGGGCCTGCCATGGAGGTGGTGGTGCGTCCAACGTTGACGCCCCGGGATCAAACTTTAAATTATACTGAAAACGAATTTCCAACCTCGTTCTCGAGGGCATCATCCTGAATTTTCCTCAAACTATGTTCGCTTTGACTCGAACGCCGGGAAACAAAGGCCCGAGAACGTCGGGGCTGTTGTTGTGGTTCGCCTGCTGAGTGTTTATGGGGGGTCTGTGCGGCTGTGTTGTCGTGCTAGCTATTAGTTGAGTTTTGTTGTTGCCGTGCTAGCTGTTAGTTGAGTTTCGTGTACGGCGCTCCTGATGTGGTACTTTGACGTGGCTGAGCTGACTAGCAGAGCACGCTGAAATATTGCTGTTCGTGTTTTCGATTTGCTTTCGATTTTCAGCCGTCAAATTTATTTTGGCGATGGGTCGCAAATCGTTTATTTTCTCGGAACCTACAAAACGAAGGGGAACATGTTTGGGCCAGGGACCTATCAGCGCCTTGATCATTTTCATTTCGATTCTTGACTTCGACTTTCGATTCTGTTTGGACATGCCCTTAGGACTCAACCTGGTGTATTTTCCGAAAAAGCGAAATTATGTTTGCTCTTTCGTTTTCTTTTTCTTTTTTAGGACTTGCCCTAAAACCGGAGGCTAAGGCCGTTTCCTATGCGGTTCGATTTTTGAGCTTGAGATTTTGACCCGATGGCATTTTCAGATATGAGCTTGACAAATCGAAATTGTCTTCCTATGCGGAAAAATCAGATTTATTGTGCGTGTAGAGATTCGAGCAAACCCCGAGACCAACTGCTCTTTTCGTGATTTGGCGCCGCGAAGAGACGCTCTGGGTGCGCTGCCCTGCGCGTAGGACTCAAGCGTCCGAGCCCACGCTGACTGCCTCTAGTCTGGTGGCGAAGAGACGTGACGAGTGCGCTGGAGTCACCCTGTATTGGTATTTTGTGTTTCATTTTGTGACTTGACTGCTGCTGCTGCTGCTGCTGTACAGCTGCAGTGTAGTCTACGAGTACGTGTCCACGGAGAGGCGCATGCCGAGTGCTCTTCTCTTGGTCTCTAGGCCCGAGCCCGCGCCAGTTCACTCTAGTCTGGCCACGGAGGGACGCGCCGTCCGCGCGTCGGGCGCGAAGTAACGTCGCTATACAGCTGTATCACCATCCAACTCATCGATCGTTCTGCTGCTGTTTGCTGTCATGGATATCATCTTGAATTTAGAGAGCATGTCCTTTTTCGATTTGAAAATTTGATGACCCAGTTCGTCGGATTTTGGGCCAAAATCCGACGACTTGGGTCATCGGATTCTCAAATCGAAAATTTTCCGGTCGGATTTTGCATATTTGGACTGTGTAAGCAGAGTCATTCGTTTTTGAGATCGAAAAATACAAATCTGAAGCTCGAAATCGAACCGCATAGGAAACAGCCTAAAAGGAAAAACCAAGATGTGATAGGAAGTTCTGGTTGACCGAAATGAAAAAATGAGGGCCGAGTGGACCGGCTGAGTTTAATTTAGCGTCTCGATTAAAAACAACATGTCGTTTTTTTTTAATCGAGAAAGAAAAATCTAAAAACGAATAGCCCAAGCAAAAAAGCGAAGACCCATGGCGAAACCACAGCTACAGCTCGCCGCAGACCTGACAACCAGGAGACAGAGAACAGACAACACATAAACAACACGCCCCTGATACCAGTTGTTACAGCTTCCATAATCGCCGCAGGCAAAACCGTGACCCATGGGGCCGTCCCTATCGAATTGAGTGCTGCTGCTGTTCTGAATAGATTATTCAGATGTAGCAAGTGATGCTGCTGTTTTGAATAGCACCCGTACTTTGTCGAGCGCAGATGTCGCGCTTTAGGGTACCGATGCCCTCGCAACAGCAGCAGAGCATTGTCGACAAGTCGTGTGGGCGCACTCCCCTTTTTTTTCAGGGCTGGGAGCCGCCTCTTCGGCAGCTGGATGGTGAATCACTGAATCAGTGCTGGTGCTCCACCTCGACCGTTGACTCGGATGCGTTTTGGATTTTAGCTTTTGTTTTTCACGTGTATCCTGCGTTCGTTTGTACTCCATCCTCTTTTTTGCCCAAAAAATGCGAAATCTTTTCGTCTTATTAGCGTTTGCTTTCAGATTTTGTTTTTTTTTTTTTTTCCTCTTCGTTCGGATTGGCCTTCACAATGTTTCTCGAAAACATACCATGTAACCCCTCGGAATCTCGGAATCACGATTTTTCGCCGTATTCTCCGCAAAAAGTGGTTGAAAAATATACCTGGTCTGAAATTTTTTAAGGGTCGCCCTGGCCGACATGTCTTTGATTCCGAAATGAAAAATAGAAAACGACCGCCACTTCAATTGTATATTACTTAATATCAGGTACCAGTTAGTAAAGTATATTGGAGTTTCTTACTCGTGCGTATTTTCTTGGAGTCCCGAAAACTGCCAGCTCTTGTTTTGAAAAAAAGAGCAGACGGGAGCCACACTCGACACCATGTCGGAATTAAAAACAAACTAGCTTGTTGGGATTTTTTTACATAAATTAAAAACGTGATTTTTCAGTTTGGTTCACTTGACTTTAGTATACCCCCCCCTCTAACTGCCTGGTCGGTGAAAACCCGACGTGCTCCGTCCCAGCATTGTAGGGATGCGAAGGTCTATGGTCATACAACTACGGCCATGCATAATATCGAGTACAACCCCCCCCCCCCCCCCTTTCTGGGACTCAAGAAACAAAAGTGGGCTGTCGTTTTTTTTTTGCTTTCGCTCGCGTTGCACCTTCATTCTCGACGTCAGTTTTTAGCCGAGGTGTACAGTAGTAGAGCTCTTTTTCACGTTGGGAGCCTCATACAGAATTAGGTTCACCGCCATCGCCGTATATCTATAGCAAGCATGCGTCGTTATGTTGTTTGTTCGTTTGCCTGTACCGCTCTGGACGCGAATATATGGACCACTGAAAAGTTAATATTAACACCAATCGATCCTTATATTCACGGCCAGAGCGGTGCATGCTTTTCGTTTGTCATTGCTGATTAATTGTTGTTGACTGAGAGGGACACCATGCATGTGTGCTCAACCTGTGATCTCTCGCGGCAGGATGTTCTCTACTTTTACGAGCCATGCAGGAAGCTGAAGGGGACGGACATGCATGACTTGAAATGCCTGGCATTCCTGCAAAGGTGCGGCCATGATGTATTTGATGAAGGTTGTTCGCCGCGGCCGGGTTGTGATCGCCGTAACGCGCTGCTGCGGTCGGGATTGATTCCATCTCCAAGTTGGTATACGAAAAAGGCGGAGCAACTGGTTTCAACAAGCCCGAATGCAGAATGCTCTTCTCATCGACTAAACCCCGCCAACGTTACCTGGGGACCGCAGCGTACCTTATGAAGTAATTGCGGTAGTGTCGTACAGTACAACACTTTGCGCAATCTATCCTCTGATCTGACGGTTGCAGTGTGCGACTGAAATGAGCAGCGAACGCCACCTTTACCTTTGTATGTTCGCTCATGCTTGTGGCACACCGGGGAGACGGAGAGGAGTGTGTCCACATGTCTACGTGCTGTAATGTAGTGCGTTCCAGGCGCGCCGCAGCGATTTTGGATTAGAAAGGAGCGCCCGGTTAGAGGCGCGCCATTACGAGTCCTTATGATTTAGGCTTGATTCAGGCTTTGTCCTTGATTTCATGTGCTCTGTCTGTCCGATGCGTGTGCCTTGCTCTCTCGGTGCACGCCTCATTGCCGTGCGTGCATGCCGTACTTGCCGTACAATAACGCGTTGGAGGACACACTTTCTTGTTGAACTTGGCTACTACAATGGTTGCACGTGCTACCACGTTACACTAGTAGAGCTGGAGGGGTTGTCATGTACGGGTGATGACGCGGGAATGACAGCTAAAAACGAAGGTCAGCCCTTTTGGCGTATTTTGACGTAGCGAACTCCTTCTGTTGGCGAGATGGTGAGTATGCTGGTGCCTACTACCGCGAGGCACACGCTGGAACAAGAGGGTATGTATGTTATGACACCATGGTATAGGCCCTGAGTATGTAGTGTTTCTTCTCGTGCTTCTTTAAGGTCGCGACTACGCGGACCCGGCGATGCGTACACAGCATTTTAAGAGCATTGGAGGAGTTTAACAACCAAGGCGCCGAGGAAGGGCCATTCGGCAAAACAAAACGTTCGGAAGAAAACGCCCCCCTGGCGAGGGAGTGTGCCTCTCGTCCTATCATCAAGCCTCGTGCATTTGCTTCACTTGTCTTCCTTGGCATAATCCTGAATAGAACACAACAGTAAGCTTACACCACTGCAAAAAAAAGGAAATATCATACGTGACATGCATATGTATTTACCGTCGAGAGTACCTGTGGTAGTTCGCCCCGCCCCCCCCCCTCCTAAAGCCAATCTCAAACGACTCCGTATCGTCCATCATTTGCAGGCTGACCCAGTGTACCTTCAGTCCCGAAGATTCGGCGTGGATCGCAGACGATGTCAGCGCAGCCCATAGGGGATCGCCGGCGCTTAAATCACTGCTGACTGCTTCTGGCGCAAAAAAGTTCGCGGAGGCGCACGAACATCTTGTGGACACGTGCATGAAGAGCAAGTGAGCATCCATCTGTCCACTGCTGTAGACGCGTGTTTGCCTTGTAGGGATAGCGCCTACAGTAGCGTTTCTGAGACTCCTCGCTTGCGGTCCTCTATTTTATCCCACGCAACAACCAAGTTTGAGGAAAAGACGGAAACTACTGCTTGTAAGCCAGATGCGCAGGCCCATTGGGCTACTGTAAGTATCTAAGGAACAGCAGTAGTGTAAAATATGTTGCTGTTGTTAGTGCGGCGACACCAGAAGCTCCGCCAGTCCCATCGAACAGTGAGTGCTGTAGCGATCCCGAAAAACTGTCTTTCCGGCAATCCCAAGCGCTTTTGCTTGCAGCGATCCCGTAAGAGCGTCTTTCCGGCGACTCCGCCTTGATGAGGCGATCCCTGTTATGGCTGGCGGTCCCTGTTGTATTTTCACAGGCTTAAATGTGACAGCCCTTGTCGAAGTCGACGTTAGTACATCCACATCGGACCCAAACATCGGGTAGTTTGAGAGTCGCAATGGTTGAGGAGCCCCGTCAGTGCCAAGTGTTTGGATGCCACGTGTTTGGGCTGTACTATAATCAAGTGAAAGCCCTCGGGTAGGGGTTTTGCCCTTTTTGGCTCAATATTATCCGATCGGTTGAGCTTCTCAGCAACTGTTTGTGTACCGACTAGTACAATATTTTTTTCCGATGCCCTTATCTCATCCGATGCCATCAGCTTTTATCTACTGTAATGTCCTCAACTTAATCCGATGTTTTTCACGTATCGATGTCCTTTACTTATCCAATGTCTTAACTTATCCAATATCATTAACTTGTCCCATGTCCTTCAAGCATCCGTGGTTGCGAAAAGGCGCTTAACCCTTTTAAAACTGTAGTGCAGTTTTTGGGGACGAACCACTCTAATTCCAAGTGTTTTGTCTCCCAAACGGGACTGCGGTCCTAAAAAGGTTCAGAGACTAACGTATACCACTCGGTTCGTAAAATATAGTACGCGTTTGGACTTTTGTTGCCCGAGTATCCGAACGCGCTCTCTGTGTGGAACGGGGCGTTCGGACGTTTGTCCGAAAATCAATGTAGTGCGCGCTTGGACCTTCGTTAGCCGAGTATGTATCCGAATGCACTATCTATGTGGAAGAGCATAGTGACGTTCGCGCATTTACCCGAAAGTCATTGTAGTGCACATTTAGACCATTCTTTGTTGTCCGAGTATCCGAACGCACTCTTATGTAGACGAACAGAGTGATGTTCGGACATTTATCCGGACATCAATGTAGTGCGCGTTTTGACCTTCATTATCCGAGTGTATCCAAACGCACTTTTACGCGGACGAGTAGAGTGACGAATCGGACATTTATCCGAGTATTAAAACGCACTCTGTGTTGGCGGCCGGAAAGGTTACCTGGTACGAATTTTGTCCGAAGGTCCTTGATCTGGCAGCAACCTGTGCCCGACCGCGCAGAACAGGTACAGACAAACAGACAGACGGACAGACGGACAGACGGACACGACGCGTGATAGGATAGGTGTGGCATGCTATTTGCGACTGACGGGGCTCCTTCTGGGCTCTGAGAAACTAGTACTCAACGTGACTGGGACCCTCTCAGTGTTTTAGTAGGGTTGGGCACTGGCTGACTCAGTCCGTAGCGATTACACTGTCGCCAAAATCAACCAGCATACTGGATTGAGCGGTATACTGTCTGTCTTCTTTACTCTCTCCTCCCAAAACGCATTTAGTGGGTTTCCGTATTATAGTATGGCGTGTTTCTTGGGCGTACGTAAGGTGGAACTGCTGGCGAATATAATGGCCAGTTCAATAATTAGATTACTATGTACTGCCAGTAAATTACTACTTCCAGTACATACTGTCCCGGTGCCCAGCCCTATGCTTTCGCCCTTTTAGAACTGGAGTCCCGTTTTGGAGCCAAATTAGAAGTGCTTGTCCCCAGAACCGGACTGCAGTCCTAAAGGGTTAGGATAGTCGTGCTTAAGCCATGCGTGGGATTTTTCATTGAGTTGCACGTTCTGTGAATCGAACGCTCATGACCCCTTGGCGAAATCCCCGGATAGGCGTGTGTGTGCGGCTCCTGGGTTAGACCAGGCAGCCCGCCGCAGAGGTAAGCACTTCAGCCGGTGTCGAAGCGACTGCCTGTTTTTCGAGCTTAATCTCTCAGAAGAACATGTACATAAAAGAAAATGGTGCTCAAGGCCAGTGTCGATTATCGGGCTTGTCCAACAGGACAGGATGAGGAGGAGGTCGAAGAGAGGAAGTAAGTGAAGACAATTGGACGAGTGTGTGTGCACGGTCGATCGATCACGGAGCTCTCAAGTCTCAAGACACCCAGCATGCGGTGGAAACTAAAACTCGAACCCAAAACGTCGGCGGAACTCGAAACGGTGTTCGGGGTTCTGTCGCATATAGACCCGAGATAAATGGTTAAACGGAGTTTCATCACATGCTACAGAATCACTATTGGACGTACCGCACTGCTTATACTGCTGCTGTGGCCTACTCGCTATAGACGACTATGACACCGATCAGCGACTCGGTATAGACTACCGACTATCACATTGCCCCTACGCTGCACGCATGTTTGTCTTAAGGGCGTCTGCCAAGTGTCCCGTATTTAGCGCCCAAACGCGCAGGAAACAAACTGGTCCGAAACCTACCCGACTCCACTAGGCCTAACCGCTAACCCTAAGTATGAATAATCGTGGGCTTTACAGCGCGGAGATTGGCTACCAACTCTCGCTTTTTGTTAGAGCTCGATGTCAGTGAGCATTCATCGATTGAGATTGTAGAGAGGCCCGAAAAAGTGTCCCATGGTATTGTACAGACACTCGAATAAACGTTTCGCCTCGTTCAGTACAAGGCGCTCCTAGGCTCCTAAGCGCTCGACGATACACCTGTCCTTCTTTTGCTACTATCACTGTAAACGATCATAGCAATAATTTATTGTGCAATAAGATGATGGTTCACCAAGGCCGTTCTGGCACACACTCTCCACCGTACCTGGGACATATCGAGGGACGGATGCCACAGAGATTTGGTCAAAAAGACAACGATGTCTTGTTGTGCGTCGGCACAAAGTACGTGCATAATGCCTCCCTTCTTACGGCGCGATGCCACAGCAGGGGTGGTGCCTTTTTGTCTGAGCTCCTCATATCATCCGATACACGAGGTCGGAGAAGTTTATTGGTGTAACCCGACCAATATTTCTCTGCGCCAGTCCTAAAGCAAACATACTACAGTAGTATAAGTCGCATACTATTAATCACCTCACTTGAGGATTCCAGCCGATAATAAAGTATTGCCTCAGAAGGCAAAAAGCGCAACCCTTGCCATGAGATGAGTCTACAGTGCCTTCACGTTAACGCCATACAACAAGTAGAACCAACATGTGTGTATCTGCTTACCCGCAACTCCCTTCTCCTCCTCCTCCTCCTCCTCCTCCTCCTCCTCCTTCGCCAATGCTTTATCCCCAGGGCTGTGGTGGCCAAATCCATTCGACTGGACACGGGCGTGGGCGGCAAGGACTACGACCTCGGGAGGCTGAAGGTGCTGCATCTTGTGCGCGACCCGCGAGGAGTAGTGAGATCTCAGCGGCATCAATTCCACAATGTTTGGGGAGCTTCATCTGACGCTGACAGCGCGACGATTGCGCACGCTGGTGGGGTCAGGTGAGAACGTTAATACGCCCTCCTTAGATGGCTGCAGCGCGAAGTCCACAATTTAGTGTACAGTTTAGGCTGCACCTTAGGCTACAATGCAGGAGAGTCGTGCTACGAATGGGGATTAATTTTATTTTTGCGAAACACCCTTTACACCTCAGACAGTTGATTTGCAGATCGTCTGTGCCCACTTGCTCATCCAGGTCTTTCAAGACAGATGTAGTCGCGATATTGTATGATCTGTACGATCTAGCTCATTACCGGGTGGGACCCGCATATTCTGCATGATATGGCACGTGTTTCCTGGGTTGAATCTGCCCTATAAGGCAGATACTGCACGCACACACTCTCACAACGGCAGGTACTGAACTACTATTAGATGATCTAGATCATGATCTGTCTGATCTGTCCGTGGTGCGAACACTTGTCATTGGTCAACGGAGGTTCTAAGTTTAGGAGATATCATGCCCAACATGTTTGTGTAAAACGTGTGTTTTACTGTATTCGTGTGGGGCTTGCACCCTTGCTGTAAGGTAGTACTCTATAGGGTGGTTGGGCGTTGATGTTGTGTTGTTGGGGGTGTAAGTTGTGTTGTTGCGTCTCACATTGGCGTGTCGGCATCCTACACCTAGCCGGTGATCGTGAGGTAGACTGAAGCAATACACCTTTGTTGTTGTGGGTAGGAACCACCTCTAAAAGGGATAAAGAACACAACCTACGATATACCGCGTTAGGGGTGATGCACTGCCGAAGGGCAGGCCGTGTACAGCTGCGGTAGTGTCCAATGGCGGGCGGACTTGTGCGACTGTAGTATATGATGTTAGTAGTGCAGCACATGCAGTAGGAGAACAGAACGGTAGTGTACCTGACAGTAGAAGGTGAAGACGGCCCCAAGAATGTCCAACCATCGTGCCGCCGCCCTGCATGGAGGCATTCCGATTGTTACAATATCCCAAGCCCCCCCCCCCCCCCCCCCCGCCCTCCCCCCCCCCCGGCTCCGGATTCGCACCTCCTTTGCGTGCAGTATTTGTGGCACTTACAAGAAGCAGCTGGTTTCTTCAAATTATTTGGGGGACGACAGGTGGGGCAACAAGGAGCCGCGATTGTACAATGGTGTCGGTTTGGGCAGCACTACGAAGCTTGCGGGTGCCTCACGCGTGAATGGCGTGCGAATTTTGAAAATGTCATCGTCATCATCATTGTTTTGCCTGTGTATGGGTGTCCGGGTGAAACGCCCGTTCGTGTCTGGCACGTGGGACGCATTTGTACCATGTCAGACTTCACACACCTCGTACACTGTTGCAGTAGTGAGTTGCAGTTAATCACAGCTGTTCGAGCTGTTACACCAGCTAACACCGTACAAACACACAATATCGCAACATCCCCTGGGCTGAACTTCGGATATATATATTTTCCAGCACCGCAAGCATATTAGGGGGGGGGGCACACACAACGAACAGGGCGTGGTGGCTTTGGAAATGGTTTCGTCCAGATATTTCCTTAAGAGGCATTTTCCACGTGGTCGGGAAAATCATCTTGGAGGTTTCGCCCTAGGGGGTGTATTGTCTTATCACGACCCGTGCGATGTAGGGTATGTTGCGTCACCCACTTTTCCGGCTCTTTATGCCATCAGTGGTATGATAGCCTGCCGCGGCCATCCTTTATTGAACCGTCGTTGCCCACCGTGACCGATGGACACGCAGTCAGATGACAAACTAACTTTACTGACGCCATGCTTTTCAGGTACCTTCGGGTGCGATACGAAGACATCACTACCTCTCCCGAGCTAGCCGCGGCGTTCATCTACTACTGGTCCGGACTCGGCACCGTCCCCATCGAAGTCTCGGAATGGGTTGAAACTAACACGCACATGCCAACTTGCGACGACGGCGCCCATCGAAGGAGGCGCTTGCGCGCAAACACTAGGCACCACTCCCTCGGCTTCGTGTACGCAACAGCATCAGCGCATCCTTCCGCTGGGAGGGGCGATGTTGTGGAAGCTTTCGTGCGGTTGAATCAAAGAGCGTTAGGTGCCCCGCAGTCGGGGGCGAGGGAGGCAGCTGCAGCGGTGGTGTCGAAGAAAACGAAAACCAGTGGCGGCGGCGGCAACAGCAGCAGAAGCAGCGATCAAAGCGGAGAGATTATTGAAGAGTGCGCCGAAAACACGAAGGAGGCCGCGTACAATCCTTACGGGACACGAAGGCAGTCCGCAGCTATGGCTTCGATGTGGCGCACCCTCATGCCTGAACAGGACGCGCAATCCGTTTGGGAAGCGTGTGAGGAATCGGGGATACTGGATGCCCTAGGCTATTATCCGTAGGAATACCGCGGAAAGAAAGTTGGGTTTCGATGAAAGAGCGAGAAGAACTAGTCTGGTACATATTTTAAAGGATGATGTCTTGCGCCGCTGTGGGTCGCAGTAGCCATGTATTACTAGTGCTTGTGGGCGTTCTTGCACAGCAGCATCATCACCTCTGTTATCACGGGGGACCATAGTAAATAGGACCTCACACAAAAAACTGTATATTTCGCTACTGTGATTTTTATAACAAAATTTGGTCCTATTTACTATGGTCCCCCGTAACAACAGAACGGGGTTATTTGTTATATTGGGGTTATTGGTTTCAATGAGAAAAAAATGCATCCCGCCAAGATTGGGACAGGACGAGGCGGGTGGTGATCTTGGTCAGAGCGGGTTGGAGGATACCTTTCGATACGAGACGGCGAACACAAAAGAAGAGGCTGTTACAGGTATTTTTTCTCTTTTCTTCTAGGTGGTTGAAGGCGAACTCACTTCACAAACAGTGGTGATGCACTCCACACAGCGCTTCTTCGCCATTCTGGCGTTGGGACACTTCGTGACACCCCCATCTGGAATGACCCTTGCCTTTGACCAGCGCGTTGCTCGCAACGGCATACCATTATCACAAGCGCACACCTAGGCCTGTATTTTATGTGCATGCGCATTGGTGACATCTGTATTGAGCGTCGCCTGGACTCTCGTTTTCTTCCAGGCGCTCGGCCCTGATCCCCCCCTATTATATATGTTATATATATGGGTTGGGTTGGCGTCGGTTGGCAACGACACTGTAAAACATGCCGCTAACTACGTGAGCTAGACATCCAGGATACCGTTTTTTTTTTTTTTTTTTTTTTTTTTGCGGTCGCCCACAGCTGGTCGTCGAGTTAGATAATTTGTGCAAGGTAAATAACCTTTACTCTGCACAAGGGAATTGATCGTATCACGTAGTGTTCAAGGTATGGCACCCAAGAGGCAGTTACATAGTACTCCCATTGCTGTCTCGAAAGTGGCTACACCGGAAATTAAACTAACTCATTGAAGCTGTCATCCCTATGCAAGTCCGCCTCACAAGCGGTTCTTACTAGGATGCAGCTCACCCTTCATGCGACTCGCCGGACACCTTACGGCGCTTCGCGCTTGGGGCAAGCAATGTCTGCCTGGTCGGTAAAAACCCGACATGCTCCGTCCCGGCATTGTAGGGATGCGAGGGTCTATGATCATACGACTACGGCCATGCATGAGATCGAGTACATCTCTCCTATCGACTACACCCCCCCGACCCGAGCTTACTCCGTGTCGAAAGGGATGCGTGGTCAATGGTCATATGACAAAAGCAAGCAACGAATGAGTACGCCCCCCCTCCCCCACCCGAGCACGCCGTTTTTGGTAACCCCGTCGCCATCGATATCACTCCGCGACGATAATAGTTTTGCCACGTAGATACCCAGGGAAAAAACATGGTATTTTGCTTCGTCTGGGTAGTGGCCGTAGTAGCTGATCGGTTAACATGTTAACAGTAGCCCAGCAAGACTAATAATACCCTAACAAATGGCGTCGACGGCAGAGCATGGGTTTTGGAGGCGCAAGTTCGAATCTCACCACCCTCCCATAGTAAGCATTTTTATGGAAAAGTTTAACTTCCCCATATGTCGAGCATGAACAATGCTCTCCCTCGGCTCCCGTAAAAATGCAACCACCTGACTTTGACACATCGGCCCGTGTATCCGGTCCGGGCCTGAATACTAAAGGTCCGCCGTTCCGGGGGGGGGTGGGTGTTGTATGAGTTAGGGCGGATAGTAGGTGTGACCGGTTGACGTTTCACCAGTGGCCCGACGGACCAATACCTCAATAACAACACGTTTTACGTGCTTCGTACACTGCTGCACATACATTCAGCATGTCACCCACGCTCCCAGGATGGACATGTTGCCCAGGCCGAGCTTTTGTTTTAGGTGGCACCTTTTCTGTTTACGATATGCATGTTGTATAATAATTTCTATGCTTCGATGTGGTGCGTCCAATGCCAGTTCAATTTCCCCCGCTATAGATACCTCAAACCGGAGGATGGATTACATACCATATTATGGTGTACTGCTGTACCGGTACGTACTCAAAAAGATTGCCAAATCACCACGAAAAAAAAACATGAGGGTTTTGGGTGTTTTTTGGGAGGTTTGTTATGGTATCTCCCCTCTCCTGTTGCGGCGTTATGATTCGCAGAAAGTGTCCTCTTGTTGCACCACTCAGGTGCATGGGTGCTTGGCGCGTTGCCTCGCTCACGAAGAGCGGTGGGTGAAAGACCCAGAAGCCATGAGGCTGGAAAGAGGAAGGAAAATATTCTCTAGGTTTACCTAGGATTATCTAAAACCAAAATTAATTTCCTGTCCTAACGGAAACATTGACAAAAAACGGTACACCAGCGCTTTTTTGCCAGTTTACGGTACAAAAAACTTAAACCAGGCAATCACGGTGCACTAAACCCAAGGTAGATGACATTTTCTGTCAAGGTATACCGTTTTATGGCCGAACACCAATGTCCGTCCGTCTCACTTGCGAAAATACCAAAAAAACGGTACACCATCGAATTTTTTTCCAGTTTACGGTACGAAAAAGTAAAAAGAGGTGATCAGGGCAAACCAAAATCAAGTTATATGACGTTTTCTGTCAAGGTATACCGTTTTCTGGCGAAAAATCAATATCCCGGTACAAAAACCGTGTTCGTCAATAGAAGCGCCTTCTTGTACTCGTGTTCATACGAACATACCAGATACGATTCAAGAAGACAATATACTTCTTTTCGCGCGCGTTCGTGTACTCGGAACACGGCACCGCGGGCGAGCCCGGCGCCGCTGCGGGTGTCAGCGGGTGCTAGCAGGTAGAGGGGATGTTGCAAGGAGCGCGGTCGTCGTTTGCATGGCTAGGCGTTACGTGTGCCTCGAGACACGTAGGAAGCACGAATGGGCTCTCTCTGGCCTCCTTGTGAGGCTCCGCTTGTACCATATACGAGATATAAGGCTCGTTTTGATATGCGAAATAATATTCAAGCGGTGCATATTTTTGCTATCAAACTGCACTTCAAAGATACGTCAATGCAGTGTGAGCACCACCAACTTTGTCAAAGTGGCGAAGAAGGGCCACGGTGAGCACCGGGCTTCACGCGCGGCAGGCGACGGGGCTCACTGTGGTAGAGAGGGAGGAAACTTTATCCGGACCGAATCGGTGGTGAGGTGGTCGCGAGACGGGCGGGCGGCGTACAAGGCTAAGAGGGAAGCTCTGCTGTTCGTTTTTTTCTTTTTGACCGGTGGCATGTGTTTCAATCAGGCATACAATTATTACATGAGAGGAGACAGGGGTTTTTTCCCTCTCCGTGCTTTTTCGCATCGTACATGTTCATACGAATAGCCCGTAAACATCGTGAACTCTCCGAATGTTCTACGTGCACAAGTACCTGGGTATTACAGAATGTGTGTAAGTTTTATACGTGCAGTGCTGTCTTTTGTGTCGAGACGATATCCGACGATGTGCGGCATGAAGGAAGAGTTTCGTCGTCCATTGCCCATAAAAATGCCCAGCAGGACAGAGGAAGAAGCTGAAGGGAAAACGTTATTCCAATTAGTTCGAAGAAAAAAATAAGGTCGACTGCGACAAGAGTCAGCGTCCCACGACAACAACAGTAGGCAAGAAGAACGCGAAATACCTACAACCCGCGGTGCCTCCTATTTGTAGTGCATAATACGACCAAAATGACAAAATACGTGCTTCCTACATACTTTCCTTGAGACTTGCACTAGGCAGGACGATAACGGCCCACGTCAACAACGACCTCCAACGCCACACCTACAACCTATACGGTACCTACTATTATTCTAGTGCCAAAACCAAATTTTATAGTACCAAGACCAAAAGAAAAAGCGGAAATTTTATTGTACGAATACGTGCTTCCTATGTACTTTTCTTGATATTTACACTATAGGACGATATACAGCAATTTAGTGCCCACATTGAGGTCAGCGTCCCACGACAACAACATCCGACGACAACAGCCTACAACAACAAAGGACGACAGACCACCTACCCTTCTAATACCCTACACAGCTGGTCGAAACAAGACAGCAGTGATACTGACTTCTCCGTACCTACAACCTACGGTACCCACTATTTATAGTGCCAAAACCAAATATTATAGTAACAAAACCACAAGAAAAAGTGAAAATTCTATGGTACGAATACGTGCTTCCTACGTACTTTTGTTGATACCTACAGTAGGACGATAACGGTCCACATCAACAACGGTGCTGCCGCTTAACGGCCGGGGTCTCGACCGGACCCTCTCTGTGGTCCCATCTACTCGACGTGCTGGCGCTTAGCTGACGGGGTCTCGATCGGACCCTCTCTGTGGTTCACAGATTTGTTTTTGCCCTTCGGTTCCCCCTGGCGGGTCTGGGCCGGACTTTTTTTTTTGCGGCGTACGGGAGCTCTGGGCCGTTTCCGCCCCCTGCGGCGACTGCGGGCGCTGCGGCGACTGCGTCTTCTGCGGTTTCCAGCATATGTGTGTCTACCTTCGAACGTCTATGACCTTGCCTGTTCCCCAGGCACAAACGACAGCATACCGTAATGCTAGCTACCATGAGCGCGCAAGCCAAGAACGCTCGGAGATAATCGAGGCAACTAGACAAGGACCGATCATGTCTCCGCCTTACCGAAGTCCTGGCTACTACGACGTGGGGAGCGCAGCTGTGCCCTGCCGACTCGAGTCCGACGTATCGCCGCCTTGAGCGTCTCACGTGTTCTTCGCATGTGTGTTGAAACGTTTTGATTTTTTGTGTGATATTGCTTCTCGATTAGGACTGCCTGCCTTCTTCTTTGGGCATATGCACAAATCAGGTATATATATCCGTTTAAGCCAAAATCAGGTACATGCTAAAACCAAGTAAAAAACGCGCGCCACGAGTGGTGTGATGTCCGTGACAATCCGGTAAAAAAAGAAAGCGCCTAAAGCACTAAGCGTGCCACATGGCTTCCAAAATCTGAATCGTTTTGTTTTCTTCAGGGTGTAGATACCACGGGCTCCACTTGGACCTGCAGAGTCACTATTAATATGCTTCGTTTGTTTTCGCCACGGCGGGAGCGCCAAGAGTATTTGCTCCCCCCCCCGTTGACAGCTTTAAACCTTCCAGACCGTCCTCGCGGAACCGCCTGCTCGGCACAAAATTATCTTGTCAAACCAAACCTGAGATCGACGCGGGGTGGTGCAGACGAAATGCCGCGTTGCCATGGTGCTGTAAAGACTGCTGTGAACATAGAAAACAACAGAGTACACACAACAACTAACTGAAGCACATTGCACACCCCAAAGGAGAAAAAGTGAAACCAGCGTACGCATGTATGCATGTATATACGTACTTGTATGCCTTTGGTCATCTTCTTGGATTCTACTGCGCCGTTTTATTTGGTATGGGTGTGTTCGCGACAGAGGTATATGTACATTATTGTCTTTTTTCGCGACATGCCGTGGCATGCCGTGGCACCACCTGCGGCAAAGCCTTCCACGGCATCTTCCACGGCATACCACGGAACCTTCCACGGACCTCCACGGCAAACGATGGGACCCTAACCCTAACCCTAACCCAAACCCCAAACCTAACCCCAACCCTGATCCTAACCCTAACCCAGGTGCCGTGTACATTGGGGTGCCGTGGGGGTTGCCATGACATGCCGTGGGGTGGCCATGGAGTGCCGTGGTGGTAGCCGCGGGGGTTGCCATGGCACTACCCATGGCATGTCATGGCAACCCCCACGGCGTGCCATGGAATCCTATGCCACACCATGGGATGCCGTGGAGATGCCATGGTATGCCATGGGCGGTACCATGGCAATGCCACGGCATGCCCACGATAAGGTCAAATAGTGCAGAACCCTGTCGCGACACGTCGAGGTCATCGCAATCTGCGCGATGCGACTGTAATATTATGTTTCGGTTTATTGCTTCGAAATAGCGGCAACAGCAGCATCTTCAAACATGTAATATTCTACGTAGCAAATATCTACCCCGCGAGAGAATTTCCATACCTTTATGGGAGCACCTAGGGAACAACAGGGCAACCCTTGCCCTGCTCTACAATCAATTAAATAATATTGCGGACCAACGCCCAGATGGGTAGGATGACTCGTGTACTGAGTCAAGCTGGGGAGACTATTGAGAGGTTTTAGTGGGTTCAACTCCTACACTACCTGAGTCGGGAGAGATGAAATCTAGGCTCAGGTGCTTACATCCTAGTAAGAAACGAACCGGGTTCGAACCGGTACACGAAAACTTGACGATTTAATTCATGGGCTCATATTTGGCACAAATAATGGAACCATGGATAATATCGAAATGTCTCGGTATTGGTATCGAAGCGAGGTCACTTCTTCCTTTCGCTCCCGAAACCTCGTAAGCTTTACGAATCGGTCGCGAAAGTCTTGGGATGTTATGGAAATGTTATTAATAGCGCATGACCGTGTATACGTCAATGTTCAAGTAGCACTGTTCTTGTGTCGTAGATCATGGTCTATGTACCGTTTCGGCATGTAACGTATATTATTCGGAGGAATAGCAGTCGTATTGTCTCTGCTCGTAGGACTGAGTATCGCAGCCGTATCGTCTCTGCTCGTAGGACCGATTATCTCACTCTCTGATGTGATCTCTACCCGGATGGTGATGGTATCCTAGCTGCCTGTTCATCTCTGGAAGCTGCCGTCATCTGGACTCCTGCATTCTCTGTGGAGTACATCTGTGTGTGTTGGCCATCTAAGCGCCAGTGTTTCATGTTATCACGTCTTCTTTTCTCTACCGCGCGGGAGTATCTTACTCCCCGGGTCATCGCTTGCCCAGTGTCATCTCTCGGCTAACACCGAGGGCACAGCCTCTGCCTGCATTGTCAGGGTGCAACGCAATTAGGCATAATAGGTTTATGAGCCTCGAGTTTGGCGAGTAATGTGCACACACATCCTGTCTTCTTCTGCCGGAGTGAGCTTTCTGCTGGAGGTCTACACTGAGTCAACCTGTCTGCTGTTGGATCCGGACTGATCACCTAGGTTCTCGGCGACACATTCGGTACACTACTGCTGTGTGTAAAGCATTCGGGGGCATAACTTCTAGACGTTGAGTCCGGTCGGCGAATAGAGTTGTGCAGGGTTGTTGGTTTGCGCGTGCAGAGTACCGTTCTGGTGCTCCGCGTGTGTGTCATTGACTTCCCGAAATCGCCTGCGCGTGTCGTATCGCGAGGCGTAGTCTGTCCAAGATACCGGGCTGGGTGCCGACTTAGTAGCGTGTGTGGGGGTGAGGATCTGGCTGGGCTGGGTGCATCCGTTGCGGTGGCCTCATAAATACAACGTGAATCGCATCACGTTACCTGCGCGTGCGTCGTCACGCGAGGTACGGTCTACATCCAAGACCACCTTTCTCGTACCGGTTTGTGGTGCATGTGTAAGGTTGAGGATTTGACCAGTCTGAGCAGTGCATCTGACCCGTGTGACTGCAAGACGTGGCCGGAGTTGACGCCTCCGACGCCACACACCGCAGCTTAGTCACCTGTGGTAGGTTGGACCTGTGCCTCGCAGAGCATAGGAGTCTGGGCGGATACTGACGGGTGTCCGGCAGACTAGGATTGTGAGCTTCGGGGCTGCAATCCTGCAACGCCTACATCCGTGTAGCAACACTATTACCCTGCACCGTCCCTTGCGCTGTTCGTTTGGATCGTTCCAGCAGCGACGGTTACAAGTTGTAGAGGGTTGCGTATATCTTCGCAGGCGTTATTATGAATTATGCCGTGTGTTCACGAGGAGAGTTTGAGCACTCCGTTCTCTGCTCCGTTTTCTGCTCCGAGCTACGAGCTAGGCTCCGCTCTCTCTCCCCTTCTCTGTCCTCTGATGCAACGACTATAAAGCAACTCATCAGACCACGTGGTGGTCAGGGCATCCAGGCTTGGACTCTACGAACACACTAGTGCAACTTGAACGTTTGAGGTCTAGTACCAGAAGCCCACGATGCCCTCGAAGGGATCGGCTCAAGAAGAGCGCGACTCTCCAAGTGACGTTGAAACGCTGCGACGCGAGATCGAACTGGCGATGGAGAACAGCGAGGCGTCGATGCTGAACGCCATGAGGGAAATGATGACCGAGTTCATGAGGAACAACGGTCGATCGAAGCCAGGCAGCGCTGAAGGCAGCGTTGCTGTAGGAGAAAGTCCAGCAGAGGTAGGAACCACTGCTGTAGGGGAAAGCCCAAGAGGGGCAGTACCCACTGCTGAAGTACGAGAGACTACCGCTGCTGTTGAAGCAGGCATTGGTCGATCGGAGTCCGGCAGCGCTGAGGGTAGCGCTGCTGTAGGGGAGAGCCCACAAGGGGCAGTACCCACTGCTGTAAGAGAGATTGCAGCAGAACAAGAGACAAATTTGCGTGAGGGCGCCTCGCCAGATGTGGGAGCAACTGGACACGGAGGAACTGCGTTGCCTGTCAAGGTTGGCCCACCGACGGGTCATCCAGACGAGCATGGGAGGACAGGAGGATGGGGTGCATACCCTGGCGGTGAGTTGGGTGGTGGATTTGATCTGCCTCTATCGCGCCATTTGGCCTTCAAACACACTCCTGTGCCATCGTTTAGTGGCCTAAAATCTGAGTTCAACCCCTGGACAAGAGATGCTCGGTATTACGCCAAAGGAGTTGGTTTCTTGTCTGCTTTCGTGTCGGATCCACCACAGTACATTCCCGTAGGGGAATTAGACACCGAAAACTCGATGGGTTCGTCTCAAGGGGGCGCCGTGGACGCCTCCTCGGTCCCGGCAGGGAGGGCCGAAACAGCCGAGACGATGGATTCGTCTCAAGGGGGCACCGTGGACGCCTCCTCGGTCCCGGCAGGGAGGGCCGAAACACCCGAGACGATGGGTTCATCTCAAGGGGGCGCCGTGGACGCCTCCTCGGTCCCGGCAGGGAGGGCCGAAACACCCGAGACGATGCGTTCGTCTCAAGGGGGCGCCGTGGACGCCTCCTCGGTCCCGGCAGGGAGGGCCGAAACACCCGAGACGATGGGTTCGTCTCAAGGGGGCGCCGTGGACGCCTCCTCGGTCCCAGCAGGGAGGGCCGAAACACCCGAGACGGTGGGTTCGTCTCAAGGGGGCGCCGTGGACGCCTCCTCGGTCCCAGCAGGGAGGGCCGAAACACCCGAGACGATGGGTTCGTCTCAAGGGGGCGCCGTGGACGCCTCCTCGGTCCCAGCAGGGAGGGCCGAAACACCCGAGACGATGGGTTCGTCTCAAGGGGGCGCCGTGGACGCCTCCTCGGTCCCAGCAGGGAGGGCCGGAAACGACCCGGGCGCAGCATCAGCCTCCGACACCGTCCAAGGGAACGGTGAGGATCCCCCCGCGGTCCTGTCGGGGAGGACCGCACACGAGCTCAGCAACTGGGGCCGGCTCCCCCCGACAGTACGGGGCCGGACCCGGGGTCAAAGCCAACGCCTGGAGGGTGAACCTGCTGTGCACCAGGTAAGGATGGATGAAGGAGCCGCAGACGCGCTGCTTGCGGCAGCGTACGAGTCGTGGACGAAGCCTGGGAGTATGCTGGATCGTACGCCCTGGACGACGGAGGACGCAGTGGCTTTGATGGCCGGAGGACCTGCTGTGGAGAACAAAGGGGAGTTGAGTGTGTGCATGCCGAGTGGTTTCCCGGAAGACGTAGAACCGCCCCCACAGTCCGTAGCAGATGTAGAGCGTTCTCAATACAAAGCGGCGTGGCACGAGGCCATGAAAATTGAGTTGGACGGTCACAAAACGACCGGTACGTACGAAGCCGCGACACCGCCAAAAGGGCGGAAACCTGTAGGTGCGAAGTGGATGTTTACCTACAAGACGGATAAGGATGGCTTGGTAGTAAAGACAAAGGCCAGACTTGTGGCTAAGGGTTTTAGCCAGGTGCAGGATGTAGATTATTTTCAAACGTTTGCACCGACTCCCTCGTCAGCGTCAGTTAAAATTCTGGCGGCTGTTGCAAATGAACATGGTTTATAGATTTTTCATCTAGACGTCGCACAAGCTTTTGTTCGCGCGAAACTCGACGCCGAGATATACATGAAACTGCCCGGTGGGTGTGGTGACATGTCAGGAAAGATCGTCCGCCTAAACAGATCACTGTATGGTCTAAAGCAGAGCGGACGGCAGTGGGCCGGATTATTGGTAGAGACCGTGGTAGAGTACGAAATGGAGAACTGTAGGTCCCCCGTGTGTGTTTCGCATGGTTGTGGACGGCAAGGTAGAACTGATCATGGCCGTTCATGTAGATGACATCGTGATCGCAGGATCGGATGAGACATGTAGAGATTTCCATGCCGCGCTAGCTATGAAATTTCCCACGAATAACCTTGGCGAACTGACTTGGTACACTGGTTGTGCTTTCAAACGCGACTGGGAACTGGGGACATTGGAGATTACGCAGAAGGCGTTCATTGAGAGCATGCTGAATCGTTTTGGTGTTAACTCATCCTCTGATATCCCCGCGACCCCCGGTGTGGAACTAGGTCCAAGAGAGGAGGGCGAACTTGGAGGAGACTGGCCGTACAGGGAGGCTGTGGGCAGCTTGATGTGGCTGTCGACCATGACGAGGCCGGACATCTCGAACGCTGTGCGTGCTGTGGCGCGCCACTCCCACAACCCAACGGAGAGGCACTGGAAGGCAGGTTTGAAGATTATGGCTTACCTCCACGGGACCAGGTTTATGGGATTGACTTTTGTACGGGGCTCGGGTTTGGATTTGACTGCGTATAGTGATGCTGATTATGCGGATAAGTCGAACGATAGGCGCTCGGTATCGGGGACGGTAATTACCCTAGGGGGTGCGGCCGTCAGTTGGGCAAGTAGTACGCAGAGGTGTGTTACGTTGTCGACAACAGAAGCAGAGTATGTCGCCCTGGGTGAAGGGGTGAAGGAAGCTTTGTTTACGGGCGCGGTGTTGTCGTTTATCTGTCCAGAGCTAAGCGGATCATGTGTCCGGGTTTTCGAGGATAACCAGGGGGCCATAGCGTTGGCTGAAAACCCTCTTAGTTCTGCTAGGAGTAAGCATATCGACGTGCGTTTTCATTTTGTCAGAGAGCTACTTCGTGCTAAGAAGATCGACATTCAGTTCGTAGCTTCGGAAGAGCAGCACGCGGATATTTTGACGAAATCCCTTGCTGCGACCCCTTTTAAGTCTCATCGTAGGTTCTTGTTGAATCTGCCTTTGGAGGGTGAGTGAGGGGTATGAGCATTATTCGATGAGTACCATGTTTGAGTGATGCGAGGAATAATTTGTCAGGTCGCCAACCCTGCGCTACTTTGAGGGGCATGGGGGAGTAGGGCACAACTTGTCATTTTATTTTCTGGCCATGGTCATCGTTTGGAATGCGTCCGTTGTTTCAATTGCAATGGTTTGGAGTATATGTGTTATACAGGGGGTTTTGACCCGGTGGCCGGGTTTCCTCCTACGGGACTGTCGTTGGCTGTTCTTAGGTCCTAGCAAGTCTTGAATGTCTTTTCGGTCTCGTCACTGCTGTGAAGAGCCAGGGAGGGTGTTCGTTTGGATCGTTCCAGCAGCGACGGTTACAAGTTGTAGAGGGTTGCGTATATCTTCGCAAGCGTTATTATGAATTATGCCGTGTGTTCACGAGGAGAGTTTGAGCACTCCGTTCTCTGCTCCGTTATCTGCTCCGAGCTACGAGCTAGGCTCCGCTCTCTCTCCCCTCCTCTGTCCTCTAATGCAACGACTATAAAGCAACTCATCAGACCACGTGGTGGTCAGGGCATCCAGGCTTGGACTCTACGAACATGCGCGTCGAGCTTACTCGGGTACTCGGGGTGTTATACGTATGGGGAAAGCCTGCGCGCCTTGCGCGTAGCCCCGGTCCCTGGCTAGGGGTCAGGAGGCGATGGCGGAATCGTCTTACATCGCGGTGAAAGACGCTCGAAAACGTGGGCCTGTGCAAGGATCAACGGGATTACCGAGAGTTAGAAAAGCCTCTACGGGCTAGCTCAGAGCCCCGGGAACTGGTTCCAATTGATCTCGTCCTTAAGGTCATCGTTTTCATCCCGCTGAAGTCCGACACCTGCATCTATATATATACACCAACATAAGGGTGTCACCATCATCCTCACCTTGTACGTGGAGGATCTACTCGTGATTGGCGGCAACATCAAAGTGATTGAGGAGATCAAGGCACAGCTAATGGACAGGTTCAAGATGACCGACGTGGGCGATGTGTCGCGTGTACTTGGGCTGCAGGTCACCCGCAACCGTGCGGAGAAGACGCTCAAAATCGATCAGGAGGAATACACCAAGTCCGCGCTGGAGCGGTTCGGCTTCGCAAACTGCAAGCCTACGCTAACCCCGGTCACGAACCTGAGCTCTCCATCAAGCAGCCGGAGGAGACATTGCTGAACGCCGACGAGAAGCAGAGGTACCAAGCGATCGCAGGCACGGTTATGTACCTGGCCTCTGTTATCAGGTATAACATAATGTACAGCTCGAGTCAGCTCTCTCGTGCTATGTTAAATCCGTCGAAAGTGCACATGGTGGCGGCCAAGCACATTCTGCGGTACCTGGCGGGGTCCACCGACTTCAGCATAGTGTACAGGAAGGGAGGCTTTAAGCTCACGGCCTTCTCGGACTCTAACTGGGCTAAGAACCCAGACAACGGCAAGCCGACGTCGTGCTACATCATGATGTTGGTCAGGGCTCCCATCAGCTTCAAGTCTGGTCTTCAAAGCCTAACGGCCATGTCCCACGATGGAAACTGAGCTGGTTGCATCGGCACCCGCGATGAAGGAAGCCGTGTTCTGCATGAACACGCTGACGGAGCTAGGGTTTGGGGAGCAGTTCGTTCAAGTGCCGCTTCACTGCAACAACACTGCAACTCTGCATGCGCTCGGGAACCGTTCGTACAGTTCTCGCACCAAGCACATCGCACTCCGTTACATCTACATCCGCGAGCTGGTCACCGAGGGGACAATTTCGACTTACTACATCTCCACCAAGGACAACCCCGCCGACATCGGGACCAAGCATTTTGCCAGGCCGCGCTTCCAGCAACTACTAGACATCATCAGCGACTTCTGACGTCAACGTCGTCGTCAACGTCTTGTGCTATATGTTTGTGTCACCAACATTGTGTTTAGTGTTTGTGTGTGTGTTTGTGAATCTGTTAATTGTGTGAATCAGCTTGCTATTTCAATAGTCAACATTCGGCCTCGCACCATAACTGGTTGAACGAGCCATGTAGGATTGAAGGTTATGGTAAAACTGGTTTTGTGCAGGATACGATAGCAGTACTTTGCAAGCACATGAATGTATGCACACAGGGCACGAAAACATCGTTTTAACTTCTACTGACTAACGCATCGGATGAACTGCTTGCTTGCATTGAATGGAGTTGTTCTTGACTACTTCTATCATCACTGACTTGATTAGTTTTCTTGACTTTATTGTTTTCATCATCGAATTGAACATTGAGGGGGCGTGTTAGGGAAATGCTAGTGCATGATCATGTATGAGTCAATGTTCAAGTAGCACTGCTCTTGTGTCGTAGATCATAGTCTATGTACCATTTCGGCATGTAACGTATATTATTCGGAGGAATAGCAGCCGTATCGTCTCTGCTCGTAGGACTGAGTATCGCAGCCGTATCGTCTCTGCTCGTAGGACCGAGTATCTCACTCTCTGATGTGATCTCTACCCGGATCGTGATGGTATCCTAGCTGCCTGTTCATCTCTGGAAGCTGCCGTCATCTGGACTCCTGCATTCTCTGTGGAGTACATCTGTGTGTGTTGGCCATCCAAGCGCCAGTGTTTACGTGCTATCACGTCTTCTTCTCTCTACCGCACGGGAGTATCTTACTCCCCGGGCACCGCTTGCCCAGTGTCATCTCTCGGCTAACACCGAGGACACAGCCTCTGCCTACATTGTCAGGGTATAACGCAATTATCCATAATTTGGGAGTATTGAAGGATGCCGCGAACCACGCGCTCAACACCGGCCCTCCTAGCAGCCGCTGCTGCTATCGCGTCAGCCCCGGTCCCGACGTTGCCCGAGGAGGCTCCGCGTCCCAACCCGAATCGGGCGTCGCGACCTGGGTAGACCCTTCCACACCGCTGGAGCAGCTGCCCTGCTCCAAGCAAGGGGCCTCCTCGAGTCGGAGCATTGTGTTCTGCTTCACGGAGCATGCGAGGAAGGCACAGCCCGTCAGCCAGGAGTCAGATCGGGGGCTGCGGGGTTTGGGGGGCTAGCAGCTCCGATAGAAACGGTCGCGATCGCCGGTGGGGCGAACGCCGGGGGGAATGCCTCGGCACGAGCGAGCTCGTCTGGGGCTGACGGAGCTGGTCCGAGTGGGGCCCCGCAGGCTCAGACGCCGACAATGGAAGCGAGGAGCAAAGGCGATCAGGACCTAATCGGACTTACGACATTCACGCACCCCCCAGAGGTACGAGTGTGTTTGCCGCTTCCTCGTGTTTACGAGGTTGGATTGGCTAGCGCGACCATGCTCGCGGGGCGTAGAACCGACAACGATAGAATGGGTGCATTACAGTATTACACAGATTAGTATCGGAGATTGGGTATGTTGTGACAGAGTATCGGAGATTGTGTGGGGTGGAGCGTATTATGCTGCAGTGTTCGATACTGCTATGCCTTCTCACTCGCTGCTAACTGACGTGCGTGCGCGGAGGGTACTCGAGTTACCCGATACACTCCTTCTCGATACTGCGGTATTCCCTCGTTGTGACAGTCTGGTACTGTTGTACCCCCTCACTCCTCTCGATACGGCTGTATTCTCTCGTTTTGACGGGAGAGTCGATGCTGCTATATTTCCTCGTGTTGGACGGTGGAGTGGAGGGTATGATCCTACGGGCTCTGGTACTGTTGTGCCCCTCGCTCCCTCTCGATACTGCTGCATTCTCTGTGTTGACGGTGGGGTGGGGGGTATGGTCCTACGGGGTCGGGTACTGTTGTGCCTCCTCACTCCCTCTCGATACTACTGTATGCTCTCCTTTGACGGTGGAATGGAGGGTAAGTTTCCACGGGGTCTGGTACGGTTGTGCCCCCTCACTCCCCCTTGATGCTGCGGTCTTTTCTCCTCTTGACAGCGGAGAAGAGAGTATAGTCCTACGGGGTCTGTTACTGCTGTGCCCCCTCACTCATTCTCGATACTGCCGTATTTTCTCGTTTTGACGGTGGAGTGGAGGTATGATTCTACGGGGTCTGGTACTGTTGTGCCCCCTCACTCCCTCTCGATACTGCTGTAATCTCTCTTTTGACAGGGAAGTTGAGGGTATGGTCCTACGGGGTCTGGTACTGCTGTGCCCCTCACTCATTCTCGATACTGCCGTATTTTCTCGCTTTGACGGGAAGTGGGGGGTATGATCCTACGGGGTCGGGTACTGTTGTGCCCCTCACTCATTCTCGATACTGCTGTCTTCTCTCGTTACGACGGTGGAGTGGAGGATATGATCATACGGGGTCGGGTACTATTGTGCCCCTCACCCTCTCCAGATACTGCTGTAATCTCTCTTTTGACGGGGGGTGGAGGGTATGGTCTCATGGGGTCTGGTACTGCTGTGCCTCTCACTTCCCGTTGATGCTGTTGCCTTTCTCCTTTAGATGGCGGAGTGGAGGGTATGGACCTACGGCGTCTGGTGCGGTTGTGCCCTATCACCCATTCTCGATGCTGCTGTATGTTCTCGTTTTGACGGCGGAGTGGAGGGTATGGTCCTACGGGGTCTGGTATTGTTGTGCCCCCTCACTCCCTCTCGATACTGCTGTAATCTCTCTTTTAGCCGAGGAGTGGAGGGTATGGTCCTACGGGGTCTGGTATTACTGTGCCCCCTCACTCCCCCTTCATGTTGCTGTCTTGTCTCCTTGTGACGGTAGAGTAGAGGGTATGGTCCTACGGGATCTGGTACTTCTGTGCCCCCTCACTCATTCTCGATAGTGCCGTATTCCCTCGTTTTGACGGAGAGTGGAGGGTGCTCCTACGGGATCTGGTAATGTTGTGCCCCCTCACTCATTCTCGATACTGCTGTAAACTCTCTCTTTGACGGGAGAGTGGAGAGTATGTTCTGGTTCGGTTGTGCCCCCTCACCCATTCTCGATACTGCCCTATTCTCCCGTTATGACGGGGGAGTGGAGGGTATGATCCTACGGGGTCTGGCACTGTTGTGCCCCCTCACTCCCTCTCGATACTGCTGTAATCTCTCTTTTAGCCGGGGAGTGGAGGGTATGGTGTTACGGGGTCTGGTATTACTGTGCCCCCTCACTCCCCCTTCATACTGCTGTCTTGTCTCCTTGTGACGGGTATGGTCCTACGGGATCTGGTACTTCTGTGCCCCCTCACTCATTCTCGATAGTGCCGTATTCCCTCGTTTTGACGGAGAGTGGAGGATATGCTCCTACGGGATCTGGTAATGTTGTGCCCCCTCTCTCATTCTCGATGCTGCTGTAAACTCTCTCTTTGACGGGAGAGTGGAGAGTATGTTCTGGTTCGGTTGTGCCCCCTCACTCTTTCTCGATACTGCCCTATTCTCCCGTTATGACGGGGGAGTGGAGGGTATGATCCTACGGGGTCTGGCACTGTTGTGCCCCCTCACTCTCTCTCGATACTGCTGCGTTCTCTCGTTTAACGGTGGAGTGGAGGGTATGGTCCTACGGGGTCTGGTACTGCTGTGCCCCCTCACCCCCCTTGATACTGCTGTATTCCCTCGTTTCGACGGTGGAGTGGCGGGTATGGTCCTACACCATCTCGTACTGCTGTGCCCCCTCACTCATTCTCGATACTTATGTATTCTCTCGTTGGGACGGGGGAGTGAAGGGTATGGTCCTACGGGGTCCGGTACTGCTGTGCCCCCTTCCTCCCTCTCGATACTGCGGTATTCTCCCGTTTTGACGGTGGAGTGGAAGGTATGGTCCTACGGGATCTGGTACTGCTGTGCCCCCTCACTCATTCTTGATACTGCCGTATGCTGTCGTTTGGACGGGGAAGTGGAGGGTAGGGTCCTACGGGGTCTGGGACTGCTGCGCCCCCTCACTCCCCCTTGATACTGCTGTATTCTCCCGTTCTGATGGTGGAGTGGGGGGTATGGTCCTACGGGATCTGGTACTGCTGTGCTCCCTCACTCATCCTTGATACTGCTGTGTTCTCTCGTTAGAACGGTGGAGTGGAGGGTATGGTCCTACGGGATCTAGTACTGCTGTGCCCCCTCACTCATTCTCGATACTGCTGTATTCTCTCGTTTGAACGGTGGAGTGGAGGGTATGGTCCTACGGGGTCTGGTACTGTTGTGCCCCGTCACTTCCCCTTGATACTGCTGTAATCTCCCGTTTTGACGGTGGGGTGGAGACCCACGGTTCGGGTACTGCTGTGCCTCCTCACTCATTCTCGATACTGCCGTCTTTTCTCATTTTGACGGTGGAGTGGAGGGTATGGTCCTACGGGGTCTGGTACTGTTGTGCCCCCTCACTCATTCTCGATATTACCGTATTCTGTCGTTTAGACGATGGAGTGGAGAGTATGATCTTACGGGGTCTGGTACTGTTGTGCCCGCTCACTCCTCCTCGATACTGCTGTATTCTTTCTTTGACGGTGGAGTGGAGGGTATGGTCCTACGGGGTCTGCTACTGCTGTGCTCCCTCACTCCTCCTTGATACTGCCGTATTCTCTCGTTATGACGGTGGAGTGGAGGGTATGCTCCTACGGGATCTGGTACTGCTGTGCCCCCTCACTCATTCTCGATACTGCTGTATTCTCTCGTTTGGACGGGGGAGTGGAGGATATGGTCCTACGGGGTCTGGTACTGTTGTGCCCCCTCACTTCCCCTTGATACTGCTGTGTTCTCCCGTTTTCACGGTGGGGTAGAGAGTATGGTCTTACGGGTTCTGTTTCTGCTGTGCCTCCTCACTCATTCTCGATACTGCCGTATTCTTGCATTTTGACGGTGGAGTGGAGGGTATGGTCCTACGGGGTCTGGTACTGCTGTGCCCCCTCACTCATTCTCGATACGGCCGTATTCCCTCGTTTTGACGATGGAGTGGAGAGTATGATCCTACGGGGTCTGGTACTGTTGTGCCCCCTCACTCATTCTCGATACTGCTGTATGCTCTTTGATTTGACTGTGGAGTGGCGGGTATGATCCTACGGGATCTGGTACTGTTGTGCCCCCTCACTCATTCTTGATACTGTTGTATTCTCTCGTTTATGACGATGGAGTGGAGGGTATGCTTCTACGGGGTCTGGTACTGTTGTGCCCCCTCACTACCTCTCGACACTGTGGTGTTCTCATGTTCGGACGGGGGAGTGGATGGTATGGTCCCACGGGGTCGGGTACTATTGTGCCCCTCGCTCCCTCTCGATACCGCTGTATTCCCTCCTTTTGACGTTGGAGTGGAGGGTGGCATCCTACGGGGTCGGGTACTGTTGTGCCCTCTCTTTCCCCTTCGATACTGGTGTATTCTCTCGTGTTGACGGTGGAGCTGAGGTCTGGTGCTGTTGTGCTCCCTCACTCATTCTCGATATTGCTGTACTTCTCTCTTTTGACGGTGGAATGAAAGGTAGGATCCTACGGGGTCTGGTACTGTAGTGCCCCCTCACTCATTCTCGATACTGCCGTGTTCTTTCGTTTTGACGATGGAGTGAAGGGTATGATCCTACGGGATCTGGTACTGTTGTGCCCCCTCACTCATTCTTGATACTGCTGTATTCTCTCGTTTATGACGATGGAGTGGAGAGTATGCTCCTACGGGGTCTGGTACTGTTGTGCCCCCTCACTACCTCTCGGTACTGTGGTGTTCTCATGTTCGGATGGGGGAGTGGATGGTATGGTCCCACGGGGTCGGGTACTGTTGTGCCCCTCGCTCCCTCTCGATACCGCTGTATTCTCTCCTTTTGACGTTGGAGTGGAGGGTGGTATCCTACGGGGTCGGGTACTGTTGTGCCCTCTCTTTCCCCTTCGATACTGGTGTATTCTCTCGTGTTGACGGTGGAGCTGAGGTCTGGTGCTGTTGTGCTCCCTCACTCCCTCTCGATACCGCTGTATTCTCTCGTTCGGACGGTGGAGTGGAGGGTTTGGTCCTACGGGGTCTGGTACTGTGGTGCTCCCTCGCTCCCTCTCGATGCTGCTGTATGCTCTGGTTTGGCCGTTGGAGTGGAGGGTGTGATCCTACGGGTCGGGTACTGTCGTGCCTCATCTCTCCCCCTCGATACTGGGGTATTCTCTTCTTTGACGGTGGAGTGGAGGGTACAATCCTACGGGGTCTGGTACCGTTGTGCCCCCTCCCTCCCTCTCGCTACTGCCGTACGCTCTCGTTTTGACGGTGGAGTGGAGGGGGGGTATGATCCTACGGGGTCTGGTACTGTTGTGCCCCTTCACCTCCTTGATACTGCTGTACTCTCTCGTTTTGACGGGGAGTGGAGGGTATGACCTTACGGGGTTAGTACTGTTGTGTTCCCTCACTCCCTCGCGATACTGCTGTACTCTCTCACTCGGACGTTGGAGAGGAGGGTGTGATCCTACGGAGTCGGGTGCTGTTGTGCCCCCTCCCTCCCACTGGATACTGCTGTATTCGCTCATATTAACGGGGGCGGTGAGGATTTGACCCTACAGGGTCTAGTACTATCGTGCCTCCCCGATACTGCTGTGTTGGAGGGGGGGTTATGACAGTGGAGGGGGGGTCGGTACTGCTGTATTCCTTCTTTGTGGTACCCGTATACAGGTCGAGACTGCTGTACCTCTCATTTTGTATCTGAGCCGCGTGTATGATGTCTCCGGGGTATATGGCACTGCCGTGCGTGCGGTCTCGGCTTACCTCCTCTCTCCTTGCCCCGTGGTTCCGACCGTCTTGTTACCTGGCTGCCACGATCGTTGCTTCGGTTACAGTTCCAGCAACCTATCGTAGAGATGACCCAGACCTGGCGGGACTCCGCCGGAACCTACAACTTGTACGATTTCGCACGCACCCAGCGCGCGGCAGCCTCTCGCGCCCATGATATGGGTCTGTCCTCTGAACAGGCGATTCTGGAGCGGACGCTCACCCGAGGGGAGTTTGTACTCTGGCGTTTCGCGTGTCCCGCCGTGCCTTCGGGGGTCTTCGCGGATAAGCTCCCCAACTCGCGTGACCTCAGTAAGGGCCAGGTCGACCAGGACGTAAAGGATGGGCGGGCCATCCAAAAGGCTCTGCGCACCGGTTCTACAGTGGGGGAAGGCGCCCCCCACAGCCGCCGGCAGGGGGCGGGGTGCTTACGGCGCGTCTGCACCCCGCGGCCATTCGGCGTTCGCGGGATTTTCGGCGCAGCGGGCACCGCCTGCCGGCTTCGCTCCGCGGACGGCAGCGGGGTGGCGTGGGGGTGCGGCAGCCGCGCAGTCGGTAGCGCTCCCGCTTTCATCGGCAGCGGGGGGGGGCACGAGGAGTAAGAACGGCAAGGGCAGGAAGGTTGAAGGCAGCGGCGGCCGTGGCAGCGCCCCGCCCCAACCTCCATCGAACCGTGCTCTTTCGGTAATCGCCAGGTTCAACGCCATCATGCAGGAGGAGCAGCAGCAGTTCCAGTCGGTTCAGGGTGGTCCTATTTGCGACAAGTGCACCGCGGCCGGGAAGAACCCCAACCATGACCACCGGACTTGCGCTTTCATCTAATGCTCCCGTTGCAGGCGCGGAGGTTACCGTGGGGCCGTCTGCTCGTATTAACATGGGTGCTAACAGCAGTTGTAGAATAGTCGTCTTCCGCGTTGCGTAGCCCACGGCGAGATAGGCCTTATATCACGTGCGCCCCCAGGAAGGGGGGCGGGGGTTGGGGGTTGGGTTCGGTCGGCGACCCGTTCTTCGACTTGACTTCGCCGGCAGTTACGGGAGCAGTCCGTAGTATGACGTGTGTGGGGTTCGGGACACGTGGCGGGCGGGCGGTGTTGCGACAGCGTACCATCTGGGCTCCGTGGGTCAGTGGGGCGAATGTTGTCGAAGGGCGCTGGCGACGGGGTCAGCATACATAGAGGGATAGCTGCCGTACTTATCCTGCTCTCGGGCATCGACTTCGCGTGTCCCGCGATACTAATACTGAATGGTGTTCGTTGTGGCTCCCGCTGGGTTTGCTGAAAACATGTGGTTTCTGGTGTTCATTCCCCTTAGCCCTACGATATTGTTTGGGGGCTGTCAGCGCATGCTAGTCAGTAGGCTGCGATCGCGGGTTGGCCGTAGAAGCTGCACGGTATGACTGTTGATTTGCTGGGCTCACGCGGGAACTTCTCGAAACGGCAAGGGCGACTGCTTAGTTTCTCCGTTAACGGTCTATTTCTGGCGTTTGTTCCGGTCGACTTGATGATAAGGGGTCTAGTGCGGCGCACGTAAGTTAGGAAGCGGCGACCGTCACCTTGGTCGTGGAAACTCCGTGGACCGGCTGGGGGGGGCCCCGCGACTCACGCTATTATGATGATATTTGTCCTCGCGTATGACGGCGCACCTTTTGGGGTTCTCACTTTCGCTTTCGATACTCTAGCGCAAGCTTGTCGGGTTTCCATATGTTTTGCACGATTGTACGCAGACACCAACGCAACTCGTCATCCACACTTCCTGTTACGGTATTAACATCCATGTAGATACGCACGGAGTTGCGTTGCCGGTGTCTGCGCAATCGTCATGTTTTCTCGACGACCCGCCTGGATACACAGCTTTGTTTCGACGCTTGCTTACAAAGATTTACTTACTTTGTACCGAGGGTGGCAGAATTCTGCCTCTCGTTGAATCGATTACCTTAGCAATGCTGGAAAAGATTTACTTACTCCGTACCAAGGGTGGCAGAATGCTGCCTCCTCGTCGATCCGATTACTTTAATGACGAATACACGCGCCTTTCCCGAGGCTTCCCTTTGCGCTCGAGTATCCTCAAACGGGTATCCTTTCCTCCTTTCCTCCACGGTGCGCCGTAGGTGGTCGCCGACGGTTGGCTCCGACGCCTCAATCGACGCCACGCACACGTGCGGTCTTTCCTTCTCCCCACGCCCCCCCTGGACACCGACGAACGCGAGCGGGCGCGCACGGGAGCTCTGCCTGCCTCCGGAGCGTGGTCGTCCGTGGCGGACGTCACTCGCGACCCTATGCAGGGTCGGCTACGGCGTATGCCGTGGGATGCTCCGATATGGAATGCGGGGGGGGATGGAGACTTATTCGTGCCGGATTTCGTGCGCCGGCATGCAGGCTTCTGGCACGACATCATCCTCAAAGAGCACCCGCTTCGAGAAACGCTTGTGTTGTACTTACGTGACGGAGTAGACCTTCAAGATCTTCTCCTAAGGGGAATACCGGGGTCTGTCGAGCGCCTGCCCGTATCGCGTCGCCCGATTTCCAGGATCGGTGTTCCACAACCGTATCCCGCCAAGGTTCACCAAATTCGTGGACGACGAGGTACGAGCCCTCGTGGCTCGTGGGTGTGTTGTCAAATGGGCGGAGACACGAGCCCCCGGGGGGGCGCAGCGCCCTCGCTTGGTCATGGCGTTGTCGCTCGAGGAGACAAAACTGCGTCTATTTTACGATGCGAGGCCGTTAAACAAGCGGTGCAAGAAGATCAATTTTTCGATGGATACGGTGGCGCGGGCGGCTAGCGTCGCTTCGAAGGGTTGGTTCATGACTTCGTTGGATGATGCTTCCGCCTTTCACCACATTCTTCTGCGCCCCTCCGCTTGGCCGCTCTTTGGCTTCGCGTACGGTGGCACTGATTACTGCTGGTGTGTCTTGCCTTTCGAATTTAGTTTAAGTTCATGGTGCTACCATACCCTTGGCGAGGCGAAATCAGCCTACCTTCGCTCCGAAGGGATCCCGGTGTTAGCGTACCTCGACGACTCGTGGTTGAGTAACTGCCTCACCTCTCACGGGCAGACGGCGTGGGAGCAATGGCTTGCTGTGGACGAGGCTACACACGTGGCGATGTTGGTGTCATTCCTGTGTGGTCAGTTCCTATCGGCCAAGAAGTCCGACTTCCGGCCGATTAGGCCGCAGCAGTATCTCGGGATGTTGTGCGACTCTGGCACCACCACCTTCCGGGTTCCACAGGATAAGCTAGATGAACTGCAGCAGCTGCTGCGAGCAGCTCTAGACGCGAGATGTCTGTCCTTCCGTACGCTGCAGCGTATCGCGTGCAAATGCATGAGCATGTCGGTGGCTATTCGGCCGGCATCGCTGTGGATACATACTATGTTCGCTGCGCTTGCTGAGCTCGAGAAGTCAGCTCTGTGCATGGTCGACCTTACGCAGGACTCTAGGGCCGACCTCCTAGGCGAATTTAAGCTGTGGCTTATTTTGTCGGCTACCTCACAGGAGGGGCCCTGGCAGCGGGCGCGACATTTCGTGGCGGCCTTGACGAAAGGGTCGTCAGACGCGCCATCTGTCGCATGGGGGGGCGTGGTGAACACGGCCTCGGGCGCCTTCCCCGCGGGGGGGGTGTTCCCACCTGATTGGTTGTCAAAGCATATCAACCAGACGGAGATGTATGGCCCCTACCATCTCCTTCGACAATTCTGCACGCGACACCCGGACGTGTTGCGGCGGACACAGGTACTAATAGACGTGGACAACCAGTCAGTAGTGGGTGCCTTTAACCGTGGGCGTGCGAAGAACCGCGAGACGCACGCGTTGCTGGTGCAGTTGTTCGAGTTGCAAGTGGCGTACGGATTCATGCTATCGTTGAAGTGGATCCCGACGGCGGAGGACACAGTCGCAGATGTCATTTCGCGGCCGTCACGAGACGCCATCATCCGAATAGCTCCGGCATCGTTTCAAGCGGTCTGGGACGAGATGAGCCCGTTTTACGTCGACCTCATTGCAGGCACAGCGTCGGTGCTGTGCTCTTCAGTGGCTGGGGAGGCACTGCCCTTTTTATCTCAGTACGACTGTGCGGGTTAGGCTGGGACCGACGTGTTCGCGCACGACGTCTCGCTCGTTCCGGGTACCAAGGTCCGGGCCTTCGGTTTTTTTTTTTTTTTTTTTTTCCCACCTCCGGTCATGGCCGGCCACTTCGTGCAACATTTGGCGGAATGCGAGGCCCATGCGGTTGTCCTTTTGCCGGATGCTAAGGCCTATTAGCTCCCTTTGGTGCAGCTAGCCACAGTGCGGTCGGTCTTAGTGGCCACAGTGGCGGCGGAAGGGTGCTTTCAGTGGCCCAGCCCAGATGATGGCGTCAAGAATTGGCGGTACTCTCGCTGGGGTATGATAGCATACGAGTTAGACTTCGGTACCAAAGGGTAACAATTGCCCAAGTTTCCACAACTATCGCGCGGGGACGGGTAGCTATCACATAGTAGAGTGCATATATTTCGCGGTTTCGGACGTTTTCGAATGCTCACCGAAGTTTACGGTGTCCCTTTCTTCGGTGTTCACCTTCAAACAGCACGGCGCTAGCGAGAGCCACCTTCAGGGTGGGACACTTCTCAGCGGGGCGGCCACGGCCAGGGACTTGGTTCCGTTTGCGTTTTGGCTCTACGTGTCAGGAAGAAACCGTTGCACAGTTTAATTTCTGCTGGAAATGCGGCGCTCAGCCGGTTCGATCATTGCCGGCCCCGCGGTATCCGGGGTGGGTGCCGGTCGTTGTGGATGTGGATAAGATGCAAGCACATCGACGCCAAGTACTGGCGGCGATGGAAGGGCGCCCCGGGCAAGTCCGGAAACGCAGGGTGGCCGAAGAGTTTGACGCGTTTGTGCTCGTTGTATCAGCCGGTTCCGTGGTTGGCAAACAGCTACCCCGGACGATTTCTATAATTTCCTCTGCTTCCGGACACGCAAGGGAAGGCACCAAGACGCAGCATGAAGCGTCCTGCCCCGGTGTGGGCCATGCGGGCGACGATACGTGCCTGACGGGGTCTTCGTGTGCTAAACGGTAGGCGGCCGAGTCTATTCGAAAAGGTTTAGTCTCGAAGCTGAAAATGGCGATGAAAGAAAGCGGTAAGGGACAGGAATGGGACCCTGTCCGCCGGGTAGAAAATCCGTGCTCGAGTCCGTTGGTAGATTCGTACCTTACCTTCGTATCTGAGGAACAAAAACAGGTCGGGGTTCAGGTCAATCAGGCCGCGCCGATGTTGGAACACACACTCATAGATCTGCTAAGCGACATGCGATCGCGCGCTCAGGTGGCCAACTATCTGGCAGAGCGTATTTTTCTGGCCCGAGATATCGCCTTGTACTATTTGGCCTTCTATTCGATGCGTAGGGGTTATGATCTTTCCTTTACCATGGGTCGCACGTTTTGAAGCTCCCCAGCGTCTAAGGGTTTGATTTTCAACTTTCAGTTTGGCAGGACGCTTCGGGCCTTTAGTGAGGCAGTGGTAGTCTTAGCGGACCGGGACTGCCCGGCGATTGGCGCCTTTCGGGCGGTTACGGCGTATATCTCGACCGCACGGCGGATTGAGTGGGACATAACCACCGGGCACATCTTCCCCGTTGCTACGGCAGAAGGTGGCCGGGGCCGTCTCTCTCTTTCCGCGGTCCGTATGACGGCGAACCTGCAAAGCTATCTTCGGATGGCAGACCTGCCGACCCACTTCACGATGCACTCCTTCGAGAGGGAGGCTCGCTCAGCAAATCCCTGGCCGGGACGGCTGTGGACGAGATAATGAAAATTGGGGGCTGGAAGACAGAGTCAGTTGCGAAGTACCACATCGGGGTTACCTCGAGCGGACAAGTGCGGGGTAGCAAGAAGAAACGGGGCCAGAGCTACGCGGAAGCTAGCGAATTACCAATGTCGCCAGAGTTCAGAAAGAACTTTGCGGCGTGTGCGGGAAAGGGCTGAGTTCAGGTTATAGAAGTTTGGGTGAGACAACTCTGCCTCGGACCAGCGGTAAATTATACCTGGTACAAGCTATCTGAAATAACGAAGTATGGGCGGGACCACAGGCCGGCGCAGGAGGCCTCATCCAATCCAACACTTCCATTGAATGATCCACGGTAGAGAGACAGAATACTACAATAAAATGACGACCTAATTCATGGGCTCATATTTGGCACAAATAATGGAACCATGGATAATATCGAAATGTCTTGGAATTTGTATCGAAGCGAGGTCACTTTTTCCTTTCGCTCCCGAAACGTCGGGAGCAGAGTTGGTCGCGCCATTTCTTGAGACCATCCCACCCACCCGGCAGTAGGACTAGCATTCTTGGGCTCGTATACCCAGATCATTTACAGGTATTAACCCCGCGCAGAGTATGTGATTCGCCACTTTACTCAGCGCGGGGGGAAATACCAGACGAGACCTCCTGCCCGGCGCAGGGGGCCTCATCTAATCCAATACTTACATTAAATGATCCACGGTAGAAAGACAGAATATTCCAGAAATAAGTGTGGCCAGGGGTTTCCTCTCGCTCTCCGGGACACTAAATATATATATATATATTTTGTTGTATATCCTTCGAATTGTCATGTTATTATTATTCTCTCCGACGTCGGGGGGGGGGGGGGGGTCTCCTGGCGTGGTACGAGAGCCGCGGCACCGGCCGCTGACTCTCGTTGCCTTATCGTACTGCCAGTACCCAGGCGTTCCCCCCCCCCCCCCAGCCGACTGGCCGGGGCTCTAACAAACGCAGTCTCGGGCGACCGAGACCCCCAATGGTAGAAAACCATTGACATACCCCCCATACCGCGGTCGCGTCGATACTACGGTGTTTGGCCCCAGACAGTACCCTGGCCTGGCTGCCTCTGCCCTATGTTATCCGTCTCTGCTAGTTTACGAGATACGATACCCGCGTCCTCTGGGTTATTGCGGGTGTACGTCTTGGAAGACTCTGGGGACTTCCATCTACCTTCTCTCTGAATCACCCTCTGCGGTACTTCCCCCCCCGCCGCTAGGGTAGTGGTTGCGCCGATACGCAATGAGTGGAGGCCGACTTCGCTGGGATCGTCTCCTGCTTCGGCAACCACTTCGCGGAGTGCCCCGAGGGCCTCCGTGTACCCCCACACTCTGACCTCATTACCGTACCGATACGACGACAGGGGGGCGCTTTCCGGCAACGTCGGATATCCCGACAGCAACTCCACCATAAGAGCGACGGCACCGCCGCCTGCTCCTACCCCGGAACGCGCCCCGAAGGCGTCGTCCCGTGTGCGCACGATAACCGATCCTTGCTGAGCCTGGTCGCCTTTATGGCCTCGAAATAGAACTTCGATGCTGGTAGCCTGGTGCCACTGCGCCGAGTTCAACCGCCGTCCCCCCGCGAACAACGCTATGTCCCCCCTCGTCAAGCAATGCACGGGGTGTACTACCCCGGACGAGGAGGCGAATATTTCGTCAGACCTCGCCATGAAAAAATAGCCCAACGCTAGCGACAGCCAGAGCACTCGGCCGCCCGGGCCCCACGACAGGGCCAGGCCCTGTCCTTCCAACAACGTGACCCACGATATAGGGCGCCGAATTCTTTTCGGGGTACCGGCGACAACGTGCGACCGTGACACCCCTTTTAAACCGCGTTTGACAAGCGGCGACGACGTGGGCAACTCCATCTGCACATTCACGCGGTGAAAGTGCAACACAGCTGATAATTTACTGGCTATAGTGCCGGCTTGATTGCCCTCCGACGCGCACCACGCTACGAACTCAAGTAACGCCTGAATCTTATCGGAATTGGAGGCTGACGTGTCGAAATACGGAGCCTCCCTTATCAACCCCCGAAAAGCGGTCCAAGACCGGAAACCTGACGTATAAGCTCGGTGAGACGACGGCGCAACCGACTGGCGGATGAGCTGGCTGCCAGCACTCCTGAGCATAGCGCGACGCCCGTTGGCCCCAAGACCTGTCGGCGCCAAGCAACATCGGGCCGGGACGCGCGGAGGTTACCGTCGATCACATCGGGCTTCCACCGTGATATCCCATCGGCAATGGTGTTCTCCACGCCTGCGACATGCAACGCGTCGAAACACCATCCACTGCCTACCTCCATGCACCCTAGAAGGCGCATGAGTGCCCCCGATCGGGGTTCCCTACCCCCTTACACTTGGAGACCCAGTGCACAGCGGACGTGTTGTCTCCCCGCATCAGGATGGTATCCCGCGCGTAGCTAGGCTGGGCGTCCGACTGGTGCACGAATATCCACGCTGTTACGACCATGCCCAGCAACTCGAGCACGTTAATCGACAGATCGTTCCAACCACTAACCTTCTCGCGCAGGCGAGCGCGGACGTCGGCGTTAAATTCGACACGCCACCATACGCCGGCCCCGGGAACGGCCCCAAAAAATAACCCCCCATGGCGTCGCCGGAAGCGTCTGACCACAGTGTAAAACGCCGGCGGCTGCATGTAACTTCGGAACAGGGGGGCAGAGAGGCGACCCGCCACGGAGCCTAGCCCTCCTTCTACCAACAGACGCCAGAAGGATACGTCGGCGTGGAACTCAGGGCCCAATTGGATCCGTGAGGACGACGCCGCGCGCGCGTGCGGCACGTGGAACTTCTCGCTCCACGCGCGCACCGGAGCCAGGCCTACTTGGTTGAGCATGCGTCGAACGAAGTATTTTCCTGGTCGCACGACTTCGCACAAGTGCAGTAATCGACCGGTCAGAGAGCGGAGCTCGCCCTCGGACGCGAACGCGCGGTCCGAAGGCCACTCGCTCAGCGTGTCGCGGAGTTGCTCCAGCTTGGCTACGGGAACGGAAATAGTCATTGCCACGGTATCAATTTCCCACCCCAGCACACACAACACGGTGTCCCACTGTGATATCTTTCGAGAAGACAGCAGAGGGGGGTCCCGTGAGGATCTCTCCCCGAAAAGCCGAAAATGGTCCGACGCCAAAGATGCGGACGCGCGTCTACAGCGCCGACCGTCGGGCCACCATTGTACCTCCACTAGTATCCCGTCATCTACATAATACCGCGCGAAAAATTGGCTACGCCTCCCCCCTCCCTTCCCAACGGGGACCCGGCACCCAGGTGGCAAGGGGTTCAGCCGGTCGGTTGCCCTCGGCGGGGTGACCGCGACGTGTTGCGTCGCGATACGCCCCTGTTCCGTCACCACAGCATCTTCGTACGACGTGTGGCCATGCGCGTGTTCGAGGGCTGCCGAAAACATACAAAAGAACCCCGGTGAACTGCGCCATCCGAACTGGAGCCGGCGGTCGGTCACAATCCACTCGCGAAATCTATATCCAAATACGGGCGCCCCTGCCCACTGTACGCTAACCTGACGGAACGCCTCGGTGACATCGATTTTGCTCAACACAATACGCGCGCTCGGTCCAAACCGCCGACGCAGGTACAGGATGCGCCAAATAACGTCTCGCAACACGTGGCCCAGCGCCACGGGGGGGGCTCGCTCGAAGTCAGTATCCGCGTTGACGCTGTGGGCGTACTGCGACGACGAAAACGTCAGATCGTGGATGATCCGGGTTTTTGACGGGGATACAATCACGGCTAGCGGAGACAGCCGCAGGCCGGGAATGGTGTGCGCCTCGCTGCGCGGAAATATGACTGCCCGCCCAAACCGTACGTCGTCAAAAATCTTCGCGATTATAGTGTCAGAGTGTCGGGCTACGCTGCTATGGTTTGAGTATGCCAAGGCCGCCCCAATGTCTGTGCTCCCCTCCACGTGGACGGGCGCGCCGTGTTCGACGGTTTCCGCTAACTGCTCTACCCCAGGGAACCCTTTCTGTCGTCCGAACCAAAAGCGAATCCTAGCTGCTTTCACACGCGGGACGTTCAGGGATGTCTCGATGGCCGGCATACATCCAAAGTGGCTACCGCTCGCCCGAAAATACTGTACATACTGTTGAGCTACGCGGTCCATAATCTCCGACCGAAACGCGCTAGTAGGGGATGCGACGTGCTGCATATCGCGCAACAATACCACACAACGCTCCAACGTACTCGTCACACCTGGTCCCCCAACGGACGCCGGCCCCGGACGTGCAAGCTGTGCATCTCGCGCTGCTGCTTCCATACGCCCTACGATCGGCCTCGCCCCTGCTGAGGGGCGAGGCCCGTCCCCCTATTCGTCAGCCCTGGCCGCCGCCGAGCGAGTGAAAGCCCCCCCGCTCGACGCCCCGTTGCCACTGCCGCTACCGCTGCCGCCGCCGCTGCCGCTGCCGCCGCTGCCGGAACCACCGCCGCTACCGCTGCCGCTGCTACTGCCGCCGCTGCCGCCGCCGCTGCTTCCGTTACTCGCGCCGCCGCCCCCCGCCCCCCCTTTTCCTTTTCCTTTGGCCCTCTTGGCCGGGGGTTCCCCGGATGCCGCGCCGCTTGCTGCGACGCCGCTGTCGGCCGATCCCCCGCCGGTAGCCGCCTTGCGCTTGTTGCCGCTGCTCGTCTTGCGGGCGGGGCCGACGTGGGTGAACACGCAGGCGTCACCGAAGCGACACTTGCCGGTCTTCCCCCATTGCCGGCATTCACCGGCCCCGACCCCGGCCATCATGGCGGAAGTGCGGCGAGGTTGCTGGACTTCGGCGTTGATCAGACCGCCGAGGGCCACGTATCCGGAAAGGCGGGGCCAACGGGGCCCCGGGATGGCGGGGAAGGACTCCAGCGGCGGGGGGTAGGCCCACGCGTGGCCGCAGGAGTCGGAGATGCAACGCAGGTCGAGCGCGAAGGTCTCGAGGTCCTTTGTCACCAGAGCCGCCAGCCTGGCCCGGTTTGCCGGGCGGTCAGCGACCGCAAAGTGCTCCATCACGTGATCGTTGAGGATCGTCGCCCCCGCGCTGAAGGCTCGGGCGAGCGCCTCCAAGCGGGCGCGCGCCACCTGGAGATCCGCACCCCCTTGTGGGAGTCCGCGGGACGCGATGGTGACGATCGCGTGCCCCAAAATGCTCAGGTGTTGCGCCAGCGGGAGGGTGATGCCGGCCCCGCCGCGCGGTGTGAAGGCCAGAAAGTTGAGGTCGTCCAGCTCCTCCAGCATGCCGTGTACGCCGGCCGATATGTTGACCGAGGCCCCCACGTACCCCTGCACGGCCGCCCGCTGCATCGATGCCGGGCGGCCGCCGCATAGTATTTGCCAAAGTCGGGTCGCGGGGTTGCCCCACGAGGCCACCGCGCGGTTGGTCATTATTTTCTCTACCTGTCTGCCCCGAGCGGTAAACGGGTTGCCGGCCTCTGCCGTCCCCGTACGTATCCGCCCCGACCGCAAGCCCGCCCGGCCCGTCGTTGGCCACATGGCCGAGTGCAGCCGATGGAGCGCCGTTGGCTCCTGTCCCGCCCAGGGCGGGCCCGCCCACTTGTCCGGAGAATGCGCCGGCGCCTCCGGTGCCGCCCGCATATGCCCCGTAGCCGAGCCCCCCCACCGGACCCACTACGAGCCCGCCCGCCTGGCCGAGGTGGACGCTGGCGGCTCCGGTACCGGCCAGAGCACCACCGTAGGTCGCCCTTCCAGCTGGGCCCGCGGTGGCCTCGATACCGCTGGAGACGCTCCCGTAGCCCCGCCCTCCCGGTCCTACGGCGAACTGGCCTCCTTGTCCGAGAGGAGGGCCGGCAGCTCCGGCGCCGCCCAGAATCCCGCCGTAGCCCCCCGGGCCTGCTTGTCCGAGAGGAGCTCCGGCGGCTCCGGCGCCGCCCGGAGTACCGCCGTAGTCCCTCGCTCGCCCCGGGCCTACGGCGAGCCTGCTCTGTGCGGCGTTGAGGGACCCGCGCAGGCCCGCGCGGCCGCCCGCGGCTCCATCGACGGGTTGGTCGGCGATGCTGGAGTCTGGGGGGAGGACCCCGGCAGCGGGGCTCCCGAAGAGCTGTCCGGTCGGCGGTCCGAGTAGGGCGGTGCTGGGGGAATGGTCCCGTGGGGCGGCCCTGGCAGCGGAGCTACCGGGCTGCGGTCCGGGCCCGCTGGCGTCGCCTCCCCTTCCCCCGTGGGCGGAGCGACGCGAGGCCTCAATGGCCTCGTCCGATCGCTGGATGGCCGCCTGGAGCTGGGCGACTTCGTTCGCCACCTCCTGCTTGAAAGTGGCAAAGTCTGCTATCGACACGGGAGCCTCATCGTCACCGTCGCTACCGGGCGTTCTCCCGGTTCCTCTCTCCGCGGTCGTTCTTGCCGGGCCCCTGCGAAGACAAACAAATTGAGCGCGACAGTACGGCGCGGACGCAAGGCAGGGCACAGGTGCGGCGACGACGGACAACGGGGGGGGGGGGGGGGGGGGGGGGGGGGGGGGGCGGGGGACGGGAACGAATTTTAGATAGAGGCGACGGTGAGCACTATCCATGCACCGGCCTGGACGAGGGTGGGGCTTACTTGTCCCCGTGCTCATGTGCGCTGGCACTCCGTTCGTACGCGCCGGCGTTCGCCGCGGTTGTTGACATGCACCGGCATCTTCCTGTCAACGGGTGAGCAACTTGGTACTCCGCATCGCGCATCTCGTCCCCCAGCCGTTCCCTTGAGGGAATGACTTGGATAGAGGCGGCGGCGGGGGGGGGGGGGGGGGGGGGGGTGGGGGGGGGTGAAGCATGCGCCGGCATGCGTTCCCCTCGAACTCGACTTGTAAGCCGGTGCTCCGGTCCCGGGATGTGGACCGGCGCTTACTCCGCCACTCTCGACCGCCTTCCGGTGCGCCGGCACCGCGGTACTGCTACATGCGTCGTAGCACATACAGCGTTACGTTGTCTCAACGTGTGTGGTATGCATCGGTGGTGAGGGACGGGTCACCGGCCGACGCGGTGGCGCCGGCGACGAGACCTGCACCGGCACTTAGTCCTTCACCACCGCCGCTTTCTTTTTTTTTTTTTTTACAACGTTGTTGATTTTTGGACATAGTATATATATCTGTGGTGAGGGACGGGTCACCGGCCGACGCGGTGGCGCCGGCCCCGAGACCTGCTCCGGCACTTAGTCCTTCACCACCGACCGCTTTCTAGTGCACCGGCACAGCGCTATTACTATGGGCAGTGGAACATGGTATGTATCGGTGGTGAGGGACGGGTCACCGGCCGACGCGGTGGCGCCGGCCCCGAGACCTGCACCGGCACTTAGTCCTTCACCACCGACCGCTTTCTAGTGCACCGGCACAGCGCTATTAATATGAACAGTGGAACATGGTATGTATCGGTGGTGAGGGACGGGTCACCGGCCGACGCGGTGGCGCCGGCCACGAGACCTGCACCGGCACTTAGTCCTTCACCACCGACCGCTTTCTAGTGCACCGGCACAGCGCTATTAATATGAACAGTGGACCATGGTATATATCGGGGGTGAGGGACGGGTCACCGGCCGACGCGGTGGCGCCGGCCACGAGACCTGCACCGGCACTTAGTCCTTCACCCCCCACCGCTTTCTAGTGCACCGGCACAGCGCTATTAATATGAACAGTGGAACATGGTATGTATCGGTGGTGAGGGACGGGTCACCGGCCGACGCGGTGGCGCCGGCCACGAGACCTGCACCGGCACTTAGTCCTTCACCACCGACCGCTTTCTAGTGCACCGGCACAGCGCTATTAATATGAACAGTGGACCATGGTATATATCGGGGGTGAGGGACGGGTCACCGGCCGACGCGGTGGCGCCGGCCACGAGACCTGCACCGGCACTTAGTCCTTCACCCCCGACCGCTTTCTAGTGCACCGGCACAACGCTATTAATATGAACAGTGGAACATGGTATGTATCGGTGGTGAGGGACGGGTCACCGGCCGACGCGGTGGCGCCGGCCACGAGACCTGCTCCGGCACTTAGTCCTTCACCACCGACCGCTTTCTAGTGCACCGGCACAGCGCTATTAATATGAACAGTGGACCATGGTATATATCGGGGGTGAGGGACGGGTCACCGGCCGACGCGGTGGCGCCGGCCACGAGACCTGCACCGGCACTTAGTCCTTCACCCCCGACCGCTTTCTAGTGCACCGGCACAGCGCTATTAATATGAACAGTGGAACATGGTATGTATCGGTGGTGAGGGACGGGTCACCGGCCGACGCGGTGGCGCCGGCCACGAGACCTGCACCGGCACTTAGTCCTTCACCACCGACCGCTTTCTAGTGCACCGGCACAGCGCTATTAATATGAACAGTGGAACATGGTATGTATCGGTGGTGAGGGACGGGTCACCGGCCGACGCGGTGGCGCCGGCCACGAGACCTGCACCGGCACTTGTTCCTTCACCACCGACCAGTTTTTTTTTTTTTTTTTTGCCCACCGTTGTTGATACGGACAGTGGCACATAGTGTCTCACTACTAGTATGGTCTACTCGTAGTAAGGTCCTGCGCGTCTTGACGCGTACGATAACGTCGATAGCGCTTAGTGCACCGGCACAGCGTTGTTGATATGACCAGTAGAACGTACTAGTATGGTCTGTTCGTGGTGAGTTCCCGCACATCGTGACGCCCTGTGTCTCGCGAGTTGTATTCTCAGTGACACCGGCCCCAAGTCCCCCCCGCCATCGACCGCCTTGTATTAGAAGTGTACTGGCACATGCGAGTATGGTATATATCGTTATGCATAGTATGATATATCGCTTCTAGGTGCGCCGGCACCGCGTCGTTGGAGCTTACAGCAGTGCCTACAGCAGTCCACGTGTGTCGCTATGTGTATGGTATGTATCGTTAGTGGCCCCGGCCACAATTCCTTAGCCATCGACCCTGTAGTTGGGGCATACAGCAGTACAAGTGTGTCTCGCGATTTGTATTGTACGTATCGTTAGTGGCGCCGGCCACAATTCCTTGGCCATCGATCCTGTATATAGTTGGAGCATACAGCAGTACATATGTGTCTCGCCACGTATATGACACAGCATTGTGGTACGTACAACAGTCCGTTGTGGCTCGCGATGTATACCGGTGTATGCGAGAATGTGTCTTCCTGGGTACGGGGTCTGCGAGAAAGGGCAAAGGAACCAACCTGGCCTATACCCGTACACCACATATGCCCTCCGCTCCGGCGTCAACGGTGTTCCCATATTAATGCCCAGTACTCTAGGTCCGGGTATGTCTTTCTTTCCTAGGTATACTGCAGTATAGCCTTTCGTATAGCGTATTCGCGGGTTGGGAAAGGACGTGAGCTGCCTTCTACCCGTGCCAGCTATAATAACTTCGTGCTTCTACCCGTGCCAGCTATAATAACTTCGTGCATGTACGACGACCACAACACGTGGGAGTCACGGCTGGCCGCCCCGAGCGAGCGAGTTAACGATGCTTGCTTGCGGGCGTGTATCATTGTGTACCGGAGTCGACCGCCCCACGCCCCATTGTGATCGAGTTCGGGGTCTAGACCCGGGAACGCCCGGGACCCCCCCCCGTTCGCCACATACCGGGAAAGCGCTCGTTGCCCCTGCTCTTCCTCCTCCCGCTGCATGCTGTAGCCCGCCGACCTCCGCAGTTGCTGCTAGAAACCACAACAGTGGACCTAGCCTCTAGGCCTATCAATCGGCAGCGAGCAGTGCCGTGCTCTGCTTGTGCACCTATCACGAGAAGCTAGGCGGGGGCGCGGGACGAGTGTGGCCGTTCTTCTCTTCTCTCTGCCTCTGGGCAACTTCAGCTATTAGTTTCCGTCGGTAGAGCCCATGACTATAAATGATTAAATTCGTCGGTTGTGAACAAAACATGCATCTCTCGTGAACGTAGAGATACTCCGCATATTAAAAAACACCATATGAGTCGAGTCTAGGCAAAAGGGGACGTCTTGTCCCCTTCGCTCTGGGACCCCCAAAAACACAACATCCGGGGAGATATAACTATCTCCGTGATCTCCCTGGATGGATTGCAGGTACATAAATCACACCAATCAAGCGATCAAACTACATCATATTGTTACGCGATGATATGGTCCTGCTTTGAATGAGGCCGAGAGGCCGGTAATTACTTGGGTTCAGGCACTGGGATCGTATTTTGTAGTACGTGGGAGGCGAACCTTAGATGGAAAACCAGGGGTTTTCCGGCGAGGCATGAGCCTCGCTTTCTGTCTCTCATCGTGCTCGAAATCAATAAAGCTGCTATTCTAATTAATATCTCGAAGCATTTAACACACGAGTACCAACGAGTACCTGCTCAATAGGCAAACCTAGCAAGAGATGCGAAGCCTCCCAACCTTGAACTTCACAAGTGGCGTCGACGGCAGGACACGAATCTGCGCGTGGAATCAAAATGGGTTTCAGTTTCCACGCCAACCTCTCACAGTTTTCGAGCGTGCTGGAGTCGCTGGCCACCAGAGTCTGGCCCGCGACCACCTAGCCTACTGCGACTTGGCGACGGGTCGCCAGCAGCACGCGCACGATGTCGTCCGCGAACACCACGCCCTCACCGTTGCTCGCGTGAACCGCCGCAACTCCGCCCTTTCCAACACACTGCGTCCAGTTCCCAAATTCGTGATTGGCCGCTGGGTGTGAGTGTACAATACGGCGGCCACCATTTGCCAGGGCGCGAAGCCTGACACGGACGCCAAGGTCCTCGAGGCGAAACTCTCGCTCAACTGGACGGATCCCTACAAAGTCCTCGCAGTTGGCCCCTGCTCCTCAACGAACTCTCCTCCTGGGGCTAAACTCCTGTATTTGCATCTTCCTTTCGATATGTCCTGTCGCTGACGCTCGCCGGCGCGTATCGATTCAACGCTGCAAGCGCTGTGCCAACCCCCACGACCGTGGCGACATGCCGAAGTACTTTGTGGAGTTGACGCAATGAATACAGCTTTTCGTAGAAATTCCTCCCGTACCACGTCACCCAGGACGACGTTTCACCTTCTCTCCAACCACTAGAAGTGGAATAGATGACCGGACATCAATCGGTTCGAGTTCACGGTGGCGTCATCGCTGTGAAGTAAGAGACCCATTGGACAGGGCTATCCCGACCGTCCTGGGAACGGGAAATGGACCTTCAGCTCTCTCACCACGAAGTTTGCGCTACTGGGCCGGCACCCCGAACGAGCACCGCCAAACCAACCGCCTGTACCGCCGGATGCGAACTGGTGTGGCACAACGGGAGCTTTTTTGAAGTAACGGCTAGCGGTTTCTGGTACCCAGCTATGTCTACGCATCGCTCGCCGATTGGTTTCGCCGATGCTGCAACACCGTGCTTCCCAACGGGGTCCACTTTTGGTACAACGGTGATGACGATATTTGGTGGCTTGGAATGGTCAGCGCGACTACACCGACGGGTGGGATACATTTCTTCGATTTTTGGATGACCCGAGACCGATCAAGCTTCCTTTTTCTCGGCGCGCTACACGACTTCGACGAGAGCTGTACGAGGTTCTTCGTGTATACAAATACACTAGGCTAGTGCGTTTGCACGGGGGGTCCAGCGTATCGTTGATGAATCCAGCGGCGCAGACGAAAATAGTTGATTTTGGCATCTCGGCTCCACTCGATAATTTTTGTCTTGCCGTTTTCCTCCCCTTCGGGGGGTTGTCTCACACTTTTTTCTAACGTTTTCGGGTTTTCGAGCCGGGGTTTTTCTACTCGGTGTGATTCAGCGCTTCCTGTTTTTTTTTTTCTCTTGGGCCGGATTGGGGATGGTTTTTTCGTGTTTCTTTCTGCCGACCCCCCCGCTCAGTGCCGGGGGTGGTCTGGGTATAATCAGGCCACTCATTTGAGGCACAGGACACGTTCCCCGAGGTTTTGTTCTCGGTTTAGATGGTTTATGGCGCATTCCTTATTATTTTCCTCCTTCGACCTGCCGCCCCCCGTTTGGGAGCCGGAGGCGATCTAGGTAAACTTAACTACTCATACGGGGGCACAGGGCCCCCTCACTTTTTGTGCTAACCTCACGCTGTTCCGTGGACATTTTCTGGCCCCACCCCCCGTGCGAGTAGTATGGCGATCGCTTTCGTTGACGATTTATTCCTGTCCTTGACGGTTAGACCTTTCCAAATATATACATTTTTTTGGTGTCCCTTGTCGGCTTTGTAACCTTGACGTTCAGAGGTGTGGGAGTGAGTTTTGAGGAGCCGCATCTTCGACTCATGTTCTACATACAGTAGTTCGTGGAATCTGAGTCTCCATTATTTCCCCATATTTCTGCGTATACAGCTCATCAGAGTGGGCTAGTGTTATGGTACGGGGAAATTCATGGCAGCGACAAACACGTTCTGGGTGAAGCGGGGTTTCAGAGCAAGCCCTGTCTTACCATGCTGATGTCCGGGTCTTTGGCGTTGGGTTTAGCACTTTTTTTAATGAGGCCAAAAGGCCGGTAGTCACCTGGGTGCAGGTATTGTTGTGATCGTATTTTTTTAGTGCTTGGGAGGCGTATCTTAGATGGAAAGTTAGAGGTTCTATCTGTGAGCTTCAGCACACGTGAGTAACAACGAACGGGTGCCTGCTCAATAGGCAAACCTATTAACAGCAAGGGATATAAAGTGTCCCGACCTTGAACTTAACAGCGACTTGTGCGCAAAGGCTATATCCTACAGCCTCCCCACCCACTGTCATGATGATAGTGTCTACCAATCTGACCGAAAATTTAACACCCATTTGGACTCTGAGACCGATATCAAACGGTGTTTATATTGCCGATCAAATTGGTATGCCGTACTACAGCAGTAGGAGGACCACAATCATCCAACGCATAAATCCTCTTTTCGTGGCACTACAAGTAAAGGCACCAGCAAATCAAACGCAGAAATTCCAAAAGCCATCAACGAACCAAACTCCCTGCGGTGAAATCATCATCATACAAACTCATCTAAAATCCAAAAACCAACTCAGTTTTCTAAACCATGCTGGCGTGAACTTCAACAATCTCCCCAACACTAAAAAACCTGCCGTCAGTAAAGACCTCTGTCCGGGACGTGATACCTGACAGGCGTTGTCGACTGCTCTCGGCCTGACTGATGAATATATTGCCCCTTCGTTCACTAGGCAATCCAGCGAGGCAAGCAGTCAAAATAGTTCATACAGCAGTAATTTATAACTTCCTCGCATCATCAAGAATATCGGCTACAAGAACCGGCCCGTAAGGGATGCGCCCGAAATGCAAGGTAAGCAGTAAGGAGCTGCAGCAGCGGTGGTGGTGTTTCCATATTGTGACAATTAAGCCAATTTCGCGTGGTAATATCTGATCTCCGTTTTGGTCTTATTTTTAGCGGTGTACCTGGTACTCCTCTCTATTGCTGGTACGTTTTTCTACTGAAGAAATAATCATACTACAGCAGTAGTTAATCTCGTGGCAAGTCGATTTGCCTGCTACCGGTCTTATCTGTATTGACATCATGGTATGGCCGTAAGCGGGACGATCTTGACATGGGCACACCACTGCTGTTGCACACTTGTAGTATCTCTGTGGCGTAGTTTTGTGACCCCAGAACTTGTATCTATCTAGGATTGAAGAATCGGCACGGACAATCTGGTTGAGCTGGATGTCGACGGGTAGAAAGAACGGTTTAATGTGAACAACACACACACCTGGAGCGGGTAAACGATTCCTACTTCATGATCTAGATATTCCAAGGCAGATCTATTCCCGATCTTGTTCGATTTACAAGTAGCTCATCATATTGCTGCTGGGCGGGACCTGCAAATTTTGAATCATTGATCTATAGTATCCATTAATTAATATGAATATCGCACGTTTCCCTGGGATGGATCTGTACTTTTTACGGGGGATCATAGTAAATAGGACCTACGTTATTCACAAAAACCTATATTTTTACCTATTTTCACTAACGATATTTGGTCATAATTACTATGCCCCCCCGTAATATGCAAATCCTGCACAGCAACCTCTCACAACGGCTGGTGAGGAGCCAACTAACTGCTGTAAGTGATCTACAGCAGCAAGTAGTAGATCATCATGAGCTGTCCGAGGTGTGTATTATTTAATGAATATAAATATTACGGCCGCGACAAGGGCGCCCGTTTTCTGCCTCCTGGATAAAGCTACGTCGACCAGCAAACGTGGACTCGCCGGTTCAGCGGCACCACCTTGCCTATCGGCGCTCACTTTTGGTTCAAGGGTCAAGAACATCTTTGGTGGCTCGGAAAAATTTCCGCCCACACTTCAACTCCTAGACAGTACGTCGTTCGTTTCTTGGACGACCCCGGACCGGTCAAGCTCGCGCTGTCTTCTGCTCGGTATACTACGGTATACTACGGCTGATAGAGCCGTTCGCGGCTCGTGGTGTCTGCAAGTGCACTAAGGAAGCTCCCTCATGCGTGGTATTGCACGCAACGTTGACAAGTCCCGCGGCGCCGAATTAGCTGGCTCTACCGACTTGAATACGTCCCCGCAGCCAATTTTAGTGTTTCGCTTGCGTGTCTTCTGTAGTCGCCGCGGCTGTGTTTGGTATCGTGTCACTGTTTGTGTGGTTTCTTTGTTTTGTTGTGCTGTAGATGTACTGTTTGTTTGGCTTTTCGCGAACTCTCCAGTCGTTTCCCTGCTTTCACGGCAGCCGGCTGCTAAACTATTGCGCCGATTGGGCTAATGATTAGATTAACTTCTGCCTCCTTGCCATTCGGTCACGCGTCTCTTGCGTTCCGTACCTACGATTGTGTTCGCCCCCTCTTCGAGAGCGGCGGAAACGTTCGTTCGCGGTTCGACTCCTTCAGTCGAACCAGTCTTTCTTGTTGTTTTTCTTGTATCCGTTGGCCCCTCTTTGGTTTTCCCGAGGCCATGTTCGTGAGCCTTTTATACGCATTGTACAGGTTGCCTTAGGTTTAGATCTGACCGTATTTGCCGTTCATGCGTTCCCCCTCCGCTTTCTTAATATCCCCAAGCAGGCCGAGGTGATAGATTTTCGTTCTTCCGCGACCGTTTGCATTCTGCCCTCTCCCGCGCGATATTGCAGAGTGTTGTCAGGTTTAGATTGGGTAGTAGGCGATTGGTTGACTTTTTACCGATGACCCAACGGACTCATAGCTTAACAATAGACCGTAACGATGTCTGTGCATTGTATGTTTTGTGTTCTGGCCAGCTCGGTATCGGCGAAATCTCGCACGCGTCCTTCCGCCCTCTTCAATAGGATCGGATCTTGACTGTCTTCGGTTTTCCCATTGGGTGATTTCCTGTTTTCCGACACTCTTCTCACTATTCGAGTGAGCCCCTTCGCCCCAGCACTTGTTTCTGTTGCGTTACCCCCCCGTTCGTCTTAATTCTCGAAACACCCCGCGCCTTCGCAGTGGGTAGTTTAACGGTTATTTGTTTGTTTTTTGTGTTTGTGTCTCGCTCTCAGGTTAGCTTATGACGCTCCTGGCTACGCGAGCCACGCCGCCTCCTCGAGCGAAAATCCTCGATTTAGCTTCCGGGTAGTTCTAGCTTGTTTTGCCTGATTCCGCGTGTCCGCACTTTCGGACTTGTTGTTGTCTGATTTGCAATGTCCACGGGCAATCGGCTACCGCCTTGCAAGTTAGAGGTGTGGGAGTGGATTGTGAGGTGCCGCATCTTGATCCATTTTTCGAATTCTCCGGGTTGTTTTAGTTCACGCCTGAGGTTTCTATGAATCTACATATACGGCCCTTCAGGGTGGGCTAGTGATATGATACTGCTTTGTATGAGGTTGGTCGAGCGTGCTGGAGTTGACGGCTACCAGAGCTTGGCCCGCGATCACCTTGCCTACTGCGACTTGGTGACGGACCGCCAGCAGCGCGCGTACGATATCGTTCGCGAACACCACGCCCTCACTGTTGCTCGCGTGAATCCCCGCAACTCCGCCCTCCCCGAAGCTCTGCGTCCGGTCCCCAAATTTGACGTTGGTGGTTGGGTTTGGGTGTACAGTACGGCGGCCACCATCCGCCAGGGCGCGAAACTCGACATGGACGCCAAGATCCTCAAGGCCAAACACTCACTCAACTGGACGGGCCCCTACAAAGTTCTCGATGTTGGCCCCTGCTGCTCAGCGGACACCCCGGACGGATCTCCTCTCGGACCAAAGCTCCTGTGTTTAGATCTTCCTTCCGATATGCCCGGCGCTGGGGCTCACCGGCGCGTATTAGTTCAACGCTGCAAGCCCTACGTCAACTCCCACGACCGTGGCGACATGCCGAAGTATTTGCCGGCGGGGTCAAGGCAATACGTGCTCAACAACTTCTCCAAGAAATCCCCCCCGTACCACGTCACCGAGGACGACGTTTCGACCCCTCTTCGACGACTCGAAGTAGGAAAGATTACTGGACATCAATCGGTTAGAGGTCGAGGTGGCGTCATCGTGGTTATGTACGAGACGCACTGGACAGGACTATCCCCTCCGTCCTGGGAACGGGCGATGGACCTTCAGTTTTCTCGCACGAAAGGTTGCCCTACTGGGCCGGCACCCCGAATCAACACCGCCAAACTAACCGCCTGTGCCGCCGAATGAGAATCGGCGCGGCACAACGGGAGCTTTCTCGAAGTAACGGCGACCGGTTTCTGGCACCCGGCTATGGCTGCGTATCGCACGCCGATTGGCTTCGCCGATACCGCAACACTGTGCTTCCCAACGGGGTCCACTTTTGGTACAAGGGCAACGACCGTCGATGGCGGCTCGGGATAATCAGCGCAACTACGCCAACGGATGGAGTATATTAGGTTCGATTTTTGGACGACCCGGGACCGATCAAGCTTCTTCTTTCTCCGGCGCGCTACACGACTTCGACGAGAGCTGTACGAGGTTCTTGGTGTCTGCAAATTCACTTGGCTAGCGCGTTTGCACGGGGAGTCCAGCGGTAGCGTAGATCAATCTCGAGGTGCCGCGGGGATAGCTGGAGCTCGCCTCTTGACTGAACTCGATATTTTTTTTGTTGTTGTTTTCGTGGACTTTGGGAAGTGGTTTTGTTCTGCCCGGTGAGTTTCTGTTTTTTTTCTTTTTTTTGGGCTGGGTTGGGGATGCGTTTTTGCGTACTTTATCCTGCCTACCTCCCCCGCTCAGTGTCGGGGCTGGTCTAGGTAATCGGTTCACTCATTTGTGACCCAGGACGCGTTTCCAGAGTTGTGGGCTGGGTTTAGGTGATTCTTGCCGCCTTCCGTGTTATTTTTCGTCTCGTTTTTGGCATTCACTTTTCGCTTTTCCATGCATCTTCCTCGCTTACCCCCCGGTGTGGGTGGCATGGCGATGACTTTTATTGACGATTTTTTCCTGCCCCTTAAGGGTAGGTCTTCCTTTCCAGCTTGTTTCCACGTGCTTTGCCGGCTTCGTTGCCTTGCCGTTCAGAGGTGTGGGAGTGGGTTTTGAGGAGACGCATCTTTGACTCATGTTCTAGTTTGTGGAATCGGAGTTTCCATGAATTTCCCATAATTCTGCATATACGGCTCATCAGAGTGGGCTAGGGTTATGCTACGGCAAGCTCCCCGGGGTGAGCTTTCAACGCTCACCTGACTCGCCTCCTCAGTTCGTACGTTGGACCCTTCGGCAGTCCCAGTGGCTCCAGGGCTTCCCTCAGGCGAGAGCGAAGCAAACGACGACCAAAACCTTCGATTGCGAGCGATGCAGATACTCGATTATGCCCGTTATCACGCGGAATGATGCGTATATGCGAGCAAACAGTCGGTTTAGCCTTTAATCCTTTAATCCTTTAATTTTTAGTCCTTTATTCCACTTTTTAGATTTTGCACGTATTCTCTTCCTTGCCTGGGTAGCGTCTAAAGATACTCGGTGTTGGTCCACGCGCTGCATGCGCTATACACCTTGGTCAGGCGCTTTGCATTCAGCAGGCTGAAACCGTCTGCTGAATGAAACACCCATCCCACACCCACAGAGTATTGCGCCTCTACTGTGCGCCCAACGACTCGCGGGTGCATGCCTCGACTCGTCGTTCTTTTGGTTGCTCCCACGTCCCTCCGCCGCAACACCCCCTCAAGTCTGGTATGGTCCTCCAGATCTTAAACGAGGGCGGCCCCGGATGACAGAGCTTTTCTTCCCGTCTCAGCCAGACCCGCCGCTTGAACAAACGGTCTAGACTGAGGTCACCGCAAGCCCTTTCCTGCGCTGTAGCTCCGGTGATTCCGCTCCTTCAAGTCTTCTTCCCATTTCCAGCCAGACCCACCGCTTGAACAAACGGTTTAGGCTTTCTTCCACTGTAGCTCCGGCGATTTCACTCCTCCAAGTCTTCTTCCCATTCCCAGCCAGACCCACCGCTTGAACAAACGGTTTAGGCTGAAGTTGTCGCCAGCTGCTTCCTTTGGTTTAGACTTGACGCTTGAACTGCTATCAATTTTCATCTGGACACCCCACTCGCCGCTACTAATGACTGACGTCGTACACTTCTTCGATGAATGTTTACCGCCTTCGAACGTCTGGAAACTCCCTCCGGACCTTGGTATCTAGCCGGTGTGCCTCGCTCGCTACTCTGGAAGCTGTTTCTCGCTCTTCCCTTACTGGCATCTCCGCCGGGCGAGAACGGCAGCCTGAACCCTTGTGAAGTCCATAAAAAGCGTGAAATCTATACAGCTGCCTGGAAGTGAAATCTGTACTCAACTCATCCGGATCCCATTGGGGACTACTCTCATACTTACGTGTCTCCACCAGGAATGCGTGCAGCTGCAGCGGAGTAATAATCTCGAAGATTCCCCTCAAGTCAGTTAAAACGTACTCGCACACTCACGTGTTTGCGACGTCCCTCGAGAGCTTGCGATCGGTCATCGTGCACAACGGTTTCCGCCAAAGTGTACTTGTCGGCACGTCTTTTATCCGATCCCCCGACCAGGTGCGCGAGCCATATCAACGGCATTGCCAGGTCGGAGCATTCATGAAATGTCTTGATGCCCACTGCGAAGACCGTCGTCCTCGGCTTGGCAATGCACCCGTCCACGTAAATTTTGTCAAACGTCGATGACAAGCATCAAAATAATCAATGACAGGCATGACTAACGTTTAGCCTCGGCCTGATACCCATCAGAGACAGGCCAGACTAAGTCAACGGAACGCATGGTCGGTGAAGATCTGGGGTGAAACGCCGAATCCATCACTCGGAGAGTACTTCTTCGTTTCACTGAAGAGGCGAAGACTTGCAGAGTCCCGATAGTGCTTTCTGTAGCCACTCTCGCATAGTTCGACAGATCCCTGCCCTCGTGTGTGGTTGACGAGACCGTAGCACACCGACACTCTTAGCGACCAGCACAGGGGATTCACGGCTGTAAACTCCCATCCTGCATCGCCCCAGACCAACAATAGCGATTCCGAAACGCACATAATAGGGATTCCGAAACGCACATCGCTCAGTGTGAGGCTTTACCGCGAGTGCCTCCTTCGACGGCACAGGACACGTGAGCGAAGGATGTGCTCGCTTCTTTCACCAAGGATAACACATACTCGAACCTACTACCTGTTTGCAGCCCCTGCTTAAGGTCTGATATGTACATCTCAAGGTCCTTCCACGATTGTAGGGTGCTAGTGAGTGATACTATCACTTGCGTGGTCATCCATTTGCTACTCCTGCGCATATATAAGAGTACATTACTTTACGTCCTTGGCTAGCGTGGGCTACTTACACTTGCCCTTGGTCAGAAAAGTTAGGCATGCCACGCCCGGACCACCAAACGTGTTGTGAACCAAGGCGAACAACTCCGGTATCATTGCCTTCGATGTAGCTATCTTTGAGTCCTCGTTATTAAGAGTCTGCCGGCGTATACCTTCGTCGTATTGCAAGTACCATCCTTCTTCATCTTTGCCTCTTCACCTGACCGACTAGCTCAACTAAGAATATTCGTGTTTCCGTGGTAGCACTTCACCATAGAAGAACCTATTCCATGGTCTCCCTCTAACGCGAATTCTGCAGTGTATCAATTACTTGGGTTGATAGGGCAGAGGGTGGACTTACGGGCCCCTCGTACCGTCTCGTCGCCCTTGGAGATAATCCACAGCTACGGCAGTAGTGATTCCGCGACACCAAGAATGTCACAAGTTTCCGTAATTCCAGTCGTCTTAACAACCATCGACGTTGATTGATCAGGCATGTTATGGGGGTCACAACGCGGTTGATTATCTGGTTTCGAGCGCGTTTACAGGTTGTATGCATGCATAACAGGTGGCACCTGATGTGTACACAAAACATTTGTCTCTAATTCCTGTATCACTCTCCGTTGCCGGTGCAATCCCTTCGTCTGCACCAAGCTCCGCAAGGATAAGGCCTTCCGATGCTAGTCCCTCCGGACCTCAGTAAATTTGACAGCAAGGTGAATCGTCTGGAAAAGCCTCCGTGAACCTATCACCTCAAAGCAGAACACGCCAGCCTTGACAGGGTATTCGGGAGCAGGTGACGAGCTCAGGGTGACTACTACAGGTCCGTGGCGCATTCGATGAATCGCAGATCTCTTCTGCGCCGCATGCAGGAAAGTCTCTGACTTTCGAACAGCCGAGTCGACGACGGGCAACTCCCTTCCCCAGGCATACGGTCTAAATTAGTTCACCGACCACAACACCGCACTCACCTCCTGTGGCGCGGACGACCGCCCAGCATTGCCTGATTGACTCAAGGCGACAGTACACTCGATGACCCGCTCGGAGTTCGTGTGTACCTGGCGAGACCCTTTCTTTGTTCTCAATCACTTGCATGTGTTGGACGTCTCTGTTTGACCGGGACAGGTTCGTTCGTTGTGCTAGTGACCGATATTGAGGAACGTGCTCCCCGGTACCACGCCACGCCACGCTAACCAAGGGGCTTACCTTTCCCAGTATGTTGGCCTGAGCAAGTATAGCATAGCGTTGATCTTGGAGTGCTATGGACTTACCCCCGACTTGACCACTCCCACTCGTGCAAATAGTTGTCGAGATACGCCGGTCCATTCTTAGCGTTGGGCGCCGTTTATCATCCAGTTACCGTTCTCTCTGACTTCGTCGGGCGTGACTCTGTTACCTCTTTGGTAGTACCCGTGGTGGCTCTGGGGCCGGTTACCTTGAACTCCGGTTTCGTTGGGCGTGACTCTACTTACCTTCTTTGCCATATCCGTGATAATTCCGGATCCAGTAGCCTTTCTGTCTCATTGATGACCCTCCTAGTTCGCCTCATGAGTGGCACACAGTTAAAAAGCCTTCTGCTTTCGCGACATTGATCACCCCCCGTATTTCTCAAGGATGGTGGCACTGAATTAGTTCATAGAGCCGCCTTCCCTGATTTTTACCTTCTTCGAGCATTCGATGTTCGAGGACGGTCGCCAGGAGAGTAGGAACTCCACTCTCGGCTGCTTCGCGTTTCGGAGCGATCCCTATATGCTTTTGGAGTCGATTGTTTCTTTAATTCCAACGTCTTCACCTTGGGGTCGATTGTCCGCTTCATGAATCACTCACTTACCTTGGTGTTGTTTAACTTTTTAACCTCTTCCTCGACGGGGAACTCCACGACCGCTCACAGAAATCCTTACCTTGGATATCCTTCAAGTAGATCAGCGTTTTCATCGTAGGTAGGAGCGACTCAACCCCGGGTTGGGTTGACCACCCAAAATACGGTAGTCCCCTTATCTAAGACATCCTCTGCCAAGGGTTGGGTTGACAGCAGTAATCCCCTTACCTTGGATGTGCTCTCAGTACAGTAGTCCCCTTATCTAAGACATCCTCTGTCAAGGGTTGGGTTGACGGCAGTAACCCCCTTACCTTAGATGTGCTCTCGCCCCCCCCCTTGCGTTTCACTCGGCTGAGCGAACGCAAGACATCGAAGAATAACTCCATCCACTCTGTCCTGTGTCTATCACTGTGACACATCCACTGGAAAAACGACAACTATTTTCGGTGGAACGCTAAACTGCTGCTTTGGCCGATTCCTGGTGTCGTGGATACGGTTCGGATTCTTTGTCAGGCATACATTCTGCATCCTACACTCGTTACCGTCTCGATTAGCGTGTTGAACCATTTCGTTCCGACCACATATTACCGTTGTTATACCCGGTAACGCGGTTTATTTCCTGGCTTGAAACGCGTACTAGATGGTCCGCATAGGTGTTTAAAGACGTTGTTCCAAACAATATGCGCAGGTGTATACGTAGAGGGTTTGACTTTAACGTGTATACAAACTTAGATATATCCCCTTTATGTTTAGTTTTTGCCTCCGTCGTTCATTCTCCTGAAAACTGCAGCAATCAGGACACGGTGGTACGTGAGAGCGTGCTTGGAACAATGAAAAACTCACACAAAATCAAACACACCACCGCACAAGTGCATATTTATGGTATTAACTCTTGGATATTTGTGCATGAAACAAATATAGATTCTGCAAAAACATCAATCACGTACGTACAGATACAATTGTTTGGTGCACACCTGAACGATAGTGTAGCATTTCTTTGTACCGTTACTTTGCATGTATGTATACTCCCAGTACTACACACCGTACTGAAAGAGGACTTGCAGTTCCTTATTTCATCGTGGGCAACGTCCAACCTGTTGTAGTGGCAAGATACGCGACCGCACCCGGATACGGCACGCGCACGTGCATGCTTGCTCGTCAATGCCAGGGACAGAGCTGTGTCAAAATACGAGCCGGCTCAATAGGCCCACCAGGTGCCCTTCATAGCTCATACAGAGCTCTTCGCGAGTCTGATATCGGAGCACCCAGGCCAAATACTCGTGGAAAACAAATGTCAGATACATACACACTGCTACAGGGCAGGGTATCATCTTCTGCCACCCACTGCCCGCTTTTCACGACGGCCTCCAACCTCACGTCGTCTGTGCTAACGTGGCAAATCCTTTGCCGCAGCGACGGCGCTAAACCTCACGCCGTCCAGGCCAAAATTACAGCCGTTTGCCACAGCGACGGCATACCACTACCTCACGTCGGCTGGGCGAACGTGGTACAGCGTTCGGAATATAAACTAGGTGAAGCACACTGCCACGGCGCCGGGTGCGATCTTCTGCTTCCCACCGCCTGCATTTGCTATGACGGGGGCACACAATATCACGTCGTCTAAGCAAACAAGGCAATTCCTTTGGCGCAGCGGCGGCCCAAACCTTGACGTCACCTAGGCCAAATTGGCAGAGCCGTTTGCCACAATGACGGCATAGCACCTCACGTCGTCTGGGAATAAGTGGCACAGCCTTAGCCCTAACGACGGCATATAGCCTCACGTCGTCTGAGCACAAGTGACATAGCCTTTGCCAAAACGACGGCACATAACTGCTGTTAATGTATGTAAGTGGTAAGTGGTACGGTGCTGTAGTATCCGATACCATGAGTAGCACAGCCTTTGCACTGACGGCGGCGCATAACTGCTATGAATGTACCTAAGTGGTAAGTGGTGCGGTGCAGTAGTATTCAATACCATGAGTAGCACAGCCTTTGCCCTGACGACGGCACATAACCTCACGTCGTCTGAGCATAAGTGGCATAGACTTTTCCATAACGGCTGCGCACAACCTCACGTCGTCTGAGCGAAAGTGAAGGCATCTAAGTTGTAAGTAGTACGGTGCTATCGTATCCATTACCCGTTATGTAACCACAGTGAGTGCATTCAAGTTGTAAGTGGTATACGATGCTATACTACCCATTACCGATTATATAACGGAGCAAACACAAACCAAAACGCCCACCCACCCACCAAAACTCACGTCTCAGGGGAGAGCTCACCATCATCCGCCCCTATAATGACAAGTGCTCACCTTCACTGTCAAAATGCTATGCCCTCAGTGCTTACCTTCACTGAACTCAACCCGCGGGGGCGCTCACCTCGCCACAAAACCAGACCCCAGGATACTCAACAGCACACAAACCTACCAAACTCCTGGAATCCCCACAGCATCCAATCCTGAGGGAGGGGCTCACCTTCACCTCACCCCCTCTCAGCGATAGCATAATGACAAGTGCTTACCACCACTTGCAAGGTGCTACGTTCATCAGTGCTCACCTTCACCGAGGTCAATCCGCGGGGGCGCTCACCTCGCCATCCTGCTCGCTAGTAATGACAAGTTCTCACTCCCCAGCATGTTACCATCCCAAGAGTACCAAGCATACTGTCATACAACCCCAACAACAGCCGTTATGCGAACATCTCAGGCATGCTATCATACCTAGAAGGCCAAGAGTACCATCCATCATGCAACCCGAACAACAACCGAAATGCACATCCCACGATTCCTATTGTACCAAGAATACCAGACGTACTCGTATACAACCGTTCTCGTTGATACGTGGAAATCAGGCTGTGAACAACATAAACAGGTGCAAAGATGGCAGCTCACTCCCAAACAACAGGTGCAGAATACCGGTATATTGCCACGGTTGTGCTGATCTTACGCTGCTGCTGTGGTATCATCGTTGCCAGTCCGTTCCAGGTATATGTACTGTGTGTGGCTTTAGTTCATCCCTGCTCCACAGCATGAACACGTACTATTACGGTGAATCATAGTAAACAGGACCAAATATTGTTAGTAAAAATACCTAAACAGATAGGTTTTTATGTATGCTATAGATCCTGTTAACTATAGACCCCCGTAATGACAAAATATGTCAGATCATACCATGGGTCACAGCCAGTACGTGGATCACTGCTGTGTCGATACCTAGTGAGGACGTTTGCGTGGGTGCAAACTGGGTGTGGTCCTTTCTGTATCACTCCTATCTTTTGCATGCACCAAAGATGTTTCTGACGGACACGCAACGGACACGCAAAATGACAACAACAGTAGTGTACCACCAAGCACTACAGCAATGCACGCACAGGACTATACTCGCGTCATCGTCAGCAAAGCACTCTTCCTACGACTCGTCGTATTTCTGATGGGCCACCTTTTTTTCTTAGGTTTTTGAGGTCCCTGCGTACCGGTACTCAATTTTGTGCCAGGTCCATCGCCATCGCTACCCTTGCAGAAATAAACATTTACCCCCACGTATGAGATTATGTATACCTCATACCCACCCAAACAAAGCAGAATATCACCCCCCCCCCCTGTTTTGTGTGCTTATGAAACCGCATTGACAAAAACAGGTGCGTTTGAAGGCTGGCCCAGTTCGTAGTGGTAGTATGGAATTTATCATAATATCTTTATACGGTTCGTCCAGCAGGGCAACATGTCCGCTCATACCTGGCACTCGTTTAGGTGTTTGCTGTAGGTTTTAGTGTGGCGCTCGAAGCACGTTTTCTTATTCGTAGGTGAATATTGCTGCACTTCATACATACCGGTACTTGATAACTATATGCCACTATTTGCTAATAATCGTAGGCATACACTACCGTAGTTCATGCTGCTACAGCAGTCCTAAGGTGAACTTTGATGACTATATAGTATAGCTAGGGAGTTTACCTTATCCAGGTCCCATTAATCCGGGGCCAGAGCTGTGTGGTTGATTCAAGGTTATGCGATCCGAATAGAGGCGAAATATGGTTGTCGAGACCGAACAGGTCAACGAAATAAAACGACTCTATTTCGTACGCATTTGGTTTTACATACCCGGTATGTATATAATACCTGGCGTACGGCCCCCCAGCAGCCAGGAGATGTGGCAGATAACACAAGAACCAGCAAAATAGACAATATCACAACATGTGCTATACTAAACAGAGTAAGGCCAAGGAAAGAGTAGGTAAACTGAAGCACAAGCAGTTTGTGGTACGAGTTGCATAGACAGGTTTATATATACTATTAATCGATCTGATACCTACAGTAGATATCCTGTCTGCCGTTTCATCCCTGTTTTCGTCAACCTTGCTCCCCCCCCCCCACCGAGCTGATTTGGGCTAGGCAGCGCAAAACAAACATAACAGGCTCGTCGTCCGTATGTTGCCCGTGGACGTGTACGATTAACATTATAAAAAATCACACCCTGGACAATAGACAATAGTCCAACAGTCTATTAATAGCTTCCTATTGCAATTGACTGTCTATTGTGGTCCCTAATTCCAGTTAATTGAAAGGCGTCGAGCTCTATTATCCAGACAATTTCTATTAAGTGACCCCTACCTGGCCCTATTGTCCAGACAATTTCACTTTATAGGTAGTCTCCGTAGTCAATGGTCCGGACAATTCCAATTAATGGACCTTCTCCTAAATAAATCTGTCCGGCCAATTCCAATTGACAGACTGTCTCCTGAACCAATTGTCCCGACAATTCCGATTGATAGTCGGTATCCCGAAATAGTTGTCTGGACAATTTCCATTAGTAGACTGACGCCAAAAGTATTTATCCCGACAACTCCAATTAATAGACAGTCTCCCAGATCAATTGGCCCGACAATTCCAATTTATACAGTCTCCAAAATCAATTGTCCGGACAATTTCAATTAGCAGAGTGCTTTCGAAATCAATTATCCGGGCAATTCCAATTAATAGACGGTATATAAAAATAAATTATCTCGACAATTTCGACTAATACGAAATCTCCAAAACTACTCAGACAATGCCATCATTGGTGGGCAGTCTCCTAAATTAACTGCCCGTACATTTTCTAACAACAACAGTGCATACAGATTACTTTGTTTCGTGAAAACGTTTTTTAATGATTTACATCTGAGCCATGGGCTAAGCGGTATCAAAACTTCCTACCTGCGGACGTAAAATACAAAGCTAACATTGAAGTGTCCCGCCCTTTTCTGCTTGTGCCTTGGACAACAGACCTATCAACAGACTATTGCCCCTATGCAGAGTCACGAAGTTGTCTATTTATGGCAATTGTCCGGGCAAGTGATGTCATAGACTGTCTAGCAATTGAAATTGTTGAGGCAATTGATCTTGGATACTGTCTAACAATTGGATTTATTCGGACCATTGATATCGGGCACTGTTTAACAATTGGAATTGTCCGGACAAACAATTTTGGAGACTCATTATCAATTGAAGTTGCCCTGACAATTGATTTCAGAGACCATCAATTAATTGGAATTGTCTGAACAATTGATGTTTTGTGCTTTTCAATAATTGGAATTGTCCAGACAAATGAGCTCGGAGACTGCCTATCGATTGAAAATGTGCTGGCAAATGATTTTACAGGCTGTCTATTAATTGGAATAGCTTGAACGATTGATTCGGGTCATGTACATTAATTGGACTTGTCGGGGCAACTGCTTTGAGATACCGTCAATTAATTGGAATTGTCCGGACAATGGGATTCGGAAGCAATCTACTAATTGGAACATGACTGTCGAGTTTAAGAGGGCTCTGTTATTTGAAAGGTGGCAGCTACTTGTAGAACTACATTCGATTTGATCAGTACACAACAGTACCACCATGGTAGTATTGCGTCTACAACAGGATCGGGAGCTTCCCTCAATACGCAATCATTTGCAAGGTCCTTTATTGTGGCATATTACGAGTAGTATCAATTCAATGGGGAGTGTCTATCACAATACAATAACTACTGTAGGTACACCGCCATGACATTTATCGAGCAATTGATTTCTTGCGCGGCATCTGAAATGAATTGTGCGGACAGTTCCAACTACTTTCCAGTCGCCGAAGTCCGTTTGGACAATTCCATTTAATCGACAGCACTCGAAATCAATTGTGCGGACAATTCCAGTTAATAAACAGCAGCCGAAATCAAATGTTCAGACAAATCCAATTAATAGACAGCTCCCGAAATCAATTGTCTGAACAATTTCAGTCAGTGGACAACACCCGAAATCAATGGTCTGGACAATTCCAATCATTGGATAGCACCCGAAATCAATTTGCTGAATAATTCCAATTAATTGGCAATCTCCGCAACCAATTGTTTGGACAATTCCAATTCATAGACAACATTCGAAACCTATTGCTCACACAATCCAAGCTAGTAGATGGTATTCGAAATCAATTGCCTGGACAATTCCAATTCATAGACAATCGCCGAAAATAATTGCCTGGCCAATTTCAATTAATGGGCAATCGCCGAAATCAAGTGTATTGGCAATTTCAATTAATAGACAGTCACCAAAAACAATTGTCAAGACAAATCCAATTAACACACATCCTCCTGAATCAATTGTAGACACAATATACTATTGAAATAGTAATTGTCCAGGGTGTAATGTTATATACTTGAGGTCGCCAGACTTGCGGTTTTCTTCACTCGCTTTGACCTTTCAAGATTGTCTAGCATAGACATTAAAAGCACCCCCTGACAATTCGCCATCCCGACATGGGCTATGCTCTTACCACACTTTGTATCTAGCTTACTTCATGTCCCTATTAATAGTCCTATCTCGGTGGCACAGCGGTAGTGGCCGTTCATGAAGATGACATCGTGATCGCAGGATCAGAGGAAACATGCAGAGATTTCCATGCCGCGCTAGCTATGAAATTCCCCACGAATAACCTCGGCGAACTGACTTGGTACACTGGTTGTGCTTTCCAACGCGACTGGGAACTTGAGGCATTGGAGATTAACGCGGAAGGCGTTCATTGAGAGTATGCTGAATCGTTTTGGTGTTGACTCATCCTCTGCCATCCCCGCGACCCCCGGTGTGGAACTAGGTCCAACAGAGGAGGCCGAGCTTGGAGAAGATTGGCCGTACACGGAGATTGTGGGCAGCTTGATGTGGCTGTCGACCATGACGAGGCCGGACATCTCGAACGCTGTGCGTGCTGTGGCGCGCCACTCCCACAACCTAACGGAGAGGCACTGGAAGGCAGTTTTGAAAATTACGGCTTACCTCCACGGGACCAGGTTTATGGGATTGACTTTTGTGCGGGGCTCGGGATTGGATTTGACTGCGTGTAGTGATGCTGAATATGCGGATAAGTCGAGCGATAGGCGCTCGGTGACGGTAATTACCCTAGGGGGTGCGGCCGTCAGTTGGGCAAGTAGCACGCAGAGGTGTGTTACGTTGTCGACAGCAGAAGCAGAATATGTCGCGCTGGGTGAAGGGGTGAAGGAAGCTTTGTTTACGGGCGCGGTATTGTCGTTTATTTGTCCAGAGCTAAGCGGATCATGTGTTCGGGTTTTCGAGGATAACCAGGGGGGCATAGCGTTGGCTGAAAACCCTCTTAGTTCTGTTCGGAGTGAGCATATCGACGTTCATTTTCATCTTGTCTGAGAGCTACTTCGTGCTGAGAAGATCGACATTCAGTTCGTAGCTTCGGAAGAGCAGCACGCGGATAATTGACGAAATCCCTTGCTGCGACCCATTTTAAGTCTCACCGTAGGTTCCTGTGGAATCTGACTTTGGAGGGTGAATAAGGGGGTATGAGCATTATTCGATGAGTACCATGTTTGAGTGATGCGAGGAATAATTTGTCAGGTTGCCAACCCTGCGCTACTTTGAGGGGCATGGGGGAGTAGGGCACCGCTTTGCATTTTATTTTCTGGCCATGGTCATCGTTTGGAATGCGGCCGTTGTTTCAATTGCAATGGTTTGGAGTATACCTGGTATGTGTTATACAGGGGGTTTGACCCGGTGGCCGGGTTTCCTCCTGCGGGACTGTCATTGGCTGTTCTTAGGTTTTAGCAAATCTTGAATGTCTTTTCGGTCTCGTCGCTGCTGTGAAAAGCCAGGGAGGGTGTTCGTTTGGATCGTTCCAGCAGCGAGGGTTACAAGTTGTAGAGGGTTGCGTATATCTTCGCAGGCGTTATTAGGAAGTATGCCGTGTGTTCATGAGGAGAGCTTGAGCACTCCGTTGTCTGCTCCGAGCTACGAGCTAGACTCCGCTCTCTCTCCCCTCCTTTGTCCTCTAATAATACAACGACTATAACGCAACTCATCAGACCACGTGGTGGTCAGGGCATCCAGGCTTGGACTCTACGAACAGATAAGGTCCGGGAGCTGACCCACTGCAGCGAGTGGTACGAACAACCCACTGGTCGGCGGGGTTTGGGAATTTTCGATGTTGTGCTCCAGACAAAGAACATCCTCACCAAACACGACGACATTCTATGGAACCTGATGATCAACGACGAGAACTCGGTTGACTCGTGCGCTTTTTATAATGCGTGTCTCGCTCAACGCATGGTATGCATACCACACGCTCACGCGCCTGACAGGAACAGGGTACAACAACGGAGGAAAGAAGGAAGAGGTGGCGAGGTTGGTCGAAACGCTCGCGCTTGGTTCAGTCGCGAAGAGTACTCAGAAAAACTACTTAGCGAAGTGGAACACCTGGGTGAAAGAGAGACAAGCACAGGGTAAAGGGCCGTGGTTGCAGACTGTTGACGATCCCAATCCAACCCTGACGGAACTGCTCGAATTCATGACGTCCCGCTGTTTCGTGCATAATAACCAGCAATCGACCGTCAGAGGGTACTTGGCGGCCATTAACTTTTCCACAAGATGTTCTCAGGCTGGGAGCTACCCTTGTCTCATTGCATGATAGTCGCAGTGGGGGAGGGGAGAGACAGGGCGCACGGTATGTCTCAAAAGAAAAAAAAAGTGAGATTGCCCCTGACGTGGGCAATCCTTGCGGAAGGGCGACAGCCAGTCGTGAGCATGGCATACGGGGGTTACGTGATGTGGTTAGGACTCGCCGTGTCGTATTTCCTTTTGTGCCGAGCGTCAGAGATATGGGCGTACGCAAACGGGCAGGTCCATCCCGAGTTTTTGTCTGACGCGGAAATGCATTTCTTTCTTTCACAAGGGAGTGCAGGTTGCGTTGGAGAACAGAGCGATCACCACAGCAGTGCGGGTAAAGTTTTTGGCGTCTAAGTGCGACCAAAAAAGGGCAGGGTGCACCATCACGCGCACACGTCTCGTAAAGGAGAAGATGTCGGGGGGGGCGCCGGTGGGGGCGTTCGAAACTCGGCTTGAATTGCTTGAGGTATACCCCTTGCTACCAGCGGAAGCGCCGTTGACCGTGAGGAGCACCACGGTCGGGTGGAAAGTGTTTACTAGGACGGAAGCGGTCGCAGTGCTGAGACTCATGGTAGGTAGCAACGGTAGAGACCCCATGCAGTTCGCACTGCACTCAGGAAGAATCGGGGGGGGCACCCAGCTTGCGTCCAAGGAATCTCGGAGTTGAAAATTCAGCGCGCAGGAAGGTGGTAGTCTCGGGCGCTTATGACGTACGTGAGGGAGGCAGGGGAAGGAGACAACTCCGTTTCTGTTGCACTCGTGAAAACGTAGAATAACGGTGATAGCATGGAAAGATGTTTGGCGTGGTCAGGCTGGCCATATGGGGTGAGTATTAGATAGCCTCGCAGAGATTGGAGCGGGGCCATCAGAGTTCGGGCTAGCCTGATCCATGAAACGTAGGAGGGTTTTCATAAATGGCTAGCATTCCTGTTTCTTATTTTTTCTCACTATTTTGAAGTGTTTTGTACTGCTGTAGTTCGCCCAAGAAAAACGCCTTTATTTTTTTCGCGCTTCGAGCGAACAATCTGTATATATTTCTCGACCCCTACCCATGGTCGCTGAGCCTTCACAGAAAAGGAAGCGACATTGGTGGGTCGCTACCGCTCCAAATCAGCCTCGGGAATCATAGGTTGGTGGGACTGCGCTGGAATATTGGTGGGTCGCCACCGCTCCAAATCAGTCTCGGGAATCATAGGCTGGTGGGACTGCGCTGGTATATACTGGTGGGTGCAAACCCGAAAGTGTTAGGTAAGATAAAAAAAAAAAGCTCGGCCTGGGCAACCAGCCCATCCTGGCAGCGTGGGTGACATGCTGAATGTATGTGCAGCAGTGTAGGAAGCACGTAAAACGTGTTATTGTTGAGGTATTTGTCTGTTGGGCCACTGGTGAAACGAGAACTGATCCCACCTACTATCCGCCCTAACTCATGCAGCAACCTCCCCCCCCGGGAACGGCGGGCCTTTAGTATTCAGGCCCGGACCGGATACACGGGCCGATGCTTGACATATGGGGAAGTTCAACTTTTCATAAACAGACTTACTGTGGGAAGGTGGTGAGATTTGAACTTGCGACTGCAAACCCCATGTTCTGCCGTAGACGCCATTAGTTAAGGTATTATTAGCCTTGCTGGGCTACTGTTAACATGTTAACCGATCAGCTACTAACCAGACGAAGCATAATACCATATGTTTTCCCTGGGTATCTACGTGGCAAAACTATTATCGTCGCAGGGTGATATCGATGGCGACGGGGTTACCAAAAACGGCGTGCTTGGGTCGGGGGGGGGGGGCGTACTCATTTGTTGCTTGCCTTAGTCATTTGACCATTGTCCACGCATCCCTTTCGAGACGGAGTAGTCTCGGGTGGGGGGGGGGGGGGGTCAGGGCCCAGCGCCTGGAAGAAAACGAGAGTCCAGGCGACGCTCAATACAGATGTCACCAATGCGCATGCACATAAATATATGCAGGTCTAGGTGTGTGCCTGTGTTATTGGTATGCCGTTGCGAGCAACGCGCTGGTCAAAGGCAAGGGTCATTCTAGATGGGGGTGTCACGAAGTGTCCCAACGCCAGAATGGCGAAGAAGCGCTGTGTGGAGTGCATCACTACTGTTTGTGAAGTGAGTTTGCCTTCAACCACCCAGAAGAAAAGAGAAAAAATACCTGTAACAGCCTCTTGTTTTGTGTTCGCCGCCTCGTATCGAAAGGTATCCTCCGACCCGCTCTGACCAAGATCACCACCCGCCTCGTCCTGTCCCAATCTTGGCGGGATGCATTTTTTTCTCGTTGAAACCAATAACCCCAATACAACAAATAACCCCGTTCTGTTATTACGGGGGGCCATAGTAAATCGGAGCAAATTTTCTTATTAAAATTAGCGAAACATAGTTTTTTTGTGTGTGCCGTAGGTCCTATTTACTATGCCCCCCCGTGATAACAGGGGTGATGATGCTGCTGTGCAAGAACGCCCACAAGCACGAGTAGTACATGGCTACTGCGACCCACAGCGGCGCAAGACATCATCCTTTAAAATATGTACCAGACTAGTTCTTCTCGCTCTTTCATCGAAACCCAACCTTCTTTCCGCGGTATTCCTACGGATAATAGCCTAGGGCATCCATTATCCCCGATTCCTCACACGCTTCCCAAACGGATTGCGCGTCCTGTTTAGGCATGAGGGTGCGCCACATCGAAACCATAGCCGCGGACTGCCTTCGTGTCCCGTGAGGATTGTGCGCGACCTCCTTCATGTTTTCGGCGCACTCTTCAATAATCTGTCCGCTTTGATCGCTGCTTCTGCTGCTGTTGCCGCCGCCGCCACTGGGTTCCGTTTTCTTCGACACCACCGCTGCAGCTGCCTCCCTCGCCCCCGACTGCGGGGCACCTAACGCTCTTTGATCCAACCGCACGAAAGCTTCCACAACATCGCCCCTCCCAGCGGAAGGATGCGCTGGTGCTGTTGCGAACACGTAGCCGAAGGAGCGGTGCCTAGTGTTTGCGCGCAACCGCCTCCTTCGATGGGCGCCGTCGTCGCAAGTTGGCATGTGCGTGTTACTTTCAACCCATTCCGAGACTTCGGTGGGGACGGTGCCGAGTCCGGACCAGTAGTAGATGAACGCCGCGGCTAGCTCGGGAGAAGTAACGACGTCCTCGTATCGCACCCGAAGGTACCTGAAATGCATGGCGTCAGTAAAGTTAGTTTGTCATCTGACTGCGTGTCCATCGGTCACGGTGGGCAACGACGGTTCAATAAGGATGGCCGCGGCAGGCTATTATACCAGTAGAGGGCATTGGCCGATGGCCTGTATAGCTGCATAAGTGGGTGATGCAACTTACCGAATATCGCATGGGTCGTGATAAGACAACACACCCCCTTGGGCGAACCTCCAAGCTGATTTTCCCGACCACGTGGAAAATGCAACCGCCGAGCAATGTCTCTTAAGGAAAGATCTAGACGAAACCATTTCCAAAGCCACCACGCCCTGTTCGTTGTGTGTGCCCCCCCCCCCTCTAATGTGCTTTGGTTCTGGAAAAAAAAACACATCCGGAGTTAGCCCAGCGAATGCGTGATCTTGCGTGTTTGTACGGTGTTAGCTGGTACAACAGCTCGACCAGCTGTGATCAACTGTAATTCACCACTGCAACAGTATGCGAGGTATGTGAAATATGATATGGTACAAATGCGTCCCCGTGCCAGACACGAATGGGCGTTTCACCCGGACACCCATACATAGGCAAAACAATGATGATATGCTATTTTCAAAATTCGCACGCCATTCGCGCGTGAGGCACCCGCAAGCTTCATAGTGCTGCCCATACCGACACCATTGTACAATCGCCGCTCCTTGTTGCCTCACCTGTCGTCCCCCAAATAACTAGAAGAATCCAGCTGCTTCTTGTAACTGTCACAAATACTGCACGCAAAGGAGGTGCGAATCCGAGCCGGGGGGGATTGGAGGGCGCCGGGGGGGGGGGGGGGGGGGGGCTTGGGATATAGTAACAATTGGAATGCCTCCACGCAGGGCAGCGGCACGGTGGTTGGACGTTCTTGGGGCCGGTTTCAACTACTACTGTCAGGTACACTACCGTTCTGTCCTTCTACTGTACGTACTGTGGTATATTTGTCATTGCGATGCTGCAATACTAACATCATATGCTACAGTCGCACAAGTCCGCCCACCATTGGACACTGCCGCAGCTGTACACGGCCTGCCCTTAACGCGGTATGTCGTAGGTTGTGTTCTTTATCCCTTTTAGAGGTGGTTCCTACCCACAACAACAAAAGTGTATTGCTTTAGTCTGCCTCACGATCACCGGCTAGGTTTAGGATGCCGACACGCCAATGTGAGACGCAACAACACAACTTACACCCCCAACAACACAACATCAACGCCCAACCACCCTACAAGGTACTACCTTACAGCAAGGGTGCAAGCCCCACACGAATACAGTAAAACACACGTTTTACACAAACATGTTGGGCATGATATCTCCTAAACTGAGAACCTCTTTTGACCAGTGACAAGTGTTCGCACCACGGACAGATCACACAGATCATGATCTAGATCATCTACTAACAGTTCAGTACCTGCCGTTGTGAGAGTGTGCGTGCAGTATCTGCCTTATTGGGCAGATCTAAACCAGGAAACACGTGCTATATAATGCAGAATATGCGGGTCCCACCCGGTAACGAGCTAGATCGTACAGATCATACAAGATCGCGACTACATCTGTCTTGAAAGATCTGGAGTGGAAACAGACGATCTGCAGATAATCTGTCTGAGGTGTGAAGGGTGTTTCGCCAAAAAAAATGAATCCCCAGTCGTAGCACGACTCTCCTGCAGTGCAGCCTAAAGGGCAGCCTAAACCGTAGACTAAATTGTGGACTGCGCTGCAACCATCGAAGGAGGGCGTATTAACGTTCTCACCTGACCCCACCAGCTTGCGCAATCGTCGCGCTGTCAGCGTCAGATGAAGCTCCCCAAAAATTGTTGAATTGATACCGCTGAGATCTCACCACTCCTCGGGGGTCGCGTACAAGGTGCAGCACCTTCAGCCCCCCGAGGTCGTGGTCCTTGCCGCCCACGCCCGTGTCCAGTCGAACGGATTTGGCCGCAACAGCCCTGGGGGGGTAAAGCATCGGCGGAGAAGGAGGAGGAGGAGGGGGGGGGGGGGGGGGGGGGGGGGGGGGGTAAGTCGATACACACCTGTTGGTTGTGCTAGCTGTATGGCGTTAACGGAAACGTGTTGTAGACCCATCTCACGGGAAGGGTTGCGCTTTGTGCCTTCTGAGGCAATATTGTCTGATCGGCTGGGCTCCTCAAGTGAGGATGTCACAGTTTGCTTTAGGACTGGCGCACAGAAATCTGGGTCGGTTTGCGCCAACTAACTTCTTCGACTTCACGCATCGGATGAAATGAGGAGCTTAGACAATAAGCTAACACCTCGTACTTGGCGTCGACGCACAACAAGAAGTCAGCGTCTTTTTTACCGAATCGCTGTGGCATCCTTCCCTTGACACGTACCAGGTATCGGTGAAGAGGGTGAGTCAGAACGGCTGCCGTTTGGTTAAAAAACATTTATTGCGCAATAAATAATGATAAAGATTGTTAATTGTGACTGTAGCAGAAGAAGGGCAGGTGCATCGTTGAGCGCTTAGAAGCCTAGGAGTGCGTTATACTGAACGAGACGAAACGTTTATTCGAGCGTCTGTAAAATACCATGGGACACGTTTTCGGGCCTCTCTATAATCCCGTTCGATGAATGCTCACTGACATCGAGCTCTGACAAAAAGCGAGAGCTGGTGGTCAACGTCCGTGCTGTGAAGCCGGCGATCGTTCATAATTCGGGATAGCAGTTGGGCCTAGTGGAGTCGGGTAGGTTTCGGACCAGTTGTTTTCTTGCACGTTTTGGCGCTAAATACGGGACACTCCGCAAACGCCCTCGAGACCTACATGCGTGCAGAGTAGGGGCAATGTGATAGCCGGTAGTCTATACCGAGTCGCTGATCGCGGTATCATGGTCGCCTGCAGCAAGTAGGTCACAGCAGCAGTAGAGAGTGCTACGGCAGTACACGCAGTGCATTATGCCCAGTGCCGATTCAGTAATATGCGGTGGAATTCCGCTGGATCAGTCATCTCGGGTCTCTATGCGGCAGAACCCCAAAATACCGTTTCGAATTCAGCCGAGGTTTTTCGTTCGAGTTTCAGTTTTCACCGCATGCTGGGTGTCTTGAGACTTCAGAGCTCCGAGATCGATCGACCGTGCACGCACACTCGTCCGATTCCCTCCGCTTATTTCCTCTTTTCCGCGTCCTCTTCCTCCTCATCCTGTCCTGTCGGACAAGACCGACAATCGACACTGGCCTTGAGCGCCATTTTCTGTTAATAATATATTCTTCTGGGAGCTGAAGCTTGGACAACAACCAGTCGGTTCGACACCGGCTGAAACGCTTATCTCTGCGGCGGGCTGCCTGATCTAACTCTGGAGCCGCGCACACACGCCTATATGGGGATTCCGCCAAGAGGTCATCAGCCTTCGATTTACAGAACGTGCAACCGCACGAAAATCCCATGCATGGCCTAAGCACGAGTATCCTAACCTTCTTTAGGACTGCAGTCCCGTTTCGGGGATACACCACTTAGAATTCGAGAGGTTTGCCCCCAAAGCGGGACTGCAATTCTAAAGCGGGCTAAAACATAGGGCTGGGCACTGGCGCAGTATGTACTGGCAGTAGTAATCTGATTGACCTGCCCAGTGTATTCTCCAGTAGTTTAATCCTCCGTATGCCCAAGAAACACGCCATATTATAGTACGGAAACCCACTAAATGCGTTTTGGGAGGAGAGACTATTAATAGACCGTACACTACTGCAATCCAGTATACCGATTAATTTTAATGATAGCGTTATCGCTACTGACTGAAATCAGCGAGTGCCCAGCCCTACTAAAACACTAGTCATGCCCCAGTGATATTACGTACGGTTTCTCGGTGCCCCTGAGGACCACCGTCAGTCTCAAATCGTATGCCACCCCTATCCTAGCACGCGTCGTGCCCGTCTGTGTGTCTTTGTGTGCCTGTCTGTGTGTCTGCCTGTCTGTGTGTCTTTCTGTCTGTCTGTACCTGTTTAGCGCGGTCAGACAGACGTTGCTGCCAGATCACGGACCTATGGATAAAGTTCGTGCCAGGTAACTTGTATTGTCATCAATACAGAGTGCGTTTTGATACTCGGATACATGTCCGATTGTCACTCTGCCCGTCCACATAGAGTGCGTTTGGATACACTCAGATAATGAAGATCCAAACGCGCATGCATTGATATTCGGATAAATGTCCGAACGTCTCTCTGTTCATCCACATAGCGTGAGTTCAGATACTCGGATAACAACCAAAGGTCCAAACGTGCACTCCATTAATTTTCGGGTGAATGTGCGAACGTCACTCCGTTTGTCTGCACCGAAAGTGCGTTGGGGTACTCGGATAGCAAAGGTCCAAACGACCTACATTGATATTCGGATTAATGTCCGAACGTCGCGTTCCGCATAGAGAGTGCGGACAACAAAGGTCCAAACGTGCACTATTTTGTGAACCGAGTGGAATACGCTAGTGTCTTGAACGCCTTTTCGCAACCGCGGATGCTTGAAGGACATCGGAGATAAGTTAAGGACATCGGATAAGTTATGGACATCGATAAGTGACGGACATAAGTTATGGACATCGATAAGTGAAGGACTTCGGAGATAAGACAAAGGACATTGATGAGCGAAGGACATCGGAAAAGTTAAGGACATCGATAAGTGAAGGACATCGGATAAGTTAAGGAAATCGATAAGTGACGGACATCGGACAAGTTAAGGACGTCGGATACAAGCAAGTTAAGGACGTCGGATAAAAGCTTAGGACACCGAAAAAATATCATAATTACCGGTACACAAATAGTTGCTGAGATGCTCAACCGATCGGATAATATTGAGCCATAAAGTGCAAAACCCCTACCTGAGGGCTTCCAAGTTGATTATGATACACAGCCCAAACAATTGGCATCCAAACACTTGGCACCGACGGCGCTCGTCAACCATTGTAAATCTCAAACTACCCAATATGTGGGTTCGACGTGATTGTACTAACGACGACTTCGACAAGGGCTGTCACATTTTAGCGTGTGAAATACAACCGGGACCGCCAGCCATATGTAACAGGGATCGCCTCATCAAGGTAGAGTCGCCGGGAAGACGCTGTTACGGGATCGCTGCAAACAAAAGCGCTTGGGATTGCCGAAAAAAAAATTTTTCGGGATCGCTACCGCACTCACTGTTCGATGGGACTGGCGGAGCTTCTGGTGTCGCCGCACCAACAACAGCATATTTTTTACCCTGTTCCTTAGATACGTACAGTAGCCCAATGGGCCTGCGCATCTGGCTTGCAAGCAGTAGCTTCCGTCTTTTCGTCAAACTTGGGTGTTGCGTGGAATAAAATAGAGGAACACAAACGAGGAGTCTCAGAGACGCTGCTGTAGGCGCTATCCCTACAAGGCAAACACGCGTCTACAGCAGTGGACAGATGGATGCTCACTTGCTCTTCATGCACGTGTCCACAAGATGTTCGTGTGCCTCCGCGAACGTTTTTGCGCCAGAAGCAGTCAGCAGTGATTTGAGCGCCGGCGATCCCCTACGGACTGCTCTGAAATCGTGTGCGATCCATGCCGAATCTTCGGGACTGAAGGTACACTGGGTCAGCCTGCAAATGATGGACGATACGGAGTTGTTTGAGATTGACTTCAGGGGGGGGGGGAGGGGGGTCGCGAACTACCAGAAGTACTCTTTTCGGCAGATATGTGGATGTTACGTATGATATCTCGTTTTTTTGTAGTGGCGTGCTGTCGTGTTCTATTCAGGATTATGCCAAGACGATTGAAGCATATGCACGAGACTTGATGATAGGACGAGAGGCACTCCCTCGCCGGGGGGGGGGGGGTTCTTCCGAACGTTTCGTTATGCCGGATGGCCCTTCCTCGGCGCCCTGGTTGTTAAACTCCTCCAATGCTCTTAAAATGCTGCGTACGCATCGCCGGGTCCCTTTAGTCGCGACTTGAAGGAGCACGAGAGGAAGCACTGCATACTCCCAGCCTATACTATGGTGTCATATCTTATGTACCCTCTTTTTCCAGAGTTGCCTCCCCGTAGTCGGCACCAGTATCGCCATCTCGCCAACAGAGGGAGTTCGCTTCGTCACTTTACACTAAAAGGGTTAATATTTGTGTTTAGCTGCGATTTCCGCGTCATTACCGTACATAACAACACTTCCAGCTCTACCAATTTAACGTGGTAGCATGTGCAACCATTGTAGAAGCCAATTTCAACAAGAAAGTGCGCCCCCCAAGGCGTTGTTGTGCGGCATGTACGCACGGCAACGGGGCGTGTACCGAGAGAGCAAAGCACACGCATCGGATGGACAAAGCACATGAAATCAAGGCTAAAGCCCAAACCAAGCCTAAATCACACGGACGCGCCATGGAGCGCCTCGAGCCGGGCGTTGCTCTAACCCAAAATCGCTGTGGCGCGTCTCTTACCGGCACGCGCCCCTTACACACTACACTACAGCAGCAGTACGTAGACATGTGGATACAATCCTCTCCGTCTCCCCGTGTGCGTGTGCTGTGAGCATGAGCAAACGCACAAAGGCAAAGGTGGCGTTCGCTGCCTTTTTCAGTCACGCACTGAGACCGCCAGACCAGGGGTTAGGCTACGGCAGAGTGCTGTACTGTACTGTGTTGTACTACACTACCCTAATTACTTCACGAGATACGCTGGGATAAGATGTGACACCGTTGGCAGGGTGTTGTCCATGAGGAGAGAAATTTTGCTTTTGGGCTTGTTGAAATGAGTTGTTTCCGCCTCCTCTCGAGTATACTTCGTAGACCAACTTGGAGATAGAATCAATCGCGACCTCAGCAGAGCGTTACGGCGATCGCAACCCGGCCGCGGCAAACAACCTTCATCAAATACGTCATGGCCGCACCTTTGCAGAAATGCCAGGCATTCCAAGTCATGCATGTCCGTCCCCTTCAGCATCCTGCATGGCTCGTAAAAGTAGAGAACATCCTGCCGCGAGAGATCACAGATTGAGTACACATGCACGGTGTCTCTCAGTCAACAACAGTCAATCAACAATGACAAACGACAAGCATGCACCACTTTGGCCGTAAATATAAGGATCGCTTGGTGTTAATATTAACATTTCAGTGATCCATATATTCGCGTCCATAGTGGTACAGCCTACGAACAAACAACATAACGACGCATGCATGCTGTAGATATACGGCAATGGCGGTGCACCTAATTCTGTATGAGGCTCCCAACGTGAAGAAGAGCTCTACTATTAATACTGTACACCTCGGCTAAAGCCTGACGTCGAGAATGAAGGTGCAACGCGAGCGGACACAATAAAAAAATCGACACCCCACTTATGTTTCTTGAGTCCCAGAAACGGGGGGGGGGCGGGGGGGGGGGTGTACTCGATAGGAGAGATGTATTCGATCTCATGCATGGCCGTAGTCGTATGACCATAGACCCTCGCATCCCTACAATGCCGGGACGGAGCGTGTCGGGTTTTCACCGACCAGGTTGTACTCGATATTATGCATGGCCGTAGTTGTATGGCCATAGACCTTCGCATCCCTACAATGCCGGGACGGAGCGCGTCGGGTTTTCACCGACCAGGCAGACGCTGCATGCACCAAGCGGGGGGGGGGGGGGGGGGGGGGGGGGGGCGCTCATTTGTTGCTTGCCTTAGTCATTTGACCATTGACCACGCATCCCTTTCGAGACGGAGCACCGTTCCTACTCCAAATAGAGGCACCTCCAACAATTGGGCGCTCATGACGTTGTTTCCATATATTACACAGAAACGTTTTGCTAATGTTATCCCCTTCCTGTTTGTCCTCCTGTGGCCACCATCTATCTCCTAGGATAGCGATCGTTTTCTCGCTGCTATTCATTGTATTAAACTCCTCCATGTCACATTCGTCTATTTTCCTCATCTCCTCTTCTAACACATCCCGTTCCTCCTTGTATAGCACATTATCCTACTATGTGAGTTCTACTCTCTATTGCTTTGCCACACGGGCACATCTGTGCGTCTACTTCCTCCTCCTCCCGGCTACTGGTGTACCCCTTTCTTCTTTCTGGCAGGTCCAGGTCCCCTACACGAAAGCGCAGTTTCAGCGTTTTCGCGAAGTTCATTGGGCCATGCAAATACGTTTTCATTCCTGTTCCTTCCCTGAATCCCCCGTATATCTCTTACATGTTTTTCCGATTCCACCTTGTTTCTTAACGCTAGCCTTTCCTTTCTTTCTATCCTTTCTTCTACTTCTGCCTTATACCTCCCAAACTTCCCGGCGGACATCACCTCTTCTTGGTTTCCCCCTATATCCTTCCATACTTTTTCAACTACGCCATCCCACCTTATTCCAGCTCGCCCTTCTGTTACTTTCTCCCATACAGCTCTATCAACTATGGCCGGCAACCTCTTTTTTTTTGGCATGTTCCTTACTTTACATTGCCTGTTCAACTGTCTCATGTCTCTATTTGTCTTGAGTGGGCGCATTCCCAGTTCTGCTCTTAATATTGTACTACTAGTCGTACTTGAGCATCTTAGGATTTTTTTAGCTGCTGTCATTTGTACTGTTTCCAACTGCTTTACGAGTTTCGCGTTCCCTTCCCATACTTCTCCTGCATACTCTAGCTTTGGTACTATCACATTCATCAAGATACATATCTTAATCCTAGTGTCAAGGTTCGGGTCTGTTAGGATCGCATCCATCTTGCCTACTTGTGCATTACCCTTTTCTATTACTTTTGCTGTATGTGTATCCCAAGTGCAGTCTTTTGAGATCTCTACGCCAAGGTCTACGATCGGCAATTCATCTTCTCCCCACTTCCAACTAAAATTTACAGGGTTTACCTTATCTTCGTTGCAAACAACTACTGCGCATTTCTTGACGTTCGCCGTCACCCTCCATTTCCTGGTGTATTCTAGCGCCTTCTCTATTTGTTTCTGCAATCCTTCGGGTGTTTCTGATATCCCCACGACGTCATCCGCAAACATCAATCCCGACACCGTATCTTCCGCTACCGTGACTCCCTGCCTTGCTCCCTCGACTGCTACTATCAGGTCGTTAATATATATCTTGAATAAGGTAGGTGACAACGTACATCCCTGTGCATCTCCTTGTAAAATATCAACATGCTTCGATATTTCCTCGTCCAGCATCACAGCACTTCTCGCACATTCCGTTATCTTTTTCATCATGCCCCACATCGTTCCTCTGATTCCTATTTCCCAACAGTTGTTTCCACAATCTATTTCTCCGTACTGTGTCGTAGGCTTTCTGCACATCCAGAAAGAAACATTACGTTGTTAGTCCCGCGTCTTTCCTACCTTGAATAATATTACCCAAGGTGTACACATGGTCTACGCAGCTACAGTTTGGCCTAAACCCTGCTTGCCCTTCGCTTATTTTGTCTTCCTTCTCCATCATCGTTCCCATTCTATCGTTCACAATCTTACAAAATGTTTTGCCTACTGTGCTTAGTAGCGTTATCCCTCTATAGTTTCCCGGGTCAGCCTTATTTCCTTCCATGAATAAATTTACTACTACTCCTTCTCTCCACCTCCTAGGTGTGTAATCGTTTTTCCATATCCAGTTATACAACATAACCATCATGGTAAGCATTTCTCCTCCCCCGTACTTCATAAATTCATTCACTATTTGGTCTGCCCCTGCTGCCTATCTATTCTTAAGTTTAACTACACACTTCTTTACTTCTTCCCTTGTGAACTCTCTCTGTAACCCTCCCGAACCACTGTCTTCCCTTTCTGATGTATCTACGTTCGCCTCTGCCCACGCGTTGATTCCCTTCTCGAATTCTGCATCGAACGTTTCGTTGGCTGTGGGTGTTCCTAGCTTTCGGTAATGCTCTACTAGCACTTCCCTTTTCCCCTTCGAACTACTAACCATTTTACCGTTCTGTGCTCTTAGAGTAGCTATTCCCGTGTCTGCCTCTCCTGCTTGTTTGCCAAGTATGCCTTTTATCCCTACCCACATCTGCTTCATCCCGCCCTCAAAGTCTGCATTCGTTTTATTTACTACGTCTTCTATATCCCTTTCTTCTTCTCTACCGTCTTTTTTACTTTCTTTCTAGCTATAGCATATTCCTCCCACCCTGTCGAAGTTTTACTCGATGTATACCTTGCGTGTGCCTTTCTCCTTGCTCTTATAGCCTCTTTCACTTCTTCATCCCACCATTTTACTGCTCTGTTGCATACTATCAACTTCTTCCCTATTACTTTACTTGCTGTGGTCTTGACCAACTGCTCCCATCCTTCTATTATCCTAGCTCTTGCATCATCCCTTTCTATATCGTTCCTTGTTGTACCTATTATTTCCAACAGCTCGGAAAATTTCTCTGCATTTTTGGCCATCTCTTCTTGGAACGCTTCCCGTTTCTCTTTTACTTCTAGTTTATCTATTCTCCATCGATACACTTTCCTACCTCTTCTACGTTTGATAACTCGCGTCTGTTGACTGTCTGTCCATATTAGACAGTGATCCGTAGTTCCTATGTCCGCTGCGCATACAATAGTTCCGTTTCCTTACCACTTGAATTTTCTACTACTATAAAGTCAAGGATAGAGCTTTCTCCCTTTTGTATGCACTGCCTAGTCCATTCCGGTTCTGCCTTTTTTACTCTGTCGTTCAACGTCTTCATCTCGTTGTGCTTGAGGAACTTCAACACCTCTTCCCCGTTCTTATTCTTTGTTACTTCCCCATATTGTCCAATGTTTTCATTCAGTTCGCTTGCCTTCCCAATTCTTGAGTTAAAATCTCCCATTAGTACTACTTCTCCTTGCCTCTTATACTTCTGCACATCTACTGCTACTTCTCCGAACTCTGTATATCTTTTATCGTGTTCTTCGACTTTGGGAGCATATATATGTTTCCAAAGAAGTAATATTTCGCTCCCCGCTCCCCTGGAATCTTAATCCGTATGCTTTCGTCGAATTTAGTGTCTTTGATCACCTCCATTATGTCACACAGGTATTCATTGACTATTAGTAGGAACCCCACACCCCCCCCGCCCCCCTATGCTTGATATTCTGTCCCTTCCTATTTCCCTATCCTTGCGTACTCTCCAACTTTGCATCCTATCTCCCCTCCTTCTTTCTCCCACGACTCTTGAATTCCCACTATGTCTAGGTCGCGCTTACTTACTTGTTCGGCAATTTCGATTATTTTGCGCTCTTCCGTGGCGAAGCCACATACGTTCCATTATCCTATTCTCAGCCTCCTTTTCGTTTCACTATCCGCTCTAGTCTTACCTGTTCTTTCTCCGTTGTCGCCACGAGTATTTCTGTTATCCTTTGAGCATTGTTTTCGTTTCCGTTCGTGTTCTTGTCTGCTTGTTCTGCGCCCCTATGTTTCTCCCTCATTCCCTTTGAGCTACTTGCTGTTTCCTGCCTCCCCCTACCTTCGTTCACCCTAGGACTACGTTAGTTTCGTTATTCCATTAGCTATACATACTCTCCATCCTGGTCTTCTAACACATGCCGACACTTTTTCTGTCTCTATTCTCTGCCACTCCATGCTCACTTTCAGCTTCAGAGTGACTCGAAAGTGTTCTCCCTCTCGTTCTACGTTTCTTATTGCAAAGCAATACAGTCCTACTTCGTCGCACTTCCTCTTGAACTCAATCCTTGTCATGTCGCTAGGAACTCCAAATATCAGCACTACTAGTACTTTACCCTGCCAATCTTTCTTTCTCCACCCACCCTTTCTCACCGTCTTTCTCCTAATCTCTTCCGCGAATATCTCCAGCTTGTTTGTGTTCACAGTGGTAGTGGGAAGTGTTCAAGTTACTGGGACTTCCCAATCCTAGTACTCGTTGAGGGTCTGATGTCTTTCAGTTCTTTTGCCGGCGCACCACACTAAATAGTGTCTCCAACACGGGCTCGTAGCCTGGAGCCAAGTTCAACACCCTTAACGCAAGTACCGCACGTTTGTGTCAGGCGATCTGCATGGTAACCATCCTGGCGTCCCACGATCGTATCTTCTATCTTCTTGCCCCGCTGCTGTGTTGGATACTTTTCTCCAGGGAGGTCATTTTTACCGTGCAAGGTTCAAGGACGGCTTGCATAACACAAAGTCTTACTCACACATCGGGATGCCCCGTACCTCGCGTTCTCCGTCATATGTACGTTTCACCATGGGTAACTATCCCACTAATGCTCCCGAGTAGACCTTCACTGCCGAAAGCTTGGCCAACAACCCCCCCACATTTTGTACCGGCTTCTATCCTTCAAGATATCAAGATATCTACGTACCGCTTTGTGCTCCTTCTCTTAGGTCATGTAGTCGATCAAATGCAAGGTGTTTGTTTCATGAGTATAATAGGTCTTGACTTAATGTCATGCATCATCCACCCCTCCCCTTCATTTAGCGCTTGGTATGTGCACCAAATGTCGAGGATTTTAGGAATAATGTCAGACCAGATTTCCACCGCCCAATGGAAATCGGTATAGTTTTACGGGTATCTTACCACAAGACCCAACCTTCATGTGAATTGAACATGTTGGGGTGACGATGCTGTATCTATGTGTGCGCATGTGAGGCGGTCCACCTTCACGCTCGGTTTTTGGTCTATGTTTTATGCCATTACTACCACTATGTTTTAGGCCATCACTTTTACTTTCCAGCCCACTCGTAGGAGGTTTTACCCTCGACGATCTTCTGGACAAGCCGTGGTCACAGGTGTCGTCCCTTCCCCCTCCAGGTACGTGCCTTCATTTTTATCGCGCATAGGGTTCAACATTCCCACTGCTTGTCGATTTTCATCGAATGTAGCTAATTCACGCTCTCGAGCTTTCCGCTTATCAATTTTTTATGCAAGAAAAAGTCCCTACGAGCATGCACTCGGTGAGATTTGAACCCACGAAATTGATCTTGATAGGCACGCGGACCACCTACCAAGCCACCGGGGACGCCGACAGATATGGGAGAAACTATTTTACTTTTTCAAGTCTATGAATGGTTTGGGTTCGAATATGGGGAAAAAAAACTGGTTTGTTCAGTTGTTTCATTTCTAAATCTGGTTTGGGTTTCGGTATCGGAAAAAAAAAATGATTAGTTGAGTAATTTCATGTCTGAATCCGGTTGTGCTATGTATTGGAAAAAAAAACTGGTCAATTCAATTGTTTCATGTCTAAATCTGTTTTTTGCGTTTTTGGTATGATAAAGAAGAAAAAAAGTTAGTTGATTAATTTCATGTCTAAATCCGGTTTGTGTCATGATAAAGGGGGGAACAAACTGGTTAATTCAATTGTTTCACGTCTAAATCTGGTTTTAGCGTTCTTGGTATGAGAAAAAAAAATAGTTAGTTGAGTAATTTCATGTCTAAATCCGGTTTTTGTACTCATATGGGGAAAAGAAACTGGTTAGTTCAATTGTTTCATGTCTAAATCCGGTTTTTTGCGTTTCGGTATGGCGAAAAAAAAAAAAATGTTAGTTGAGTAATTTCATGTCTAAATCTGGTTCGTGTATTCTGTGTTGTGTTTGCTTTACCGGTGAGTCTGGTTTCTGAGCTGTTGTTTGCATAGCGTCTATGTGTGGTCTGGTCTATGTGGCATTTGTGCCAGAAGGAGCAGTCTAAGAAACTACAAAATACTTGATTACCTGGTACCTGATATTAAGTAATATACGATTGAAGTGGCGGTCGTCTTCTATTTTTATTTCGGAATCAAAGACATTTCGGCAAGGGCGACCCTTAAAACATTTCATACCAGGTATAGTTTTCAAATAGTTTTTGCGGAGAATACGGCGAAAAATCGTGATTCCGAGGGGTTACATGTGTTTTCGAGAAAAATTGTGAAATCACATCCAAACAGAGAGAAAAAAAAAACAAAATCTGAAAGCAAAAGCTAAAAAGACGAAAAGACTTCGCATTTTTTGGGGGGAAAAGAGGATGGAGTACAAACGAACGCAGGATACACAGTGAAAAACAAAAGTTAAAATCCAAAACGCATACGGGTCAACGGTCGAGGTGGAGCACCAGCACTGATTCAGTGATTCACCATCCCGCCGCTGAAGAGGCGGCTCCCAGCCCTGAAAAAAGAGGGGCGTGCGCCCACACGGTTTGTCGACAATGCTCTGCTGCTGTTGCAAGGGTAACCTGAAGCGCGGCATCTGCGCTCGACAAAGTACGGGTGCTATTCAAAACAGCAGCATCACTTGCTACATCTGAATAATTTATTCAGAACAGCAGCAGCACTCGATTCGATAGGGACGGCCCCATGGGTGACGGTTTTGTCTGCGGCGATTATGGAAGCTGTAATCACTGGTACCCGGGGCGTGTTGTCTGTTCTCTGTCTCCTGGTTGTTAAGTCTGCGGGGCGCTGTAGCTGTGGTTTCGCCATGGGTCTTCGCTTTTTTGCTTGGGCTATTCGCTTTTAGATTTTGCTTTCTCGATTGAAAAAAACGACATGTTTTCTTTAATCGAGACGCTAAATTAAACTCAGCCGGTCCACTCGGCCCTCATTTTTTCATTTCAGTCAACCAGAACTTCCTATCTCATCTTCGTTTTTGCTTTTAGCTTTCTGTTTTAGGGCAAGTCCTAAAGTAGAAAAAGAAAACGAAAGAGCAAACATAATTTGGCTTTTTCGTAAAATGCACCAGGTTGAGTCCTAATAGCATGTCCAAACAGAATCAAACGTCGAAGTCAAAAATCGAAATGAAAATGATCAAGGCGCTGATAGGTCCTGTAGCCAAAAGATACCAAGCCGTGGAGGTTTCAGTGTAATCGCATGTGTGAGTGGAGCAGTGGCCGGGGATCCTGTGTGATGTCCCCTAGCCACCTGGCTCGTGGTCCGATGAGGATCACTCCGTGATAATACAAGCTCTAAGAACAAGACTTACTGAGTGCGAGGCCAGCGAGACTGGTGGAGTCCCTCGCTGGAAGCCCTCTTGCTGATATCATCTGGCAGAGGCCATAATATCTAGATATTCGCGGAACTTCTGTTGGAGGAGTTTTCGGCTGCGGAGTATTGGGTCACAGCTGGGAAGGCAGTTGGCCCGTTGGACGGATCGAAACGGCTTGAAGCGCACAGCAGGGGAGGACGCTCCGGGAGCTGGAGGACGCACAGGTCAGGCGGCAGTTTCTCCGTTATTACAGTAGAGTCCAGGTGGACTGCTGTGGATTATGGCGCACACGGCAAGCACGCCGCTGGTGGTAGGGGAGTCTCTGACTCCACCGAAATACGGAGAGGTGTGGACCGAGCAGGCCTCTCGTGTTTTTTACGCAGCGTACCTCGATTATGAGGAACGGCTGCAGCTCGCCAACGCTCAGGGGGTGGTTCAGCACTCCAAAGTGAGCATGGGCCAGCTTATCCCCAATTACATTCATCGGTGTTTTGAGGGATTTTACAAGCATCAGACTACGATGACCGCCTCGGAGTTGTTGGACGCTGTTAGGCAGCACGCCGGTTACACAACCACCAGCAACAGATTTGACACCTCGCGGGCGGCAGCGGACTTGCGTCGCGTTCTCTCAATGAGGCGCGATGAAAAGCAGGGCGGTGAAACATCCGTCAAAGACCGCGCGATGATGGTAAACTCCGCTATGGAAAAGTATTTTGCGGAGAATCACGCGGTGCATGCCATGTACCGCGCGCAGGACCGTTCGTGGTTGCCCGGACCGGCGGAATTTGTGAGCATGGCGTTGGTGGATGGCTTATGGCCGTCCGAGTTCAAAAAGTACGTAAAAGGTCAGCTAACGTACGCTGCAGGGTGGAAGAAGGACCCGGCATTGGTCATGGACCAAATTTTTTCTGCTGCAGAACAGTGGAAATTCATCGAGGCGTATGGTCGGAAAGATGCTGCAGGGGCAGCTGAACCGCGACGCCAACAGCAGCAGAAACCGAAACAGCAGCAGTCCGCGAAAAAGTCGTTTGTTCGCGTCTGTTTCGAGTGTGGTGATCCCAACCATTATGTTTCTGATTGCCCAAAAGCTCGCGGTGGCGGCACAGCTCCCAGCAGTGGTGGGCGCGGGTCGTCAGGGTATCGCGGGGGCCGCAATGGCGGCCGGGGCAGATTCAACCATGGACGCGGGCGCGGTGGCCGTGGTGGCAATCAATTGACAGCGGGCGGTGGAACTTCTGCTGTTGCTTCTTCAACTTCTGGTGCGCCAGCGGCAGGAGCCGCTGGGTCGGGATCTGGTTCGTCTGTTGCCGGCCGAGCTGTATACGTTGGAGGAGCTGGAACATCGGTGGGTGCTGCTGGAGCGAGAACTTCGCCATCCACCGAGCGGGCGGAGTCAGTGTCTGGTGCTGCTGCAGGGGCGGTAGCGCCGGAACCGTCTGTATATTCGACGTCTTGGTCGGGGTGGACCGCCGATTCTATTTCTTCGGCGCCGGCTGTAGGAGGGCAGCCATGGCGTCAGGTGACTCTTGGTACCGACCAGAGTTCAACGGCAGGTGAAGTGCCTGTCGATCGCAGCGCTGAGTGTTTACGCGCTGATCTCTCTTTGCCAGGGTCGGTTGGTTCGCTGATGGCGCGTGTGATCCTTGATTCGGGGTCGGCGCTCACGTCCATCGGTGTCGGCTTACTTCAGCAGCTGTCTTCGCATTTCGGCGGCGCCGATCTGCAAATTCCGTTCGAAAATGGCCCGCAGCAGGCGAAAACCGCTACGGGTGTTTCAGTGATGGTCACGCACAAAACGGTGCCGATTGCCGTGAGTGTACGGACGCCGTGGGGAGCGGTGAAATTGGAGCCCATCACTTTCGCGGTCATGCCTGGTACAGATAACGTCGTTCTGTTTGGCATGGCTACCATGAAAGCTCTTGGCATCGACGTCTACCGTGAAGCTCTGGAGAAGCTTCGCCCTCGCGCAGTGCCGGTATCGACCGGTGTGGAGACTCCGAGTTACCTTGCGGCGCGCAGAGTGACGGTTTCCGTGCGTGCTTTTCAGACCGAGGCTACGGTGGATGCTCCGGAGGACAAGGCGGTGGAACATTTGGTCGACCGGGGGCCAGACATGTTCATGGATCCGGAGGAGGAGCGGACGGCCCGAGAACGGGCGTTGGAGGACAGCGTGCAGCAGGCAGAGCAGAGTGGATTAAGCGTCGGCGGAGCAACCCGTTTGCGCGAAATTTTGACTCGTCGCGTGGGTGCTTTTCGCCGTGCGCTGTGTGGTGATCCGCCAGCGCAAGTGGAGCCGATGCGAGTGCAGCTGAAGCAACAGGCGAAGCCTGTCAAGGCAACGCCACGTCGGTACGAACCGACGAAAAGGGACTGGCTCTCGAAGTGCATTGCTGCTTTGGTGTTTTTTGGCTTTGTCTACCACAACATCCAGGCGGTGTGGGCGAGTCCGGCGATGGCGGTGCCCAAGAAGGACTCTTTCCGTTTGGTGAGCGACTACTCGGCGGTGAACGCACAGGTGGAGAAGTCCCCGGGCGTCATGCCCAACCATGAAGACATGGGAGATCTGCTGGGGGCGCGTTTCTTCGGCAAGCTGGACCTACTTCAAGGGTACTGGCAGATGCCTTTGGCTCCGGAGGCGCAAGACGTCTTCACCATGGCGACAAGCGACGGTTTGTTCACGCCTACCCGTGTTCCCCAAGGTGTTTTGAATGCGACTTCTTATTTCCAAGGTGTCATGACTGAAGTGTTGCGTGGTTTGGATTGCAAAGTTTGGGTCGATGACGTTTTCTTTTTCGCAGACACCGAAGAAGCTCTTCTGCAGCTGCTTGATGACATTCTTGAACGCCTGGAGAATGTTGGACTGTTTGTCGCCGCCCACAAGTGTACCTTCTTCTCTCGTGAACTGGTCTGGTGTGGTAAGGTGTATTCCAATGGTGTCGTGTCCCATGACCCCGCTCGAGTGCAAGGTTTAAGTGAAATGCGTCGTCCCGAAAACGCTGGAGAACTAATGCAATTCTTGCAGGCTGTCAACTGGTTGCGTACATCGTTACCACGTTTAGCGGAAACGGTAGCACCGTTACGTGATTTTTTGGAGGAGCTCCTTGTTGGGGCTACACGTCGGACTAAGCGAGTGGCGCGCAATCGTGTCATCAAGGATACCGCGTGGACGGAGGATCGGGTGCGGGCGTGGAATGCCGCACGGGGTTTGGTGGCGCAAGCAGTGCCGCTTCATCATCCTCGTCCCGGGTGCGTTGTTTTGATGTTTCCTGACGCTTCTGATTTCCATTGGGGTAGTTTTCTCACCCAAGTGCCTGAACACGAATTTCGCAGTGGATTGGCGTTGGAAAGCATGTCTCACGAGCCTCTCGGATTTCTGAGTGGTTCGTTCACAGGTTCGCAGTTGCGCTGGGCGACTGTCGACAAAGAAGGTTTTGCGATCGTTAATACGTTCCGGAGGCTCGAATACCTGCTTTGGGGTGGTGTTCATATCTTTACTGATCATCGAAACTTGCAGTACATTTTCAATCCGGAGAAGTGTGTCACGACGGTCACAAAGACCATGGCACAACGCCTAGAGAATTGGAAGGGTGTTTTAGGACAATACCGCTATGCAATCGAACACATCCCTGGCGATCGAAACTGTTGGGGGGATCTGTTGTCTCGTTGGGTCAAAGTTCCTACGGTGCCTGTTCGTTCGGTTGCCGTGCACAGCCCATGTAATGCTGACGATTCGCTTCCCGCATTGGATGTGATTCGTGCCTCGCAACAAAGGTCTGTCGCTCGTATCGGCGTTGGTGTTCATGAATTTTCGACAACCTTCGGTCAAGCTACCTTGGCCGATGATGGTTTGTTTCGTGTGCGTGTTGGGGTGCGTGACGTCTTGTGGATTCCGCCGGATGATCTTGCTCTTCAAACTCGTTTGATGGTGTGCGCGCACATGCGCTCGGCTGGTCACCGTGGTGTGGCGCCGACTTTGTTTCGCCTGAAGGAATATTGTGTTTGGCCTCACATGGATTCTCAGGTTCGCGAATTCGTTCGCCAGTGTTTGCACTGTGTAGACACGCGTGCAGGTGCACTCATTCCTCGTCCCTACGGAGACACGGTGCATGGTACCGCTCCGGGAGAAGTGGTGCACTTTGATTTTTTGTATGTTGGCCACAGCGGGCCCGAAGGTAGCGATGGCCTGCCTGATGAGGATGGTTTCCGATATGTTTTGGTCATCATGGATGATTTGTCCAACTACGTGGCGTTGGAACCGGCCGAGGCTTGTACAGCCGAGGTCACAGCGAAGCATTTGCTAGCCTGGTGTAAGACTTTGGGGGTGCCGCGTGTGTGGGTGAGTGATACCGCCACGCATTTCAAGAACAGGGTGCTTGCTTTGTTGAGCGACGCGTTGCACATCGAACATCGTTTTGCTGTCGCTTACACGCCGTGGTCGAACGGTACGTGTGAACGCATGGTAAAAGAGGTGGTACGTGCTCTGCGTTCCATTATGTCAGAACAGCGTCGTCAGGTTTCGGAGTGGGTTGATGTTTTGCCGGCCGCTCAGTGGGCCTTGAACACTTCGTTTCGTGAACGTTACCGAAGCACTCCGTACAGCGTGATGTTTGGGCGTGCTCCGCGTACCGATTTCTCGGCGCTCGTTTCTGAGTCTGATGGCAGGTGGAATGTTGACGTGATGAATGCTGACTTGTTGCGTGCGAACGTCCGTGAAGTCGTTGCAGAGCAGGAGAGAGATTTTGCGCCGATATTCGCGCAGCTGTTGCCGTGTCTCGCGACAACAAACGTAAACAGGCTCAGGGCCAGGTGGTGTTGCCAAAATTTGCGGTTGGTGATTTCGTGTTGTATGCTCGTGTTCGTCGGCAGGGTGCCACACCGAAATTGTTGTCCACATGGACTGGTCCGTGGCGTGTGGTAGCAGCTGATCATGATCATGTGTACTCAGTTCAGAACATCGTTTCTGGGAAGGTGCATCAAGCTCACGTGGCTCGTTTACGATTTTATGCGGATGCGACGTTGAACGTCACCGCTGATCTGAAGGATGTTTTCCAACATTCCTTTGCGCAGGGTGAATGCCGCATGAATGCTTTGGTGCATGTGGCCGAAGATGATGCCAACGAGGTGATTGTCTTGGTCGATTGGGATGGTTTCGAAGCAGAGGAGCGCACGTGGGAGTCTTTGCGGTCGATTTATTCTGCTGCGCCTGAATTCGTCGTGAAGGAATTGCGCAAATTACGGATGACCCGTGCGCTCAAGATTAAAATTGCTTCAGAGTTCAGCATTGATTTGTGATTTGCCGCATGCGATTTCGTCTTGGTTTTTTGGTTTTGTCAAGCTCGTTCGTGTCGAGTGAACTCGCTTTGGGGGTGCTGTAGCCAAAAGATACCAAGCCGTGGAGGTTTCAGTGTAATCGCATGTGTGAGTGGAGCAGTGGCCGGGGATCCTGTGTGATGTCCCCTAGCCACCTGGCTCGTGGTCCGATGAGGATCACTCCGTGATAATACAAGCTCTAAGAACAAGACTTACTGAGTGCGAGGCCAGCGAGACTGGTGGAGTCCCTCGCTGGAAGCCCTCTTGCTGATATCATCTGGCAGAGGCCATAGTCCCTGGCCCAAACATGTTCCCCTTCGTTTTGTAGGTTCCGAGAAAATAAGCGATTTGCGACCCATCGCCAAAATACACAAGTTGACGGCTGAAAATCGAAAGCAAATCGAAAACACGAACAGCAATATTTCAGCGTGCTCTGCTAGTCAGCTCAGCCACGTCAAAGTACCACATCAGGAGCGCCGTACACGAAACTCAACTAACAGCTAGCACGGCAACAACAAAACTCAACTAACTGCTAGCACGGCAACACAGTCGCACAGACTCCCTATAAACACTCAGCAGGCGAACCACAACAACAGCCCCGACGTTCTCGGGCCTTTGTTTCCCGGCGTTCGAGCCAAAGCGAACATAGTTTGAGGAAAATTCAGGATGATGCCCTCGAGAACGAGGTTGGAAATTCGTTTTCAGTATAATATCAAGTTTGATCCCGGGGCGTCAACGTTGGACGCACCACCACCCCCATGGCAGGCCCAACGATCTCCCGGGATCGAATTGCCGTCGCGTTTGCCTGCGTCTGTGGTAGATCCATGTTGTCAAGTGCTGGATTGCATGAAGGCCCGTAGGTTGTTCTCCCCTGTTTTTCGCCTCGATGTTTATTTTCACATTTCGATTCTGTGTGGACTCCTTGTCGTCTAAAATGCTCTCGAAAACGAAAGCCTTTCGATTTTCGATTTCGAATTTGTCCGGACACGTCCTGAAAACAAGAAACAAGAAGCCGAATCGATTTTTTACGCGGTGAAATTTATCAGAACGACTCAACCGTCACAACACGTGACTCTCGGCGATAGCGCTCAACAACGACGGTGGATAGACACAACTCACACACGCGAGGCACCTTCCACAACAGGCGGTTCTCGTGGTCCCACACGCTCCCTCCGGAGGTTTCTAGACGTCGTGTATCAGCCATCGCTGTTCGATGGCAGACGTTTAAATGTTGAGTGGCGTTCATGTCGAAAAATTTACCTCCACAGCCACTTCCTGATCCCCCGGTTTCTTGCCGAGGGCACCCCTTAGTCATGCCCTACCCAAATATGCTCCAGTCGATAGCAGACAAGCCGCGTGGCAGCCGCAAGCACCACCTCGGCTATCGTGCGCTGGCCAACCGGTCGTAGAAACTTAATCGAAACATCATCCCTTATCCCAACGCTTCGAGATCTTCCTATGTTCCTCTCCGCCCCTGAGTAGCCCATATTTCGTATATTTCACACTCATTTCGTAAAAATGAACTGCTGCAGTGCTTCGGGACTTGAGCACAACGGAACGTGAAAACGGAGGTATTGGGATCTCTACATTTTTTTTAATTCGACGCATAAAACTCATATGTGTCCTTATCCTTTTTTGTTATGCTCTTCGGTTTTTTTTTCTTTTTGTTCCCCTTGTTGACCCAACCGTATAGACAAACTATTATGGACGTCTTTCCACTGGTAGCCTTTATTTCTGGAGTTTTCAGCGATCTCCGAAGCCGAAAGCAGAACCATCAATCATGGGATACGAAATTATCCATATTTTTTGTCTCAGTTCCTAGAGGGGGCAACAAATCAGCGAATCCTCTCAGAATTGAGCCCATTTCTGGGCGATCTTTAGTGCCTCCAGGAACTGAGAGCTACTTGATTGTTTGGGTACTATCACTACAACAGCAGTACTATAATACTGCCCATCTGCCGAGTATATCCGTCACCAACGCCAAAGCATTACACCTACGGCGAGCTGGAAATACGGTCTACGGCGCTCGTGTAAAGATATGGCTTCTCGCCCACATGGAACGATAACGGCAGCAGCAACGGCAGCAGAGATGGCGATCCGACGTCGCAACACCCGCAGCAGCACCAGCAGCACGAGCGGCACCAGCATCATCATCATCATGAGCAGCAGCATCAACGGCGATTTGTCGTTGCGGGCGAAAATCAACCCGGACTTGGGTACCGAGACCACGCTCGCGGTGGCCGTTGACTTTGCTTCCTTTGACACAAACAAGGCCAACCAATGCTATAAAAACCAGTTTCCAAGATCAGAAGCCATAACAGAAACCAGGTAGTCCTTATTTCTCATTTCTCATGCACATATTTCTGGGGCCTCATCAAGAGCAAAAAAATAATTTCCAGAAATAACGGCTTAAAATTGGTCTTATTCAGGACCCACCGTTATGATAGGTTATTAACTCATCCAAACGAAGCGTTTCGAAGCTTAAAAGGAAAGCTAAGCACACAAGCGAAGATGAGATAGGAATCCGCTACTACAATGTATCGGTAAGAAACTGAGGCGCGGTCACAAAGAATAAGGAATTCGGCGTTAGAAATGTACCTCACACTGGCCGACAAGATAGGAAGTTACGGCCTAAGAAATAGCAGCGATCGACGCCCACACGAGATCATAAACCAAGCCCTATTCGGAAACGCCGAATAAAATACGAAACGTGGACTAAAGCACTTTGTACAACACCCAACACCTATTAATAATACACCGTGGACTCCTCTCGCACTGCTGTGGAGGTTCCTGTTTTCCTTCGTTTTTTATCCTTTTTTATTGAAAAAAAATCAACCGGTTGATATCCAGTCCCCTGCCGCCAAAACCCCCCAAAAAATAAGACATGGCCCGTTAAAAAGAGATGAAGCGGTTGAAAAAAACCATACAAATAAGAAACGTATGTTAAGAAATACAGCTGGAGTCGTTCGTAGCCCCAGGAAACGGTAACCCAGAGTGCATGGCAGTCTATGGATGGATGTTTCAGGTCGTGTATTATTGGCCTCCCACAGGGTAGGGGCAGAGAAGAAGTGAGCCTCGTGCGTCACCACTTACAACCTCACATGTCAAGAGGCACATAATCCACAAAAGGCAATGGTGCCAACCGGTACGCAACTGTCATATCAATAGACCAAACGAACACCCTCTCTGGCTCTTGACATAGTAGTGACGAACCAAAAAAAACAGAGCGTAGCTCCTTGGCCTACATCAACCACAGCAATGGCAAAATGAAACTCTTCCCGACGACAAGCAAAAACCTCTCCCTCAATCCCGCACAAACTACTGCAATCACGGAAGAGATTACAACAGTAGTCGCGTCAAAAACAGAAAACCAAGCCGAAAAATATCAAGCCAGACGATCGCGAGGTTCCCCGGACAAAAAACTTCCTTTGTCCCTTACTACCACCGGCATAGATACACAGATCGTGACGGTAAACACGAGATAACATACATCCTTTTTCACCAAGAATTTATCTGGCACTAAAAATTACTCGAAATAGTAGTCGCTTGTGATAGATAATATAATCGAAAATACTCCCTTTTTGGCTTTTGTATACTACCAGTAGCCTCTAACAACCGAATATAGAAACACTAAAATGTTGCAACTTTCAGCACGAACAGCCTAAGCCCTCCCAGCCAATAATATTACTCGACCATCCGCAGAACGTCAAGTATTCCATTTTTCTCCTTCGCGAACAAATCCAAGTTCGCACAGCAATACTGTTGGTACCATAACCCATCATGGGAATGCAACCCCCTCTCATTCTGCAACCAGTACACAATCACAAAAGGTTCCAGCATGAGTAAAAAAAGTCAGTAGCCACCACCGATACCACTTTCCTCTCGTGGTGCACCCACGCACCCTTACTTCGCCAATTGTCATGATACTGCCTTGAATGAGGTTGAAGGCCCAGTAATTACCTGGGTTCAGGGACTGGGATAATATTTGTAGTACTTGGAAGGCGTATCTTAGGTGGATTTTTCCAGAGAGGCATGAGCTTGGTCTCAGTTTCCGCGTGCACGAAAGGAACGAAACTGCTCTTCTTTCTCTAAGCAACCAAGACACATGAGTACCAACGGGTACCGAGTTAATAGGGAAACCTGTCCAGGGATACAAAGAGTCCCGACCTTAATCTTAACAAGTGGCGTCGTTGGGGCTGGTCTGGGTAATCGGGCTACTCATTTGTGTATCTTGATATTTTTGGAAGGTTTCAAACAGCTTAACAGAGCCCCGATGAGTTGAAGTTTCACGACGACAGGACGAGTCAAATCACCGCACATGCGGAGGCATGCGCACGTCCGTAGCAGTGATGACAATATGCGTTCAATTTTGGTAATAGTCCCTCGGGAATAAGTTATTTTTAGGCAGCTTGTATCAGGTATCAGAGACAACAACATGACCATGCCACCCTCTCGTACGCGAAGGCCCTCAAGAGGACACGTTGCGAGAGCATCGAAACGACCATTCATTTGCAAACGACGGCTCTTCTTTGCGGGAGGGGTGGCACGGCAAAGCAAGGAGCGATTACCCAGTCGGGTAATGTTCGGGGCGATGGCTGGTGGGGAGAACCCGAGACCTGGCGGACAGTTTAAGACCTGGCATAGATGCATAGTCGAAGACCTTGGGGAGTTCCGAGCCACCGAAGGGTCAACGAAACTTGCCCCCTTGGTGTTTGGAGTTGAGACCGCGCTGTGGTCCACTTCTGCAAAAAAGGCCGGGAAGTGGTACCGGGGGATCCTCGAAGCAGCCGAACGATTCATGGTGAGGTGGCACGAGGCTGAGGCTGAGCTGAGTAGGGAGTGCCGCGCATCCGCCGTGGGTGGCGTCCAAGGGAATGGGGGGAAGGGGGGCAACAGGAGGAGTGGAAGAAAACCCGACCAAGGGAATGCGGAGAGGGGGGGGAACAGCAGTAGTAAGGAAACTGCAGTGGACGAAAGTAGGAAGGCGATGGCAGACAGGGTAGCAAGGTACCGGGCAGACTAGGAAGTAGAACATTTCTACACTACTCGTGCCACCAACTGGTGCAGCTGGTGTGACCGTGGTCTTCCTTTGTCTTCCTTTTTCAAATATTTCTTGCGCTGATCTTCTGTGATTTCTCATTTTATTTCTTTCTCTCCCTTCCTTCGATTGATAAGCCTTCTTGAAGGAGTCATGTTGGCGTGGGTGGATGACGAGCCTGCTTTGCTTGTTTCGTATTGTCTGACACCGAGAGGCCGCGCATAGTTGACGAATGCTGGACGGAGGCGGCAGACAGGGTAGCAAGGTACCAGGCGGACCAGCAGGGAGAGCCTGACTGTGCTACTCGTACCACAAACTGCTGCCGCTACCAGGAGGATGTTTTGTGCTTTGGTATGGCTGTTATTTTCCCTTGGTTCTTAGTCTTACTCTGTTACCAACTATTAATAGTGGTACTTTTCTTTTTTTTCCTTTTCTTTTCCAGCTCGCTCTTTTCAAGTGTCTGCCACATCCCCTGCGGGGGGGGCACGACAGTTTGCTTCTTACTTTGTTTTTCTTGTTTCGTTTTCTCTTTCGATTTGTCTTCTTCGTTTGTTGTATTTTTTTCTTTGTTTCGTTTCGTTTCTCTATTTCATGGAATGTGTAGGTCGTGCCTATCGTATCCAGTATGATGACATGGCATTGCATTGCCCACTGTGCTTACCTGTTACTGCTCGCACCGCCGCTCGTCATCGAAGCAGCAGGCCAGAGGTATAAGCAGACGGCCCAGTTCTTACACTTAGGCGGCAGTATCCAAGAAAACGCTGACCTCTCGCTTGAAATCGACCGACGGATCCTGTTCGTTGTGCCTCTTGAGCTTGACAGTTACGTGCCGGTTCGGGAGATTGGCATATTGTGTATTATGTGATTCTTGACATCTGGGTGTTATGGGATGACGGACATTGTTACTTCTGCTGTCCCTACCACTGCTGGGAGATAATAATAAACGACCTGAATCATCAACTCATCGATTGTGTGGGTGTCTTGACTACCTGTGCTTGGGGCTGACGAACACTCTAGAAAGTCGTTGGTACCGACGCAGCCTCATCATGGGTGATGAACTTGATGATCTTAGGGCCGTAGTATCGGAACAGGGCCTTGCTCTCCAAACTTTACAACAAACACCCGCAGACGCGGAGGAGCGTCAAAAATCGTCTCTACGTGCTGAACTGCTTGAGATGATGGCGACTCTATTGAGAACGAGTCGAGAGAGTAAGGCACAGCGGAAGTCCGGCAGGGAGCAGGGGCTACCTGCCGTAAAAGAAACGTTTTTAAAAAGCGTGGGGTACAGAGCAAGATGCCGCCCTCGCACGTATAAAACAAGTATTATCTTCAGCCCCCGTCCGTCACATCCCTGATTTTTCACGGGAATTCGTCGTACATACGGATGCATCCGAACTTGGGTGCGGCGCGTTCCTCGCTCAACCGAGTGCCGACGGGAAATATTTGGATATCATCGCGTATTTCAGTCGTAGCTTTACGAAAGGCCAACGTCACTATAGCGCTACTATGGAATAATGTTGCGCCGTCGTCTGGGCATTTGTACACTGGCGCCCGTATCTCTGGGGTCGACATTTTACATGTTGTACCGATCACCAAGCATTAACACATCTATATCGTACAGAATGCAAGACACAGCGAATATGTTGACACGATGGGCAATCGCCCTACAAAACTACGATTTTACCGTGCAACACGTCCCAGGTAGACTCAACGTCGTACCAGACGCCTTGTCTCGCGTGTTTAGCAAGGTCGATGGGGAAACCATACCGTCTGAACCTTGGCTGGCCGCAATCTGTCGGAATGTGCCAGACGATCAGCCATTCCACCAACCCGCCCCTCGCGATTACGAAGTGTCCGCTCATAACTTAGATGAAATAGCGCCCGTCGAAAGTGATCGTGAATTATTCGCGAGTGCAGTGTCTGTCTTTCCCGTTGTTGACCCTGCAAAGCTACTTGCATTCCAAACAGAAGAATTTGGCCAGTACTTCGATTTTCTTAAGCTGCCGTAAGCAGCGCCCGTCCCCGTCAAACAAACGAAGCACTCAATGCACCACTTCTACCTTCGAGAAAACATACTTTCCCGCTCACACCTCCCAGGTCATCTCCGAAGACGTGGTGATCTTCGGGATCAACTTGTCCTACCTATGTCACTTCGGAAATTAGTAATGAACTCGTGTCATGACCTCCCGGCCTCGGGCGGTCATCTAGCTTTCAAAGGCACCTATGATAAGGTCCGTGACCGGTTTTGGTGGCCTACGATGCATACAGATGTAGCCCAACATGTCGAAACTTGTCTATCCTGTCAACACCGTAAAACGTCCCGACGCCCCCCCAAATTACCTGTCGGACATCGGGCTGTCACACGCTCATTCTAATGTGTAGAAATCGACTTAGTGGAATACAAGTCTATGTCGGAAGGCAACCGATATATCCTCTCGGTGATCGACCACCTCACCCGATTTGTCATTTTGATAGCTATCAACAATAAAGAGGCCACCACTTTTGCCCGCAATCTTGTCCAGCGTTTTATTTTCTGTATTCGGACCCCCAGAAACCCTGCACTCCGATCGCGGCTTGGAATTCGAAAATGAGCTTATCAAAGAGTTGCAAATACTCTTCGGATACAAGAAAACCGTACCGCGGCGTACCGCCCCCAAGGAAATTCGGTTCTTGAACGCGTACACAGCACGATTCATAACATGGTAGCTATGTATAGCACCCTGGCGTGCGATAATTGGGCAGAATTGTTACCATACGTGCAACTTGCACATAACACGGCCTCTTCTTCCACACTCGAAGAAACACCCCATTATCTAGTGTTTGGGCGCGCCGCCGTACTACCTGTCGATCTCATTCTAGGCATTCCAGCCACAACCGCACCACAGTCACAACTCGATTACTCACGCCGCAAAGTCGAAAACCTGCAGTTCGCGTACGAGTTAGCCCGCCGTAATCTCAAAGAACGAGTGGATAAGCAAGCAACCAAGAATGGGAAATTGTCATTTCCGGTTTTCCAACCGGGCGATCAAGTGTTAATCCATCGCCCGTACCACGATTCTGACGGCCCCAATCCCAAGCTATACAGTCCTTGGCACGGCCCGTACTCAGTCAGAACGAAGTTATCTCTTGTCATACCGGGTCACCAAACATGGTGCCACCACGGAAACCACAGTGCACCTAGGTTGCATAAAAAAATACAGCCCCCCCGTCACGTCCCCTGTCCCCGACCTGGATGCAATGGATGACATGTTCCTCGGAACAACCCTCCCTGCCCCCGACCTCAATGGCTCAGTGACCAACGTTACCATCGGCCCTTTCACTGTAGAGAGCATAGACGGGCACAAACGTGGAGTAGGAGCCGCCTCGCTTGCGAATTTCCAATATCACCTAAAGCTGAAAGATTATCCCCCACAGCTAGGTGTATGGCGTCATTTTAGGGTAATCCCACAGTGTCGGGAAATGGTAGAGTCATACCGCGCTGCACGTTTGTCACAGGATCCAACAGCATTTTCACCCCCTAAACGACAGCCTCGTCCGTAGCCGCAAATATCAACGAGCACCATCAGTAATAAATGCACATGTCCGGGCTGTCCATGCGCGCGCATACTTGTCCGACGTCAGTACTCGCAACCACTGACGCACGCCCCGTGCTCCGTTGCACCCCTTGTCAGTTGTCGAGTCAACTATCAGCGTGCCATGACTCTTATTTGCACCGTCCTACGTTTGTCTTACTATAAATATACATATTCGTGATGTATGTGTTTAGTAATATTTTTTTTCTGTAGTTTTTTTTTTCACGGTGGTTATCGTTCAGTCGAGCACTATGCCGACTGTAGATGCCCATGGTTTACAGAGTGCTAAAATACCGAGCACCTTTATACACCCGTAAACTCGTCCCGTCGTTTCGAATCCGTGTGTCAACGACGCTTCGGTGTTAGCCATGTTTTGTCACCTCATATCGCGCACTCTGTTGTAGCGTCGATACATGCTTTAGTCCGTTGCATCTCACTGTCGGCCATGATGCACCCCAGTTGCCAAGCACTCTCACACGTCAGGATGTCTTCTACATGAAACCATTTCACGTCTATACGTATGCATACACTCTTCTGTCGAGTATCTCGAGCCCTGCAGGCCGCCGCATGTTGCAGCGTTACGAGTACGACCAGTCAAACACATTTATACAATGTCCAGCGTCACATCCTGACATCATGATATAAAATCATATCATCAGTTATATGTTATCGGTATTGTCACATTCAGTTTAACTGGATGTCCTGCGAGCGTATAGTTACATATTATCCGTCGCAAAACGAGCTCTCGATTGTGTATCGCCAGAGCCCATCAATTACATGTTGTGTATCCAGGATACCTGTATCCCATTTTCACTTTTAGTTTTGGTGGAGTATCGGCATCTACGGCCTGCCCCGTCCTTGGGGTGGGCCGAGGAAGCCCGCAAGGACTTACAGCGGTCTAGCAGGAGCCACACGGGCATCGAGCCTCGGGCTGGGTAGAGAGGGAACCTCGCGCGGTCTGGCGAGTGAACTGTTCACTCTAAGGACCGCGCGGGGGGTGGTGGTGATGAGTTTTATTTTTAACCCGGATGCCGAGGAGTTCATCCCCGAGGCAGGACGGGTACATCACCACAGCAGAGAGCGCTGCGTGGGCAACCTGGGGAGAGGAGAGGCTGGCCACCGCGTGGGTACGCAAGCGCGACAGGAAGGATGGGGGTGTCGGAGTTGGCTGGGACGGCTGCACCCAACCAACGGAAACCAAGGCGCGAACCGGGCTACAAAGCGGAGAGCCAATATTATCATAGAGAAAAAGAAGAGACAAAAAAAAAAGCAAAAAAGGAGGAGGGGACGAGCCTCTCGTCGGCTGGCAAAAAAGCAAGCAGCACGCAAGGCTCGTAAGAGGCGGAAGGCGGCACTTGTGGTGGTGGCGACCTACAATGTGCGTACCGTGGCCGTACAGGGGAAGAACGGGTACGGGCATGACGAGTGCGTACTTGCGAAAGGACGGCAACTCGGTTGTGACTTCATCGGTCTGCAGGAAACCCGACGGTCCGGCAACACGAGATTTCGTGCAGCTGGATACCAAGTTTTTTGTTCAGGTCAGGAAAAAACAGCAGCGAGACAAGGGTTGTATGGGGTAGGTTTAGCGGGAATAGACTCAATATGCCGTACGTCTAAGTTCACTCAGCAGTTTATCGACGAACGACTTATGTCTATGCGCTTTGAGTTGGACGGTCGGTGCGATGCGGTTAATTTCGTCGTTGCGTACGCCCCAATTGATTGTACCAAAGACGTCAAGGAGAAAGGCATGTTCTGGCGAAAGTTGGAGGACCTGGTTGAGCAGATTCCTGCTAAAGAGTGCTTATAGATGCCAATGGGCGAACTGGGGGGAGGATAGAAGGGTGCGGTGATGATGAATGTAGGGTGCTCGGAGCATACGGACGAGATGTTCGTAGTGATAACGGCAAAAGGCTTTTGTCGTTCGCTACCAGTTGCAAGCTAGCGCTCACCAACACATTTTTCAGCACGCGCAAGGGCGGAATATCGCATACATACAACGGCACCAGCCTGAATGATCGTAAGCGAATCGACTACATCCTAACTCGTCAAGTCCACCGACCTAGAGTACATAATGTTACAGTCGTCCCACAGCCCCCACCACCTGCTAAGGCTGATTCAGACCATAACATCGTGTACATCAAGGCCCGACTTAGTGGTCACTTTTCGTCTAAACGAAGATTGCTGAAACCCCCAAAACGCCCAAAATTCGACAGGCAGCTTTTCTTATCCGATGGAGAGCGTCGACACCGAATAGTCGAGAGGGTCGTTTCCACTCTTAACCAACCTACCCAGCCTCGTAACACGTCTGGCATGGTTGAGTTTTTCACCACAACTGTCATGAATGCTGTTGAGAAAGAGGTGCCACCTCCATCACGTTGCCACCACCGAAACGGTTGGTGTGAGACCCCCGAAACGGTGGCCGCTTTCAAATTAGCATGGACAGCGAGGGAGGATGCGAGACAGCTCTTGCGTGTCTACCCCCGAGATAGTACAGCGTGGAAGAAGTTGAGATCCGCCTGTGCGAATCTGCAGGAAGTGGTCGCCGCAGGAGTCAATGCGTATTTTGAAGAGTACCTCGCTAAAACCGAGATATTCCTCGCGAGTTCCGATCAACGAGGGTTCTACAAGCACCTGAAGAGTACGGTAGGGTTGCAAGGGACGAAAGCGAGGAGTGAACAGTTTATCATGGACGAGGATGGCACGCTGTTGCGGGATCAAGCGTGAATTCGTGAAAGATGGGCGGGGCACCACCACAAACTATTGAACACGAAATCGCTGAAACTTGACCCCACGATCATCGACCTAGTGCCACCACACGACGCTAAAACTATCCCTTGAAAATGAACCATACATTGACGAGATGATGGAAGCAGTGAAGGGTATGTCAAACTGGAAAGCCGTTGGACCAGATGGTCTCCCGGTCGAAGTACTGAAACTTGACCACCCCGCGTTCGTGCAGTATTTTCACAATATCCTTGTTAACGTTTGGGTAACGGAAGAAGTCCCCCAGCAATGGAAAGATGCGATCATAAAAACCCTTCATAAAAAGAAGGATAGAACTGATTGCAACAACTACGGAGGTATTTCGCTTGTTGCTCACGCAGGCAAGGTGTTGCTGAAAATCGTTGCGTCCCGTCTAAGCAGCTACTGCGAGACCGAGCATATACTCCTTGCAGAACAGTGCGGCTTCCGCCCCGCACGGTCAACAGTCGATATGCTGTTTGTCGTGCGCCGGTTGCAGCAGCTCGGGCGGCTGAAGAAAATCCCCTGTACATGTGCTTCATCGACCTGCAGAAAGCGTACGACTCTGTCGACCGAGAACTGTTGTGGGAGGTACTCACACGCCTTGGTGTACCAACCAAGATGCTCACAATCATATCGCAATTTTCACGAAGGCATGCGGGCTCGCGTTCGTGCGGATGACGGTGAACACTCGGACTGGTTCAATGTAACCGAGGGGCTGCGGCAAGGCTGCGTACTATCGCCGTTACTGTTCAACGTGTTCTGCGCCGCTGCGATACACATCGTGCTGGTACGCCTCGGCAAAGACGAAAGCATGGTGAGGGATTTGGTTCATCTCGAAGAGGACAGGGTTGTCGGAAAAGAGAAACCGTTGGCATGCGTGCAAAGGGCTGTGTGGGGCATATTGTATGCAGACGATGCAGGAATAGTCTCGAAGTCGGCGGAAGGCCTTGCAAGAATGATGACAGTCATCGTGACTGTCTTCGAAGCAGTAGGTCTCACGGTATCCGAGAAGAGGACAGAGACGATGCTCCTACGAACACCGGATCAGACGTTTACCACCTCACCGCTCGCGATCGAAGCTGCAGGCCAAAAGTATAGACAGACGACCCAGTTTTTGTACCTAGGGGGCATTATCCACGAGAACGCTGACCTCTCCTTCGAAATCGAGCGACGAATCCGTCTGATGCGGGCATGCCTCAAACGGTATGGTCCGGAACTGTACGATAGGACGAACGCACCGCTTAGTCTGAAAGTCCGGATGCTGAAGGCCGAGGTGATTGAGACCTTGCTGTACGGTTGCGTGACGTGGACTCGCAATGCGGACCACTTCGCCAAGCTTCGATCAGCCCACCACGAAGTCCTTCTGCGAGTCATTGGTTTCCAGCGCCGACTACGCACCGACCACACCACCCTCTCGTATGCGAAGGCGCTCAGGATAACACGATGCGAAAGTATCGAAACGGCCATCCGTAAACGGCGACTCTTCTTTGCGGGGGCTGTGGTGCGGCAACACGAGGGGCGATTGCCCAGTCGGTTGATGTTCGGGACGATCGCTGGTGGGGGGAGCCCGAAACCGGGCAGGCGGGCAGCCCAAGACTTGGCCTAGGGCCATTGCTGAGGACCTTAGAGTGTTCAAAGCCACCGAGGGATCAACGGAAGACTCCCCCTTAGTCTTTGGAGTTGGGACCGCACTGTAGCCCACTGCAGCAAAACAGACGGGAAAGTGGTACCGGGGAATCCTCGAAGCAGCTGAACAGTTCATGGGCAGGTGGCACGAGGCTGAGGCAAAGCTGAGTAGACAGCGCCGTGCATCCGCTGCGGGTAGTGTTAGAGGGAATGGGGGGAGGGGTAACAGCAAGATGGGTAGAAGGAACACCGTACAAGTGTATGGGGACAGGGGGGGGAACAGGAGGAGTAAAAGGGAAACCGCCGTCGAAGAGAGTAGCAGAGAGGCCGCAGATAGGGTAGCATGGTACCAGGCCGACTAATAGGTTGGACGTTTCTTTGCTACTCGTACCGCCAACTGCTACGGCCGTTCGGTATGTATTGGCTTGGTGCTTTGATTTTTTTTCCATGACTCAACTTTTTCCTATTATTTTCCCTTCTTTTCCTTATGAAAGAAGTGCTACATAGTGGGTGGGTGACGAGCGTATTTTGGCCCACTCATTATTGCTCTTTTTACTTAGTTAAGTGTTCACCGGGATGCATATTATAGTTCCATTTTTCCTTCTCGTATCTTTCCCCTTGCACGTCCCTTTTGGCTCATGCTCGGTGTAAGTATGTGTCTGAGCTTTGGCTTCCCATTTTATTTATTTATTTGGGATTCTTCTCCTTTTCTTTTTCTTTTTCTTTTTCGGTTTGGTTTCTTCGTTGCTTCTCTTTCTTTATGGGGTATTTTCGTTGCTGACGTTTGTATGTATGTTGTGTCGGCCGCACCTAGTGCGAAGGCATGGTATTGCGTAGGCTATTACGTAATGCATTACGGTGTGTTATCTCTGTGTCGTAGTCTGTGATCACAGAGCTCGTATCTTTCTAGGGTGAAGAATCAGCACGGACACTGGGCTTGCTGGATGTCGACGAGTAGAAGAACGGTTTAATGTGAACAACACACACACACACTGATCATACGCCACTAAAACTTGGGGGGAATGTAATCGGCCAGGTTCCCAACAGAACCAGCATGACAACTTATGAACGAAAATCCCCCAACGGCGTGTCCTCGAGGTCGAGGATGTCTCACGTCTTAGGGACTCTCGTCGTCGGTAACCCGCCGACCAAAGGTACCGTAGTCCTGGCGTCAAACCAGCTCCTAGAGGCACCCGGGGGGTACCAAGAGGTGCCCTCGTCCTGTCCCAATGATCCTCGACGCAGTTATACAATATCGAGAAGATCCTATACGGCTAAGTGTCATCTATTCCAGGATACTCGATGAGGCAGTCACCCCATGGAGAAGATCCTATACGGGAAGTGTTCCCTACCGCCAGAGCGGAGAGCACCACCCGTATTTGTCTCTTTGTCTGTCCATACGCTGAAAGGGAGTCGTGTTTCGTGTTCCCATGCGTCTCCGGTGGCTTGGTAGGTGGTCCGCGTGCCTATCACGATCAATTTCGTGGGTTCAAATCTCACCGAGTGCATGCTCGTAGGGACTTGTTCTTGCAAAAATAATTGATAAGCGGAAAGCGCGAGAGCGTCAGTTAGCTGTACATTCGATGAAAATCGACGAGCAGTGGGAATGCTGAACCCTATGCGCGACAAAAAATAAAGGCAAGTACCGGGGGGGAGAAGGGACGACACCTGTGACCACGGCTTGTCCAGAAGATCGTCGAGAGTAAAACCTCCTACGAGTGGGCTGGAAAGTAAAAGTGATGATGAAAAAAAAAAAAAAAACAATGTAAACCCAGGGCCACTGGGTCAGCGGACCATTGTCGGGGTTGTGTGTGTGTGTGTGTTGTTCACATTAAACCGTTCTTCTACTCGTCGACATCCAGCAAGCCCAGTGTCCGTGCTGATTCTTCACCCTAGAAAGATACGAGCTCTGTGGTCACAGACTACGACACAGAGATAACACACCGTAATGCATTAATAGACTACGCAATACCATGACTTCGCACTAGGTGCGGCCGACACAACATACATACATACGCCAGCAACCAAAATACACCATAAAGAAAGAGAAGCAACGAAGAAACCAAACCGAAAAAGAACAAGAAAAAGAAAAAGAAAAGGGGAAGAATCCCAAATAAATAAAAAAAATGGGAAGCCAAAGCTCAGACACATACATACTTACCCCTAGCATGAGCCAAAAGGGATGTGCAAGGGGAAAGATACGAGAAGGAAAAAGGGGACTATACATCCCGGTGAACACTTAACTAAGTAAAAAGAGCAATAGAGAGTGGGCCAAAATACGCTCGTCACCAACCCACTATGTAGTACTTCTTTCATAAGGATAAGAAGGGAAAAAAATCAAAATGCATATACCGAACGGCCGCAGCAGTTGGCGGTACGAGTAGCAAAGAAACGTCCAACCTATTAGTCGGCCTGGTACCTTGCTACCCTATCTGCGGTCTCTCTGCTACTCTCTTCTACCGCGGTTTCCCTTCTACTCCTCCTGTTCCCCCCCCTGCCCCCATACACTTGTACGGTGTTCCTTCTACCCCTCCTGCTGTTACCCCTCCCCCCATTCCCTCTAACACTACCCGCAGCGGATGCACGGCGCTGTCTACTCAGCTTTGCCTCAGCCTCGTGCCACCTGCCCATGAACTGTTCAGCTGCTTCGAGGATTCCCCGGTACCACTTTCCCGTCTGTTTTGCTGCAGTGGGCTACAGTGCGGTCCCAACTCCAAAGACTAAGGGGGAGTCTTCCGTTGATCCCTCGGTGGCTTTGAACACTCTAAGGTCCTCAGCAATGGCCCTAGGCCAAGTCTTGGGCTGCCCGCCTGGTTTCGGGCTCCCCCCACCAGCGATCGTCCCGAACATCAACCGACTGGGCAATCGCCCCTCGTGTTGCCGCACCACAGCCCCCGCAAAGAAGAGTCGCCGTTTACGGATGGCCGTTTCGATACTTTCGCATCGTGTTATCCTGAGCGCCTTCGCATACGAGAGGGTGGTGTGGTCGGTGCGTAGTCGGCGCTGGAAACCAATGACTCGCAGAAGGACTTCGTGGTGGGCTGATCGAAGCTTGGCGAAGTGGTCCGCATTGAGGGTCCACGTCACGCAACCGTACAGCAAGGTCTCAATCACCTCGGCCTTCAGCATCCGGACTTTCAGACTAAGCGGTGCGTTCGTCCTATCGTACAGTTCCGGACCATACCGTTTGAGGCATGCCCGCATCAGACGGATTCGTCGCTCGATTTCGAAGGAGAGGTCAGCGTTCTCGTGGATAATGCCTCCTAGGTACAAAAACTGGGTCGTCTGTTTATACGTTTGGCCTGCAGCTTCGATCGCGAGCGGTGAGGTGGTAAACGTCTGATCCGGTGTTCGTAGGAGCATCGTCTCTGTCTTCTTCTCGGATACCGTGAGACCTACTGCTTCGAAGACAGTCACGATGACTGTCATCATTCTTGCAAGGCCTTCCGCCGACTTCGAGACTATTCCTGCATCGTCTGCATACAACATGCCCCACACAGCCCTTTGCACGCATGCCAACGGTTCCTCTTTTCCGACAACCCTGCCCTCTTCGAGATGAACCAAATCCCTTACGATGCATTCGTCTTTGCCGAGGCGTACCAGCACGATGTGTATCGCAGCGGCGAAGAACCCGTTGAACAGTAACGGCGATAGTACGCAGCCTTGCCGCAGTCCCTCGGTTACATTGAACCAGTCCGAGTGTTCACCGTCATCCGCACGAACGCGAGCCCGCATGCCTTCGTGAAAATTGCGAATGATTGTGAGCATCTTGGTTGGTACACCAAGGCGTGTGAGTACCTCCCACAACAGTTCTCGGTCGACAGAGTCGTACGCTTTCTGCAGGTCGATGAAGCACATGTACAGGGGGATTTTCTTCTGCCGCCCGAGCTGCTGCAACCGGCGCACGACAAAAAGCATATCGACTGTTGACCGTGCGGGGTGGAAGCGGCACTGTTCTTCAGGGAGTATATGCTCGGTCTCGCAGTAGCTGCTTAGCCGGGACGCAACGATTTTCAGCAACACCTTGCCTGCGTGAGCAACAAGCGAAATACCTCTGTAGTTGTTGCAATCAGTTCTATCCTTCTTTTTATGAAGGGTTTTTATGATCGCATCTTTCCATTGCTGGGGGACTTCTCCCGTTACCCAAACGTTAACAAGGATACTGTGAAAATACTGCACGAACGCGGGGTGGTCAAGTTTCAGTACTTCGACCGGGAGACCATCTGGTCCAACGGCTTTCCAGTTTGACATACCCTTCACTGCTTCCATCATCTCGTCAATGTATGGTTCATTTTCAAGGGATAGTTTCAGCGGTCGTGGTGGCACTAGGTCGATGATCGTGGGGTCAAGTTTCAGCGATTTCGTGTTCAATAGTTTGTGGTGGTGCCCCGCCCATCTTTCACGAATTCACGCTTGATCCCGCAACAGCGTGCCATCCTCGTCCATGATAAACTGTTCACTCCTCGCTTTCGTCCCTTGCAACCCTACCGTACTCTTCAGGTGCTTGTAGAACCCTCGTTGATCGGAACTCGCGAGGAATATCTCGGTTTTAGCGAGGTACTCTTCAAAATACGCATTGACTCCTGCGGCGACCACTTCCTGCAGATTCGCACAGGCGGATCTCAACTTCTTCCACGCTGTACTATCTCGGGGGTAGACACGCAAGAGCTGTCTCGCATCCTCCCTCGCTGTCCATGCTAATTTGAAAGCGGCCACCGTTTCGGGGGTCTCACACCAACCGTTTCGGTGGTGGCAACGTGATGGAGGTGGCACCTCTTTCTCAACAGCATTCATGACAGTTGTGGTGAAAAACTCAACCATGCCAGACGTGTTACGAGGCTGGGTAGGTTGGTTAAGAGTGGAAACGACCCTCTCGACTATTCGGTGTCGACGCTCTCCATCGGATAAGAAAAGCTGCCTGTCGAATTTTGGGCGTTTTGGGGGTTTCAGCAATCTTCGTTTAGACGAAAAGTGACCACTAAGTCGGGCCTTGATGTACACGATGTTATGGTCTGAATCAGCCTTAGCAGGTGGTGGGGGCTGTGGGACGACTGTAACATTATGTACTCTAGGTCGGTGGACTTGACGAGTTAGGATGTAGTCGATTCGCTTACGATCATTCAGGCTGGTGCCGTTGTATGTATGCGATATTCCGCCCTTGCGCGTGCTGAAAAATGTGTTGGTGAGCGCTAGCTTGCAACTGGTAGCGAACGACAAAAGCCTTTTGCCGTTATCACTACGAACATCTCGTCCGTATGCTCCGAGCACCCTACATTCATCATCACCGCACCCTTCTATCCTCCCCCCAGTTCGCCCATTGGCATCTATAAGCACAAACAAACACTCTTTAGCAGGAATCTGCTCAACCAGGTCCTCCAACTTTCGCCAGAACATGCCTTTCTGCTTGACGTCTTTGGTACAATCAATTGGGGCGTACGCAACGACGAAATTAACCGCATCGCACCGACCGTCCAACTCAAAGCGCATAGACATAAGTCGTTCGTCGATAAACTGCTGAGTGAACTTAGACGTACGGCATATTGAGTCTTTTACTGCTAAACCTACCCCATACAACCCTTGTCTCGCTGCTGTTTTTTCCTGACCTGAACAAAAAACTTGGTATCCAGCTGCACGAAATCTCGTGTTGCCGAACCGTCGGGTTTCCTGCAGACCAATGAAGTCACAACCGAGTTGCCGTCCTTTCGCAACTACGCACTCGTCATGCCCGTACCCGTTCTTCCCCTTTACGGCCACGGTACGCACATTGTAGGTCGCCACCACCACAAGTGCCGCCTTCCGCCTCTTACGAGCCTCGCGTGCTGCTTTTTTTGCCAGCCGACGAGAGGCTCGTCCCCTCCTCCTTTTTTGCTTTTTTTGTCTCTTCTTTTTCTCTATGATAATATTGGCTCTCCGCTTTGTAGCCCGGTTCGCGCCTTGGTTTCCGTTGGTTGGGTGCAGCCGTCCCAGCCAACTCCGACACCCCCATCCTTCCTGTCGCGCTTGCGTACCCACGCGGTGGCCAGCCTCTCCTCTCCCCAGGTTGCCCACGCAGCGCTCTCTGCTGTGGTGATGTACCCGTCCTGCCTCGGGGATGAACTCCTCGGCATCCGGGTTAAAAATAAAACTCATCACCACCACCCCGCGCGGTCCTTAGAGTGAACAGTTCACTCGCCAGACCGCGCGAGGTTCCCTCTCTACCCAGCCCGAGGCTCGATGCCCGTGTGGCTGCTGCTAGACCGCTGTAAGTCCTTGCGGGCTTCCTCGGCCCACCCCAAGGACGGGGCAGGCCGCATCCAGGGGAGTCAGTACTATGTGACGAGGCTAAGAACGATAGTGAGCTGTGCTCACCCCCCTCTTTCTGGTCACTCTTGTCCTACCTCCTGTTGTCCAAGCCCCACACGAAGCTTGCCCATACTGCGGCTGCTCTCACGTGTAGATTCCGACGCTTACCGTCTCGGAGTCGTGGTGTTCGTAACACCCGTGCAGCAAATAGGAACCAAGCGAATGTCAGTATTATTATTCATGATTGAGGGTGATGAAAATCTCGGTACACGAGTGGGAAGGTGAAGTATTTCAGGGAACAAGGATAGCTAGTGAACTGAACCAGAAACGGATATTGTTTTTTCTTTTTGGTTCTGACCACAAACGGATATTGTTTCGGGAATAGTATGCGCCGGGCAAACTCTATAGGGAAAGATATTCGCGTTCAAGCTACGATCTGAGAATTTATGGCGGGAGTAGGGGGCACAGGGTGACCTGTGTCCGGGGGAACGGGGTTCCTCGCGAGCTCTATCATCTATCGCTATGATTGTTTTTTGTTATTACGGCATTGAACTGTTGCAAAGGAGATCTGCAATTGTTTCATACGGGAGGAAGCGGTTTTCGTTTGTAAGGTACAGGTTTCCTCTTGAGATATTATATTTGGTTTTTGATCATGGAGATGAGTTTTGTTCTGTAATCTTGAATTGTCATTGCTGTTATGCTCAAACAAGCAGGGAGTGTGTTCCAATGTGCTTGTTCAGTATTTGACGGTTTCATGAATATTCGGTATATTGGCTTAATATGAGATTATTTGGTGGTTACTTCTGTGGGTGTACGTGATACCCACCAGGGTCACTTCCATCTGTATCTACTCTGCCGGGAGAATAATGCTAAAACCTGAAACATAGTATTTCTTCGCCAGGGACTTGTCAACACGGGCGTGGCCCCAGCGTTTAGGATATACTGCCGTCGGCAGCATAACTCAGAGCCACGTTGTCGGCGAATACAGCACTAGCGATACTGGGGACGGCAGACAAGGGTAGCAAGGTACCAGGCGGACTAGCAGAGACCCTGGCTGTGGTACTCGTACCATAAACTGCTGCCGCTACCTGGAGGATGCTTCGTGCTTTGGTTTTCCTGTTATTTTCCCTTGGTTCTTACTCTTACTCTGTTGACGACGACCACGCGACTATTAATACTGGAGTGTTTTGCTTTTTTTTTGTCCTTTTTTTCCAGCTCGTTCTTTTCAAGTGTCTGCTAGATCCCCTGCGGGGGGGGCACACGATGGTTTTTCCTTATTTTATCAAATTTGAAATACGTCAGCTGTGTGTGTGTGTGTGTTCTTCACATTAAACCGTTCTTCTACTCGTCGACATCCAGCAAGCCCAGTGTCCGTGCTGATTCTTCACCCTAGAAAGATACGAGCTCTGTGGTCACAGACTACGACACAGAGATAACACACCGTGATGCTTTAATAGCCTACGTAATACCATGCCTTCGCACTAGGTGCGGCCGACACAACATACATACATACGCCAGCAACCAAAATACACCATAAAGAAAGAGAAGCAACGAAAAAACCAAACCGAAAAAGAACAAGAAAAAGAAAAAGAAAAGGGGAAGAATCCCAAATAAATAAATAAAATGGGAAGCCAAAGCTCAGACACATACATACTTACCCCGAGCATGAGCCAAAAGGGATGTGCAAGGGGAAAGATACGAGAAGGGAAAAGGGGACTATGCATCCCGGTGAACACTTAACTAAGTAAAAAGAGCAAGAGTGAGTGGGCCAAAATACGCTCGTCACCCACCCACTATGTAGTACTTCTTTCATAAGGATAAGAAGGGAAAAAAATCAAAATGCATACCGAACGGCCGCAGCAGTTGGCGGTACGAGTAGCAAAGAAACGTCCAACCTATTAGTCGGCCTGGTACCTTGCTACCCTATCTGCGGTCTCTCTGCTACTCTCTTCTACCGCGGTTTCCCTTCTACTCCTCCTGTTCCCCCCCCTGCCCCCATACACTTGTACGGTGTTCCCTCTACCCCTATTGCTGTTACCCCTCCCCCCATTCCCTCTAACACTACCCGCAGCGGATGCACGGCGCTGTCTACTCAGCTTTGCCTCAGCCTCGTGCCACCTGCCCATGAACTGTTCAGCTGCTTCGAGGATTCCCCGGTACCACTTTCCCGTCTGTTTTGCTGCAGTGGGCCACAGTGCGGTCCCAACTCCAAAGACTAAGGGGGAGTCTTCCGTTGATCCCTCGGTGGCTTTGAACACTCTAAGGTCCTCAGCAATGGCCCTAGGCCAAGTCTTGGGCTGCCCGCCTGGTTTCGGGCTCCCCCCACCAGCGATCGTCCCGAACATCAACCGACTGGGCAATCGCCCCTCGTGTTGCCGCACCACAGCCCCCGCAAAGAAGAGTCGCCGTTTACGGATGGTCGTTTCGATACTTTCGCATTGTGTTATCCTGAGCGCCTTCGCATACGAGAGGGTGGTGTGGTCGGTGCGTAGTCGGCGCTGGAAACCAATGACTCGCAGAAGGACTTCGTGGTGGGCTGATCGAAGCTTGGCGAAGTGGTCCGCATTGAGGGTCCACGTCACGCAACCGTACAGCAAGGTCTCAATCACCTCGGCCTTCAGCATCCGGACTTTCAGACTAAGCGGTGCGTTCGTCCTATCGTACAGTTCCGGACCATACCGTTTGAGGCATGCCCGCATCAGACGGATTCGTCGCTCGATTTCGAAGGAGAGGTCAGCGTTCTCGTGGATAATGCCTCCTAGGTACAAAAACTGGGTCGTCTGCTTATACTTTTGGCCTGCAGCTGAGCGAGTTCGACTGATTAAATAGTTCCTTACTAAAAAAAAATCACTTGTTTCTTTTTCTCTTTCGAATTGTCTTCTTTGTTTTTCAGCTTTTTTTTCTCTTTTGTTTCGTTCAGTTTCTCTATGTCATGGAATGTGTATGTTGTGCCTGTGGTATGCAGTATGATGACCTCACAGCTGACGTTTGTTTTATAAAACATTTGTAAAATTCGGTAAAAATGGGATATAGACGAGACGTATTACGCAGCTTGCAAAGTTGAGTGCGACGATTCAACTATTTCGTGTGCCCGAAGACGGAAAATAAATAATTCTCTCTATTTCCAGTACGAAATAATTAAATTGAAATTGGGGTCAATTTATTTAATTGTTTTGGTCAGATAGCATTTCCGAATCGAAAAATAAATAATTACCGAAAGGTTCCTCGAAGATTTTATATATATATATATATTTATAAGGAACTAAGAAAACACGTCAGCTGTGAGTTCAACCGATATATTTGAATAATCATTTCGTGTGCCCGAAGACGGAAAATAAATAATTCTCTCTATTTCCAGTACGAAATAATTAAATTGAAAGCCCGAAGACGGAAAATAAATAATTCTCTCTATTTCCAGTACGAAATAATTACATTGAAATTGGGGTCAATTTATTTAATTGTTTTGGTCAGATAGCATTTCCGAATCGAAAAATAAATAATTACCGAAAGGTTCCTCGAAGATTTTATATATATATATATTTATAAGGAACTAAGAAAACACGTCAGCTGTGAGTTCAACCGATATATTTGAATAATCATTTCGTGTGCCCGAAGACGGAAAATAAATAATTCTCTCTATTTCCAGTACGAAATAATTAAATTGAAATTGGGGTCAATTTATTTAATTGTTTTGGTCAGATAGCATTTCCGAATCGAAAAATAAATAATTACCGAAAGGTTCCTCGAAGATTTTTATATATATATATATTTATAAGGAACTAAGAAAACACGTCAGCTGTGAGTTCAACCGATATATTTGAATAATCATTTAATCAGTCGAACTCACAGCTGACATATTATTTCATTAATTTATAAAAAAAAAACAAATCAACCGAAGATTGTACATGCCAAAAATCCGCCAAACTTGACACCGCTGCTTGCTGTACGTACCAGCATTGCCCCACATTGCTGCAGTTGGGACAGGAGCAACGTGTTTCGGGCTGAACGCGTATTAGTACTGTCTGTCCCGCACCTTGATCACTGCGTACTTGAGCTATGCCAGCAGCGCACAACAACATATCGCTGTATGCCTGTTTTGGTGTTCCGTCGTACCTGTCTATAGTCAGTCGTATACGTGCATTCTGTTCGGTGATGTTCATACCGGCGTCCCCGGTGGCTTGGTAGGTGGCCCGCGAGCCTATCAAGATCAATTTCGTGAGTTCGAGTCTCACCGAGTGCATGCTCATAGGACTTTTTCTTGCATAAAATTGATTAGCGGAAAGCGCGAGAGCGTGAGTTAGCTGTACATTCGATGAAAATCGACGAGCAGTGGGAATGCTGAACCCTATGCGCGACAAAAAATAAAGGCACGTACCGGGGGGGAGAAGGGACGACACCTGTGACCACGGCTTGTCCAGAAGATCGTCGAGGGTAAAACCTCCTACGAGTGGACTGGGAAGTGAAAGTGATGGATAAAAAAAAAAAAAAAAAAAAAAAAAAAAAACACTGATGTACCGATATGATGCTTCTACCACGTACACACGAGGCCATTTGCCTCGATATACTACTGCTGTGCGATAGCGCGTACAGCGGTACTGCCGGAGTTGAGGGAGGCGTCGTTTCGTGTTTACAATACAGCTGCACCCCGGTGGCTTGGCAGGTGGTCCGAGTGCCTACGAACTAAGATCAATTTCGTGCGTGGGCTTAAAAGTATCACCGAGTGCATACTCGGACACTGCTAAATGTAATAAGGACTTTTTCTTGCATATAAAATTGATTACGAGGGTAGCGGAAAGAGCGAAAGCGTGAGTGAGCTACATTCGATGAAAATCGACGAGCAGTGGGAACGCTGAACCCTCTCAACGCGCGACAAAAAACGAAGGCACGTGCCGGGGGGGACAAGGGACACCTGTGGCCACGCCTTGTCCAGAAGAAGACCGCTGAGGGTAGAGAGAAAGCGATGAATTTAGAAAAACAAAAAACTAAAACTAAAAAAAAGTCGCGAAGGATCGTACGTAAGAGCAGGTACATACGCACGTACACGAACATACCTTGTTTTGCCGGAAAAGCTCTCCAAGCATGGTCGAGCCCGACCTACCCTGCGCCATTATCAGCATGCCGATCGGACGTGCAGCTTCGGGTTCGGCAGGCCCGTCCTCTGCCTGTGCTTGTCCAGTCATGTTCGGCTCCGCGGCTGCTGCTAAGGCTGCCATGCCCATCAAAAACGCGATGTTTAGGGACTTCATTTGATGTGTGTCGTATATGTTTCGGCTCCGATCTTCGGACGCGTGATTATAGCCTGGGAGCGAAAAGCCTGTCAACACTGACCGTAGGTAGCGGATGTTGACCAGGTTAGCGCAATTTCTCTTGTTCGCTGGAAGCAGCTGGTAGTCGTGCAGCTAGTTTGGCAGATGGTTTTATCGTATTCTTGGGATGATTTGTCCCATGTGTCCAACGGGAACGACTAGGATTGGGGGCCCATTCCCCTCCCTGTAGCGAGGTACGTGTAAAAATGGCGTTCATTGTATTTTGGCGTTACTGGCTGGGGATACCATAACTGAGCACCCAGAGGGCGTCCCCGGTGGCTTGGTAGGTGGTCCGCGAGCCTATCAAGATCAATTTCGTGAGTTCGAGTCTCACCGAGTGCATGCTCATTCGTAGGGACTTTTCTTGCATAAAATTGATTAGCGGAAAGCGCGAGAGCGTGAGTTAGCTGTACATTCGATGAAAACCGACGAGCAGTGGGAATGCTGAACCCTATGCGCGATAAAAAATAAAGGCACGTACTGGGGGGGGGAGAAGGGACGACACCTGTGACCACGGCTTGTCCAGAAGATCGTCGAGGGTTAAACCTCGTACGAGTGGGCTGGAAAGTAAAAGTGAAAAAAAAAAAAAAAAAAAAAAGTACACACTTCATGTGGGGGACTGGAGACGAAGCCGGACAACTATATACTGCTGTTCGCGGGATTAGTGTGGGATCATTACCTCTCCGGCCTTCCCCGTCCTTGGGGTGGGCCGAGGAAGCCCGCAAGGACTTACAGCGGTCTAGCAGCAGCCACACGGGCATCGAGCCTCGGGCTGGGTAGAGAGGGAACCTCGCGCGGTCTGGCGAGTGAACTGTTCACTCTAAGGACCGCGCGGGGTGGTGGTGATGAGTTTTATTTTTAACCCGGATGCCGAGGAGTTCATCCCCGAGGCAGGACGGGTACATCACCACAGCAGAGAGCGCTGCGTGGGTAACCTGGGGAGAGGAGAGGCTGGCCACCGCGTGGGTACGCAAGCGCGACAGGAAGGATGGGGGTGTCGGAGTTGGCTGGGACGGCTGCACCCAACCAACGGAAACCAAGGCGCGAACCGGGCTACAAAGCGAAGAGCCAATATTATCATAGAGAAAAAGAAGAGACAAAAAAAGCAAAAAAGGAGGAGGGGACGAGCCCCTCGTCGGCTGGCAAAAAAAGCAGCATAGAAGGCTCGTAAGAGGCGGAAGGCGGCACTTGTGGTGGTGGCGACCTACAATGTGCGTACCGTGGCCGTAAAGGGGAAGAACGGGTACGGGCATGACGAGTGTGTACTTGCGAAAGGACAGCAACTCGGTTGTGACTTCATTGGTCTGCAGGAAACCCGACGGTCCGGCAACACGAGATTTCGCGCAGCTGGATGCCAAGTTTTTTGTTCAGGTCAGGAAAAAACAGCAGCGAGACAAGGGTTGTATGGGGTAGGTTTAGCAGTAAAAGACTCAATATGCCGTACGTCTAAGTTCACTCAGCAGTTTATTGACGAACGACTTATGTCTATGCGCTTTGAGTTGGACGGTCGGTGCGATGGGGTTAATTTCGTCGTTGCGTACGCCCCAACTGATTGTACCAAAGACTCCAAGCAGAAAGGCATGTTCTGGCGAAAGTTGGAGGACCTGGTTGAGCAGATTCCTGCTAAAGAGTGTTTGTTTGTGCTTATAGATGCCAATGGGCGAACTGGGGGGAGGATAGAAGGGTGCGGTGATGATGAATGCAGGGTGCTCGGAGCATACGGACGAGATGTTCGTAGTGATAACGGCAAACGGCTTTTGTCGTTCGCTACCAGTTGCAAGCTAGCGCTCACCAACACATTTTTCAGCAAGCGCAAGGGCGGAATATCGCATATGTTATGGTTTTAGACCGTTTCAGGAGTTACGACGACTTGCGTTTTTGTATCAGCAGGGGACGCGTCATTTACGGCCCCTCCCCCATTTGTGGATTGCCACTCTTTCTCGCTCCTCTTCGGCGGTCCTACGTGTTGCCTCGGTCATCGCTCTCGACCGGAGGCTCAAAGCAATCAGTTTACCATCTACATACCTGGGAGACCTTCTCCCTAGCGTCAGAAGCACGCTATACCCCTCTGGGACACGTGCGAGCCCACGTCTCGACTCGGTTGGATCGTGGCCAGACTTGAGGTTGGTCTTATTATTTGTATATTTTAGGCATGTGTTGTAATCCTGTTCTATCCTGTATCTGAAGCGGACTGTCGACGGCTGATTTTTTTAAAATAGGCTCATGCCCGTGCTGCTTGCCTCATCCTGACCCAAGACCTCATGACCTATACACTCCCGATCCATATCATGGTGTCCAATCCGAGACACGCGCTTGCACGCACTGGGGATCGTTCTACGCATCCCACTCTGTTTTGTTTTTTTTATTTGTGCGGGACCCTGAGATCTCTGTGGGTTTTATGCACACGAGGATACGTACAGCAGCAATACGTATAGCATGCGATACTTGCTGCTGTGCTGCTGTACTACAGCAGTATTAAAATAGCAGTCCTGCTGTTTTTTTTTTTATTTTTTCGTTTTGCCTCGAATGTTTTCGCTTTGTTTTTCGGGGGAGGCAACGGACACACTCAGGAGCATATAATGCCCTGGCGTGTGTCTTATCTCTTGGTTCTAACGGCTACCCTATCCAGTTCTGTTTGCCCCTTTGCACTTTGAGGCTTTGTTGGGATGGCACAGGTGGGAGTCCAAAGCTTGCAGCACACTCGTTAGGGCCCCACCCTTTTCTTTCCACCGGCAGCGATAAAAATGAATGAAAAGCAAAAGCCCGAACGTGATGTGACCTGTGGTTTGTGCGGCCCCGAGTGTGCTCGCTTTAGTGACTCCCGGGCCGGGTATCCACTTGCCATCTGTCTGTCTCTGCGCGTCCGCTGCTGTCGCCGTACGCCACTCGTCGCTATCGCGACGCGTGGCTCTGCATTGCTGCGAACGCGGCACTTGCTCCACTTTCTCTGCTGTGGGCACTACCCACAAGTGCCTGCAGCAGGATTCACGGGGAGATACCTCTTGGTCTAAATGTACGATTATTTTTACAGAGTAGTTACTCTGTACCAGGTATGCATATATTTATGTTGTGCGAGCTACTATTAATACTAGTGCTGTAGATCGAGGTCAGGTCTCGAAATGTTGGTTGGTTGCCTTCGACGTGAACATAGTATCAAAGATCCAGCTCGTACGACGTATCTTTTGGGTCGAGTTGTGACGTATCAATACGACAGAAAAATGACTACGATATCAAGATCCTACAGATATCTTGCTTTCCAGCGGTAAAAGTGACAAGTAGGAGCGACCTACTTCGTCAAAGTTTCGTTGTTCTCACATTTAATTCATCGCCATAATAAAAAACAATGCAGTTCGTGGTCGCAGGACATGAGAATACCTGGGACCTCGGTAAGGCACTTGTTAATTATTACTCAAGTATACAGCAGTATAGACCCACCAATAAGAACCTGATGGAAACAAGAAGCTCACTGTTTCAAGGACGCCAAGAAATTGCATCGAGATGATGCGCTCCGCGGAAGTTACGTCTTCTTCAATAAATAGTATTATACCCGGTACCTGGTACCTGGTACGTGTTATTTGTCGCTGTTGGTCCTGTTTGTTTTATTATGTATTTCCTCTTGTTTTCGCGCTATACCTTTATGCCCTCATCTGCCATGGTGTCAGAAAGGAGAGATAGGCCAGTGCCTCGTGGAAAGCGAATGGTTTCGTCAATTAAGCTTACACGGGGTCTGCGCCTATCCTACCTATCTGGCATGCGTTTTGTGTTTATTGGAGATGGGTCTGTGCCTTGTGGGGACATAATTTTGGTCTTGAACCGAGCCTCCACAAGGTCTGTGCCTGTCCGCCTTGCACCTGTTGTTGAGATGGGTCTGTGCCTTGTGGGGACATGGCTATGGTCTTGAACCGAGCCTCCACAGGGTCTGTGCCTGTCCTACCTGTACCTTTATAATATTTTACGTCTGCGCCTATCCTACCTATCTGGCATGCGTTTTGTTTTTATTGGAGATGGGTCTGTGCCTTGTGGGGACATAGTTATGGTCTTGAACCGAGCCTCCACAAGGTCTGTGCCTGTCCTCCTTGCACCTGTTGTTGAGATGGGTCTGTGCCTTGTGGGGACATGGCTATGGTCTTGAACCGAGCCTCCACAGGGTCTGTGCCTGTCCTACCTATACCTGTTTATTATTGTATAGGAGAGATAGGTCTGTGCCTCGTGGAAGTGGTGCCGTGTCTTTACCCGTCGCGGGAGACAGAAACGAACTTCCACGAGGTCTGCGCCTGTCCTACTTACACGGTCTGTTAGTATGCTCTCTACAATTATACTTCTTTTATTCAGGACAAAAATATTTTCCCTTTTTATTTGTAATTTTTAGGTGCACCTATCCATTTCGTGTGCCCGAAGACGGAGAATTGATAATTCTCTCTATTTCCAGTACGAAATAATTAAATTGAAATTGGGGTCAATTTAGTTTTATGCATTTCCCACCTGGATTATAATTACTTGTCGATTCGTTTATACATTGTTGGTGTGTTATGCTGCTCTGCTGCTGGTTGCACTGATTTCCGCGTGTATCGGTGCTGATATTCGCGCTTATCTCGTTATGCGGCTCTGCTGCTGGTTGCACTATTTTTCCCGCTTTCATCGGTACTGACATTTTCATCGTTTTTATGTTCCGTCATCGCAACATGTTTCTGCAATGACGGGCGAGCGGGAGTGGCGGCCGCATGCATTAATAATTTTCCTGATTCATCTTGTGGGTGCACGCATATTGTATGGTTTGTCTCAGCTTGGGAGGACCGTTGTTGCGGTCTCCATTAGGCAGAGAGATAGCAACAAGGTCTCTGGAATACTGAAACGTTCGGCTAATATACCCCGCCGCTTCCAGCATGCTGTGCGGGCAGCTAAAGATGAGCACTCTCGTATTACCGCGTATATTAATGTGCTTACCAGCTGTTAATTTGCCGACGTTCCCGTGTTCCACTGTTCGCGTTCTTTGTCTTATCTTGACATTCGCTTGCCATGCCTGTCTTCATCTCCGCTGCTGTCGCCGTACGCCACTCGTCGATGGCGCGACGCGTGACTCTGCGTCGCTGCGAACGCGGCATCTCTTGTTTTATGCTCTGTGTTTTTTTTTTTTCGTTTGTGTGTCTGTTTGACTATTTGTCCATTCCTCGGATAGAGAGTGGATGTCCAGAGTGGTTGGGGTCTGCGCCTATTGGGACCGTTGTTGCCGCCTCCCATGCTGAAGGGAGACGGCAACCAGGCCCCTCTAGGTCTGTGCCTTAGCCACGGGGCTTTTACCTGTTTGTCGTTTAGTTTTGTGTCGTTCGTCCGTTTGTTTCTTTGGATGTCCAGAGTGGTTGGGGTCTGCGCCTATTGGGACCGTTGTTGCCGCCTCCCATGCTGAAGGGAGACGGCAACCAGGCCCCTCTAGGTCTGTGCCTTAGCCACGGGGCTTTTACTTGTTTGTCGTTCAATTTTATGTCGTTCGTCCGTTTGTTTCTTTGCTCCTCTGTTTATTCTTGTTTGTTCTATTCGCTTTTATTGTTTGTTTGGTCGTTTGTTTTGCTTGTGTATTTGTTTCTTGCGAACCCGCTTGCCCGTGCATCCGCTCGCACTGACTGTGACCTTTACTGACACCCGCACTCCGTCGCATGTGTCCCGCAGTTTGATGCCGTCCCGTGTGCGCTGTGCGTGCGTGTCCATCGTGGTTATTTTAGTTCCTTATCACTACGTTCTTTTCTGTTCATTTTTTGGCGGGTGAAGGACGCATCCAGGAAACTATTGCCCTGACATGTGTGTTATAGCCTGGACCTGACTGTTAGGCTCGCCAGTTGCCTGGACCTGACTCTCAGGTTCTCCAGTTCTCTTTGTTTCTCCCGTTCGCGTCGTTTTTTTTTTTTTTTCGTTTCCACTCTCGTTGACGGGGGGAGGGCGCCGCGTTCGTCGGAAGCCTGCAACGGCATGAAGTCACCGAGATCAACCAAGTGGCTCAAATATCACCAACCCGATATCCTTCACGCGAAGGCACCGGAACGATACCCATCTGGGTCAGCCTTGCCCCTGTTTCCGTTAGGCAGTAGGTGTCGCTCTATGAAAATACTTTAATGGCGATCTCAGACGGCAGAATCAGGTGTACGATTGCAGAGACCGCTACTGGCGAATACGCTACAGCAACCAGAACTGGGAGGAGCTGACCAGCCGCGAGATGGAGCAGTTGAAGAGCGGAAGCGATTATCGAGCGTCAAGCGCAGTGGACCGCTTCCTCGCTTCCCATGCGCCGTTTCCTTTCTGTCTCGCTTGCCGGTATACCGTTCCCTCGCTTTTCCGCGCGTTGTTCCCTCTATACTCGGCGTACGCTATTGCCTCGCTTTCCCGTGTACCGCTCCCTTGCACCGATGTCTTGTCCGTGCGCCACTCCCTCACTTCGACGCCGTGCGTTGTCTCGCCCCGGAATCTTGCCCGTCCGCCGCTCGCTGCGCCGCTCCCTCGCTCCGGCACCTTGCGTTCCCTCGCTCCGGTATCTCGTCCGTCCATCGCTCGCTTGCGCCCGTGCGCTGCTTTCTTGCCCCGATGCCTTGATCGTACGAGGTACTGCCCAACGGCCAGAATTGGAAGGAATTGACCAGCCGCTATACGGAGCGGTCGAAGACCTAAAGCGATACTGTGCGTTCGCCGAGGAGGCGAAGACCTTCGACTTCTGCCCTTCGTTGTTTTGTGTTTTTGTATGAAACGGTGGGGGTCCTGCCCGCAACAGCTGGTCGTTTTGGCGTGAAACTGTTAGGTATAGACTTGTGGGGTGTTGGATGTACGTTGTGACTTCGTGAATGTTTGTGTGTTTGGGTTGGGAACAGGCGTATTCTTCCGTGAATGGTGGGGTTACAATTTCGTAGTTAAGTGATATGAGGAGCAGTTCCAGATCGGCAGCGATAATGAGCGTTCGCCGAGGACGCAAAAATCTCTGGTGGTTCTGTTGTTCGAGGCTACGTGTTTTTGTGAGAGATTGAGAGGTACCTGCTTGTTACAGCCAGTCGGTCTGGCGTGGATTAGTTGGGTATTTTTTTGTATGGGGGTTTGCTCTTCCGTGCCGGGTAGTGGGCTAACTTGTTTTGACGATTCGGCTTCCTCATATGTTTTCATCCGATTTGGGGGACTCAAATCCCATGGGTATTGACTTTTGACCCGTTCAGAGAACGCAGAGATGGCGGTTTAAGCTTAGGCGTTAGTGTACTGCGCTTATTCACTGTTGAAGAAGTGTGGTAGGATGACTATAAACCATTGATTATTGGTCAGGCAGTCAAACTCGCAGTGAAAAGGCGGGGGTGAGGGTTTTTATCGGGGATTTCCCTCTGATGGCCCCTGCGTTTTTCTGTTTGTTTTCGCCTATCCCCGAGATCATTATTTTTGTATAGAGCCTTGCGGTTCCTTACCCTTGGTTATAGTCAAAGATTGCTATAGCATATTGCTCAGTTATTCGCATTATGCTAGGGGGGATGTTATGGTTTTAGACCGTTTCAGGAGTTACGACGACTTGCGTTTTTGTATCAGCAGGGGACGCGTCATTTACGGCCCCTCCCCCATTTGTGGATTGCCACTCTTTCTCGCTCCTCTTCGGCGGTCCTACGTGTTGCCTCGGTCATCGCTCTCGACCGGAGGCTCAAAGCAATCAGTTTACCATCTACATACCTGGGAGACCTTCTCCCTAGCGTCAGAAGCACGCTATACCCCTCTGGGACACGTGCGAGCCCACGTCTCGACTCGGTTGGATCGTGCCCAGACTTGAGGTTGGTCTTATTATTTGTATATTTTAGGCATGTGTTGTAATCCTGTTCTATCCTGTATCTGAAGCGGACTGTCGACGGCTGATTTTTTAAAATAGGCTCATGCCCGTGCTGCTTGCCTCATCCTGACCCAAGACCTCATGACCTATACGCTCCCGATCCATATCACATACATACAACGGCACCAGCCTGAATGATCGTAAGCGAATCGACTACATCCTAACTCGTCAAGTCCACCGACCTAGAGTACATAATGTTACAGTCGAACCACAGCCCCCACCACCTGCTAAGGCTGATTCAGACCATAACATCGTGTACATCAAGGCCCGACTTAGTGGTCACTTTTCGTCTAAACGAAGATTGCTGAAACCCCCAAAACGCCCAAACTTCGACAGGCAGCTTTTCTTATCCGATGGAGAGCGTCGACACCGAATAGTCGAGAGGGTCGTTTCCACTCTTAACCAACCTACCCAGCCTCGTAACACGTCTGGCATGGTTGAGTTTTTTCACCACAACTGTCACGAATGCTGTTGAGAAAGAGGTGCCACCTCCACCACGTCGCCACCACCGAAACGGTTGGTGTGAGACCCCCGAAACGGTGGCCGCTTTCAAATGAGCATGGACAGCGAGGGAGGATGCGAGACAGCTCTTGCGTGTCTACCCCCGAGATAGTACAGCGTGGAAGAAGTTGAGACCCGCCTGTGCGAATCTGCAGGAAGTGGTCGCCGCAGGAGTCAATGCGTATTTTGAAGAGTACCTCGCTGAAACCGAGAAATTCCTCGCGAGTTCCGATCAACGAGGGTTCTACAAGCACCTGAAGAGTACGGTAGGGTTGCAAGGGACGAAAGCGAGGAGTGAACAGTTTATCATGGACGGGGATGGCACGCTGTTGCGGGATCAAGCGTGAATTCGTGAAAGATGGGCGGGGCACTACCACAAACTATTGAACACGAAATCGCTGAAACTTGACCCCACGATCATCGACCTAGTGCCACCACGACCGCTGAAACTATCCCTTGGAAATGAACCATACATTGACGAGATGATGGAAGCAGTGAAGGGTATGTCAAACTGGAAAGCCGTTGGACCAGATGGTCTCCCGGTCGAAGTACTGAAACTTGACCAAGCAGTATTTTCACAGTATCCTTGTTAACGTTTGGGTAACGGGAGAAGTCCCCCAGCAATGGAAAGATGCGATCATAAAAACCCTTCACAAAAAGAAGGGATAGAACTGATTGCAACAACTACAGAGGTATTTCGCTTGTTGCTCACGCAGGCAAGGTGTTGCTGAAAATCGTTGCGTCCCGGCTAAGCAGCTACTGCGAGACCGAGCATATACTCCCTGAAGAACAGTGCCGCTTCCACCCCGCACGGTCAACAGTCGATATGCTTTTTGTCGTGCGCCGGTTGCAGCAGCTCGGGCGGCAGAAGAAAATCCCCCTGTACATGTGCTTCATCGACCTGCAGAAAGCGTACGACTCTGTCGACCGAGAACTGTTGTGGGAGGTACTCACACGCCTTGATGTACCAACCAAGATGCTCACAATCATTCGCAATTTTCACGAAGGCATGCGGGCTCGCGTTCGTGCGGATGACGGTGAACACTCGGACTGGTTCAATGTAACCCAGGGACTGCGGTAAGGCTGCGTACTATCGCCGTTACTATTCAACGGGTTCTTCGCCGCTGCGATACACATCGTGCTGGTACGCCTCAGCAAAGACGAAAGCATCGTAAGGGATTTGGTTCATCTCGAAGAGGACAGGGTTGTCGGAAAAGAGGAACCGTTGGCATGCGTGCAAAGGGCTGTGTGGGGCATGTTGTATGCAGACGATGCAGGAATAGTCTCGAAGTCGGCGGAAGGCCTTGCAAGAATGATGACAGTCATCGTGACTGTCTTCGAAGCAGTAGGTCTCACGGTATCCGAGAAGAAGACAGAGACGATGCTCCTACGAACACCGGATCAGACGTTTACCACCTCACCGCTCGCGATCGAAGCTGCAGGCCAAAAGTATAAACAGACGACCCAGTTTTTGTACCTAGGGGGCATTATCCACGAGAACGCTGACCTCTCCTTCTGTTGATTGATCTCTAAAGGTATAGGCGCAGCTGGCGCGGGAACGCGTGGCTGACTCCAGACATGACACGGAACTCCTCCTATATTACATCCGAGCTGTCGAGTGACAGCTCATGCATCGTATGCAGATTATTATTCAACATGACGCGGGAATAAACCTCCCGTTTATCCCCCCGAATATCCGACTAAATATCCCTCTCCTATAATCCTATGTCAATATATGGAACTCCCTAATATTAGATGTAACGTCTCCGTCGTGTTTCTGAGCACAATCAATATCCCCCCTGCTCATTATACACGACCATACTTTAATATCCCCCCAGCTCTGTACACTACAATGTACGACTCCGCTGGGTGGAAACATCTCAATATTATGACCAACTCAAACGAAATTCAGAAAGTCAAAAATCCAATCTGTAACCCAAAAATCAAATACTTGAATCAACACTCAAACCCTCAAAATCAGTATTAAAATGCTCAAATCCCCAGCCTCTCTGTTGCAAACACATAAAACTCTCGAAATCCAATGCCAGGTAAAACGGCATTCTTCTCGGACTCAGTCAGGTAAAACGGCATTTTCCGCGGAATTGGTCAAAAGATATTCAGTGGAATCTCGTCGACTTAGTACAGTGATCTCCGGGGCCCTCCCCTCGCCAAACGCTACTGGTGTCTACAGGCACACTATCATAATCATTCGTATTGTCTCCAGCGCGCACGCTCGAAAAGATCAACTTGCGAATTCGGCGAGACTTCAACTCCCGACCCACCCTAGGGAATTATATAGCACTACCTGCCAGACCACTCAGTCAGTACTGACTTTGAACAAAAGCACAAATTTCCGAGAACCAAAAAAAATCAAACTCTCAATTCCCGAAATACTACCCAAACCTTCCAAATCGGAAAACATTTCCTATGGACCGCACACGCCCCCAGGCGCTTCATAGTCTCTCTTCAACCTTATCCAAAAAATCTCCCCCTATTTCATGAGGAATTAATGCAAATCATATAAAATATCACAGTAGTCCTACTCATCAAAATAAAAATTAAGCCAAGAAAATAAATGCCAGAGATCGCAAGGAACCCCGTTCCCCCGGACAAGGGTCTCCCCTTTGTCCCCTACTCCCGCCATAGATACACAGATCGCGACGGTAATGCGAGATAGCATACATTCCTTCACTTGAATTTTATTTGATATTGAAACTACTCGAAAACTCCAATAACTCTCGCGGACTCCAAATCGACCAGAAAAACAACTCCAAAATACAAGCAAAGAAAGTATTCATCCAGATTCAAAGGCAACCACATTTCAGTAAGAATCACCCCGATGCCCCGAACACTATTGCTGTTGCCTCCGCCGCGGCTGCCTCTCCGTTCGGTCTCATGGCGTCACCGCAGCTCGGGTCATCCAGCTATTCCTCCTGGGTGAAATCAAACGTCGCCTCCGCAGCATTGACCAGGCATACAGAAGGGATGGGACGTGCATTCGAGCGATTAGGTCTGCATTGGGTGTTTCGCTCTTTTCACGCATGCACTGCTTGCAAATTCCTCTTCTCAAATGCTACTGCAAATAAACAGCTACAGGTCAACGAGAATATCTGGTTCCACATCAAACCCATGTATTCCTCGACCACTATATGTGCTGTAGTCCATACTTCATGAACATATACAGCAGTGCCAAGTAAACCGTTTTCGTCTCAGCTCACAGCAGTACCATACTACTTCTGCTGCTGCTGTACTCGTAGTATATTACCCCGTCCGCAAATAAATATCTTGCCTTTAGCACGTAGCAAGTGGCGCGGGTCGTGCTACACACCAACCCAACAACTCAAAAACGAGATACCCGCAAACAAAGATGTAAATATGTGAAATGCCGCAATCAGACGTGTTGCTGTAGTTGGGCACAAGGGTTCATCACATACACCTCTTCCTGCTGTACTCGTGTCGATGCTCAACCAGAGCCCTCGACCAGTCAACCATAAAACAGACAGACGTCATAGTCCTACAGCAGTACGTCTACAGAAAAACTTCAGTGAGGGAAGCTATACGTATTCGTATACGTATACGTCTGTTCATCTCATTTCATTTCCAGTATTCCCAAATAAATCTGAATCTCCAATGTTCGCAGATTCTCTCCTACTCTCAAATCGATACATAATCAAGTTAAAAACGAAAATCACCACAGCAGTCAATCAACAAAGCCAAACGTGCCTGGTGCGGACGTAAGTCCCTGCCGGTGGCGCCTCGATCCCTTCTCTTTTCTCCTCTCTCTTATGGCACCGCATCCCGAACAGATGATGATGCAGACTCCTCCCCCTGCGCCCATCTTCACGCTCTCCTTCGACTCCTTCCTCGGGGGCAACGTCCCCCCACTCAACCACCTGCGGGCGTGGTGCTTCAGCAGTCCAGGCGGATTCTGCCAGAACGCTTTCAGCGTCGCTCCCGCGGTCTCCACGTCTCCACCGTCCCTCCCGGCTCCAGCCGGCCAAACTCTCTCTTTCATATAAAAATATACGTTCTACATTTATGTCGCCAGCGCGCAGCGAACCCACAGGTTCAGGCAGATGCCTGGCTATCCCGGGGTGTTGCAGCAGCGACGGTTACGCGGCGGTCGACACGACGGCGGCGGTAACGGTGCTTACTGCATGCGCTTCATCGTCGCAACAAAAGTGCAGCAATCCTCTGACTGCCGACGTTGCTGACGGTGCTGCTGGAGCTGTGCTGCTGTCCCTGCAACTACTACTCTCCAGCGCCTTCGCCACCAGTGCCAAGCGATTCTACCAGGTCCGGCTCAAACTTGGCCCCGCTGGGATCGCGGCTGCTCTCCTGGTGCGGCATCTCCTCACTCTTCTCACACACACGTCCTTTCCTCCAGGACCTCTATTTTCTTCTTCATCTCCTCTATGGTCTTTTCACTCTCCACGCTGGCTTCTTGACTAGGCATGTCCTCGAAACTAGGCATGCCGAAGCAGGTTCCCACCTCTCTAGGTTGGCCTTGGCTACGCTTGCCAATAGAAGATCGCCGGACTCTCACTAGTGTGTTGATTGATCTCTAAAGGTATAGGCGCAGCTGGCGCGGGAACGCGTGGCTGACTCCAGACATGACACGGAACTCCTCCTATATTACATCCGAGCTGTCGAGTGACAGCTCATGCATCGTATGCAGATTATTATTCAACATGACGCGGGAATAAACCTCCCGTTTATCCCCCCGAATATCCGACTAAATATCCCTCTCCTATAATCCTATGTCAATATATGGAACTCCCTAATATTAGATGTAACGTCTCCGTGTTTCTGAGCACAATCAATACCTTCGAAATCGAGCGACGAATTCGTCTGATGCGGGCATGCCTCAAACGGTATGGTCCGGAACTGTACGATAGGACGAACGCACCGCTTAGTCTGAAAGTCCGGATGCTGAAGGCCGAGGTGATTGAGACCTTGCTGTACGGTTGCGTGACGTGGACCCTCAATGCGGACCACTTCGCCAAGCTTCGATCAGCCCACCACGAAGTCCTTCTGCGAGTCATTGGCTTCCAGCGCCGACTACGCACCGACCACACCACCCTCTCGTATGCGAAGGCGCTCAGGATAACACAATGCGAAAGTATCGAAACGACCATTCGTAAACGGCGACTCTTCTTTGCGGGGGCTGTGGTGCGGCAACACGAGGGGCGATTGCCCAGTCGGTTGATGTTCGGGACGATCGCTGGTGGGGGGAGCCCGAAACCAGGCGGGCAGCCCAAGACTTGGCCTAGGGCCATTGCTGAGGACCTTAGAGTGTTCAAAGCCACCGAGGGATCAACGGAAGACTCCCCCTTAGTCTTTGGAGTTGGGACCGCACTGTGGCCCACTGCAGCAAAACAGACGGGAAAGTGGTACCGGGGAATCCTCGAAGCAGCTGAACAGTTCATGGGCAGGTGGCACGAGGCTGAGGCAAAGCTGAGTAGACAGCGCCGTGCATCCGCTGCAGGTAGTGTTAGAGGGAATGGGGGGAGGGGTAACAGCAATAGGGGTAGAGGGAACACCGTACAAGTGTATGGGGACAGGGGGGGGAACAGGAGGAGTAGAAGGGAAACCGCGGTAGAAGAGAGTAGCAGAGAGACCGCAGATAGGGTAGCAAGGTACCAGGCCGACTAATAGGTTGGACGTTTCTTTGCTACTCGTACCGCCAACTGCTGCGGCCGTTCGGTATATGCATTTTGATTTTTTTCCCTTCTTATCCTTATGAAAGAAGTACTACATAGTGGGTGGGTGACGAGCGTATTTTGGCCCACTCTCTATTGCTCTTTTTACTTGGTTAAGTGTTCACCGGGATGCATAGTCCCCTTTTTCCTTCTCGTATCTTTCCCCTTGCACGTCCCTTTTGGCTCATGCTCGGGGTAAGTATGTATGTGTCTGAGCTTTGGCTTCCCATTTTATTTATTTATTTGGGATTCTTCTCCTTTTCTTTTTCTTTTCTTGTTCTTTTTCGGTTTGGTTTTTTTTCGTTGCTTCTCTTTCTTTTATGGTGTATTTTGGTTGCTGGCGTATGTATGTATGTTGTGTCGGCCGCACCTAGTGCGAAGGCATGGTATTGCGTAGGCTATTAAAGAATTACGGTGTGTATCTCTGTGTTGTAGTCTGTGACCACAGAGCTCGTATCTTTCTAGGGTGAAGAATCAGCACGGACACTGGGCTTGCTGGATGTCGACGAATAGAAGAACGGTTTAACGTGAAGAACACACACACACAGGGGCCAATGGTTGCTCTATGGGTGCTCTGCTGCCTCCTTCTGCTGTGGCCAGCAGATCAGGCCCTGAAAGGTTTGGACGTGAAAAATCGAGAGCATTTTGCATACCATTTTTCGGGGCGAAGAATGCCCGATCGGAGTCGTTGCTGTTACCGGATACTTGAGAGTTTCGGAAAATGAAAAAAAAACAAAAAAATGTGCTCAGGGTGATTGTTGCTCAGGGTTTGTCGAAGCCTCTCCGCATAAAAGACGTTGACGGCTATTTTTTCCCAGAGAGATGCTTAGGGTTACGGGCTGCAAAACAGGGTTTAACCCTGAGCGAAGAAGCTGCTCAGGGTAATGGTCATGGCACAGAGCACAGGTATTATAGGATGCCCTAACCGTCACACAAGCAGCCCGGGACTGACACTGACTCGCCGCCATAGCTTAGGGCGACAAGGTGTGCCATCTCCTCGAACCAGTCGTTGTTTGGTTCGTGATTTTGGAGGCGAGGAAGTACAGAGTAGCTTCGGCAATCTCAGCAGGCAAGGAGGTGGAGCATGCGTCATCTATCTATCTTTTGAAAAAAATATTGAAGACAATCGACCTAGCAACCTCACGCCGCGTGAAGGTGAGGAGGGCGGTGATGGCGTAGAAGGTACGCGAGGCGGATGACCACTCGCCAAAGCGTTGGGGCAACCGGGCGCACCACCTCCTCCACCGGTAGGCGGTTGGTTGTTGTGATGGGGCTACAAGTACTACTGCTGTAATCGCAGCAGGCGACGAAGTGAGCAGGAGCCGATCGATAAATAGAAGAAGCACATCATGCTGCACACGAAAACGAAGACACGCAACCTCTAGCGGGGTGGCGGCTTGGAGGACAGCGACGGTGGAGATCGTGTTATAGTGATGGAGGAGTGGGAGGGGCAGGTCGGGGCGAAAGGTGGTGGAATACGCGGCGGTCGACTGCACGATGATCGAAGCTTGCTGTGAAAAGTGGGGGAGCTTGAACGCAGGTCCACGTCATTTTATTCCTCCTCCCACCCTGAGCAATTGTTTTTCCGATTTTTTTTTTTTCCAAATCCTGGCAGCACCAACCATGAGCACCCACCCTGAGCACCCCACCCTGAGCGTTTTTTTTCTTTTCTTTTCTTTTTTTTTTTCCGAAACGCTCTACTATCCTACCCACGAGTGATGTACCCGATCCCGTTGGCCGTTTGCTGCGCGTGCTCATATAGCCAGGACGTGCGCAAGTTTCCGTTTGAGAAACGATCCTCCAGACGACACAACATTCAAAATTCAAAATTCGCATTTCATCACTGATCAACACCTGTGTCTTAGTGTTGGTAAGCAACTATAATAAGCAAGGCTTATCACAGTGACTGAGAATCGTGACGGGACGGGACGGAGCAGTTTTTTATTGTTTGGCGGGAAAACAAATTGACGACGGGATGGGACGGTAAAATTACGAGAAAAACAGTCGGCGGGACGGGACACCGGGTGCATAATTTCTCGACGGGACGGGACGGTAACAGGTGAACGGATTTTTTTTTTCACGGCGGGACGGGACGGTAAATATTTTTTCCTTTGGCGGGACGGGACGGTATTTTTTTTTTCCTCGGCGGGACGGGACGGTAATTATTTTTTTCCTCGGCGGGACGGAACGGTAAATATTTTCTCCCTCGGCGGGACGGGACGGTAAGTATTTTTTTCCTCGGCGGGACGGAACGGTACCTGCAGTTTTTCGTGACCGGACGGGACGGTATAGGAAAAACTCGACGTGACGGGAGTTATTCATTAAAACACCTATCCTATGTATTCCAGAACAACCGGGGAACAAAAAAAATGAACTTCCTTCACATTTCCACTAGTATACAGCCAGTATACTCGCACATTAAATCGGCACGGCGAACGCACACCACGAAGTACACGCCACGTTTTGCGTTGAGAAATACCACGTATCATGTTTCTACCGAAATAACCTCCCCAGCCGAAGCATTCTGGGGTCGTCCCGAGGCAGGTAACTTTGTGACCACCGTGCACTTGACGTTTTTCTTCCCGACCGGCGGCTCAAACTCCGAGAAGTATTGCCACACAGGCGACGTCTTCTGATTACTTCCCACCCCTGCCCCAAGCACTGTTTTGCGGTCCCAGCTGATGGCTGTTCTGATGTTTGTGCTTGCGATGTGTCGCTGGTGGGTGTGGAGGTGGAGGTGGTGGGTGATGGAGGTGGTGGCGGCGGTGGTGATGCTAGTGCCGCTGCTGGTTGATCGACCACGCCAGTGAGATAGGCATCCATGGCGTCCGTGCCGGCCACACCAGTATTGGTTGCCGTGAGTTGAGGGGTCTGTGTTTGTGCGTGGCAACTGGTGGCTGTGGCAGGTGTTGCGCGTGGAAATATTAAATATGAAGATTCATGAAAAAACAGAAACTAAAATTGAAAAAAAAAACAAAAAAATACCAGATATCAACTAAATTTTGTAATTTCGCAAGTTTGTAGTTACGAATTTTTCAACAATCGTACTTCGTGATTTGTGATTAATTTTTTTTTTTTTTTTTTTTTATCTTCACTTTTACTTTCCAGCCCACTCGTAGGAGGTTTTACCCTCGACGATCTTCTGGACAAGCCGTGGTCACAGGTGTCGTCCCTTCTCCCCCCCGGTACGTGCCTTTAGTTTTTATCGCTCATAGGGTTCAGCATTCCCACTGCTCGTCGATTTTCATCGAATGTACAGCTAACTCACGCTCTCGCGCTTTCCGCAAATAGTCAAGTTTATGCAAGAAAAAGTCCCTATGAGCATGCACTCGGTGAGACTCGAACTCACGAAATTGATCTTGATAGGCTCGCGGACCACCTACCAAGCCACCGGGGACGCCGGTTAATACTTTCAGTTAATTATGTAAATGAAAATACATCAACACCAGCACCACAGCTTCTGCCACAAAATAGAAAATGAAACTAATTTCTAATTTCATATTAGTGAAACTCGAAATTTCGTAATTTCGTATTTCGTGGTGGGCATGTGAACGAGAGCAGACGACCACCAGTGTATCTTGGACATGAAGAGGCAAGTTGTGTCGGCGGGAAGCGAGAAGGGACTATTCTGTATGTGACAGCGGTGTAGTTTTTTTTGGCGGGACGGGACGGTAAATTCACGGAGTCACGGCGGGACGGGACGGTAAATTGACGGAGTCACGGCGGGACGGGACGGTATATATACGGAGTCACGGCGGGACGGGACGGTAAAATTACGGAGTCACGGCGGGACGGGACGGTATTTTTACGGTGTCACGGCGGGACGGGACGGTAAATTTACGGAGTCACGGCGGGACGGGACGGTAATTTTCAACCGGAGAGATTTTCTCGGCGGGACGGGACGGTAATTGACGGCGGTCAGGGAATTTGTCGGCGGGACGGGACGGCGGTACGATTTTGACGGCGGTTTTACCGTCCCGTCCCGTCCCGTCCCGCCGTTACCGCCGTTACCGTCCCGCCGAAACTACCGTGATAAGCCTTGATATATGTATATATATATATTTTTTTTTTTTCGTCATCACTTTTACTTTCCAGCCCACTCGTAGGAGGTTTTACCCTCGACGATCTTCTGGACAAGCCGTGGTCACAGGTGTCGTCCCTTCTCCCCCCCGGTACGTGCCTTTAGTTTTTATCGCGCATAGGGTTCAGTATTCCCACTGCTCGTCGATTTTCATCGAATGTACAGCTAACTCACGCTCTCGCGCTTTCCGCTAATAAGCATGATTAATCACGTTTTTTGTGGGTTGCTTATTCGAAGCATAATCAAAGCATCGTAGCCGTGCTTATTTGTAAGCAAATAAGCATGCTTAATTAAGCAACCGAAATTAGTTGATTAAGCACGTTTTTTTTGCCTTTTCTGTGCTAGATAACTTCGTACTTTAGCGCCGCGGCACTGCTGTAAGCCTCTGTCAGCATGGCCCGCTCGTCGTCTCAACAATATGGATGAGGAGAGGTGACACACGCCGACCAAACAGCACCAGGAAACAAACGTCGTTGCAGGTCTGTGAGGCTGCCTGGTCAAGTAAACCGTTGTATGGGTTGACGTGCCAATATGACGGAAGGAGATGAGGTATTAATATATATAGTGGATGGCATGCAGACATGTAGAAGAGAAAAAACATACGAGGTGTGGGTGGATGATATCACATACATACCTGGTATGTTTTTCTTTCAAGTTTTTACCAAATCCATCAGCTGTGGGAGAAACCGGTTGAATGGCGATACTCCATATTGCAAGCTGAGAGCTGAGTGTGCGTGGTGCTTGATGCACTCACAAAAATATTTCCAGTACGTCGGCTGTGAGTCTAACCGTCCAACCGGATGAGTGTGTAAATTACAATTTTGAATTTCGAATTTTTCAGGGCGTTTGGCGGGTTATGACCCGACCCGCGGGTCGGGTCACGAGGTGTTCAAAATGTCACGGGTCGGGTCGGGTCGGGTCAGAAGGTGTTCGAAATCTCACGGGTCGGGTCGGGTCGGGTCGGGTAAAAGAGATTTTCAAATCTCACGGGTCGGGTCGGGTCGGGTCGGGTCAAGAGGTGATGCAAAGCTCACGGGTCGGGTCAGGTCATGACCCGCGAGAAACGGGTCACTCGCGGGTCGGCCCAACGTGACACGCGAGTTCTTTTCTGCTGACCCGCGGGTCGGACCCGCGCATCCGGCGCGCGGATCCGACACTCAAAGCACTTCCCGCTCGCTTACCCAAAGGCTTTTCTCGTACAAATACTCAATAATACTCCTTTGGTATCTTATTCACTCATTAAAACACTACCAAATCCATATGCGCATGCCCGCATCCATTTATACCCACTACAGCCAGGCCACATATCGCTTGTGGGCAAAAAACTGGATAAATAATTGTGTTTGAAGTGTCGACCCACGACAGGTCGGACCTGCGGGTCAAGATAAATAGTCTCACGGGTCAAGGTGACCCGAACCGCATGAAACCCGTGTCTCACGGGTCAGTCCGAAGGTGGCGGGTCGGGTCGAGTCGGGTCAGGAGGTTTTGAAATCTCGCGGGTCGGGTCGGGTCGAGTCAGGATATTTTCAAATCTCACGGGTCGGCTCGGGTCGAGTCGGATCAACAACTTTTTTAATCTCGCGGGTCGGGTCGGGTCGGGTCAAGAGGCTTTCAAAATCTCGCTCCGTGAGATTTGACCTGACCCGCGAAAAGCCCTGGAATTTTTGAATTTTATATGTTCACAAGAAAAGCCATATATATTGAACAGAGCAACTGCAGTACTCATTAAGGCGGACATGGGTACCCGAGTACCCGGGTTACCATACACTGTTCATGTGGTGGTCGATCTCATTGCCGCAATCACATCGGTCTCCCTACGAACAGCAGCAAAATCGAAAGGTTGGGACTTCTCGTGATTGGTCTATCTTCTGTGGTTCATCGTAAAGTAGGGCCATCTACGCTGTGGTAGAGGTATCGAGTGAGCTCGTCTGTGTACTCGTGTGTAGCGTGTTGTGGGAACGCAGGTAGGGGTATTCTCTATTGTCGGTTTGTAGTCTGCCGGGACGGGAGGCGAGAGTCTAGGGGCACAGCTGCTGCTGCTGCAGTTTATGTATGGATCAAGGTATACCCCAGTCTTGGGGCCTTCCGTATAGAACAATTGACGGGTACCGGTACCCGGGTACCCGAGGTACAAATACCCGCGATTCCGTGAGTTGTACCGGGACGGTTCCGGTTCCGACGGTTCCGAGTACCCGCCACCGGGTACCCGGTTCTCCGTCGGGCGGTGTGCAACTCTATCGTGTGCTGAACCCGGTGCTAAACGCCTTCCATTCCATTAGAAATTGCTAAATTGCACCGCATATAAGCAAATAAGCAAGCTTAATCAAGCAACTTCCGGTGAACTCGCTTAATCACAGAACTTGCTTAATAAGCAAATAAGCATGCTTAATCAAGCAACTTTTCCCCAGATAAGCAACAATCAAAGCAAGCCCTTTTTAAAGTTGCTTACCAACACTACTGTGTCTGTTATTCCCACGTATACTGCCTGTATGTCCCCGTACCGTACAGCAGTACGAATTAGACCATAACATCGTGTACATCAAGGCCCGACTTAGTGGTCACTTTTCGTCTAACCGAAGATTGCTGAAACCCCCAAAACGCCCAAAATTCGACAGGCAGCTTTTCTTATCCGATGGAGAGCGTCGACACCGAATAGTCGAGAGGGTCGTTTCCACTCTTAACCAACCTACCCAGCCTCGTAACACGTCTGGCATGGTTGAGTTTTTCACCACAACTGTCATGAATGCTGTTGAGAAAGAGGTGCCACCTCCACCACGTCGCCACCACCGAAACGGTTGGTGTGAGACCCCCGAAACGGTGGCCGCTTTCAAAGTAGCATGGACAGCGAGGGAGGATGCGAGACAGCTCTTGCGTGTCTACCCCCGAGATAGTACAGCGTGGAAGAAGTTGAGATCCGCTTGTGCGAATCTGCAGGAAGTGGTCGCCGCAGGAGTCAATGCGTATTTTGAAGAGTACCTCGCTGAAACCGAGAAATTCCTCGCGAGTTCCGATCAACGAGGGTTCTACAAGCACCTGAAGAGTACGGTAGGGTTGCAAGGTACGAAAGCGAGGAGTGAACAGTTTATCATGGACGAGGATGGCACGCTGTTGCGGGATCAAGCGCGAATTCGTGAAAGATGGGCGGGGCACTACCACAAACTATTGAACACGAAATCGCTGAAACTTGACCCCACGATCATCGACCTAGTGCCACCACGACCGCTGAAACTATCCCTTGGAAATGAACCATCCATTGACGAGATGATGGAAGCAGTGAAGGGTATGTCAAACTGGAAAGCCGTTGGACCAGATGGTCTCCCGGTCGAAGTACTGAAACTTGACCACCCCGCTTTCGTGCAGTATTTTCACAGTATCCTTGTTAACGTTTGGGTAACGGGCGAAGTCCCCCAGCAATGGAAAGATGCGATCATAAAAACCCTTCACAAAAAGAAGGATAGAACTGATTGTAACAACTACAGAGGTATTTCGCTTGTTGCTCACGGCAGTCAGAGGATTGCTGCACTTTTGTTGCGACGATGAAGCGCGTGCAGTAAGCACCGTTACCGCAGCCGTCGTGTCGACCGAGCGGAAAATGCCGTTTTAATGGACTGAATCCGAGAAGAATGCCGTTTTACCTGGCATTGGATTTTCGAGAGTTTTATTTGTTTGCAACAGAGAGGCTGGGGATTTGAGCATTTGACTGATTTGAAGATTTGAGTGTTGATTCAAGAATATTATTTTTGAGTTACAGATTGGATTTTTGACTTTCAGAGTGTGATTCGAGTTGATATTTTTATTGAGGTATATCATGCCCTGCGATGTCGTACATTTTCATGTACAGAGCTGAGGGGAATATTGCAAATGCACAGGAGCAGGGGGGATATGAGTATGGTCGTGTGTATTGAGTAGGGGGGATGTTGATTGTACTCAGATACACGACATATAAGATCCATGGTAGATTTGGGAGTTCCACGCTGGAAAGGGATTCCGGCAGTAGGGTATTAGGATATCGGGGTAATGTGTGCCCACCAATGCCACTCGTCAGGCGGAACCCTCTACTGCATGTGAGGCGAGTCAACTCGACAGCTCGGATATAATATATAAGAGGAGTTCCGTGTCATGTCTGGAGTCAGCCACGCGTTCCCGTTCCAGCTGCGCCTATACCTTTAGGGATCAATCAACAGGTACTTACACGCCTTGGTGTACCAACCAAGATGCTCACAATCATATCGCAATTTTCACGAAGGCATGCGGGCTCGCGTGCGTGCGGATGATGGTGAACACTCGGACTGGTTCAATGTAACCCAGGGGCTGCGGCAAGGCTGCGTACTATCGCCGTTACTGTTCAACGGGTTCTTCGCCGCTGCGATACACATCGTGCTGGTACGCCTCGGCATAGACGAAAGCATGGTGAGGAATTTGGTTCATCTCGAAGAGGACAGGGTTGTCGGAAAAGAGAAACCGTTGGCATGCGTGCAAAGGGCTGTGTGGGGCATGTTGTATGCAGACGACGCAGGAATAGTCTCGAAGTCGGCGGAAGGCCTTGCAAGAATGATGACAGTCATCGTGACTGTCTTCGAAGCAGTAGGTCTCACGGTATCCGAGAAGAAGACAGAGACGATGCTCCTACGAACACTGGATCAGACGTTTACCACCTCACCGCTCGCGATCGAAGCTGCAGGCCAAAAGTATAAACAGACGACCCAGTTTTTATACCTAGGAGGCATTATCCACGAGAACGCTGGCCTCTCCTTCGAAATCGAGCGACGAATCCGTCTGATGCGGGCATGCCTCAAACGGTATATCCCGGAACTGTACGATAGGACGAACGCACCGCTTAGTCTGAAAGTCCGGATGCTGAAGGCCGAGGTGATTGAGACCTTGCTGTACGGTTGCGTGACGTGGACCCTCAATGCGGACCACTTCGCCAAGCTTCGATCTGCCCACCACGAAGTCCTTCTGCGAGTCATTGGCTTCCAGCGCCGACTACGCACCGACCACACCACCCTCTCGTATGCGAAGGCGCTCAGGATAACACAATGCGAAAGTATCGAAACGACCATTCGTAAACGCGACTCTTCTTTGCGGGGGCTCTGGTGCGGCATCACGAGGGGCGATTGCCCAGTCGGTTGATGTTCCGGACGATCGCTGGTGGGGGGAGCCCGAAACCAGGCGGGCAGCCCAAGACTTGGCCCAGGGCCATTGCTGAGGACCTTAGAGTGTTCAAAGCCACCGAGGGATCAACAGAAGACTCACCCTTAGTCTTTGGAGTTGGGACCGCACTGTGGCCCACTGCAGCAAAACAGACGGGAAAGTGGTACCGGGGAATCCTCGAAGCAGCTGAACAGTTCATGGGCAGGTGGCACGAGGCTGAGGCAAAGCTGAGTAGACAGCGCCGTGCATCCGCTGCGGGTAGTGTTAGAGGGAATGGGGGGAGGGGTAACAGCAAGATGGGTAGAAGGAACACCGTACAAGTGTATGGGGGCAGGGGGGAACAGGAGGAGTAGAAGGGAAACCGCGGTAGAAGAGAGTAGCAGAGAGACCGCAGATAGGGTAGCAAGGTACCAGGCCGACTAATAGGTTGGACGTTTCTTTGTTACTCGTACCGCCAACTGCTGCGGCCGTTCGGTATGTATTGGCTTGGTGCTTTGATTTTTTTTCCATGACTTAACTTTTTCCTATATTTTTCTCTGCTTATCCTTATGAAAGAAGTGCTACATAGTGGGTGGGTGACGAGCGTATTTTGGCCCACTCATTATTGCTCTTTTTACTTTGATAAGTGCTCACCGGGATGTATAGTCCCCCTTTTCCTTCTCGTTTCTTCTCCCTTGCACGTCCCTTTTGGCTCATGCTAGGGGTATGTATGTGTCTGAGCTTTGGCTTCCCATTTTATTTATTTATTTGGGATTCTTCTCCTTTTCTTTTTCTTTTTCTTTTTCGGTTTGGTTTCTTCGTTGCTTCTCTTTCTTTATGGTGTATTTTGGTTGCTGGCGTATGTATGTATGTTGTGTCGGCCGCACCTAGTGCGAAGGCATGGTATTGCGTAGGCTATTAATGCATTGCGGTGTGTTATCTCTGTGTCGTAGTCTGTGACCACAGAGCTCGTATCTTTCTAGGGTGAATAATCAACACGGACACTGGGCTTGCTGGATGTCGACGAGTAGAAGAACGGTTTAATGTGAAGATCACACACACGCGTATTCGTGTACCAGGTATACTTCATAGATCACAGGGTCTATTGCTATACGTGCCAGGGGTATGTAGCAGCAGCTGCTTGACGGCGAATTCTCGTGGACGACAAGATCGAACCGGTACCTGAAGGCGGCCAGTTTTTGGAGATGTCACAGGACGCCCTGGCCAGGGTTTTTGGGACGACGCTGCAGAGACAGAGAGGGGAGCAGCTTCATCAGTGAAAGCTTGCGCTCTGGGGGCGACGGCTACGACAGAGGGGTGAGTCCCGTTGGACTAGTACTACAGCAGCAGTAGTGCTGTTCGGCTGGCGTGGACGCCGCAGGTGACAACAACAGCAGTAGTCCACATAATTTTGTCCTGAGGTAGCAAGATGTACGAGTCCGAAAGATAGAGGACTTCGTTTTGTCTCTACAGAGTATTATCCCTGAAAAAGCTGAACCCGCCGCGTTTTTGACGACAGACTTGGAACAAAACACCGGGCCGGTCATCCGGTCATCGATTTACACACCAAGGATCTACCAGAGGGTAAATCCTTCAGGGCAAATATAAGCCTGATCTGTAGTATCCAGCTCATGTTGGCGGGTGAGAGCCGTGTAACCTGCCTGCTTGATCTACGAGTACGAAACGTTTCCTGTTTGGGATCTGTACTGTACAGATCTTCCCCAACATATCATAGCGGTGAGACCTAAATCATCTACTACTACAGGAGGTCGCGATATATCCCACTTATATTTTTTTTACTTTTTTAAAAGCACATGACGGCCACAAGCAGTAATAAGAAACTAAGGCGAGATTTATAACGTACTGAATTTATCGTAGAACGCGCTCTCTTTTCCAGGCTGAGCAGATTCCCTGTTTGTTAAAAGGTGGTTACTACCTCACTTGGAGTTACATGATGTGCACACAGATAATTTGCGCGAGTACAGTATGACATGAAAGGGACTTGAGAGGGTAAAGATATCGACAGAAAAAAATGACGATTATATAAAGTGATACCAGGTACATCGACAACGTCAACCAGCCCGGGTCGCTGAGGTAGGTGTGCGACACCTGTTTAGACTGGTGATACTGTGAGGATAACAGGGTGGGAGACAGATTGTATCTTGGCAGGTTTTCAAACTCTAGCTTCGACGCTTGGAAAGGTCTCAATGAAAACTCGAATTTTTGATTTTTACTATTGATACAGCCGTAGTATACGGCTTTACCGGCCCTCTGATATGAAACAGAAAAATTGGTTCAAAGCCATTGATACATTATTCATTTGAGAAGCATGTGCCTTGCACAAGCAAACTTCGGTATCTAGCATACCAGGTATCGAGTTTCTTACTTCTCGCTTTTTTTGGGTCAAGTTTCTTGTGGTGCTCTTTGCGAGGGGGGCGGTAGTGTCGATGCCACGGGGCCCCAAAAGCCCAAAGGGTTGTCGAACATCAATTGTGCGCGTCGGACGTATCGCGCATTTTTCAAAGTTGAATATCAATCATTACTACTTTTCTTCAGTCGTACTCACAGCTGACGTATTCGTTCCCCCCGAGCAAGTCTGAGTAGCCGAATAACCAACGACTACGCTGCGTGTCACAGCTCGTTTACGTATTCTTGTTATAGAAGACGGACGACAGCATCTCCAACAGCGAGTACACGAGTACCCGGGAGGCAAATGAAACGCGTTTCGTACCAAGTGCTACTCATATCCGTGAAAATTGTTTGGGAGACGGGTATTAGTCGCGAGTACCCGGGTAACCGGGTGCTAGATTTACACCTCTACTGCATGAAGCTTTTTTTCATGGACCAATACATATTGTATTAATAGTAAGCTAGCAACACGGCCGTGGTTTTCTGTAACCCGATATCCCGCATCCGGTAAATTGATAAACTATCGCTGCATTAGTATTGCCATCTCAGTCATCCGGGGGGGGAAATAGATACAGTTGACACGCTCCCGTACATGGACCAAACTACCTCTGCGACGGTCCCTGATGCCCACCTACCCCACCCCTCCCTCCTCCTTGCCTGCACACCCTTCCCTTCCCCTTTCCCTCCCTCCCCTTTTGGCTTCGCTGGAACGTTTCCAGAGGGTCATGGAGGCACCCGAGTTCAATGGAACTCTAACGCGCAAGAAGCCCTCTGGCGACGCCGAGAGTGTTTCTAAGTCAAATATGGACAGCCCGTCTACCAAAGAAAGCAAGACCTCATGGCTTATGTTTTGGCCTTGGCATGATTCATGTGTTTTATTGGCTTGCACGCACGTGGTTTTGCATTGTTTCGAATATGATGCAAGCAAAAACAATCTAAGTAATTATTCAACACGAACTACTTGACTCGGTTGGCGCAATCTCGGCTTCCATTGTGTTTGCCGTTCTGAGGTTTACTATGTGGATGGGGGGAGGGGGGGGGGCAACGGAGCACCGTTCCTACTCCTAATAGAGACACCTCTAACAATTGGGCGCTCATTACGTTGTTTCCATGTATTACATAAACATGTTTTGCTAATCCTATCCCCTTCCTGTTTGGCCGCCTGTGGATGGGGGGGAGGGTTACTGGGTTAGCGTTGGAGGGGGGGGGTTAGGCGTGGCGTACACAAAAGAATGACCTCTACGTATACCCTGAGTGCTCGGTTGACGTTGCGTCATTGCTTGCAATGATGAAGGTACACTGCTTGGCTCGGTGGATGTGTATTGGCTTGCAAGTCTTGTTAGTTTTTGTCCTGAGTGTTCTATCGGGGGGAGGAGGGGTGTAACTGATTTTGTCTTACGCGCACGAGGTTTGCATCAACTTGCGTACGGTACAAAACCAATGAAACCAACTATTTTCACATGAAATGGTTGTCTCGGTTGATGCGCTTTCGTCTTCCGATACCTTGTAGTTATGTTTATTGGTACGAGATTTCATGGCGGGGTCGCGGGTTACTGAGGGGAAGCGGGTGAAATTATACATAAATACACGAACAGTGTTGGTTTGTACGCTTGTCTGATGTATCAGCATTGTATCAAATTATGCAGTTGAACTGCTTGGATCAGTTGGTGTGTTTTCGTTTTGCAGGGTGGTGTATTTTCGCGGGCTAGATATATTTTTTTCATCGGGAGGGTGGGGGGATAAAAAAAAAACTACGAGGGACTTGGCTGAACGTAGCGTCATAGTTTTCCATGCTTCGGTTGTAGTAGGTATTTAAAGCATCACGGCGAGCCGCAAGGTTTATCTTAGTTATGAACACGGTCTCACTATACATGTGTGGGGGTTGCGGTTGTGACCACACTGTTGCAATTGGCTGGAATGATACACATAGTTCCTTGGTGAGTTCCTCGTGCGATATTTTGTCGCGGAAGTAACAGTCGTTCTGTTTTACATATACATTATCCTGTCATGTGACGACGAAAAACGCAGTGTCTGATAGTCTCGAGAAAAACACAAGTATTGATGCACGTTCGTTTTTTCCCCCCAACCTTACGTGTGTCAAAAGTAACATCAAGAGCGGAACATCAGTTAATGTGGTGCCGAATCGTTTGTTTCCTGCCTACTATGCTAAACACCGTCTTGACTACGGTCGAAAATACAAATAAATACAGAATCAAATTAAGGAGCGCGTACTTTCGTGAATTATTTTTTCTGCATCACAATTGAGTCCACACAAAGCGTCACAATTTTCGCACGGTACTCTCTCGGCAATTGTACGGAAGCCGAGCCATATCACAGAATGTCAGATCAGTCATCCCATACAATGTACTATCGACTCGTGCAGTAAACACAAACGGAGCGACAGAGTAACATATATCAATCACTAATATGAATCCACTCTACCTCATGCCCACCAGATGGGCATACAGAAGCTTACGAGGGGGGGGGGGGGGGGCAGTGGAATTAAAGGAGAGGCCTGTTGAATGTCGTATCTTTGGCACTGCCCCGCCAAATTTCTCCACTCTATCCCTCGATCCTCCTCCAGCCAATTGTATTGGCGACCACGGCGTTCGATCTGATTTCGAGGCAAGACCCGCTATATATTATACACGACGAAACGAAAAGTCGGCACCACAATTTAACCTTCGAATAAACAATACGGTCAAAATTACCCTCAAATAACAAGCGCCACATATTACTGCGAGGGTTCGGGGGAGGGGGAGGGGCACCCGAAAATTTACAAGCAAGGCAACGGCGACAAAATCAGGGGGGTTGAAAACACGACTGCACCGACCATCACAAACTTCCTCGGCGTTATGAGCGATAGTGGCGTCAACAAAAATATTCGTGCCCATCACCACCTACTGCTTATGGCCTCTGCCAGCCGAAACCTGACGACGCTGTTCTGACAGAATGGAACGCAGAGCACGTACCACCTCTTTTACCATGCGTTCACACGTACCGTTCGACCACGGCGTGTAAGCGACAGCAAAACGATGTTCGATGTGCAACGCGTCGCTCAACAAAGCAAGCACCCTGTTCTTGAAATGCGTGGCGGTATCACTCACCCACACACGCGGCACCCCCAAAGTCTTACACCAGGCTAGCAAATGCTTCGCTGTGACCTCGGCTGTACAAGCCTCGGCCGGTTCCAACGCCACGTCAAAATGTCTATCTCGCTGTGGGTACACTTCGGCTGTACAATCCCCTTCGGCATCTGGGGCCTCGACCTTAAACCTCCTACAGAGGGGGCTAATCTCGTGGGGCGGTCGGCACGTGTTTCCACAAACACCACCACGAAGTTGGACAAATCATCCATGATGACCAAAACATATCGGAAACCATCCTCATCAGGCAGGCCATCGCTACCTTCGGGCCCGCTGTGGCCAACATACAAAAAATCAAAGTGCACCACTTCTCCCGGAGCGGTACCATGCACCGTGTCTCCGTAGGGACGAGGAATGAGTGCACCTGCACGCGTGTCTACACAGTGCAAAACACTGGCGAACGAATTCGCGAACCTGAGAATCCATGTGAGGCCAAACACAATATTCCTTCAGGCGAAACAAAGTCGGCGCCACACCACGGTGACCAGCCGAGCGCATGTGCGCGCACACCATCAAACGAGTTTGAAGAGCAAGATCATCCGGCGGAATCCACAAGACGTCACGCACCCCAACACGCACACGAAACAAACCATCATCGGCCAAGGTAGCTTGACCGAAGGTTGTCGAAAATTCATGAACACCAACGCCGATACGAGCGACAGACCTTTGTTGCGAGGCACGAATCACATCCAATGCGGGAAGCGAATCGTCAGCATTACATGGGCTGTGCACGGCAACCGAACGAACAGGCACCGTAGGAACTTTGACCCAACGAGACAACAGATCCCCCCAACAGTTTCGATCGCCAGGGATGTGTTCGATTGCATAGCGGTATTGTCCTAAAACACCCTTCCAATTCTCTAGGCGTTGTGCCATGGTCTTTGTGACCGTCGTGACACACTTCTCCGGATTGAAAATGTACTGCAAGTTTCGATGATCAGTAAAGATATGAACACCACCCCAAAGCAGGTATTCGAGCCTCCGGAACGTATTAACGATCGCAAAACCTTCTTTGTCGACAGTCGCCCAGCGCAACTGCGAACCTGTGAACGAACCACTCAGAAATCCGAGAGGCTCGTGAGACATGCTTTCCAACGCCAATCCACTGCGAAATTCGTGTTCAGGCACTTGGGTGAGAAAACTACCCCAATGGAAATCAGAAGCGTCAGGAAACATCAAAACAACGCACCCGGGACGAGGATGATGAAGCGGCACTGCTTGCGCCACCAAACCCCGTGCGGCATTCCACGCCCGCACCCGATCCTCCGTCCACGCGGTATCCTTGATGACACGATTGCGCGCCACTCGCTTAGTCCGACGTGTAGCCCCAACAAGGAGCTCCTCCAAAAAATCACGTAACGGTGCTACCGTTTCCGCTAAACGTGGTAACGATGTACGCAACCAGTTGACAGCCTGCAAGAATTGCATTAGTTCTCCAGCGTTTTCGGGACGACGCATTTCACTTAAACCTTGCACTCGAGCGGGGTCATGGGACACGACACCATTGGAATACACCTTACCACACCAGACCAGTTCACGAGAGAAGAAGGTACACTTGTGGGCGGCGACAAACAGTCCAACATTCTCCAGGCGTTCAAGAATGTCATCAAGCAGCTGCAGAAGAGCTTCTTCGGTGTCTGCGAAAAAGAAAACGTCATCGACCCAAACTTTGCAATCCAAACCACGCAACACTTCAGTCATGACACCTTGGAAATAAGAAGTCGCATTCAAAACACCTTGGGGAACACGGGTAGGCGTGAACAAACCGTCGCTTGTCGCCATGGTGAAGACGTCTTGCGCCTCCGGAGCCAAAGGCATCTGCCAGTACCCTTGAAGTAGGTCCAGCTTGCCGAAGAAACGCGCCCCCAGCAGATCTCCCATGTCTTCATGGTTGGGCATGACGCCCGGGGACTTCTCCACCTGTGCGTTCACCGCCGAGTAGTCGCTCACCAAACGGAAAGAGTCCTTCTTGGGCACCGCCATCGCCGGACTCGCCCACACCGCCTGGATGTTGTGGTAGACAAAGCCAAAAAAAACACCAAAGCAGCAATGCACTTCGAGAGCCAGTCCCTTTTCGTCGGTTCGTACCGACGTGGCGTTGCCTTGACAGGCTTCGCCTGTTGCTTCAGCTGCACTCGCATCGGCTCCACTTGCGCTGGCGGATCACCACACAGCGCACGGCGAAAAGCACCCACGCGACGAGCCAAAATTTCGCGCAAACGGGTTTTGCTCCGCCGACGCTTAATCCACTCTGCTCTGCCTGCTGCACGCTGTCCTCCAACGCCCGTTCTCGGGCCGTCCGCTCCGCCTCCGGATCCATGAACATGTCTGGCCCCCGGTCGACCAAATGTTCCACCGCCTTGTCCTCCGGAGCATCCACCGTAGCCTCGGTCTGAAAAGCACGCACGGAAACCGTCACTCTGCGCGCCGCAAGGTAACTCGGAGTCTCCACACCGGTCGATACCGGCACTGCGCGAGGGCGAAGCTTCTCCAGAGCTTCACGGTAGACGTCGATGCCAAGAGCTTTCATGGTAGCCATGCCAAACAGAACGACGTTATCTGTACCAGGCATGACCGCGAAAGTGATGGGCTCCAATTTCACCGCTCCCCACGGCGTCCGTACACTCACGGCAATCGGCACCGTTTTGTGCGTGACCATCACTGAAACACCCGTAGCGGTTTTCGCCTGCTGCGGGCCATTTTCGAACGGAATTTGCAGATCGGCGCCGCCGAAATGCGAAGACAGCTGCTGAAGTAAGCCGACACCGATGGACGTGAGCGCCGACCCCGAATCAAGGATCACACGCGCCATCAGCGAACCAACCGACCCTGGCAAAGAGAGATCAGCGCGTAAACACTCAGCGCTGCGATCGACAGGCACTTCACCTGCCGTTGAACTCTGGTCGGTACCAAGAGTCACCTGACGCCATGGCTGCCCTCCTACAGCCGGCGCCGAAGAAATAGAATCGGCGGTCCACCCCGACCAAGACGTCGAATATACAGACGGTTCCGGCGCTACCGCCCCTGCAGCAGCACCAGACACTGACTCCGCCCGCTCGGTGGATGGCGAAGTTCTCGCTCCAGCAGCACCCACCGATGTTCCAGCTCCTCCAACGTATACAGCTCGGCCGGCAACAGACGAACCAGATCCCGACCCAGCGGCTCCTGCCGCTGGCGCACCAGAAGTTGAAGAAGCAACAGCAGAAGTTCCACCGCCCGCTGTCAATTGATTGCCACCACGGCCACCGCGCCCGCGTCCATGGTTGAATCTGCCCCGGCCGCCATTGCGGCCCCCGCGATACCCTGACGACCCCCGCGCCCACCACTGCTGGGAGCTGTGCCGCCACCGCGAGCTTTTGGGCAATCAGAAACATAATGGTTGGGATCACCACACTCGAAACAGACGCGAACAAACGACTTTTTCGCGGACTGCTGCTGTTTCGGTTTCTGCTGCTGTTGGCGTCGCGGTTCAGCTGCCCCTGCAGCATCTTTCCGACCATACGCCTCGATGAATTTCCACTGTTCTGCAGCAGAAAAAATTTGGTCCATGACCAATGCCGGGTCCTTCTTCCACCCTGCAGCGTACGTTAGCTGACCTTTTACGTACTTTTTGAACTCGGACGGCCATAAGCCATCCACCAACGCCATGCTCACAAATTCCGCCGGTCCGGGCAACCACGAACGGTCCTGCGCGCGGTACATGGCATGCACCGCGTGATTCTCCGCAAAATACTTTTCCATAGCGGAGTTTACCATCATCGCGCGGTCTTTGACGGATGTTTCACCGCCCTGCTTTTCATCGCGCCTCATTGAGAGAACGCGACGCAAGTCCGCTGCCGCCCGCGAGGTGTCAAATCTGTTGCTGGTGGTTGTGTAACCAGCGTGCTGCCTAACAGCGTCCAACAACTCCGAGGCGGTCATCGTAGTCTGATGCTTGTAAAATCCCTCAAAACACCGATGAATGTAATTGGGGATAAGCTGGCCCATGCTCACTTTGGAGTGCTGAACCACCCCCTGAGCGTTGGCGAGCTGCAGCCGTTCCTCATAATCGAGGTACGCTGCGTAAAAAACACGAGAGGCCTGCTCGGTCCACACCTCTCCGTATTTCGGTGGAGTCAGAGACTCCCCTACCACCAGCGGCGTGCTTGCCGTGTGCGCCATAATCCACAGCAGTCCACCTGGACTCTACTGTAATAACGGAGAAACTGCCGCCTGACCTGTGCGTCCTCCAGCTCCCGGAGCGTCCTCCCCTGCTGTGCGCTTCAAGCCGTTTCGATCCGTCCAACGGGCCAACTGCCTTCCCAGCTGTGACCCAATACTCCGCAGCCGAAAACTCCTCCAACAGAAGTTCCGCGAATATCTAGATATTATGGCCTCTGCCAGATGATATCAGCAAGAGGGCTTCCAGCGAGGGACTCCACCAGTCTCGCTGGCCTCGCACTCAGTAAGTCTTGTTCTTAGAGCTAGTATTATCACGGAGTGATCCTCATCGGACCACGAGCCAGGTGGCTAGGGGACATCACACAGGATCCCCGGCCACTGCTCCACTCACACATGCGATTACACTGAAACCTCCACGGCTTGGTATCTTTTGGCTACATGCTGTACACGACGACAAATATTAACCAGATCGAAGACAGGTAGTCCGTTTTGTCGTCGACAACGACTTCTCCAGTGCCGGCCGCAATTTCCACCGCCGCGGCATTGGTCATGCCTTCATCAGCCTCCGAATCGGTAACCCGGCCAATACCCGGTGCCATTTGGCGCAACAACAATTGCAGACCCGACTTCTTAATAGAGGGTGGCGGCTTGACGCCACACTTCAAAATGTACTCCCGAATGTGAGCAACAGTCAAAATTTGACAGGACGAACCTCTGTACCATGGTCAGACCAAGGTTCGTAGCTACCGGCGCCAGAAAGCTCTTGCGCCCCTGACATTTTGCCTTAACTCCTTCGGCCACTCGTGCAATGACCTACCTTTCCGCGGGGAGCCTGTCGATAATTGCTTCCGCCAGTTGGGCATGGCTCTGTATCACAATAGGACAACATATACCTGGTACAAAAAGAGAAAATACATTAACAGCGCAGTTGAATACCCCGACTTTCTGTGAACGAGTTGTCGTGGCTGTAAAAAGCTATGTCAACCGGAGCGCAAAGTGTCAGCAAACAAACATATTTCTGTGCAGTCGTCACAAGCCGTAGTCTAAGTATTCACAAAAAAGACGTAATCACGTCGTCTACCGTAATAATGATAGTCAACGCCACGCCAGGAGTAAAACAATGGGGCGCCTTTGCAGCGAAAACGACACTAATATAGAGAAAAACAACGGACTCTTCTTGACGAAAAAAGCCCCGGCGACACAGCAGACGCCCCCTACCCACCTCCTGCCCCTTCAAATTGTTGGGGTAAACGCCACGGGGTCAAGTGGGGATGTCGTAGCAGGAAGGGAAATGGAGCCGTTTCCGATGCAAGAAAAGAGGGGTGATATGCATAGAAATGTTGACATGCCCTGATACATGTTGATACATGCTTCACGCATCACCAAAACTATGGTAACGGACGAGTTTGAGTGGTCATCACTACTGCTCGGTAGTAGTAGTAGTAACGTCGTTTCGGATCGTCACAGCTATGCCGGTTTCAGTCTTGAACGCAGGACAACGGCTCTATCGTGAGTCCCCCGGTTGCTCGCGACACCGCGGCCGTTCCACGGTCACTCCACTCGGAAGCCTTCCGTGTCCCCGCCGAAGAAATTGGCGAACGGGGGGCGTAGGAAGGCGCCTTCCCGGCGGGGCGGGTCGCTCTCCCCGGCATGGCCGAGTATGGAAACATAAACGGAACTCACAGAACAATACAGGAACAAGCGCGATATGAACCAACATGTCTATTGTCGTACGTACTGATGTAGTACATGGTGGGTGAGTTGGTGCGTGGGTGTGTGTGGGTTGGTTAGTATGTGGGCGAGTGGGTTCGTGGCTTTGGGTAGTTGCCGTGTTTTTACTGTTTCGTTTACTCCACTTGTGCTTCCACCACTGGACCATGGTGCTGCTACGTACGAACTGGACACTCGTCTACTGCTGCACCTACTGCTGTACTGCTGTAGCACATGGCGGGTGGGTGGATGAGTTGGTAGGTGGATGGGTTGGTGGGTAAATGGATCGATGGGTTAATCGGTGGGTGGGTGGGTGAGTGGATTGGTGAAGGGGTGAGTGGCTTCGTGAATATGGGTGGCGGCCGTGCGATTTTTTTTGTATTTGTGTTTTGTCCGCTGGATGTGCTGCCACCATACCCGACCCGCTGGCATATTGCAGCATACCACTACGCGTAGTGCTTCCAAACTACGCCCCGACCGCATGGTAAATGCCCCGGGCCGCCTTTTCACGCTCGGAATATCACAAGCTCGAAAGAAAGTCACGCCCCCTGAGGCGTCGACTATCGTATTACGGTACCTTCGTATGCGCGTTCCCCTCTCGATCATCCGGACCGGCTTCCGACGCTTTGGCCTCCGTCTCCGGTTCCCAACCATCCGAAGGGGCGCCCTGCAGTTCGGCAAGAGCTGCACGTACTCTTCTCCCTCTCATCCTTACTCATCGTCGTGGATAATTATGGTATCTGCAAGGAAACACATCAAGAGGTAGCGAAGGGGTTGCTTCTCCGCTAATGAGAATATAGAGGCTTTTCGACGTACGTTAGCCAATCGTAGAGGTTGCGGTTGGCATGCCCCCCGTAAGGATAAGACTTTGTAACCTACGACGTCGCGCCCAGTCCGTCGATGGTAAAACGAGTACCGGATCACGGATTGCGTATCACGACTAACCTCTGACCCCGCGGTCCTCGCTGACCCCGTCGTCCCCGCCGTCCTGTTGAACTATGCACTTCGCTTCGTCGGTTTCTGCAGCGTCCTGTGATCACAGTGGGAACGACATTTAGGGAGTTTATCTTTATTTGACAAAACGGCTTGCAACGTTATCTGCAGGCGCGGATCAATGGGTCTTGACTCCACCATAAACCAAACCTTGCGCACCCTGGACAGATCATCGATTCCCAGTTGATGATCTACTGTATGTAGTTCTTTCAAGGCAGATCTATTCTCAATCTTGTAATATCTACCTCATATAGCTGGGCCCGAGCTATAAATTCTGTGCGAGGGGAGTAGCGCATGTTTCCTGGGTTAGATATGTGCAATGCAGATCCTGCAAAACCTATCACGACGGCAGATGAGGAACTCGATGAACTACTGCTGTAGATAGATCATGATCAGTCCGAGGTGTGAAAAGTTGCACTCGACCCATCGATACACGAGACCCACCGTCTCCAAACGCACGTCACTAGAACGATGAGCCGACCTCCTTTTTTTGCTTCCCCCCCGTGTGGACTCATTCCATCCACACACAGTCATTGGTCACTCCGTCGTTCCGCGCCCAAGGTTATCTCCAGGCCGGTATTTAGGACATCTGTGATACCCACTTACAATTAGTCGGCCGAGTCGTGGTTCCACATACGGTTAACGACACGCAGTTGCAACATCGCGCGAAAAAGTATGTACATTAACGAACCACCACAACCTCGAAGTGCCCTTGAGCTGCTGCTGTGGTTTGATTTCTTCCGTAGAGGCAGAAGGATGACAGCCTACATCTCATCAGTACGTACATATCTGGTACTCGTCCGAACTCGCACGAGTTTTGCTCGGTGCTGGTGAGTTTGTACTGCTGTTGTAGTTGAACATGCCGTAAGTTACGATTTTGAACATCATGACTAATTTTGAGGACAACGTCTACGTCTTGGTTACAGTCGTTCGCCGAAAAAATGGTTGGAGAACATCCAGCAGTAGGCTGGCTGTCATATCCAAGAAGAAACGGCGAACGGGAACGTCAAATGGACGAGTGCGGTGGCCTGGCGTCCAAACGAAGTTGATTCATGGCCTTGCGGCCGACGTAGCATTTTTCGATTTTCTTCGCTCACCTCAAACGGTATCCACGAATTCTTCGTGGATGACGTCGCCGACATGGTGCTGGATGGTTCCTGACTCTTTGTGGGCGCTGCGGTGGCCTGCTGCGCTGTCGCCGGTGCCATATGTGTGCAGCCTTAAGGGACTTCCCAAAATCCCAGAGGCGTGTTTTTTTTACACGTACCTCGCTGAAAGCATGGGGGAGAGGCAGTGTATTTCCTTGTGGGGGGAAGTTTTACTTATTATTAGTATGTTCCCCACGAAAAAAAAGTGGTCCCCAGCTGCACCTGTAACCTTTTGAACCTTCGTGTCCCGAGTTCGAGCCCAGCCACGTTCATTCACCTTTTTTTTTTTGCTCGTCTTTTCCTATTTTTCCTGTTTTTGTATACTATATGTATATGTATACGTATATTTGTCAAATTTTCGTACTTTTGCCAACTTTTCTCTTCGCACGAGCACTTTTAGGCAAAACACTAAGTACACGGACACAGGAAGCTCTGCCGGACACATTGGTCTAGGTCTCGGCGCGATCCGTGCACTCTGAAGCACGTAGCGGGCGCTCAAAGTTTTTTTTTTCGGCGGGAGTGGATAAGACGATTTCCCTGGTTTCAGTAAGAAGAGGCCTTATTTTGTACGTACGTATCGGTACAAATACATTACGTGCTGCCTGTTTTCTCTCCTAGGCTTACCAGGTAAACAACATACAACATGCACAGATCCCAACGTTCCAACGCTGCCGCCCCCCCGCCCACCCCCCGCCGTGCGTGTACGACTCACCCATATGCGCAGTGTTGCTGTGGTTGGTTGCGTTAGTCGGAGCCTGCAGTCCGCATTCCACCATCTGCCATGTACTTTTTGATCCGTATATACCCAGGATGACGTATATATCCCTCTGTACATTTTTTGTGTTGCACATAGCACGGACCACCGCCTGGAGAAGAACAGTAGCCACAGCAGTGCACAGAGCGTGCTTACCTCCAGCTTCCTACAGCACCACAACCCTGTTGCCCTGCTGCCCAGCTGCAGCAACAGTGGGCACACCTTGCGCGCATGGGTGATCATACTGCGGCTATCACAGTTGGTTTATTCGATCGATCACTTGACCACGCCACGAACACACCAACCAGCATCACACACCTCTCTCCCTGCTTCAGAATCTTCTGCTTATTGCTGTGTGTGATCCAACATTGCCACTGCTCCAGCTGCGCTCAGCACAGTGCGCCAACAGCAGCAGCAGGCAGACTATGCGCATGTGGAAGATCCACGCTGCAAGCTCAGTACTACTGTACAGTAGTTCGTTGTTGTTGTCATCGGCGTTGGCCGATGCACGCGTACCTTCCGCAGTGTGTGACCCATTATCCGCGGATCGATGTATTCGTCGTCTCGAGTACAAAAAAAACAAATCGTTCGTACTGCTGTACAACAAGTTATTCGTACAGCAGCGTTCGTACGAAACATACTTACAGCAGTAGTTCTGATTGCTGTGTGTCCTACATTGCTGACCGATAGATCCTAGAGCCAGCTGAATGGGGGTCAGTACACGTACGTTCCTCCCGTGGCATTCTACAGCAGCAGTACTGCTGTATATGCAGTCGTATCTGTACAAGCTACTCTACTGCAGTAGGAGATCGTGCAAAGTGTTTTAGATTGCGTAAAAAACACGACGTCCCAGTTGTACGAGCACCACTACTGTTCTAGCGTAGATGTTTATGCTTCGCGCGATAAAATTTTCGTTTCCGTGGTTCGACTCGCACCATCCTCGCTTTTTTTTTTTTAATTCACTTTTTTATTTTTATTTTATTCATCACTTTTACTTTTTCCAGCCCAACTCGTAGGAGGTTTTACCCTCAGCGATCTTCTGGACAAGCCGTGGTCACAGGTGTTGTCCTTTCTCCCCCCCGGTACGTGCCTTTATTTTCTGTCGCGCCTAGTGTCCAGCATTCCCACTGCTCGTCGATTTTCATCGAAAACGTAGCTAACTCACGCTCTCGCGCTTTCTGCTCAATTTTTTATGCAAGAAAAAGTCCGTACGAGCATGCACTCGGTGAGACTTGAACCCACGAAATTGATCTTGATAGGCACGCAGACCACCTACCAAGCCACCGGGGACGCCGGCATGGAGGCGTTGTTGACTTTTTTCGTGCCAGGAATATACAACATGTTACAGCAGTACTATTAATAATACATACATACATTCATCCACACCTTGCTTTTCTGAGCGTATAATATGATATACTGCTGTAATATAAGTTGTGTGTGTTTATTATTTCCCACTTCTGCCTTTTTTTTTTACTACCAGTACATTCATCCATCACCTTGCTTTTCTGAACGTATAATATAATATACCTGGTACAAGTTATACTTGTGTGTTTTTTGCCCACAGGGTAAAGAGTTTGGGCGCGCTTATGTGTGGCGTGCGTTCACACCTCAACATTTCACAGCTACTCCGAATACTTGGGAGTAAACCAAAGTATGTTCGAGAAAATACTGCTATTATTATCCTATTACGGGGAACCATACTTAGGACCTACGGTACACACAAAACCCATATATTTACCTATTTTTACTGACAATATTTGGCCCTGTTTACTATGGACCCCCGTAATAGGTACTTCGTACACTCGTATTTCGGGGTTTTTGTACTCGAGATACTGCGAGTACTCGCAGTATTTTTAAGGTTCTGTCGATACTACTTCGTATACTTTCGGGCTCGCACTAATGCGGGGCTCGCTACTGCTGCTGGCGTGGATACCCCCTGTTGTGCCCGAAGTGTCTCGGGGTTTTGTACCGCGGGTACTACCTCCTGTTGCACCGCGTCGACAAGTCTCAGGCCCAGCGTTCGGCACAAAACACGCCCAGATAGTCCCACACGAGTGGGAGTTGGAGCAAACCGCTTTCTTTCGCTCGAGACAACTTGAGTCTGGCAGTATTTCGAGATACGCATTTGCGAGGAATATATGTGTACGTATATTTGTCAAATTTTCGTACTTTTGCCAACTTTTTTCTTCGTACAAAGCACGTTGCGACATAACACCAAATGCTCAGACACAGGAAGCCCGGCCGGACACACATTGGTCGAGGTCTCGGCGCGATACGTGCACTCTGGAGCGCGTGGCGGGCGCTCAAAGTTTTTTTTTCCGGCGGGAGTGGACAAGACGATTTCCCTGGTTTCAGTACGATAGGCCTTATTTTGTACGTACGTATCGGTACATATATACAAGCTGTCTGTTCTCTCCCATATAGCATTCATGAGCGGTGACGAGCACGCAGCTCAGATAAGTACCAGGTACACAACAGACAACATGCACAGATCCCCCATCGTTCCAACGCTGCCGCCCACACGCCGTGCTTGTTCGACACACCCATTTGCCCAGTGTCGCTGTGGTTGGTTGTGTTTGTCGGAGCCCGCCGTCCGCATTCCACCGTCTGTCATATATGTTTTGATCCTTTTTATGTACCCAGGCACAGGATGACGTATATCCCTGTACATGTTTCTTGTGTGTTGTTGCACGGAGCACGGACGCCTAGAGAACAATAGCCGCAACAGTGCACAGAGCGTGCTTACCTCCGGCTTCCTACAGCAGCACAACCTGCTGCCCAGCAGAAGCAGCAGTGGGCACACCTTGTGTGATAGAGTACCTTGGTTGGTAGTCAATGGACCAACCATCAGTAGGGGCCGTTAAATATTATTGTTCCAGTCGGGTCGTACCCCGTTTACCATTTGATATCTGTAGGTACACAGGCTAGTATATCTGTAGACATGTTATGGTTTTAGACCGTTTCAGGAGTTACGACGACTTGCGTTTTTGTATCAGCAGGGGACGCGTCATTTACGGCCCCTCCCCCATTTGTGGATTGCCACTCTTTCTCGCTCCTCTTCGGCGGTCCTACGTGTTGCCTCGGTCATCGCTCTCGACCGGAGGCTCAAAGCAATCAGTTTACCATCTACATACCTGGGAGACCTTCTCCCTAGCGTCAGAAGCACGCTATACCCCTCTGGGACACGTGCGAGCCCACGTCTCGACTCGGTTGGATCGTGGCCAGACTTGAGGTTGGTCTTATTATTTGTATATTTTAGGCATGTGTTGTAATCCTGTTCTATCCTGTATCTGAAGCGGACTGTCGACGGCTGATTTTTTTAAAATAGGCTCATGCCCGTGCTGCTTGCCTCATCCTGACCCAAGACCTCATGACCTATACGCTCCCGATCCATATCATGGTGTCCAATCCGAGACACGCGCTTGCACGCACTGGGGATCGTTCTACGCATCCCACTCTGTTTTGTTTTTTATTTTTGTGCGGGACCCTGAGATCTCTCTGGGTTTTATGCACACGAGGATACGTACAGCAGCAATACGTATAGCATGCGATACTTGCTGCTGTGCTGCTGTACTACAGCAGTATTAAAATAGCAGTCCTGCTGTTTTGTTTTTTATTTTTTCGTTTTGCCTCGAATGTTTTCGCTTTGTTTTTCGGGGGAGGCAACGGACACACTCAGGAGCATATAATGCCCTGGCGTGTGTCTTATCTCTTGGTTCTAACGGCTACCCTATCCAGTTCTGTTTGCCCCTTTGCACTTTGAGGCTTTGTTGGGATGGCACAGGTGGGAGTCCAAAGCTTGCAGCACACTCGTTAGGCCCCACCCTTTTCTTTCCACCGGCAGCGATAAAAATGAATGAAAAGCAAAAGCCCGAACGTGATGTGACCTGTGGTTTGTGCGGCCCCGAGTGTGCTCGCTTTAGTGACTCCCGGGCCGGGTATCCACTTGCCATCTGTCTGTCTGCGCGTCCGCTGCTGTCGCCGTACGCCACTCGTCGCTATCGCGACGCGTGGCTCTGCATTGCTGCGAACGCGGCACTTGCTCCACTTTCTCTGCTGTGGGCACTACCCACAAGTGCCTGCAGCAGGATGCACGGAAGAGCAAACCGCGACGCGTGGCTCTGCATTGCTGCGAACGCGGCACTTGCTCCACTTTCTCTGCTGTGGGCACTACCCACAAGTGCCTGCAGCAGGATGCACGGAAGAGCAAACCGCGACGCGTGGCTCTGCATTGCTGCGAACGCGGCACTTGCTCCACTTTCTCTGCTGTGGGCACTACCCACAAGTGCCTGCAGCAGGATTCACGGGGAGATACCTCTTGGTCTAAATGTACGATTATTTTTACAGAGTAGTTACTCTGTACCAGGTATGCATATATTTATGTTGTGCGAGCTACTATTAATACTAGTGCTGTAGATCGAGGTCAGGTCTCGAAATGTTGGTTGGTTGCGTTCGACGTGAACATAGTATCAAAGATCCAGCTCGTACGACGTATCTTTTGGGTCGAGTTGTGACGTATCAATACGACAGAAAAATGACTACGATATCAAGATCCTACAGATATCTTGCTTTCCAGCGGTAAAAGTGACAAGTAGGAGCGACCTACTTTGTCAAAGTTGTTGTCGTTGTTCTCACATTTAATTCATCGCCATAATAAAAAACAATGCAGTTCGTGGTCGCAGGACATGAGAATACCTGGGACCTCGGTAAGGCACTTGTTAATTATTACTCAAGTATACAGCAGTATAGACCCACCAATAAGAACCTGATGGAAACAAGAAGCTCACTGTTTCAAGGACGCCAAGAAATTGCATCGAGATGATGCGCTCCGCGGAAGTTACGTCTTCTTCAATAAATAGTATTATACCCGGTACCTGGTACCTGGTACGTGTTGTTTGTCGCTGTTGGACCTGTTTGTTTTATTATGTATTTCCTCTTGTTTTCGCGCTATACCTTTATGCCCTCATCTGCCATGGTGTCAGAAAGGAGAGATAGGCCAGTGCCTCGTGGAAAGCGAATGGTTTCGTCAACTAAGCTTACACGGGGTCTGCGCCTATCCTACCTATCTGGCATGCGTTTTGTGTTTATTGGAGATGGGTCTGTGCCTTGTGGGGACATAATTTTGGTCTTGAACCGAGCCTCCACAAGGTCTGTGCCTGTCCGCCTTGCACCTGTTGTTGAGATGGGTCTGTGCCTTGTGGGGACATGGCTATGGTCTTGAACCGAGCCTCCACAGGGTCTGTGCCTGTCCTACCTGTACCTTTATAATATTTTACGTCTGCGCCTATCCTACCTATCTGGCATGCGTTTTGTTTTTATTGGAGATGGGTCTGTGCCTTGTGGGGACATAGTTATGGTCTTGAACCGAGCCTCCACAAGGTCTGTGCCTGTCCTCCTTGCACCTGTTGTTGAGATGGGTCTGTGCCTTGTGGGGACATGGCTATGGTCTTGAACCGAGCCTCCACAGGGTCTGTGCCTGTCCTACCTATACCTGTTTATTATTGTATAGGAGAGATAGGTCTGTGCCTCGTGGAAGTGGTGCCGTGTCTTTACCCGTCGCGGGAGACAGAAACGAACTTCCACGAGGTCTGCGCCTGTCCTACTTACACGGTCTGTTAGTATGCTCTCTACAATTATACTTCTTTTATTCAGGACAAAAATATTTTCCCTTTTTATTTGTAATTTTTAGGTGCACCTATCCATTTCGTGTGCCCGAAGACGGAGAATAAATAACTCTCTCTATTTCCAGTACGAAATAATTAAATTGAAATTGGGGTCAATTTAGTTCTATGCATTTCCCACCTGGATTATAATTACTTGTCGATTCGTTTATACATTGTTGGTGTGTTATGCTGCTCTGCTGCTGGTTGCACTGATTTCCGCGTGTATCGGTGCTGATATTCGCGCTTATCTCGTTATGCGGCTCTGCTGCTGGTTGCACTATTTTGCCCGCTTTCATCGGTACTGACATTTTCATCGTTTTTATGTTCCGTCATCGCAACATGTTTCTGCAATGACGGGCGAGCGGGAGTGGCGGCCGCATGCATTAATAATTTTCCTGATTCATCTTGTGGGTGCACGCATATTGTATGGTTTGTCTCAGCTTGGGAGGACCGTTGTTGCTGTCTCCATTAGGCAGAGAGATAGCAACAAGGTCTCTGGAATACTGAAACGTTCGGCTAATATACCCCGCCGCTTCCAGCATGCTGTGCGGGCAGCTAAAGATGAGCACTCTCGTATTACCGCGTATATTAATGTGCTTACCAGCTGTTAATTTGCCGACGTTCCCGTGTTCCACTGTTCGCGTTCTTTGTCTTATCTTGACATTCGCTTGCCATGCCTGTCTTCATCTCCGCTGCTGTCGCGATGGCGCGACGCGTGACTCTGCGTCGCTGCGAACGCGGCATCTCTTGTTTTATGCTCTGTGTTTGTTTTTTTTGTCGTTTGTGTGTCTGTTTAACTATTTGTCCATTCCTCGGATAGAGGTGGATGTCCAGAGTGGTTGGGGTCTGTCGTTTAGTTTTGTGTCGTTCATCCGTTTGTTTCTTTGGATGTCCAGAGTGGTTGGGGTCTGCGCCTATTGGGACCGTTGTTGCTGCCTCCCATGCTGAAGGGAGACGGCAACCAGGCCCCTCTAGGTGTGTGCCTTAGCCACGGGGCTTTTACCTGTTTGTCGTTTAGTTTTGTGTCGTTCGTCCGTTTGTTTCTTTGGATGTCCAGAGTGGTTGGGGTCTGCGCCTATTGGGACCGTTGTTGCTGCCTCCCATGCTGAAGGGAGACGGCAACCAGGCCCCTCTAGGTCTGTGCCTTAGCCACGGGGCTTTTATTTGTTTGTCGTTCAATTTTATGTCGTTCGTCCGTTTGTTTCTTTGCTCCTCTGTTTGTTCTTGTTTGTTCTATTCGCTTTTATTGTTTGTTTGGTCGTTTGTTTTGCTTGTGTATTTGTTTCTTGCGAACCCGCTTGCCCGTGCATCCGCTCGCACTGACTGTGACCTTTACTGACACCCGCACTCCGTCGCATGTGTCCCGCAGTTTGATGCCGTCCCGTGTGCGCTGTGCGTGCGTTTCCACTCTCGTTGACGGGGGGAGGGCGACGCGTTCGTCGGAAGCCTGCAACGGCATGAAGTCACCGAGATCAACCAAGTGGCTCAAATATCACCAACCCGATATCCTTCACGCGAAGGCACCGGAACGATACCCATCTGGGTCAGCCTTGCCCCTGTTTCCGTTAGGCAGTAGGTGTCGCTCTATGAAAATACTTTAATGGCGATCCCAGACGGCAGAATCAGGTGTACGATTGCAGAGACCGCTACTGGCGAATACGCTACAGCAACCAGAACTGGGAGGAGCTGACCAGCCGCGAGATGGAGCAGTTGAAGAGCGGAAGCGATTATCGAGCGTCAAGCGCAGTGGACCGCTTCCTCGCTTCCCATGCGCCGTTTCCTTTCTGTCTCGCTTGCCGGTATACCGTTCCCTCGCTTTTCCGCGCGTTGTTCCCTCTATACTCGGCGTACGCTATTGCCTCGCTTTCCCGTGTACCGCTCCCTTGCACCGATGTCTTGTCCGTGCGCCACTCCCTCACTTCGACGCCGTGCGTTGTCTCGCCCCGGAATCTTGCCCGTCCGCCGCTCGCTGCGCCGCTCCCTCGCTCCGGCACCTTGCGTTCCCTCGCTCCGGTATCTCGTCCGTCCATCGCTCGCTTGCGCCCGTGCGCTGCTTTCTTGCCCCGATGCCTTGATCGTACGAGGTACTGCCCAACGGCCAGAATTGGAAGGAATTGACCAGCCGCTATACGGAGCGGTCGAAGACCTAAAGCGATACTGTGCGTTCGCCGAGGAGGCGAAGATCTTCGACTTCTGCCCTTCGTTGTTTTGTGTTTTTGTATGAAACGGTGGGGGTCCTGCCCGCAACAGCTGGTCGTTTTGGCGTGAAACTGTTAGGTATAGACTTGTGGGGTGTTGGATGTACGTTGTGACTTCGTGAATGTTTGTGTGTTTGGGTTGGGAACAGGCGTACTCTTCCGTGAATGGTGGGGTTACAATTTCGTAGTTAAGTGATATGAGGAGCAGTTCCAGATCGGCAGCGATAATGAGCGTTCGCCGAGGACGCAAAAATCTCTGGTTCTGTTGTTCGAGGCTACGTGTTTTTGTGAGAGATTGAGAGGTACCTGCTTGTTACAGCCAGTCGGTCTGGCGTGGATTAGTTGGGTATTTTTTTTGTATGGGGGTTTGCTCTTCCGTGCCTGGTAGTGGGCTAACTTGTTTTGACGATTCGGCTTCCTCGTATGTTTTCACCCGATTTGGGGGACTCAATCAAATCCCATGGGTATTGACTTTTGACCCGTTCAGAGAACGCAGAGATGGCGGTTTAAGCTTAGGCGTTAGTGTACTGCGCTTATTCACTGTTGAAGAAGTGTGGTAGGATGACTATAAACCATTGATTATTGGTCAGGCAGTCAAACTCGCAGTGAAAAGGCGGGGGTGAGGGTTTTTATCGGGGATTTCCCTCTGATGGCCCCTGCGTTTTCTGTTTGTTTTCGCCTATCCCCGAGATCAATATTTTTGTATAGAGCCTTGCGGTTCCTTACCCTTGGTTATAGTCAAAGATTGCTATAGCATATTGCTCAGTTATTCGCATTATGCTAGGGGGGATGTTATGGTTTTAGACCGTTTCAGGAGTTACGACGACTTGCGTTTTTGTATCAGCAGGGGACGCGTCATTTACGGCCCCTCCCCCATTTGTGGATTGCCACTCTTTCTCGCTCCTCTTCGGCGGTCCTACGTGTTGCCTCGGTCATCGCTCTCGACCGGAGGCTCAAAGCAATCAGTTTACCATCTACATACCTGGGAGACCTTCTCCCTAGCGTCAGAAGCACGCTATACCCCTCTGGGACACGTGCGAGCCCACGTCTCGACTCGGTTGGATCGTGGCCAGACTTGAGGTTGGTCTTATTATTTGTATATTTTAGGCATGTGTTGTAATCCTGTTCTATCCTGTATCTGAAGCGGACTGTCGACGGCTGATTTTTTTAAAATAGGCTCATGCCCGTGCTGCTTGCCTCATCCTGACCCAAGACCTCATGACCTATACGCTCCCGATCCATATCAGACACGCAGACTGGTATATCTGTAGAATCTGATATGCAGGTTAGTAGGTTGTACTATTGAAGCTGAGAGTAACGCATGCACCCTTACGGGGTGTTGTACTATTGAAGTTTAGAGTATCGTATGCTCCCTTATGGGTCATTGTACTATTGAAGCTTAGAGTAGCGCATACACCCTTACGGGGTGTTGTATTACTGAAGTTTAGAGTAACGCATGCACCCTTACGGGGTGTTGTACTATTGGAGTTGAGGGCAACGCATGCACCCTTACGGGGCGTTGTACTATTTGAGGGCAACGCATGCACTTTTACGGGACGTTGCACCATTGAAGTGAGGGTGTGCATGCACCCTTGCCAGTAGAATATAGCCGGTTGAAGCCAGATGATACTCCTGGCTTAAAAAAGCATGTGCTCCCCCCCCCCCCTCTCTCCTCACTCTTCTCACTTGCCTCTTTTGAGCAAGCCTCGCACCAATAAAAGAAGAGAACTCCAATAAGAACTAGGTCTGAGTTTGACCAAGCACAGATACCTGTGTCACACTTCTTCTGTGGATCATCATCCCGTGGAACCCTTACTACTGCTCTCCCACTCACACATCACACTTGGCGTCGACGGCAGGACTACATCTCTGCTCGTGGCCACCGCTTCGACCTGTTCTTCGAGCCTTCTCCTCCCTTTAGGTGTGAGCCTTCCTCCTTTTTTTTGTTTTGGCAAGAGTCGAGTCACTGTATTTTAGAGTACCTTGTCTTTCTTCCTTTTTTTCCCCCTGTTTTTGTCTTTCTGTCTACCAGCGTTCGCGTTCTCCATTGGGTATCACTGCAACGTAACGCCACGCGCGCGCGTTGCGCCCGCTTGTAGAGACGACCGCCGTAGCGCGCGCGCCTGCGACTGTTAAATAACTTCCGCCTTCTCGTCCGTGCGTTTCTAATGGTCGACCCGTCTGACGAGCTTTCCGTAGTGATCTCACCTCAGATCATCCTCTTTCATGAAGCTATTTATAGTTTGGATTTCGATGCCGAACCAGAAGCCGCTGAACAGCACATCTATGTCGCTGATGCAAATAAGCTCATGTCGACATCGACAGCGACTATCGCTGCGTTGAACGCTTACTCGCATCAACAATCACGGCTCAAGACCAAAAATACTCAGTCGTACACACCTACAGAGCCGACCGACGCTTGTAGCCCATACGATTTCCGTATACGAATCCTCGCCATGAGGCCCTGTATCAAAATTTTTGCGAACACCCGGCACCCCGCTCTCCACACCATAGTCATTTTGCGCGTGTAATGGACAGGTTGCAGTTACCTCACCCGCTTCCACCCACGGACTTAGTCGCTCCGTCTACGAATGGTGAGTTGGATAACGCACAGGTTGATGATGCTACATTTTTGTCGGATTTCCCTCAGACAGAGCACGCATTTCATTGGTCTTCGGTAAGCCCTGATGAGCTTGAAAATTACCTGGACCTCGTGCGTACCGCATCACAGAGAAGCCCTGAACGCAGTGCCCCCGCCTCCCTCATCAACTTAGTGGAACCTCACGAGCGTGACGTTTTAGAGAGCATATTTTGCACCAATGATTCATCTGACGCCTTCGCCAAATACTACTCTCTCTGCTCTGCACTTCGCAAGGAGAGTATATTTTTGGATGCAGGTCCCCTGCGTGATGAATTTTGTGACGACTCATGCGTAAATTCTAGTCGTCCCAATTGCACTTTTTTTTCAGATCTGCCAAAATACGCAGGTCCCCTGCGTGATGAATTTTGTGACGACACATGCGTAAGTTCTAGTCGTCCTAATCGCACCTTTTTTTTCAGATCTGCCAAAATACGCAGGTCCCCTGCGTGATGATTTTTCTGACGAAACATACGTAAATTCTAGTCTTCCTAATCGCACTTTTTTTCAGATTTGCCAAAATACGCAGGTCCCCTGCGTGATGAATTTTGTGACGACTCATGCGTAAATTCTAGTCGTCCTAATCGCACCTTTTTTTCAGATCTGCCAAAATACGCAGGTCCCCTGCGTGATGAATTTTGTGACGACACATGCGTAAATTCTAGTCGTCCTAATCGCACTTTTTTGTCAGATCCGCCGAAATACGCAGGTCCCCTGAGTGATGATTTTTCTGACGAAACATACGTAAATTCTAGTCTTGCTAATCGCACTTTTTTTCAGATCTGCCGAAATACGCAGGTCCCCAGAGTGATGATTTTTCTGACGAAACATACGTAAATTCTAGTCGTCGTAATCGCATTTTTTTTTTCAGATTTGCCAAAACACGCAGGCCTCCCGACTGACGATTTTTTCAATGAAACATACACAAATTCCAGCCGTCCTAATCGCATTTTGTTTTTCAGATTTGCCAAAACGTGCAGGTCTCTCGAATGACGATTTTTTCGACGAACAATACGCAAATTCCAGCCGTCCTAATCGCATTTTTTTTTCTGATTTGCACACTTTTGCAGCTTTGGAACACTATGACGAAAATTTCAACGATATACCACTCATTTTGGACAGGCATAATCGTATATTTTTTACAGAAGTGCACACTTGTACAGTTTTGGATGAATATCGTGGAATCTTGGGCGATGCGAGAGAAATGTTGAGCCGTCCTAACAACATTTTCCTCCTCGATTTACACGTTTCTGCAGCCTTGCATAAATGTGACGGAACTTTAGACGGTGTGACTGGGATTTTGGGCAGTGCTGATGGATATTCTTTTGCGAATAAAAATTCAGCCGAACCTTTGACGATTAGTAGCACATCTCCCGACATAGAAGACGCGAACACCAGTAAAATTATTCGGTCTCTGAATCTGACAGCAACCGACAGCGGTCTTCAGACACAGAGTCAACAATCGGAGGATGATTTTACCGAGAGTTCTGTCTTTGAATCACTAAGCGAGTCAAATACATGGTTGGTAGGGTACCCTCTTCCACCCGTTCGACGGACACCACCTTCCCGTGCCCACCTTCCTCCGGACTTTTGTGTTCTTTTTTATTGTTTTTCGGTTTTTTTCCTTCCCCTTCCTCTCCCGGGTATACGACTCCCGCCCTCCCATACCAGCCCGGGCACGGGCCCCTTTTCCACCCCTCCCAGTACGAAACCCCCGGGCCAGCCAGCGTCGTTCAAGAAATTCAAGATACTGTTGCGAACAAACGGAGTGTCTCTACACTCCGTTATTACAGTCAAGTGCGCAGACGTGTCTCTACACTTCCTCTTCAAACGGGTCTACAAGGTCGTTTCTCTATACCTCCTTTCATCACGGGACACGAGCGGGACCACCCGACCCCGAATATATCGATACATTTGCGGGCTTTGAGGGAGTTGACGTCGGTGGTACAAGGTTCTCAAAATGTCTTTAAGCCTAGCGACGCCATGGTGTTCGAGGTAGTGCGGACCAGTGTTAGTAGACAGCTTCCTGCTTTGACCCCGGTTTTGTACCCGGGTGAATTGATGACTGCGGTAGAACCTTTCCCTTCGGTCTCGGCCATGTGGCAGGCTCACGAAGTGTACGCTACGAATAATACACCTGCCATATATGGCGAAAAATATTTTTCTTATACCTCCCCCGGAGGCCACACGACGTTTTCGTCGTCCCCGCCGTCATCGGCTCCTGCTCAGCAGACGCGTTCGCGCAATCATTCAAATCCAAACCAACAAGGCTCCCAACGCAACCCCTATGTCATGAACGTCTCTACGTCCCCGGACATTGACCCTTTCACTCTGGGTTACAGCCACTGGCCTCTCGAACACTTCGACGAAGTGTACGTGGTATCTACCACTTTTTCGACCACCGACCCCCCCCTCTGGAGCCCTCTCCTTGGCGCTCCTGCCAGAGCGACTGCTCTTCGCACATGGCGTGGCGTATGTCTCAACTGCGGCGGACAGGACCACAGCGTAAAAGCGTGTCAAAGCCCCTTCATAAACAAGTCAGGTATACTCAATCGTCGATTCGGACAGCTCAATGACGGAGGCTACGCTTTTCAACAGTGGCAACAACGTATGCTCTCATACCGTCGGGGACAATATGAACGCCATGCTCATGGGAACTCGATCTCTTATTCCAAGCGTTTCAACTCGAGGGGACACAACTCTGCCGGTAATTCCAACAACAACCGCCGGTCCAACTCCCATTCTAAAAACGAGCGCTCCCACGGCAACTCCAACCGTACTGCAGGCTCCCAGTGGACCAACTACTCTCCCAACAACCACCACTCCCGGGATAATTCGGCACCACAGCTCACCCCCCCCTCCCCTCAAGGACCTCTCTCATCTGCCCTCACCGTAACCGGTCCCACAACCCAGACCCCTCCAGCTAACACGCGTCTCGGTCCTTCAACACGGAGGCAATCAAAACTCCCGGCAACCGGGCACCTTCCGTACTAACTGACCAGCCGATGGTGAAGAACCGCTCGCGACTTCACCAACGGCACTACACGCGATCGCGCCGGGTACCTCTCTGGACCCTCGGACAGCGTATTGTTTACGAGCCGCCGGCTGTACTTACTCTCCCGACCCCTCCCCCTCTTTCCCCCCCCCTTCTAACCTATCTTCAATATCAACCCCTCGATCTAGGGTTGGCTCCCTTGTTCAAGCGGTTGGTTTGAGGTGTGGGCAGGAGGAGGCGGGCACACCGAGCACTCCCTCAACGCTCCCCAGTCGATGCGCGACGCCGCGCCTTGCCCAACATTGCCGAAATGTCTGCGGACCTTGCCAATCTTGTGGGCGACACGACAACGACGGCCAACAGCGGTATCCACTCCCTCTCCGGCTCTGCTCCTCCCCCAGGGCCATCGACTCACAACTCATCTACGTCCTCTGACGAACGATGTTATCGGCACACGCCAACCGGCGTCCGTCGACCCCGGACAGCACATACTTCGACCTCCGTTGGTTCTGCAGGATCTCCCGGACTCGTAGCTGCCCGCCCCGTGCTGACCACACCACTCTCCCTGGGCCCAAGGGACGGTTTTCCCGCGGATTCAACCGCGGAAGACTCGACCAAGTCACCAAGATTATGCCAGGAGCCACCTGTACCGACACCCACACCCCGGTCACGGACAACTACAGGTATCGCATGTTCTTCCGAGTTACTCCCCCCTCCGCATACGTCAAATGCTGATAGCGGGGACTCCCAGGGTGCTCCGTCACGAGCGTCTCGCCGTCACGTACATCCTCCCGGGGCCTCGTCACAATCGACCCCACCCCACACGTTTGCGGGGAGCAATGTCGTCTTACCCACGCCTTCCCCGACAACGTCCCACACAACGTCCCCCCTCCCCACTCCCCTCGACCCTGAGCCCCTCCCAAATTATTTTCTTTTGGGATCATTCCTCGGTCTTTTCCCAGTGGTATCCTTCGACGTTCACCGTAGACAACGAGCACTACAACTGTGCGGAACAGTACATGATGTCGGAAAAGGCCAAACTTTTCGGCGACATAGCAACTCGCCGGAAGATCATGTCCTCCCCGACTCCCGTACACCAAAAACGCCTCGGCCGCTCCATCTCCAATTTTAATCAAGATCTTTGGATACAGCATAGGTACGACATCGTTTTCAAGGGCAACCTCGCCAAGTTTTCGGCTCCTCGTTTAATACAACAACTCGTACACACCCACGACAAGTTCCTCGCCGAAGCAAGCCCTTACGACCTCGTCTGGGGCATCAGCCTCAGGTGTGACGATACACGAGCCCTACAACCTCCACACTGGCCGGGACTCAACCTGTTGGGCGACATCCTCATGAAGATCCTCCACCAGCTTGCCTCCCCCCCTCCGATCCCGCCCCCCCCCCCCGCGCCTCCCGCATCTCACCTTCAGAAAATGGGATCCACGAGATCAACGCACCCGTTCCAGCTTCTACACCACCCTCCACGTTGGACCACTTACTGCCCCCTTTCCTTCCTGAGGCCACTCCTCCGCACGCATTGGTCTCTGCCATTTCGTCCGGAGCTGCTCTCCCTTCCGCGCTCCCCTCCCTCATTGCCGAACACGGACCAGGCCTCTCGAGTGGTATCGTTACCGTCGACGACGCCTTCTTCACGACCAGGATCAGAGTACACAGTGGACCCTCTCCATCCAACCGCTACGGCCTTATAGCTCTCTTGGACACCGGCTCCCCCCAGACCTTCATCTCCGCTGAAGCTTGGGCCCGTATGAAGCGCAACAACGCTGCGTCGGACATCTGCGAACGACTCGCCCCTCCACGTTCTTGGGGCGGCTTTGGCAAATCCGCTCCGCTCCTCACGTCGACTTCCGTCCGACTCAGCATCCAGTTCTTGCACGACAGCACTCCCTCCGCCGAGCTCGCCGTATGGGCGTGCATCGTGCCACATGGGACTATGCAACACCCCGTTCTACTAGGACGCGATAGCTGGATGCGGTTCGAACAACGCACGTACGTAACCCTGCCTCGCCTCCCCTCGCGACCGCTCTTTGGCGAGCTTTCCCTTACCATTTCTTACAAGAATGGTCTCTCCACTTTCATCCACGACGACCGACCTTCTCCCGACACCCTACACCTCGTGTTCACCGGCGCTCACGCAATCTCCCTTTCGGCTACGCCGTCCCTCGTCCAGGTTAATCTGGTGCGTCCCTCCGGCATTCCGGCACCCACCGGCCACTACCTCGTTGACATGCTTCCCCGCGACGGCCTTGACTCCGAAACCGAAATCTTCGTCGCCAACGGCTACCAAAATATCCCGCTCTCGGGATTCACTGATCTTGAACCAGGCGACCTTCTGGGGACTTCCTCCTCTCCCCTCATAGAAATTCCGGTATCAGCACTGCAAGGTCTCCCCGCAACGTCACCTCCAGCCCCAGCTGTTATCGACATTCAAGCCCTGCACGACAACATCCCCGTGCATGACGACGGTACACCCCCCGCGGATCCCCCCAAGACCCCTTGCCCCAAACTCCTGGAACGCCTAACTTCCGGACAACGGACAAGCTTCCTCCGCCTCTGGGACCGACTTCCGCTACACCTCCGCGAAATTTCCTTCGACCTCCGCGGTTCTGGTTGGTCCCCTTCGGTCATCACAGCTCTGGGGGTTCGTTCTTTGCGAGTTTCCCGACGTTTTCTCCACGTCTAAAACCGACTTCGGCTCGTGCTCCCTTATTCCGTTTAAGATTTCTATCCCCCCGGATAGCGCCCCCGTATTTTCCCGCCCTTACCGGATCAACCCTATCCTCGCCAAAAAGGCCGACGCTGTACTCGACCAATATCTGGCGGCCGGTCTGATGCAACACTCCACTTCCCCGTACGCCAGCCCTATGGTCGCCATTCCCAAGAAAGACGGCAATGTTCGGATAACCGTGAACTACAAAAATCTTAACGCCATCAGCTCCCTGGGTCAACTGCCCATCCCCCGCGTCGACGAGGTTCTCGACTCCCTCGGTAAAGGCCGCATCTTCTCCCTGTTCGATCTCGTGTCTTCGTTCCACCAGATCACCATCGACAAGGACACCATACCCCTGACTGCCTTCTGTACGCCCACCCGACTCTTCGAGTGGCTCGTCATGCCCCAAGGCAGCAGCGCCGCGCCCGGCTGGTTTGTCAAGGTCATCAACGAGGTCATCAAAGACCTTAACCGCGTAGCGACCTACCTCGACGACGTCATAGTTTTGGACCCCGACCCCACGGCCAACGTCGCCAATATCCGCTCCCTTTTCGAACGCCTTCAAAAACACAACTTCAAGCTCTCACCGTCCAAAGCCAAGCTTGGCGCTACCAGCGCCGACTTTTTGGGACACACCATTTCCTCCTCCGGCGTTAGGCCTAACGCCGACAAGGTTGCCGCCCTAACTCAGATGCCCATGCCTACGAACACCAAGCAAGTGCGCTCACTCCTCGGAGGCATTGGATACTACCGTAAATTCCTGAAGAACCTCTCCACTCGGCTCCGACCCATTAACGCCCTGCTCAAACAAGGCGTTAAGTTCGTTTTCACCCCGGAAATGGAAACTATCGTTCGCCAGATCCTCCACGAACTCGCTACCCCCCCCGATCTTGGTATACCCCGACTGGGTCGCCGTTGCCGACAACTCCCGACCTTTTCGCCTCTACTGCGACGCCAGCATCGACGGTTTTGGCGCGACTCTCGAACAAGAACAACTCGACGGTTCCGTTCGCCCCATCGTCTTTATCAGCCGCACTACCCTCGACAACGAACGATCCTGGACCCCCCTCGACCTCGAAGCCGGTAGCATCGCCTGGGCCATCAAACGCCTCCGCGGCCACCTCTGGTCCACCAAGTTCCACATTTACTCTGACCACAAGGCGCTTGCGAGTATCGCTAAAGTCGGCGAACACAACGCTCGCGTCCAGCGCTGGCTGGAATTCCTCTCCGCCTACTCCTACACCTTGGAGTACCGAAAAGGCTCAGCTAACGGCAATGCCGATTTCCTGTCGCGATTCCCACAACCAGCAACCGATCTCGACCGCACCGGACCCAACCGCCTCACCCCTCCCGACGCCATCGGTATCTACCTTATCCAAGCCTGCGGTTTTACTCCGATCGACCCCTTCACCCCGGGCATCGGCTTGGGTGGGCTTGTCCCACCCTCAACCGCCCCCTGCGACACCATCCCACCACTCCCTTGCACCGAAAACGACTTTGGCGATTTCCGCCGACACGGACCACGTATGGACAACTCGGACTTGGTTCTTACCCCCTGCTCTACTGTAACTTCTACCACCGTTCAAGACACTGCCGCTGGATCGCCTCGCAGCCTTCCCGCCGGCCCCCGCCTTGCTCAAGACACTGCCGCTGGATCGCCTCGCAGCCTTCCCGCAGCCCCCCGCTTTGCTCGAGACACTGCCGCTGGATCGTCTCGCAGCCTCCCCGCCGGCCCCCGCCTTGCTCAAGACACTGCCGCTGGATCGCCTCGCAGCCTTCCCGCCGGCCCCCGCTTTGCTCAAGACACTGCCGCTGGATCGCCTCGCAGCCTTCCCGCCGGCCCCCGCTTTGCTCAAGACACTGCCGCTGGATCGCCTCGCAGCCTTCCCGCCGGCCCCCGCTTTGCTCAAGACACTGCCGCTGGATCGCCTCGCAGCCTCCCCGCCGGACCCCCCGCTTTGCTCAAGATCCCGCCGCTGGACCGCCTCGCAGCCTTCCCGCCGGCCCCCGCCTTGCCCAAGACCCCACCGTCAACTCGCTTTGCAGCGCCTTCATCGCTCACCTCTCTATCCTCGACTCCATCGCCGAATCGCCTCCCAGCTCCGAGAAAGTCGCCGTGACCGCTGGCGCTCCTGCTGGTGTCACTTTCAGGCCACCCTTCATCTCCCCATCGCCCACCTTGGGCGTCTCACCTTCGGCCACTCCTCGTACCTCGTCAAGCCTAATTTCTTCTCGGACCCGTCGCCATTCTGCCGCTGCTGCTGGGACCCCCCTTACTCCTACGGACTACGGATTTGGCCGTCAATCGTCAACTACGGCAGTCACAAGACCCTCACCAACCCACCGCCGTTCACCTGCCGTCGCACCCAGGCCACTGCCGCGACGATCGGATTCCACTCGTCGCGGTGCCGCTCAAGACACGCCCTCACCAGCGACTCCAGCCGACGCTATGCCACCACTGTCCCTGCCACCACCACAGTCCACCGCCCCAGGGCCTTCTCCCCCGCCCTCCCCTACTCAGCCACTCCCTCTACCTGAACCCGTTGTCCGGTCTGCTGACGACCCACACCTTAGTTCCCGCGTTGAGCGTTATACCTCCACCGATTGGGCGCGCGAACAACGCACCGAACCCCTTTGCTCAGCTACCACACGATATATTTCCTTGGGCTCACCTTTACCACCACCGGGCGACCTCTTGGACTACATTCCCCCGACCCGTCGCCCACTTCTCTCGGAGGTTCTCGCCCTCGCCGCGAAAGGCCAGCTGCATACAATCGACGACGACACAGTTCTTCTCGTTTACCGACCACACATAACCCCCCTCGGCCAACCTCGTACGACTACACCGCAACCCCTCACACCGCCACCTCGCATTTACGTCCCAATGTTGATGCGACCGTGGGTCCTACACACTTGCCACTCCACCACCTCTTGCCACCTGGGTGTTGCTCGGACACTCAGCATGCTTATGCGCTTCTACTGGTGGATCGGCATGGACATCCCCACCCGCTGGTGGCTCCGCCGCTGCCTCAAGTGTCAGGCGCGAAAGTCTTCACGCCAAACAATTCGCTGGCCCACCCTCTCCCTGCCACTACCAAACGGCCCCGGTATTCTCGTCAGCATCGACTATTTCGGTCCCTTACCCATCACGCCTCGGGGCAAAGCTTATATTCTACTTTTCACCGACCGCTCAGTCGCCGCGCCGACATGTACGCCACTACTGAGGCCGAGTTCACCGCATCCGGCACAGCCGATATCCGCATCGACCGCTACATCCCTCTCTGGGGATGCCCCGTTACCCTCCTTTCCGACAACGGTCCACAATTCTGCGCCAAACTCTCCCGCGCCCTCGCGCCGTCCGGGAACTCCATGCGGTCTACGTCTCACGCCTCGACCGACGCAACGCACCCATCATGGACGCCCTCCGCCTTTCCCCTCCGTTCTCTGTCGGCGGTTGGGCAAAGTTGCCCCGCGCGCCTCGACCGACACCTCCTCCACTCACTTCTACATCGTCCGCTTCCTCGACCCGGGACCGATCAAGATCAAACTCCTTCCGTCCCTCTACACCACTTCACGGAGCGCCACTCAAGGATCCTGGTGCCTTCAGCGTCATCAGGCCGGAGGACTAGCACGCGGAGTACTACGTAATGCTAATGCACCCCCCCCAGCCACTCATCCGCCCGGCCAGTTAACAGTAGCTGATGGTCGACGGATGCGTTAGATTGTAGTGTACTAGTTTTGGGACATGTATATGCTGTGCGTCCGCTGTCTTTGACACGCGTTCGCTTTGTGTGTTGATTCCATCTAACACCTCACGTTTCGTTTGTTTCGCTAGGACTCAATTCGCAACATAAAGTGTTATTGTACCTCCAGGGCCTACCTTTCTGTTATACCTCCTTCTGCTTTTCCATAGGGGCGGTTTTTCGGTCTTCATTATTTTTCTTTTTCCATTTCTTCTTTCCTTGCTTCACTTCTTTTTTTTCTCTCTTCTTTTTTCTTCTTCATAGTCTTTGTTTGACAACCAATCCATGGGGACTTTGTTGTATCCCTGTCGTTCTAGCTTCATGTAGACTTCGCTCTATATCAAGTATTTTTGCCGGCTTTTTCTCCCGCTTACTAGTTCGTACCTTACCTGGCTCGGTCTCTCCCGCCTCTCTCGTAGCTTACACCGCGTGTAGCCACGACGGGTCGCATCGGGCCCTCAGTTGCTGCCTCCCCCCCCCCTTGGTATTTCTAGTTACGTATTGTACCACGACGAACATCCCGTTGTGCCTTCACCGCTTACATGACGTTCTCCATCTCTAGCACGACTTCTGCCCCTACCAGAGGCGTCTTAGCCTCATTTACGAGGTGTGGGTTGGTCTATGATCTCGTTAGTCTGTCGTTTGTTTTGAATAGCAGTATCTTCGACCCCCCTCTTTCGATTTTTCTAGTGTCTAAGTAGCCATCTCTATATCGTGGTGGGATCTGCATCTACGGCTATTCAGGATGGGCTAATGTGATAGAGTATCTTGGTTGGTAGTCAATAGACCAACCATCAGTAGGGGCCGTTAAATATTATTGTTCCAGTCGGGTCGTACCCCGTTTACCATTTGATATCTGTAGATACACAGGCTAGTATATCTGTAGACACGCAGACTGGTATATCTGTAGAATCTGATATGCAGGTTAGTAGGTTGTACTATTGAAGCTGAGAGTAACGCATGCACCCTTACGGGGTGTTGTACTATTGAAGTTTAGAGTATCGTATGCTCCCTTATGGGTCATTGTACTATTGAAGCTTAGAGTAACGCATGCACCCTTACGGGGTGTTGTATTACTGAAGTTTAGAGTAACGCATGCACCCTTACGGGGTGTTGTACTATTGGAGTTGAGGGCAACGCATGCACCCTTACGGGGCGTTGTACTATTTGAGGGCAACGCATGCACTTTTACGGGACGTTGCACTATTGAAGTGAAGGTGACGCATGCACCCTTACCAGTAGAATATAGCCGGTTGAAGCCAGAGGATACTCCTGGCTTAAAAAAGCATGTGCTCCCCCCCCCCCTCTCTCCTCACTCTTCTCACTTGCCTCTTTTGAGCAAGCCTCGCACCAATAAAAGAAGAGAACTCCAATAAGAACTAGGTCTGAGTTTGACCAAGCACAGACACCTGTGTCACACTTCTTCTGTGGATCATCATCCCGTGGAACCCTTACTGCTCTCCCACTCACACATCACACTTGCGCGTATCATAGTTATCAAAATCGGTTTATCGGAGATTTCGATCCATCACTTGACCACGCCACGACCACACCAGCATCACCTCTCTCCCTGCTTCTTCTTCTGCTTTTTGTTGGGTGTGATCCAACATTGCCACTGCTCCAGCTGTGCTCAGCACAGTGCGCCAACAGCAGCAGCAGGCAGGGTACTATGCATGTGGAAGATCCGCGCTGTACGCTCAGTACTACTATTAACAGTGTTCGTTGTTGTCATCGGCATTGGCCTATGCACGTACCTTCCGCATTGTGTGACCGGCATTTTTTGCTCGGTACCGATTATCCCCGGACCGATATATTTGTCGACTCGAGTACAACAACAACAAATCGTTCGTACTACTACTATTAATAAACTGTACTGATGTACAACAAATATATCGTGCGTACAGCAGCGTTCGTACAAATCATATTTACAGCAGTAGTTCTGACTGCTGTGCATGGTACAATGCTGACCGATAGATCCTAGAGCCAGTAGCTGAAAGGGGATCAGCACACGTACGTTCCTCACGTGGCATTTTACAGCGGTACTGCTGTATATGCAGTCGTACCTGTACAAGCTACTCCTACTGCTGTAGGAGATCGTGCAACGTGTTTTAGATTGCGTAAAAAACACCCCGTGCCAGTCGTACGAGCACTGCTCTATCTGGCGTAGATTTTACACTACGCTCGATAAAATTTTCGTTTCCGAGGTTCGACTCGCACCATCCCCCACGCTTTTTTTTTTTTTTTTTTAAATTCACGTTCGACTTTTTTTGCGCCAGTACTACAACAGTGCACTCATCCACCTTGCTTTCTGAACGTTTATTAACATTAATAGTATGATACACTATTGTAATACAAGTTGTGAGTGTGTGTGCTTTTTTCCCACTTGTGACTTTTTTTGTGCCACAAGTACATTCATCCACCTTGCTTTATTGAACGTATAATATGATTGTTATTGCCCTCGATAAAGTGCATTCGAGCGCTGTTCTCAGTTTGCTTGTCTCTTTTTTTATGAAGTCGCAGGTGGAGTTGTTGAGAGTGACGGGAGAGGCCAGTCGAGACCAGCACAGACGGAACCCCAGAGTGCTGTGTCTGGCTCAGGCAGAGCGTCTACTTGTTGACTATCGGTACCACTTATTATAGTACTCGACGGAGACATACATCCAGCAGCAGCACACACACGAAGACGGCACGAGCATCCGCACCAGTACCACAGCAATGGGATCGATATCATTGAGATGTAATTGGGGCTGCAGGGCTGAATACAAGACTGTTGGCCAATGAAAAACGAAACATGAACAGGGAGAGATCTCCAACAATCATTCAGAAAGCTGACGACGCTCTCTTGGCCGAAGCAAAAACATGTCGGTTGTTTATTACAACAAGTAAACCACAGATTGACAAGAGCTTAGAGATCTCTGTACCGCGAAATAGTTGTTGGCGAAATGAGAACTGATCTGAGGTGGATGCATGCTCTGGGGGGCAAGAGCTTGCCGCCGGCGTCCTACGGAATCCTCCCAAAGCCCATTTTTGTTGTGTGTTGTTACACATTCGACAGATGACGTCTTTTCAACTGCCCGGCTATTATTTTTGCGAGTACCGAAACATACGACGAGAGGATCGCAAAATACAAATAAAGGCGAAAAGTAGAAAGTAATCAACAAACTACTACTGTTGTTGTAAAAGACCGAAGACAGTCCGTATGCATTTTTTTAGTGTATATAGTAGTATGCAATTTTTCAATAGTACTCTTCAGGAGTATTAGCGCAGAACGAAAATTGAAGAGGATGTTTTCGTCGGTACACTTATTATCCAAAAATGATGTCTGTCCGGCATGCGCTTTATCAATTTCTAAATATATATCTTCTGGGAAAACGATCAGATGGGTGTCGTTGTGCAATAATTTGCAAGTACGTACGTGGTATGCTGTACCAATCTCTTGTATACGATGGATGAGCGCTGTGCGCTGGCAGGTTATTCATTGTATTATACCTGGTATGCGAGTACGGAAACATACGATGACGATCGCAAACAAATAAAGGCGAAAAGTAGAAAGTAATCCACTGCAGCCGGCGGCGTCCTACGGTATCCCCCCAAACCTGAAGAAAAGCCCATTTTTTGCCTTTCGCTGGTGTAAAGACTTGCGATAGTATGCAATTTTTTGCCCATTCGAGACGCAGTAGTACTCGTACTGCGTAGATAATTTTGCTCTGGCACAAAAAGTAACCCACTCCTGTTGTGCTGTAAATACCTCCTATAGTATGCGAATGTAAACGCGAAGTAAGTACACCAAAAAAGCATTATTTCAGCTCGTGCCCCGATACACGATAGACGCTCGATCTCGACAGAGACTCAGCCAACGGACAACCCGCGCAGTGGCGTGCAAGATCAACTAGTATAGATGACGGGCTCGAAGAAATGAGGTGGATGCATGCTCTAGGGGGCAAGAGCTTGCCGGCGGCGTCGAACGATATCCTCCCAAAAGACTGAAAAAAGCCCATTGTTTGCTATTCGAGACGTTTGTTGTACTGGTGTACTGATAGACACAATCCATTTTTTTGCCAATATGTTATGATACTGCTTGGATACAGCACTCTGCAGTACAGCAGTACTCGTCCATAATTTTGCTCTCAATCTCGACAGAGACTCAGCCCACGGACAACCGCGCGGTGGCGGGCAAGATCAACTAGTATAGATGACGGGCTCGAAGAAATGAGGTGGATGCATGCTCTAGGGGGCAAGAGCTTGCGGGCGGCGTCCAACGGTATCCTCCCAAAACTGAGAAAAGCCCATTTTTTGCCATTCGAGACGTTTGTTGTACTGATGTACTGATAGACACAATGCCTTTTTTTGCCATTCTGTTATGATACTGCTTGGATACAGCACTCTGCAGCACAGCAGTACTCGTCCATAATTTTGCTCTCAATCTCGACAGAGACTCAGCCCACGGACAACCGCGCGGTGGCGGGCAAGATCAACTAGTATAGATGACGGGCTCGAAGAAATGAGGTGGATGCATGCTCTAGGGGGCAAGAGCTTGCGGGCGGCGTCCAACGGTATCCTCCCAAAACTGAGAAAAGCCCATTTTTTGCCATTCGAGACGTTTGTTGTACTGATGTACTGATAGACACAATGCCCTTTTTTGCCATTCTGTTATGATACTGCTTGGATGCAGCACTCTGCAGAACAGCAGTACTCGTCCATAATTTTGTTCTGACACAAAAAGTAACCCACTCCTGTTGTCCTCTAAAAAACCTGCTGTAGTATGCGAATGGAAACGCGAAGTTCAACAAAAAAGTATTATTTCAGCTGGTGCGACGATACACGATTGACGCTCGATCTCGACAGAGACTCAGCCCACGGACAACCCGCGCGATGGCGGGCAAGATCAACTAGTATAGATGACGGGCTCGAAGAAATGAGGTGGATGCATGCTCTAGGGGGCAAGAGCTTGCCGGCGGCGTCCAGCGGTATCCTCCCAAAACTGAGAAAAGCCCATTTTTTGCCATTCGAGACGTTTGTTGTACTGTACTAATAGACACAATACATTTTTTTGCCATTCTGTTATGATACTGCTTGGATACAGCACTCTGCAGCACAGCAGTACTCGTCCATAATTTTGCTCTGACACAAAAAGTAACCCACTCCTGTTGTACTCTAAAAAACCTGCTGTAGTATGCGAATGGAAACGCGAAGTTCAACAAAAAAGTATAATTATTTCAGCTGGTGCGACGATACACGATTGACGCTCGATCTCGACAGAGACTCAGCCCACGGGCAACCCGCGCGGTGGCGGGCAAGATCAACTAGTATAGATGACGGGCTCGAAGAAATGAGGTGGATGCATGCTCTAGGGGGCAAGAGCTTGCCGGCGGCGTCCTACGGTATCCTCCCAAACCTGAAAAAAAGCTCAATTTTTGCCATTCGAGACGGATGCAGCAGTAGTAGTACTCATAGCTAATGTTTTTCATCTATTTCGTGCACACCAGCGGCCAATGCGCTGCACTGAGCGTGGGACCCAAGCGTCTGAGCCAACTCTTACTCTTGTATTCATCGCCACTCTTGCACAACAAGACAGCACTACGACAGTAGCATGCACTTGGTCTGGTGCATAGACGTCTCCCCAACTCGGTATGGGCGTCTGAGCCAACTCTTGTATTCATCCCCACCCTTGCACAACAAGACGGCACTGCAGCAGCAGCAGGCACCTGGTCTGGTGTATAGCCGTCTCCCCAACTCGGTATGGGACATGGGATATGTTGGTATGGTATGTGGGAATATGGAATATGGGAAGATGGGATATTGGTGGTATGGTATATGGGGATATATATGGGAAAATCACCGTATGTGGTATGGTATGTGTTGACGGTATGGTACGGGAAAAACACAGTATATGGTATGGTACGTTTGTGGTATGGTACCATGGTACGATGTCGTGGATGTATTATATGGCTAAATTTGCCTTGTGGTATGGGATGTTTCAGTATATATGGTCCGTAAGGGTCGAAAACGTCGTACGAATATCAATTGTAACGAGCTTATATATCGGCCATTGGAAAGTGTTCGAAAATATAAGCTTGCGGACAGACAGACAGACAGACAGACAAGATTGCATTTACCGCAGCTGAGACTCAGTTTTACAAACTGAGAATAGAATACAAGTTACTTGTTGTGTGGTGACGAGTTTGGGCGCGCTTATTACGTGTGGCGTGAGTTCATACCTCATCATTTCACAGCTATTAATAGTCCCAATACTTGGGAGTAGAGTAAAGTACGTTCGAAAATACACTGGTATTATAGGAACTTCTTACACTCGCGGGATTTCGGGGTTTTTGTACTCAAGATACTGCGAGTACTCGCAGTATTTATTTTGAGGTTCTGTACTACTTCAGATATACTATTGCGTATTCTTTCGGGCTCGCACTAATGCGGGGTTCGCTACTGCTGCTGCTGTCGTGGATACCCCCTGCTGTTGTGCTTTAAGTATCTCGGAGTTCTGTACCGCGGGTACTACCAGTATACTATAGTTTAGCAGTATTTCGTCCGTACGTTGTGCTCGTACTGCTTCTGCGAGACTCAGTACTCGCAATAGTACCGAAATACCCTCAGTATAGATATTTGGTTTATATAGGAACGGCATCTACGCTATTTTGTCAGAAGGCAAGCATAATAATAATATGCCCAGCATACTTCGAGTATGGTGCATACTTTCAACCGTCTGTGCACCGTGTCGACAATTTCCAGGCCCAGCGTTCGGCACAAAACACTCCCTCCCGGATAGTCCCACACGAGTGGGAGTTGGAGCAAGCTACTTTCGCTGGAGACAACTCGAGTACTTAAAGCAGTCTGGTAGTATTTCGAGATACTACGCATTTGCGAGGAATCTACTCACGTATACCCGACACCCTGTTATATTATATTAGTTGTAGTACTAATGATGCCACACTAATTCCGCAAACAGTATAATAGTAGTCTGTCCTCAAAAATATGTGTTGTGTTCTTGACTTTAAAATGATGGGTGGATGCAGGTACTATTTCTAATCAGGTGTGCAGATTTCAAACGAGTACTATTTCGCTCTTGCGCCACTCCCACTTCCCGGAGGGGAACCTTGTATATATATATACATGTACTGCGAATACTCTCAGTATCTCGAGGTTCTGTACTGCGCAAATTGCCTTTACTCCAACTATTTCGTGTTTCGATACTACTGCGGGTACATTCCTTACTGTATTCTCGGGGTTCGGTTCTGCTCACACTCTCATTACTCTCAGTATTTGGGCCTTTTCAGTGCTGGCAATATTTTTGCCGCCAGTACTCTAATACTCTCAGTGCTCGGACTACGATTTGTTCTCGAGCATCCATCTGTGAAACCTTGATGTTGCCCTGAGCACCAAGAAACATTTTTTTTTTGGAGGAACATATATATGTACCAGTATATATATATGTGCTGTACCCTAATCAATTACTACTCAACCGGTCACAAAGTATTGGCGCAACCTCGACCTCGCGCAACTTTTTTGTTCTTATTTGAGTTAGCTGGATCAATATATCCACTTACCGCTACCCTATTTTATATTGTTGCCGCCCTCGATGAAATGCATTCGAGCGCTGTTCTCAGTTTGCTTGCCTCTTTTTTTGTGAAGTCGCAGGTGGAGTTGTTGAGAGTGACGGGAGAGGCCAGTCGGGACCAGCACAAACGGAACCCCAGAGTGCTGTGTTTGGCTCAGGCAGAGCGTCTACTTGTTGACTACCGGTACCACTTGTTATAGTACTCGGCGGGGACATATATCCAGCAGCAGCACACGAAGACGGAATGAGCACCCGCACCAGTACCCCACAACAATGGGATCGATATCATTGAGATGTAATTGGGGTTGCAGGGCTAAATACAAGACTGCTGTTGGTCAATGAAAAACGAAACATGATCGGGGAGAGATCTCCAACAATCAGTCAGAAAGCTGACGACGCTCTCTTGGCCAAAGCAAAACATGTCGGCTGTTTATTACAACAAGTAAACCACAGATTGACAAGAGATCTCTGTACTGCGAAATAGTTGTTGTTGGCGAAATGAGAACTGAGGTGGATGCATGCTCTAGGGGGCAAGTGTTGCAGCGCCGACAGTGCTTCGAGGAGGATACTACGGCGACAGTGCTTCGAGGAGGATAATATGGTGTGAGACAGCTGTTCTGATCAGTGTCACGCGTCGGGTCTATTCGATAGGCAGAGGGAAAGCTTTGATTAGCATCCTCTGGGCGGATCTTATAGGGGCAGGGAGGATCCCCGGTGTGGGAACGCCTTCGGTCTCGGGTACAGAGCCAGTAATGAGGTTCCGGGACCACCCGGTGTTTACTCGACACCACCAAGAGAAGAAAGAAAGTCAAAGCCAAGTGATCTGTGATACCTGTCCTATCGACCCCCAGCCCCTCGGGCCCTGCCTTGCCCGTCGTGCCCGTCATCGTGTCTGTGGTGCTTCGTTGAGTGTTCACGCTGACTGCTTGCATCTACCGCATTGCATCGATCCACGTTTTGCGTGACCTGATCATTACTGCTTGAAGGCACTTCCTCGAACTCCCAAACAACAGGTGAGCCGGCCTCAGAGATCTAACGAGCGCAGGTCCTTCTTAGGGTCTGAGAGATGTACCCTGCTGTAACATGATGAACCCAGGCTGATCGAAGTGCATTGCAGGAGATCGGAGTGTCTGCAAAACAGTTGCAGGGGATCCGAAGAGTTTGCAAAATCGGGGGAATGATGCTATCATGCATGCTCATGCGTCACCTCACGTTGATCTCGTATATTAGTCATATACACTCTTGTACACCCACATTCGTATGCATGTGAAAACCTGCATGTTTTTGTTTTGCCCACCTGGCATTATGGCCATACTTGCAATGCTGTTATGTGTGCACGCTGCCAATGGCGCTTCGCCTGTTCGTTCTGTATTGCTTTGAAGATATGTGCTCGGTCAATGCATGCAGGCATACTCGTTGCTCGTGCTCCGTCTGCCTGTTGCCCGTGCTCGTTTGCCTGCTCATTGTACATGTTCACACACATGCACGTTCGTTAATAAATGACTGCATGCTATTGACCACATATCATCTTCAAAAACAAATGCACACGACAGGTGTCGACAGACCAAAGGCGCCGTACGTACTGATACACGCATAGTCTCGTATGCCGTTCGCCCGGGTTAGGTGACACCGGTAACTAATCATGTAGAACCTATTGCTGTACTGATGCCGTCCAAGAGCGAGGTCATTTATAACACATTTTTTTTTTGACGAACACGTAACTCGCTTTCAGGCCAAGCATGGACCAAGAATTTTAAAACACTAACACTATTTTTTTTTTTTTTTTCCACCTGACACGCAGACAATCTCAAACAACACAAGGGCTGTGAACGATGTTGACCGCATGTGAATATATGTTCAAAATACAACAAGATACATGTGTCCTTTCCTTTTTTTTTTTTTCCTTTTTCTGTGTTGTCATACAATGCCCCGAGCGTACACGCAGGGTAAACCGTACAGCAGACCGCAGAAAGGAAAGGGAAGGATATTGGAGAAACACGGACGACAGCCACGCCACCAACGAGGACGTCCGTTCCGGCGAAGGAGGCAGTACGCGGGGCGACGGACCATTTCGTAGCAGCAGCGACCGGGGGAGCGACAACGACCAGGACCGCGGTGGTAACCGCAGCAACAGCGGTGATCCTCTCGAACGCGTTCACAGCGTAGGAGGGGGGGGGCATGGGCGAACCCTACCCATCTAGCAACTACGGCCGTGGTCGCGACCAGGAGCGGGAGGATAGCGGTCCTCGTAGCCGTGGCCACCGCTCTAGCAGCGGGCAGGAGCGGCGCGACAGTAGTGAGCGCCGCAGCCGCCGGGGCCGGGGCAGCGACAGAAAAAAAACGCAGCGGCCGCCGTGGCCATAGCCAAGAACGCCGCCGTCGTCACCACAGTCGCGGCCGCGACCACAAAGAACGCCGACGCAGCCGTAGCCGCGACAGCAGCGAGCGCCACCGGGGCAGCGACAAAGAACACCGACGCAGCCGTAGCCGCGACAGCAGCGAGCGCCGCAGCCGCCGAGGCCGGGGCAGCGACGGAAAAAAAACGCAGCGGTCGCCGTGGCCACAGCCGCGATAGCCAAGAACGCCGCCGTCTTCACCACGGCCGCAACCGCGACAGCAAGGAACGAAGCCGCCATCGCAGTCGCAGCCGCGACCACAAGGCACGCCGTCGCCGCCGAAGCCAGGACAGCAGCCACGGCAGTGCACCACGGGAGAGCCGCCGCCGCAGCAAGAAGGGGAGGTCGGTACGGAGCCAGCAACAGTCCCCGTCGCCAGAGCATCAAAGGGAACGGCCGTCGTCGCTCTCACAACAGAGGCAGCAGCTGCCACAGCAACAGCAGCAGCTGCCGCAGCAACAGCAGCACCAGCAGCACACCAGCAGCAGCACCAGCAGCAGCACCAGCAGCAGCAGCAGCAGCAGCAGCAGCAGCAGGAGCAGCAGCAGCAGCACCAGCAGCAGCACCAGCAGCACCAGCAGCAGCAGCAGCAGCTGCAGCACCAGCAGCACCAGCAGCACCAGCAGCACCAGCAGCACCAGCAACAACGGGTGTCGGCGCAGCCCCTACGCTCGGCACCGGCAACAAGCCTGGCACCACACCCGATTGGCTACGCAGCGCATCCATGGAGTCTGGGTAACATGGGGGGGGGGGTATTCTCGCGCACACTACTCGCTCGCGCAGGTGCCCCATGCGCAAACGTTACGCCAGCCTCAGCCCGCACCATCAGCATACGTCGGGCAGCATGGAGCACGATACCAGCACTACCCCTGTCCTACCCCCTGGATCTGGCAGTCGAGCCACGCACAGACGCCCCAACCGACGGGGGTAGCACCGCCACAGACCGCAACTCACCTGGGGGCATTGGAACCCAGCAGTTCGAAAGAGGCCCAAAGGGTCGTGAGCAAGATCGTAGTCGACATGGGACTGATAAAAGGCCAAGATGGTTTCGTGGGACTGGTTGTGGCACCGCAGGGCGAGCTCTCATGGAGGAACGATCCAGTGCTGTTCGTCGACAAGCTTACTAAGATCATGTCACAGGTCGAGGGGGCGGCGTGGGCCATGCCCCAAGACCAGTTCTCCACCGACGGGATCAATCCTGCCCGGCCCCGAGCAGATAGGCTGACGCCGTGGAGAGTCGAGTGCTTTGGAAAGCTCATCGCGGACACCCTGGCGACACGCGATCTGATGCGCCCGCACTCTACGGTGGAGGTACCTCTCGTACAAGGGGGGTTTTGCCACATTCCCTTCGAGGAAGTGCACTCACGAAGGAGTGGTGCCGGATAGCCGAAGCGCATCAGGGCAGGCGGGGGGCTGAGGCGGCACTCACGGAGATCATCCAAGGGGAGTCGTGGATGGCCGCAGCCCGCCGGCTGGTGCTGCATGTTCGCGCGGCAACAGCAGACGAGGCGAGGCCGCACACGTCGGAAGAGGTCCACTTTTGGAGGTACGTGTCGGGGAGGAAGGTGGCAGAGCTCTGTGAACGAGCGGTAAATCTATTCTTTACCAGCGCCTCCGATCGCAATGGGATGGAATCCCTCCTTATCCAGATGGGAACTGAGGTTAAGCAATATCTTACTCCGGTACACGTGGACGCCGGTAAACCTCTGAATCCGTACATGGTACACCGCGGAGAAGTCTCTAACGGCATATTCTACGGCTTGATCAATGCACTGCTCACCCGGTGCAGTCGTTACCCCCTAGCCGTGGCACCCCTGACGGGACGGAGCCGAGGCAGCGTAGCGGGGCTAACCCAGAGTCAGCGGCTGCCCCTGGGGCAGAACGAGACGAGGGGGTTTCCGTCGAGGGAGGAATGGGAGGAAAGAGGTAAACAGCGCACCAGGGAACTACCCAAGGCGTGGAGGAAGAAGGTAGAGGCGCTCCGGGCCAGCGCGTGCGCGGCGCTGGCTGCGGTAGACGGGGAATTATCCTCTGAGGGCGAGGAGGAAGAGGGAAAGGACGTGGAGGAGGAAGCTGTCGACGATCCCTCAAACGTCGCGTCCTTTTCCAACGTCCGCGCTTCCACCCCGGGTGCACATGGAACCCCGTTTGTACGCCGCAAAGGTGACAGAAACGACCGCCCGGGCAGTAGTAACCGAGAAACAACGGACCACAGGGAGGAATGGGACGAGCTACCGAGCCCGGATGCCGAAGACAAGGTGATTATCAACGCCTTGCGCCAGCGAAGGGTCTGCTTTTTTCATGCGAGGGGTTCCGACTGCCCCCACAAGAGCGCTGCCGGTGGAGGAAGGTGCCGCTTCTCGCACGACGAGGACATCGTGCCGTACGGATTGTACCCCCGCAAGACCACCCCGACGCAAGCGCTGCAGCTAGAGCCTGGTATGCTTACGGCACTCGAAATGCTGAGCGCGTACACGGCCGAGGAGGGCGGGGCAGCCGCAGGCGCCTCGCGTGTCTTACGGGCCTGAAGACGCGCCCCAGGAGATTCTCTCCTGGGGAACAGCAGCCAAAGTGAGCAACAAACGCGGGGTCGGCAGGAAGAGGAGGCGAGACGCAGTACCTACGACGCCGCTTCGACAAAGGGCGGGGGGGGCGCCAACAACGACGAGGGCGTCCCGGCGCAGCAGTACAGCAACTTCGCGTTGAGCGCCCTAGATGTGGACACCCCAAGCAGCGTGGCAGCCGTGGGAGCGGGGGCTAAGCAGGTGTGGGTGCGCGCATTCGTGTGGCACCACACCAGAACCAGTTGCCGCATTCCAGTGGAGGTGCTGGTCGACACGGGGGCAGGGGGTGGAAATTACTCTTCCGCGCTCCGTCGAACGCAGTGGAAGAGGGGGGCAATCGATGATGAGCCCGAGGGGACAGGGGTGGTTGAGGGCAGCCAACCCCACGGGCAGCGCAGTCCCGCCAATGAAAATTTCCGGGTCGTGAGAGCTCCCGCTGGTGTTCAGCCCGGAGGACAGGGTGCGCAAGGTATTGGTGCGTGTGGTGGAGGACCTCCCGTACGGCCTTATCATAGGAGCGGCGTTCCTGAGAAAGAATGGCAGCACTATCAGCTTCGCGGCCGGGGGAGGTTTCAAACCGGCACCAGAGTCACCTTGGGTGCCCTTCATCTCGTCAACAGGAGCCTCCTCGTCAAAGGTGGCGGAGCGGAAGGCGGTGAGCTGGCATGCGTCTGTCCAACCGAGCAGGGCAGAAGTGGAGCCAGTGGCGACCGGGAACGCGGCAACGTGGGAGCAATTTTGCGCCGTCAAGCCACCCTGTGGAGAGGGAGAGCCGGCGTAAATAACCGAGCCGCGTACACAACTAAGCGAGGGCTCAGCGGCCTGGGAGGACGATGGCACCCTACAGTGGGAACTACGTCCTCCCCGACATACGGTGGTACCGGGTTTCGTCAGCGCGCAGGTGGACGCTTATGCCAAGGGAGTCCAGCCCCAAGACAGGCAGCTGGTGGTAGTGGAACCGAAGGCTTCATACGACATGGAGACGGGGGCAGAGTTGGGGATCGCGCGCGGGGCGCAGTGGTGGCACCCCGGAACGCCGCTCCAGTGCAAAGTGGTGAACCGTTCAAAAGTACCCTTAGCGCTGAAGCAGGGCGGGGTCGTTGCTCGGATTTACGCCGTCAACACGAGGGACAAGGAACGTATGCGGATGCTATTAGACCCCGTCGTGCAGGCAGACGGCACATCGGAGATGAAGGAACAGTCAGTGCTGGTGGCGCCGGAGGAACGCGCAGGTGAGGGGGCGGACGCCGACGGGGTGGACTTGTCGTTGGCCAACATCGCTCAGACGAGTGCCCCAGCGAAGGAAGCCCTGATTCGAGCGTTGGAGAAGTACCGCCATGTGTTCCCGGTGAACCCGAAGATTGTCCCAGCCTGCAATAGAGCTAAGTTGCAGCTTCCGCTGACTGACAACAGCTGCACGCCCCACGCAGCAAAACAGCGACGGTATTCGCCGGAGGAAACGGCCATGATCCAGAGCGAGGTGGCGAAGCAACAGAAAGCGGGGACGACTCGCCGGTCGCAGTCAGCGTGGGCAGCAAACTGCGTCGTTGTGGCAAAAAAGGATGGCACGGCGAGGGTCTGTCAGGACTATCGAGGGCTGAACGCGCTGCTTGAGTCCAATAGCGGAGGGCTGGGGGATATCGCAAGCATCTTCGACAACATGAGGGGCGCCACGTGCTTCACATCCAGTGATCTAGCGTCAGGTTTCACCCAGTTGGAAATTGCCGAGAAGACAAGCACAAGACCGCGTTTCGTGACGCCCATGGGGAGCTGTGGGAATTCAACCGGTGCGGTGTTGGGCTGAAGACCCTTCCTTCCGGCTTCGCGGCCTATGTAGGGGAGGCTCTGGGTCCGCTAAAAGGAAAAGGCGTGCAGAACTGGCTTGACGACATCATCATCCACCCCAAACACGTCGAGGGACATGTGGATCTGGTGGAGAAGGTGCTGGCGCGGCTCCAGCAATTTGGGTTGTCGGGGAACCTGGCCAAATCGACTTGGTGCGCTCCGCAGCAGGAGTTCGTCGGCATGGTTGTCAGCAGACTGGGCGTACAACCGTCAAAAACGAAGATAGAAGCGGTGGCCAGACTCTCTCGCGCTAACACGGTAGAGGAGGTCAGGTCACTTTTGGGCATGGGCAGCTACCTCAGGAAGTTTGTGCCCGGATACGGCTCGATCGTGGAGCCTATCTCGGACCTACTCAGGGACAAGCGGTTCGCGTCAAAAAAGGCAAGGAGGCTCCGGGTGCTGTGGGGGGTGGAGCAGGACAAGGCTCTGAAGGCGCTGATCGAGCTCCTCACATCGCCATTGATTTTGGCGTTGCCCAATTGGGAGGCCACGTTTCAACTGCATACGGACGCCAGCGAGCTGGGTGCGGGAGCGGCGCTTACGCAGGACACCAGGGGAGAGGAACGTGTCGTTGGATACGCGAGCCACCGGTGGTCAAGGACGGATGCCAAACGGTCCGCAACCGAACTAGAGGTGATGGCAGTGTTGTGGGCCATCCAGCATTTCAGACCGTACTTGTGGGGAAGGAGATTCGTTCTGTTCACCGACTGCTCCGCGCTCACGTGGCTGCTCAAGAGCCAGGCCCTCTCGTCGAAACTCCACCGGTGGGCGCTTAGGTTGATGGAGCACGACATCGACCTCCAGTGGCGACCGGGGGCAAACCACCAGCTGCCGGACGCCCTCTCGAGGCTGCCGCCGAACGACGCTCCTTCCCAGACGATCCCTCCACGAGGACCACGTACCGGGGCCCCAAGGGACCGGTGCTCGACGGCGTACTGCTCAGCGAACTGGGGGCAGACGAGGTGAACAAGCCAACGGGAAAAAACGCGGCGGTTGCGGCAAGCGTAATTTTTACCCCAGGCGGAGCCGTCGACGCAGACACTGAGAGAGCCGCCACAACGTCCGCAGCCGAGGAGCATCCAGTCGCCGTGGTGCTCTGCTGCGGGGGGGGAGGTGGTCTCATGGCGGCGAAGGAGATGGTCGCAGTCAAGGGTGCCACCGACCACGACTGGAGAGCGCTCGAGTGCGTTAGGGAGAACGGGTTGGACCAAGGAGTTCGACTGGTGAGAGCGGAACCAGGGGGGGAAGATTGCAAAAGGCTCTTGAACGACTTGAGCCCGAGCGTCGTGATGGGAGATGCATCCAGAAAGTCAGGCCAGCGGGGGCCCGGTGGAGCAGCAACCTTGGCAACAAATATCGTGAGGGCCTTCATTGATTCGACGGCCAGGGTTCTCCTGCTGGAATGCTACCCGAATCTACTTCGATCGACGGAGTGGGGGCAGGTAGTGCTGCCTGCGTTGAAGGAAGCGGCGTGTACGGTGGAGACAGTCGAAATGGAGGCGGACATCGTGGGGGTTCCGTCGGGGAAGAGGAAGGCGTTCGCTGTCGGCGTGAGGAGCGGGAGGCCCGAAAGGGAAGGTGAGAGGCTAAGGGAGTGGAGGAGGGATATAGAAAAGCGCGACCCAGGGTGCACATTCTAGGTAGATTCTTGGGGAGGAGGGGAACCTACTTCTCAAGCGAGGCGTGGAAGAGAGGGGGGTCTTTTCTTTTGATGATCCAATCATTTCCATCACTCGAACGCACATCATGGGAGAGAAACCCCCCGAAGGAACGTACATACCGCACCCTTCGGACGCAAGCGATATCGACCAAGCAGACGAGCTGACTTTTGCGGAATACAAAAAACTCGCCACCGGACGAGCGGACTACCGAGTGCCCCCAACCGTCAGCAGGGGAGCAGCGGCCGCGATATTGGCGGACTTTTCATTGCCACTTATGGCGAGAGAGGCCTTGTCGGGGTTGTGGGCAAAGGGGCTGTTGATAGACAAAGCCAGGGGGGAGCAGCTTCACGGAACTAAATTGCTGGAAGGCTTGCAGGCGCTCTTCGAGGAGGACATAGCCGAAGTAACGCCGGCGGTCACGAGGTCCAGAGCGGGCGTAGCGAGAGGAAGGTCAACAGAGCAGCATGCGCAGGTGCCAAGGCCGCTTGTTACAAAGACGACCCCGACAGCACTGCCGTCGGCATCGCAGGTACAACCCACGGAAAACTTGCCGCCACAGTCCAGAGCACAGCCCCAGCCGAGGCGGCGAGCACCGAGAGCGGAATACTCGGAATACCCGGGACCCCTTCCTTCCATGGTCGACCAGGTAGCGGACGTGCTGCGTGATAAGCCACGGCTGGTGCAACGGCAACGGGAGGACGCGCGACTTGGCCCCATTTGGGGCCGATTGCGAGGAAGAGGTGACAGGCAGTCACCGGAAGGGACGGTGAACTACGTTCTCGACGACAACGACTTATTGTGGAGCGCGCCTCGGGAGGAGGCACCGAAGTTGGCCATTCCGAGAGCATTAGTGCCAGGGGTGCTGGCACTCGTGCACAGTACCTATGGCGACCCGGGAGTTGCGCGGACCCTGCTGCTGATTAAGAGCAAGTACGGATGGCCGACAGTAGCCCAGGACGTCAGGGAGTACGTACTGTCGTGCGGTTGCAGGAGGAGAAAAAGGGCCCGGAGTCAACGCGTGGCCATGATGCCTGCTCGGTTATTGTGGCCTTGGGAAGTGCTTGAGATGGACCTCCAGGACATGAAGCAGGTGTCCAGTGCAGGAAATAGGTACCTGCTGGTAGTGGTGGATCGGGCCAGCCGGTTCCTGTTTGCGTACCCGCTGGAATCTAAGGATTCGGTGGGAGTGGCGAGGAAACTCCTGGAGCTGTTGCTCACGTTTGGCGTGCCGCTGTCGATTAGGAGCGATGCCGGGGGGGAGTTCACCGCTAAGGTGGTCGCCCACCTGTGCCAGTGGCTCAGGGTGGAGCTGGATCATGGTCCTGCGGACCACCCTCGTAGTCAAGGAGCCGTACAAAGGATGGGGGGTTGGCTTCAGGAGGTCTTGGCAGAGCTTTGCAAATCTTGGCCGGCAAGGTGGGACGAATATGTAAGCGCAGCTTGCTGGATTCAAAGAACTACGCCGGACCCGCGTCTCCCGTCAGGTGGGACGCCCTTCAAGATTCTGTTTGGCCGTGATGCGCGCACAAACCTGGATGCTCTTACTCCTGCGCTGGACGGAGAAAATTTCCGCACTGGGCTCGACAATTTCGTGGCGGAGAGACACCAGACGTTCATGGAACTGCGGGCAATGCTGAAGAAGCGTCAGGAGGACAAGAACAAGCGACGCGTACGCCACAATGCGGCCATTAGGCGACACTCTCCAGGCGAAGGGGCGCGAGTGGGAGACCTGATGCTGGTAAAGGAGGCAGACAGCAAGATGGCGCGGGAGGGCACTTACGTCAAACTAGCACATGAACACTGGACGGGGCCGTGGCGGGTGACGGTCATTGCACAGCCGGGTATCAGCTACCAGGCGACAATGAGCGGCCGCCGGACCCGGAGGAGAACGGTTTCGGCTGCCAACATTAAGGAATTTTACGTGCGGCCGGAGCATCTGCCCCATGCCTTCGAGGACGAATTCGCGCATCTGGCATGGGGCGCGGACTTGGGGTTGGCAGACACCTCGACGGTGGCGGTGCCGCTCTATACCCTGACGGACCGGCGAGCCATGGAGAGCACGGGGACCGGGTGGGAATGGCAGTACCGAGGCCGGTACCAAAGTGGGGTGGAGTCAGAGTGGCTACCTGAACAGGAAGTGAGGGACAGCTTCACCCCTCTGCAACTCGACGTCTTCCATGCCCTCTGGGAAGTGTACAAGGGAAAGGACTGCCGCCCCCGGCCGCCGGAACCACTACCGAAGGAAGAGCGTGACCAGGGGGTGTGAACGAGAGCGCTGCAGGGCTTTCCGACGGGGACGCAGGTCAGGCGGTCGTTTGCTGGAGCTGATGGGGTGAGTCGAGCGGCGGTGGGAAAGGTGTACGACTTTAGGGAGCCGTATTGGCGAGTGAGATACCCTGACGGAGATTGGGAGGAGCTTAACCGCAGCGGAGTGACTCGCGGGATCGAGGAACACCGGAGCGCCGCGGGCCAGAGATGACCCCCGTCAGCAGCAGGTAGGGAACGGAAGCGGTGAGCCGATTAGCAGGGGGGAAGAAGAAGCATTCGGCTGCTGGGGGGGGCCCGTTTTGCTCCGGCGCATGCTGCGTCGGGCAGGGGGGGTGTTGCAGCGCCGACAGTGCTTCGAGGAGGATACTACGGCGACAGTGCTTCGAGGAGGATAATACGGTGTGAGACAGCTGTTCTGATCAGTGTCACGCGTCGGGTCTATTCGATAGGCAGAGGGAAAGCTTTGATTAGCATCCTCTGGGCGGATCTTATAGGGGCAGGGAGGATCCCCGGTGTGGGAACGCCTTCGGTCTCGGGTACAGAGCCAGTAATGAGGTTCCGGGACCACCCGGTGTTTACTCGACACCACCAAGAGAAGAAAGAAAGTCAAAGCCAAGTGATCTGTGATACCTGTCCTATCGACCCCCAGCCCCTTGGGCCCTGCCTTGCCCGTCGTGCCCGTCATCGTGTCTGTGGTGCTTCGTTGAGTGTTCACGCTGACTGCTTGCATCTACCGCATTGCATCGATCCACGTTTTGCGTGACCTGATCATTACTGCTTGAAGGCACTTCCTCGAACTCCCAAACAACAGGTGAGCCGGCCTCAGAGATCTAACGAGCGCAGGTCCTTCTTAGGGTCTGAGAGCTGTACCCTGCTGTAACACAAGAGCTTGCCGCCGGCGTCCTACGGTATCCTCCCAAACCTGAAAAAAGCCCATTTTTTGTTGTGTGTTATTACACATTCGACAGATTGACATATGTTCAACTTTTGCGCGCACCGAAACATACATACGATGAGGATGGCAAGATACAAATAATAAAGGCGAAAAGTATAATTATTTCAGCTGGTGCGACGATACGCGATAGACGGTCGATCTCGACAGAGACTCAGCCCACGGGCAACCCGCGCGGTGGCGGGCAAGATCAATTAGCATAGATGACGGGCTCAAAGAAATGAGGTGGATGCATGCTCTAGGGGGCAAGGGCTTGCCGGCGGTACTTCTATTTTCAGTACGAATTAATGAAATTGAAATTCGGGTCCATTTATTTACTGCTGCTGCTGCTGCTGTGCCGCTGCTGTAGTCTACGAGTACGTATCCACCGAGCGGTGTGCGACGAGTGCGCTTCTCTTGGTCTCTAGGCCCAAACCCGCGCCAGGCGATTGTAGTCTGGACACGGAGAGATGCGCCGCCCGCTGACCGCGCGTCGCGCAACGACGCTATACAGTTGTGTCACCATCCTACTCATCGATCGTTCTGCTGCTGTTTGTTGTCGTGGACAACATCTTGAATTCAGAGAGCTTGCCATTTTTCGATACGAAAAGCTCATCACGCAGGTCGTCAGATTCTGTGTCTAGGATAAGGCATGTACACTGGATGTCCTCTAACGTCAGATATCCCGCCAGCAGGACCGAAACAGGTGACAACTGCTGCCAGTCGGCAGAGACTCCGGGCACACAACAAACCAGGGACGACCGCAACGCCCGGAGCGGTTTGAGACCAGATTTTGCGAGGGTTGGAGTTTCCTTGTGGCTGCGGTCAGACAGACAGACAGACAGACAAGATTGCAATTACCGCAGCTGAGACTCAGTTTTACTAACTGAGAATTATATGGTAGTCGTAATGATCCCACACTAATTCCGTGAACAGTACAAAGTATGTCCTCAAAAATAGGTTGTGTATGTTCTTCACGTTAAAATGATGGGTGGATGCAGGTACTACTTCTACCCAAGTGTGCAGGGATGCATACGAATATTATTTCGCTCTTGCGCCACTCCCCTATTCATACGGCACCTCCCGGAGGGGAACCTTGTACCTGGTATGATTTTCGACTTTTGTCTTGGCTTGTTTTTCGGCCCAATTTTTTTCTTCCATTTTGTGTATGGTATGTATGGTATGTTGATACGTATATTTAACCTGGTACCGTATGTGATATATATGTATATATGTGATAAAAATATATGTATAAATATCTCGAGTGCGTATAAATAAATGATATATATCTACGTAAAAAAGAAGGGTATGAGTTACAGGCGATATATATATATATAAAAGAAGGGTATGACTTACTTCCTGGCAAGCGGCTTCAAAAACACTGCTGTAGTGTGCCGCTTCAAAAATACTATAGTGTACTGGTATGTACCTGTGTCTACAGAAGCATCATAACAGTCCTCTTTGATGATATTTTGTAGTATCGTGATGCGTGCATTTCATGCTTGTGCAGCACACGTTTTGACGCGACCACCCAGCAGCAGCCCTGTATTCAGAGGTCGTTTTTTGAACGGCCTCTTTGTTCCTGAAATTAGTGTCTGATATTGCATTCCCACACCATGGGTCACCCCCCCCCACAAAAAAATGTATACACCCTAAAAAAGAGATCACTTCACCCCCCCCCTCCTCGTGAATATCTCCCTGAATAAAAATCACTTCCTCAGCCCCGTCTTCTGTTTGACTGCCTCTTTAAGCTTCTCCTTGAGTACGGGAGCTTTGACGCTTTTCCTGCAAAAACCTCCCTCCAAATCACGCAAGACCCGCTTAAGCTCGTTAGCACCGAGGCCGTCGATAGCTTCGTCTGTCATGGTGAACACTTCCCCCCGCTCCGTCACCCGCGCTTCCTCCGAAGCATGGCCCACTGGCCGTGGGCGGCTAGCATCCCCCCTCCCCGCACCCCTACCGTTATCTTGTCCCTGCGTCCCCCTTCCTTCACCGCGAGCACCCCCTGCACCACTACTCTTCTCTGCTCCGCGCTCGCCCCCTGCACCGCGACCCGGATCTCGAACATGACCCGTCGCTGGACCGCGCAGCGGCACCGTGGCGTGCTTTGATATCCTAGCCCAGCACTTCTTCAACAGGGTCGTAGTGACCATCCCCCTGAGCTTGAGCGTCCTCACAGCACCGTTGTCCATGTTCTCCACGTTTTGGAGGACCGCAGTGTTGTAGTCGAAGGAGATGGCGCTCAGGCGTTGGGCTTCGGTGAGGTCGGGGGTAGTAGCCGCGCGAGCCGTGCATTGCCTCAACAGGCACTTCGTCGTATGTCTCGGGGGTTACTGTTGTCATGGCCACACCCGCCCCTCTCCGTTTGGGACCCCGACCGCGGTGGCCACCAGCAGGGGGTGTGGAGTGGCGGCACTGGTGGACGTCGGCAGTTTCTGGCGGGTATAGAGGTCCACAGCCGGAACTGAACCTTGACCACGCAAAGAGAATCGAACGGAAAAAGAATGGCATAATACAGTGAAGTCGCGACACGCAACGACGGGCTTGTGAAAGCAACCGGCACGAAAAAAATGGGGGGTCGGCGAAGCTGGCAAGTGCTCTTCAAGTTCCGTCCGTAACGTCGTAGCTATGTTGGAAACAAAGCATTCGCCGCCCTTGATGAGAATTTTAAAGGCTACTACCCCTTTCCCCAGTCGTATCCCATCGGAAAGACTCTTTTTGTTGTCACATTAACTGAGATCACACCTGCGCTTTGCTCGGAGAGGGTGATCGAGCAGCTTCCACCTAATCCTCTCCCACCCCCGTCGAGTTGGTCACGCTACGAAACTCCGGTTGTGGTCCGCTCCCCTCGCTCGCGCCACCCCCCCTTCCCTCGCTCATCGACGGTGGCCCTCCCCTTTTGATCACGCCACCACCACCCCCTCCTCGCCCATAGACGGTGGTCCTCTCTCCCTACTCCACCGCCACCCCTCTCCCTCCCTCGCTTGTCAACGGCTCTGCGGTCGCTGCAAATGGCGTACCAACTGGTGTTGCAGCTGGCGTACTGCCGGAAGATGCCTTCCCACCCACGCCGTCGCCGTCGCCGTCGCACTTATCTATGGGAAAATAATTTGACGGGTTGGCAGTATCACGAGGATAGCAAGGGGTTGCCGAACACTCAGTTTAAGAAGGCATCATGAAGGTTATCAGGGTTGTCAGCAGCAAGTATCAATGCAGAGACGAAAACGTCAGCGACGGACTATTTTTATTAACTTGGAATATTAGGCATTCAAGAGATAACGGCGCGAGGCAATCAACGAGTTGTTCTCATTCGAAATGCGCACCGCTAGAAGAACGATACAGACAACAGCAGCCCGCGGCGATGTGTTTTTTGGAAAACAGCAGTAATGCCCTGACTAAATTGTCAACTGCTGCTGTGTCTACTCGTATCAATAGTATTACCCTCTCACCTGCGGGTTACTTTTATTACGTGTGCGCGTTCGAAAGCCACTTCGGGCAACGAAGTTTCACCCATCCCACAGGCCCATCATCTACTCGCCACGTAGTTCTGCGGGACTGCGGGTCCCGAGCTAGAACACACAGGCATAAAACGTGCGAAGCCGACGATCGTACGCCAGATGCATGACGCACACACGCGGCCCATAAACACCTTCCCGTGACAAGGTGGCGTCCCGTTACAAGGCGGCGGTGGAGCAGCACAGCAATTGATTGTTTTGCACGTCAGTCAATTGCCACAGATATGTAAAGCAGGCGCACAACAACAACAACAACGACGACTACAATCTCGTACTGTACTACTGCTTCTAATGCTACTTGTGCTGCCGCCGCCGTTGCTGCCGATGCACATTATTTGCCTTTTTTGGTGGCACACCGCGGTATGTGCCACTGTTGTGTCAATGGCCATCCACGGCGGTGCCCGGAGTACAGCAAGGCATATTTTGGGCAGCCACGGCTCCCCATGGCGCACCACGGCGTAACCACGGCATGTCGCGCGACACCTTGGTTCCCCCTGAGGTGTGCCACAGCAAACCAGGGCACGGCCGCCATGGGGAGGCCCATGGCACACCGCGGCAACCCTCATGGCAATCCCCGTGGTATGACTCGGCATGTCTCTACCTACCACGTCAAACCATAGCGATACCCCCGTGGTATAGCACGGCGACCTGAAAAGCGATAACCACACAGCCCCCCACGGTGATCCCCACGGAGACCCCCACGGTGATCACCGTGGGGACAACCGTGGAGACCCCCATGGTGACTCACCGTGGGGGCACCATGAGGGTCTCCACGGTTGTCCCCGCGGTGATCACCGTGGGGGTCTCCGTGGAGATCGTCCCCACGGTGATCACCGTGGGGACAACCGTGGTGACTCACCGTGGAGACTCTCCACAGTGAGTAAGGAGAGGCCCCACGGCGAGTCACCATGGGGGTCTCCACGGCTGTCCCCACGGGGATCACCGTGGTGATGACCATGGGGGTCTCTGTGGGGATCACCGAGGGGGTCTCCGTGGCGATCTCCAGAAGACGGGAACTCCCACGGAGAACGGCATCATTGGCATACATTCGACGGACGACGTTGGCATCATTTCGCGGAGATACAATAAGTGTACTACCCCTGCGGGCTCATCAGCATTCTTTTCGCGAATGTACTTGCACAACACACGCTGGACGAAAGGTTTACATGGTAGGATAAGCCATGTCAAGGAATCACTTCACGGTCACATGTTGCCATGGCTATTCACACTTATCCCTCGATCAAACGCGTCCACGCAATGAAACGGTGTCCTATATAAGCGAAACCCAGACGCCAATCCCGAGTTGTTATAGCTGAACGGCACAGGTGCTCCCCCCAACATTTCACGTAGCGCGTGTCTACCTAATGCCCCAAGGACAGATGGCCGGATACACATCCCACGAGCAGTAGTGCTCGCGGTCTGCGCGGAGAGACCGAACCCCTTCCAGTGCAAAAGTATTGATGCCCCAAGACCAGTGATGTTGGAGCACGGCTGGAAATTATCGTGATTGAGACAATAGAACTCCTTATTCGAGCATTGAAGATTGTACAGGGTAATCCAGGGAAAGCCCGGGGGGCGTAGGAGGCCTAACCCCGCTAGGATCACAAGTTGACACACATGAACGCGGGGTTGGTTGTACTTTATGCTTTTGAGCGATCAACAAATCTGATCCTAATTATAGGTTTGTATGTTTACCTTCAATACAACATATCCTTACATTTAACGAGAGAGTGACATGTTGTTGTTGTTGTGTTTACTTTTACACACTACACACCAGTTTCATCCAAGTTCGCGAACGGGTGTAAGTAGCGCCTAGAATTTCTCGCTCACACCAGCGTCGTTGACCATGTTCGCTACCCTACATGCCTTCGCCATGGTTGCAGCAGGTCGCACGGACATTGCACGAGCTCGGGAGCGGAAACTAGTTAGGAAGTAGCTGCGCAAGTGAGAAAAATAGCAGGGGTTCGAAATTTTGATGTGGGAGTTGGGGGGCAGGGGGCCCACATGAATTCCCTCTAACCACCCTTCTTCTATAACACCGAATCAGCCTCGCCGCAAGAACGTAATGCGGTTATCCGACATCACTGCCTACGAACGTTAACGACGCCCAATACGCACGTGCTTGGTGCGATGCCCTCAGGACCGTGGCTATGGTTTGCGCCACCCAACGCGGAGACTCTGGCGCACGCACCCCAGGAAGTAGCCATACTGTCCATGTACGGAGAAGAGGCTGGAGCGAACGATTGAGTGGGTCTAGGAGAGCCGATGACGGAAGTGTTGCAAACTGTGTGTGAAACTTCAGCTTGGGCAGGGCATGCGTGCGACTTGTGCAGGAAGGACATCGTCATCGACGGTGAATCTTACTCCGTGAAGGCTGCGGTGGTGGACGGCATTACGGCTACACGACACGCCAAGTGCATCTTCCACGGGTGCGAGCTGGACCTGCCTAAGTTGGGCGGACGAAGGTATCAAGAACAAATAGGAATCCCACGTTTGTGCAGGACGACTAGAATACTAAAAGGACGTCGGCAACATAGACGTTGCGCGCGGGAAACACATGCTGCTCGAAGTTCACTATCCTGGATCGGCCTCAACGTTTTCGCACACTTGGTGAAACGCGCAGCCTGGAGGCGGTACGGACACACCCCCAGTAGCGCATACATGTGCGGCCCCGAAAATGTCACCACGGTCGAATGTTAAAAAAACTTGACACACAGGTCACCCGTGGACGAGACTTCCTCGACTAGTCGGAGGGTAGGGGGCGTGTGTTGAACGATGCAAGGGGTTCAGGCGTTACGCTACAAAGTCCCACACAACAATATACCTCGTGGGATATGTGGTGCCGATGTAGAGGCATTGACACTATAAATATAACCCGCGGCGTGCTATTGTACGACTTCATCGATTGTACTGCATTGGCGGATGCACGCTACTAATGGCGTAAGTAGGCATCGACGTCACATCGCTGAGTTGACACCTGACTGCTTGACAAAATCCGAGGGAATCAGGTTTTGTGCAGCGCATGAAGAGGAAGTCGGCCACCTGTGCTTTGTGACAACGCCACAGCAGTGCACAAACCACCACCAAACCCAACAGACTGACGTGCGGGGGACATTTCCCACATGGAGGATACGTGGAGAAGCCACAACGAGAAGACGGGGTGGAGGAGGCGACTAAGCGCGCAGGGGGCAGACGAGATACCCGAGGTAAAGCATGATCGCCAATGGAATATGTTACAAATAACCCGTCCTGTAGTGCACAACACAGGTGGGTTCCTGGCGAAAAGAACGCCGCACAAACGTACGTTTGTCCCGTAACGACGTCGACACGGAACTACATTCGACAACTTTGGGCCTCAATGTCCTCGGGGCTAGTGTGTTCTAGTGCCGCTACGTAAGGACTTACACAATATATCGACATGGACATTGGATCAATGTCGTCGATGCGCAAAAGTAAGACAAATTAGACCTGGACTATGGTGCGGGCTCGTGGATCAGAGTAACCACGACAGAAATGTTTGTTGACCACGGACAAACGCGACAAAATGTTTAGGACACAGCGAAATTATGTGCTACAGACCCGAAGACCTTCGAGCAAAAGCCATTTTGCTCGGCTACACAGGAATCAGGCGTTCGTCAAATAAGCGCCACCGTGGCATTGGCGTGCTACATAAGGCGTAGGCCATAGAGACTTTAATGGACAATTTCAGTAGTGGGATGGGCACGATCCGGATAGACGAATGGCGACATGCTCGAATGCTCACGGTTTAGCGCGTGAACGGAGGTGGCACCCCAACAATACCAGGCGTACAAGAGGACGACCCAAAATAAACAGCGTTCGGGGATCACGACATGGAAAGGACTTGCAACATCATACACATAAGCATTAGACGAATCAACGCGACTAGTCAATAAGGATATGTCCGCGACGAGGCACGTCGCACACGTATTCGGCGAAAACAGCAAATGGATAGCCAGGTCAAAGAAATGCTTTTTGATTGCTTAGCCTGCAAGGCATATAACGCTTACGCCATCGCTAGCTAGAGCGTGCGGAAACCATTTAGAAACTTCAGTGTGCGGTCGATGATTAATGCATTGCCGTCCTGAACAGCACCGTATAAGACGTTCTAAATCGTGACTAGTCCGTCCGACACAACATTCGTTACATGACTATTATGGGGGGGTGCCTGCATCGAGCTCCAGTAGGTACACAAAGTTAGGTTTAATCAAAACACAGCTGAACATGCGCGGCTAGCAGTAATGTCAGTTTCGCCGATACTCGTGCGACTAAGAATAGTTTCTTTCGCATGTTTAGACACTCGAATTACACCAAACAGGGGCATTCAAACTCCTCGCGGCACCCACAGTACGCATTCGTTCCCCGTCCTGGCGAACAAACAAATAGAGGCGAAAACTTGTGCAAGTCCGCCTCCTCTCCAACAATGGGTTTACCCACACCGCGGCGCACCGGCCACAAAAATTTATCCCTTCACCGCGCCGAAGGAGGAACACATTCGCCTCCTCAGGTTCATGCTCGCCCCCAGGACAAGCTTCGGACACTTTGTCGGGAGCTACACGTGCGGCATCATTGCAGGGATAGCTCCTTTGTGGGAATCAGAGGGGATGGAGGAGGTCCAACAGGCGCTAACGCTTATATGGAAAGAGGAGGCAGGGCGACCACAGCTGCTTTTCTACGACTTGGCGTGCCGACGCCGCCGGTACTTGCTGAACCACCCTGACCCTTCGTGGGGGGGGACCATCAACATCGTCGACCGGTAAGGACGGATGGAGAATAACGTTCCTAAGGCAGTTAACGACTACGTGGCTTGTACCGCAGGGAATGACACTTCAAGTATACCAATAAAAGAGGCTTGACGGTACGTGCCAAGAAAGACTACTATGACATCGGCCTTTGAGATATTTAATGGCGACAAAACTATGAAGTTACTTTTCGGTTGGTGACAGGTTTCCATTCGCCGTTCCACAGTGAGCCTCTATGCGAGCGCGGTCCACATTTTCGTACAGTGCCGAACCGACACAACCCACCCATAGATAAACGGGCGCAGCGAGGATGGCAGGGAGTCTAGGAGCAGGTGATCCAAACAGGCAGAACGCTCCCATCGAGTATTGTTGCGTGGGTCGGGGAGTGCGCATCATTAATAATAGTAGGTGAGCGAGGTACAACTGTACACATGGAAAACTTAACGATCATAAGGAGAAAAAGTGACTCGTTACGGGGGCAACTAAACGGTCAACTAATTCTAAAATCGCGCCCACGTACACGGCAGGTTCCATTTCAGAAGCCATAAGGAACCAGACTGCCAAGAATATTCTGCAATCCAGAGCAGCAGGACCATCCATTTCTATGGCACTGGGACGAATAAAGCAGGCCGAGGTTTAACTGGAACTCAAGCATGGCTGAAAGCAACAACTCCTTTATTGAAGGCGCGTACGGATGAGAAGGGGAAGGGGGGTCCGCGTGGAGAGTGCTGATGTACGAAAAACAAGTATATACTGAGCACCCAGATATATTCGTACATGTGATTTACGTCCACTTGAGGGTACGGTCAACAGTTGGTTCTATCATAAGATTGTTTTGCACGGACGCTGCAACTTTTCGCCAGGGGGGGGGGAGGGTCGGATGCCGTTGTCTCTGGTCCCTATCCTACAACACAGATTCAAACGACGCGACTACGTTACGCGACCTGACTCCGAGAATTCATTCGCAGTGCGTTGGACACGCGAGAAGGACGCACACCGCCTCGCCGGTGAGCGTCACAAGCGAATGCAAGGTGCGAGGAGTGCAGCCTTGACAGCTCTACACGAGGGTGGCAATGCTTCTACACGCCGATCCGTCCATACACTATGTAGTCGTAGAGATAACCCCAGGCCAAACTCTCAACTACAACACGAAAGGACGACGACAGCTTACCTTTGCTTTCCTAGACGTGGGGTGGATGTTGATCAAAGAGCTGTCAGACGTTTCGCATATCATGCGGTTGATTCAACACAGGATACATAGTTGCACAAAATGCCGTGTTTTCAGTGGTTAAGCCCTTAACTTTCACCCCTTGTACACCGCGGGTACATACAACGAGGGAATTGCACTCGTCATTGCCGTGTGGGAGAACTGGGGTGGGGTGCAATGGGCCATGCAGTCACGACATAAATTGTGCGAGTTTGGTAGTCCAAGCCAATGTAGACAGACATGGATCGTGAACATTGGTCTTTACCTCAACTTATCACGTTCCTACGCCTTGCCGCCACGCCCTTATAATGTTCTGCTATTCGCAGGTTTGGGCCGGATAGTGAAAAAGATGCCTCGTATCCTCGGGCACTTCGTACTAAGCGTCAATGTCATTGTTCACAACGCACTCACATTGGCGGAAAAGTTATGGAATAAGAACCCAACATTCGCCGCTTGAGTGCGTGTGTTGGCAACGTGACGCAGGGGTTGTGGATGTCGGTTAGGGCTGGTGATTAGGGAAATGATAAATACTTCATGGGTCACGACATGGGAACAGAACGGCGTGTACCCGACTCCTTCAGACGTTTCAAGACAGCAAGACAATCCAGCGGCGAGACATACGATGAGCCTACAGCAGAAGCATTCGACACAGGTGTTTCCCTGTCGGTTAGGGGAGGAATCCAAGCTAACCAAATACACTGCATAGGGCCCGGCATGCTAAGCGTACGGAGTGTACCTGACATATTCAGGCGCTGCAAGACAGCAGGACAACCACCATTACATGGAATGGGTCCTGCTGCATCCTACACACGTGTTTTGGGGACGACCTAAGACGTTTGTTGGCGTGTGTGGATGCTCGCTACCCATGGGAACCACAAGAACATTAACGACTACTCGGCGTCTAACTGTTCCCCCGAATTGTAACTACATCGGTTAGGCGACACGAGCTCATTTTCTCACCTATCCGTAAATCGCTGGGAGGGCGCGTGCGGTGATTGACACATAACATTATTGCGGGCCGGTCAAATGGGCCGTTCCGTGTTGGGTCCTAGACGCTAAAAACACGGCCAACCTGTATGGCAGGGGCTAACCGCGTGTATCCTTTGCATTGATATTGGTGCACGTTGATACTACTGTATGATACATAACGTGTGCTCCGATTGTGATCGCGCGCACGGCTAAAAGGACGTACTTGCGTAGAACAAACACAGCAAAAGCAAGAGCTCTGAAAAGGAACGGCGCTCGTCTTGGGTATAACCCGCAGGTTACAAAAAACGTAATACAGAACCTTCAGTGTCTGTAGTGAACCAGGATTTTTATTCTTCCAGAAATATCCGGTTATATTGCATTTTTTTTTGCCATGTTGCTGTGACGTGCTGTCCTTCATGTTTGGTACATACGAGTACGGACACAGAGCACATCGAAAGAATAATACAAGTATCCTACCTGGGGCATGTACGTCTGTACGACATGTGACCAAGCGTAGCATCGACCGAGACGCAAAGGGTATGTGGTGCCCGAGCTGTTTTCTCCAAAAAACCTGTCGGCGGGACTGTACGCATTATCAACTCGCCAGTTTGCACCTGCATGCAAAGTCAAGAAAAAACAATATACATACGATCATGGACCTCTAACCGCTTCGCATAGTCTGATGTACTTTTCCTTCCTCGGCGCGTGTGGCGGGCCGCCCGCGGAGCGAAGAGCCTTCTATATACGTACAAATAGGTCAGAGTGTTGCACGCCTAGTACTTTTTTGGACGGACTTCACGGCTCGACCGAACGGGAAATAGTACGATCACATTTGTTGCGCATTGATAGACAATCCGTGGGTATTATTCATAGTCATAATTGACCTGGCGATGACGACGTCCCCAACACGACGCTGTTTTCCACACTGCTGTTGTATGTAACGGAAAGGATGCACACGAGCAGCCTGGTGCCGTTCACATCTTCCGAGGGAGTACACACGTGTGTGTGCACGAATCGAAGAAGAGGACGGCCGTAACAATTATTTCCTAACTACAGTAACAGGGAGACACGCAGTTACACAGGGATAACGACCGTGTAGACCAAACATACATGTTTCCACCCGACCTGATGCTAAATATTACCGGCTCGGTAGTCGAGACATATATGCGTTCTACCTGCCTTACGTGTGACACCTTCTACGTGCACTTAGATTGCCATGGAGTGCCGTGGGGGTCTCCGTGCGGGTCTCCACGGTGATCCCCACGGTTATCACCATGGGGGTCTCCGTGGGGATAACCGTGGGTATCACCGTGGAGACCCTCACGGTTATCCCCACGGAAACCCCCACGGAAATCAACCGTGGACCCCCACGGTCATCAACAGTGGGGATAACCGTGGGGATAACCGTGGGGGGCTCCGTGGGGGGCTCCACGGTTACCCCCACGGTTACCCACACGGTTACCCACACGGTAATCACCATGGGGATTACCATGGGGACCATCGGGGGATCATCGTGGGGGTTGCCGTGGGCATCGCCGTGGGGATAGCCGTGGGGGTCGCCATGGTAAGCCGTGGGAAATCCCGTGGGGGTTGCCGGGTGGAGTTTCGTGGTCTGGCGTGGGGGGTTCCGTGGCAAGCCGTGGATGTACTTCTTACGTGACGTGGGCCTTGCCGCCGTATACCGTGGGTGTCGCCGTGGGTGTCGCCGTGGGGGTCGCCGTGGGGGGCACCGTGGGGGAAGGTGCATGGTACAGCACATGGAGTCCCATGTGATTGTACGGCGTACCATGCGTTACCATGCCATTCCGCGGTATGGCGTGGGGACGCCCATGGTGTGCCGCGTTGCGAGCCCCACGGCGACCCACGGTAAGTCAAAATAGTGTGGATCCCTGCCTTCGAGGCGATGAAGGTACGTCAAGTACTCACACGGCGAGTAGTACACCGTACCGTACAAGCGGAGAGAGGAATAGCGCGACAAGGTGTTTGTTCTCACGTCGGTCATGCGCAACAGATGTGCAGATCAGGAGCACAACAGCAGCACAACCGCAGCAATGGCTACTACGACTACTACTTCTGTCCTACTACATCCATGTGTACCGCTGCTGCTGCTGCTGCCCGCAAGCTGTCATGCCGCGCGTTGTCGAGCTTTCACGCGATGAAGCGAGCATACACCGCCGTACCGTACACAGCCGGCAGAGAGCGCAATAAGTTGCTTGTGTAACTGGTATACATAAGTCAAGCGCACCAGAGAAGTGGAGCAAGCGCACAACATCAGCACATCCAACAACCATTACTACTGTTACCGCTGCTGCTGTAGTGGCTTCGTCGAGCTTCGCTGGAGGTGATGCAGGCGCCAACTACGTACCATGGTACAGCGGTAAATAAATGATGACATGCAACGTACCTGCTACCTGCTGCTGCTTGATGCTGTCTCCAGCCCGGTCCTATAGGAGCGTGCAGAGGGCATATCTGCACCGTCGTGCTACCATTCACAGCTGTGTATGGCGAGGTGTATAGAAACCAGGGTAGCATCCTCTCTCATGGCCCTGGGTGTGCAAGGCACAGCAGTAAGTAGTGTCGGTGTCGGCGCGGTGTAACTGCTGTGCTAGGTGCTAGGGTTTCGATGGTAGATATTTGCATAAAATGGTGTGGGATCCATCTTGGATCAACCCCTAGCTTGTTGAAAAAGACTCGGAAAAGGAGTAGGAAAACTTGTCAAGCCAAGGTCGAGCAACGAAGATGACTACTTGGCGTTAGTGTGGACCCCCCGAGCAACAGATTACAACTTTTTCCCCCCAAGCATCAATATTTCCAAGATTTATCACGGTAATTTCGGCGGGACGGTAACGGCGGTAACGGCGGGACGGGACGGTAAAACCGCCGTCAAAATGGTCCCGCCGTCCCGTCCCGCCGACAAAATCACTGACCGTCGTCACTTACCGTCCCGTCCCGCCTATAAAATCTCTCCCGTTGGAAATTACCGTCCCGTCCCGCCGTGACACTGAAAAATTACCGTCCCGTCCCGCCGTGGTACCGAACAATTACCGTCCCGTCCCGCCGTGACACCGAAAAATTACCGTCCCGTCCCGCCGATAAAATCTCTCCCGTAGGAAATTTTCGTTCCGTCCCGTCGTGACACCGCCTCTGACTTGGTCTTGCCCTACAAGAAGCATTCATTCGTGGTCGTCTGTTCCCATCCATTTCCAACACGAATTACGAAATAAGTTGCACCAAACTTCAATAGTAATTCCTATATAAATACATGTGTTACAATAAAATTGTGCACAACTCCCATCTATAAATGAAATACGTATAGAACAGCAGTGGTAGGCGTATTACCCAGCTTGCAGAATGGGTACAATATCAACTATTCAACTATTAACCAGTCGAACTCACAGATGACGCAGAATATTCTCGGAAGAATGAGAGAATGTGAGTTTTGTACGTACGTAAGAAGTTCAAGCCAATCAGATGACTGCGTTGATTCATGGTAGCATGAATCGTAGCCCTTGGTAAACACACCTTGTCTGGTACGTAGCCGCAACCTACACGTATCAGCGCAGTGAAGCAGAGGCAGAGCTACAGGTCCAAGGTGTGAGACTAGTTTGAGTTCGGGATGTCCGACGAGAGCAAGTCACCGGAGGCCACGGCCAATGCGGCTACTATTGCGCGCGAGGCGCAGGCTGCGAGGTTTGTTGCACAAACAAAAGCTGAGGCGAATGCTCATGCTGCTGTAGCTGCTGTGCAAGCGGAGGTAGACGCACGCCGTGCTGGGATAGCCGAGGCCGAGGCTCGCCAGGCCGCAGAAGAGCTGCGTCCGCTCGCCAGGCCAACGCTGCGGCTGCTGTTGCCACCACTGCGGCTTCGGCTGGTCCTTCATCTATGCCGGCAGCCTCGGGGGGAGCAGTATCGACGGCTGACGTTCTGCATTGGCAGAACCAGGTGGCATCCGAGTTTTCCCGAATAGACACGGATACACTAAGCGTCAAATCTACACTGGACAACGTGCTCCTGTCTGTGGCTGGCCTTCGGGACGCCGTCACCAGCAGCGTATCCAAGATCGCCAACACGAAGTGCTCCTCCAGCAGTTTGTTGACAATTTGCTCGACCGTGAGCCTTCTGTGCGGGACAGCGGAGATGCGAGGGAGCGCCATGTACAGAAATCGCAGCTCATCGACGACACGGCCATGTGGAAAAAAATGTCATCTCGCAAATACTGGCTGCTTGAGGGACGCTTGCCCCCGAACCTCGGCGAGTCGGCCGCGGGTATCCAGTCGTTTGTGGGGGAGAGCGTCGATGTTACGGCGGCGGTGGCGGCTCAGCTTCGTGCCGTCAGCAATTTTGACGTGGCCTTGTATGGGCCACGCGCCGATCGCCCGGTTGACCACCTGGTGATGGTCGCGGACCGCCTGGATCTCTTGCGCCAGGATCGTGTGGCGGTTCTTACAGTTGGACTCTCGGCGGATGTCGCGGACGACCGCGCGTGCCTGGACCGGCTAGCACCCGTCAACGCCTCCTTTACATCCGCGGCTGCTGGTCTTCGCCGTCACACTCTCAGCAACATCTTTTTGCTTTCCGGCTCCGCGGCGAGGGCTGTTATGAGCGAAATGGTGAACGACAACTTACGTCTTTGGGTGAACGACCTAATTAGGTTCGCCCAGCAAGTTCGTCCGTTGACCGTTCCCCCTCAGTCTGACGCGGTGTTTGACGCGCAACCTGTCCCTGCCTTCAGTCGCACGCTCTCCTTTTGCTCGTCCGGGGGCGACGTTCTGAGGCTTGTCGAAGGTCTCCAAGGTCCACGCGACAGTCGGGATGGGGCATACAAGCAGAGCCAAAGCCTCGCCCCCGCCAGGATGGGTCCGCCCAGAAAGAAAGAACGCCCCGCTGTGCAAGATGTTTTCGTCCACGGGCCGATGTCGGTTCTCCGACTGCAAATTCGTGCACGTTAATACCCCGTCCGACGCCTCGTCTCCTACGCCATTCCTCGATGGTGGATCGGCGGCACCGGCGGGGGTAATGCGAGGTGGCGCAGAGGCGCAGGCTGGTGGGTCGCGGGTTATGGTGCTCCGCCCAGGTGGGGGTCGCGTGGGGGGCGGGGCAGGTGGCGATTCTGGTTCGGGATGAAGACACGGGCCCTTCCTGCCGGTTGGGCCAACACTGGGGGGGGGGGCGGCGGCGGCGCGGGCAGGTGGAGGAGCGGCGACGGCGCTTGTCGCCAGCGGCGGAGCTGGGACTCGGCCGGCAACCCACGAAGGGGGGGGGGGTTGCGTGGGCGCGCTTTAGGTGCTCTGGCTGGCGACGGCGGTGTCGGGCGAGATCGCGTTGCTGTGACTCCGGGTTCGGTTCCCTTCTCAAAGCAAGGTACGGATATGGGCGTGCGTGCGAGTTATTTGCCCGGTGACACGGTGTGTGTGCAGGGTGATGGGTCCGTTGACTCGGTGTGCGTGCAGGGTGCGGTCGGTGACGTGCGTTTGGATGCGATCACAGATGAGGTAGATGCGTGGATTGCCGCTCGGGAGGTAGTGGCGCAGGCAGTATCTGGGCGAGGCTCAGCGAGCCTCGATCAGGTCGCTTCGCTCAGCTCCTCGCTCTTGCGACAGTGTCAAGGCAGTGTTCCTCTTTTCCTGTCCACCATCGGCGCCTCATTGTTCGCTTCGCATATTAACGTTGCCGTCGTACAGCACTGGTTTGGTGAGATCAAGAAATTCCCCCGTATTTCTTTGTTGCTTCGTGGGCTGGCGCCAGGCACGCCTGTTTGCGTCGCACGGGGGGGAGATTTGACCACAGAACTCGCGTATGGTAATCACTCGGGCGTTGCCATGCATACTGTGGCTATCCATGATAAGATATGCGCAGACGTTGTGCACGGCCGAGCGGTGGTGTTTGAATTGCGATTTGCAGACGAGATCCAGGGTTTTCGCATTTCACCGCTGAGCGTCGTTCTCGAACCCAAGTTAAGGATTATTCACGCTCTCACGTTCGCGCGCGGGGATGGTCGAACCAGTGTTGACGGTGACACTGACTTTGACTCCGCGCCATCGTGCGAGCTCGGACACGTGCTTCGTGATGTGCTTTTACGGGCGTTGTTTTTGTGACAGACGCACGGTATTCGCGCTCGGATCCTGCTGTGTCGTGTGGACGTTAAAGACGCTTTTCGACAGGTTTTGGTTGATCCGGCAGGCGCATCGACCTTTGGATACGTTTTCGGCAATCGCGTTGTCGTGGATTTGCGCTTGCAGTTTGGTTGGCGTAATAGTCCTGGGTTTTGGGGGTTGATGGCCTCTGCGCTCGAGCATGCTCACACCCACACTACGTTTCAAGGCGCAGATGTTTCCCCACAAGGGGCTGCCGACGTTTCGCACGTTGAACTCTCCCCCGCCGCGGGGAGTTCAGGTTGTTGCTATTCCGCGTGATTGTGGGCCCGTTCCTGGCGCAGGAGGCCTCACCGGAAGCATTTTTTTTTTGTGAGGTACTACGTAGACGATGGCATTCTCGTCGAGTTGCAATGGTGGCCGGACGGCCGCCGTTGCTTGCGTGCTGTACAGTCGCTGGCGTCGGACCATTTTCGCTTGTTGGGCGAACGTGGTGTTTCCGATCCACCCCTCTTGTCAGCCAAGAAAATAACTAACTGGGACACGCAACTCGAAGTCTTGGGATGGATCATTGATACTGAAGCGCTTACTGTTACGTTGCCGTCGCATAAGCACCTCAAGCTGCACAATATCCTCGCGGACTGGCCCTCGTCTCGTGCGTCCGCTTCAGCGAAGCAAGTGTCGCAGTTAGTTGGCTTTCTCATGCATGTGTCCTTTGCTGTTCGTCCGGGGCGCTTTTTCGTTAACCGCTTGTTGGCTTCGGTTGGTATGCCGCGCGTTGCCGCCGGAGCTGATTTTGATTGTCGAATGGCAAACCCCGGGCGGCGTCTCGCCCTGGGACCCGAGTTCCACGGTGACCTCGAGTTTTGGAGGTGGTTCGTTGAGGAAGGGTTGGACGCGCGCGGCGGAACCTTGTCGGCTCAAATGTATCATTTGCTTGAGCGCCCCCCTAGACGTGCTCTGTTTTCGGACGCATCTAAAACCGCTGTCGGGGGGGTTTGTCTTGAAACTGGCGTGTACTGGCGATACGAGCTTGACGCAGGGGAGCGGGCTCGATTTTGTGGATCGAGCAAGTCCGTTGCAGATGAGAACGATATATCAATTAATGTCCTCGAACTGCTGGGCATGGTGGTTTCTGCATGGGTTCTCGTCTCTGCTTGTGCTGAAAGTCCGTTCGAAATGGGGGATTGTGTGTTATTGAGGGGCGATAACGAGGCAGCCGTAGAGTGGGTGCGCCGTTGTCGCGGGGGCAAGGAGCCGAGATCTGGCGCATTAATGCGCGCTTCTTGGTGTGCTCGAACTGTCGTCTGGTTGGCACTTTGACGCAAAACACGTACGGGGCATTTTTAACGTGGCCGCTGATGGTATCTCACGGTGGGACTGTGCTTCCGTCCTCGCTAATCTGCGTGCTGTTCGACCCGATATTCCGTGGCAGGAGCAAGACCTGGGGGATGCGGGCACATACCTCTGTACATCGGTGTTGGCCTCGAACTCATGCGAAATGCCATTGCGACCTCGTCTGAACGCACTTATCAGGGGCATTTTGGCGCGTGGGTAGACTTTTGGGTACGGTGTGGCATGTCTGTATTCCTAGACCGGTGCGGAGACAGCATGACCAACGTGTGGCATTTGTTCGAGTACGTCGCGTACGCTTTTGCCACCAAGAAATTGCGGTCGGCAACCATCGAGAGTCATTTGTCAGCGATCAAGTTTTTTCATCGTATTTCACGAGGGTTCGAGCTGGACACTACTCATCCGGTTTTGGTTAATGCACTCTAAGGCGCCGCTCGTTCGTATGCCGACGCTGGTAACCAAGCAACCGTTCGTAGGCCGGTTTCGTGGGAAATGTTGATCGCGGGCGAGAATTTGATATCTACGTGGCAGACGGGGGGTCGCGTCTCGTGGCTTGCCCTCTGCGCTTCATTTTGTTTTTTGACTCGCGCCTCGGAAATGTTTGCGGAAACTCGGTCACGTGTGCATGAGACGTATTGTTTGCGACGGGCCGACGTAGCCTTTTTTCGCGAAAAATTACAGCTCACAGTCGCTCAGTGGTCCACCGCAGACCGCGTTGAGGTTCGGTTTCGTGGGTCGAAAGGGGACCAACTGCGAAAAGGGGCGGTTCTAACGCGTGTACGTTGCGGTCCGGCGTTGCGCGTGGGCAAAGGTGGCGGTGCTGTCGATCTCATGATCGAATTGATGTCCTGTTATCTGTTTCTTCCCTCGTCGGTCCCCCTTGCCGCTTTCGGCGTTGGTAATGGCAGATGGTCCATGTGGACACAGCAGCAAGCGACGACAGCTTTGCGGAAAGTGGTTGCGTTGGCCGGCGTTCGTGCGGAGGAGTACGCTCTGCACTCTCTGAGGATTGGGGGCGCAACACACTTGTCGGCGGGGGGGGGGCGACACCAGAGGTGTTGCAGCGTGAGGGCCGATGGGCGTCCGATGCGTACAAGGCGTATGTTCGCAGTCATGGAAAGGATGCCAGTTGGGTAGCAGACGTTATGGCCCAGGAAGGACTTAGCGGTGGGATCCAGCCGGGCCAGGGCACTGAGTGGGGGCGAGTTAATTCACTCTTAGAGGTGAATAGGCAGAAGTAAACAATGGTGAAGTGTGTTATCACATGCGTTCCCTATGAGATTGCAAGTGAAAGGGGAAGGGGTAGTAAGAACACATCAGTAAATAGGGTCAACTCCCATGTGTGATGGAGGCTGGCGTCGAGAGTTCTGTGTCGCCAGTTGGGTTGGGAGTTGACTCGAGTATACGGATGTGAGCGCGGGGTTGCCGTTGGGCAGCCCCGGGGGGGTCACCCCTTCTCCAACCCCCCTTTCCGGGCGGGGGGTTGCGCATTAATATAATACAACTTCGAAAGCAAAGTGCAAAGGAGAATATTCTCGGAAGAATGAGAGAATGTGAGTTTTGTACGTACGTAAGAAGTTCAAGCCAATCAGATGACTGCGGTGATTCATGGTAGCATGAATCGTAGCCCTTGGTAAACACACCTTGTCTGGTACGCAGCCGCAACCTACACGTCCAAGGTGTGAGACTAGTTTGAGTTCCCACCCACCCGCCCGTGCTTTTGAGAGAGTCAGTGGGGGGGAGTTCAATAGTCGCAGTAACGTTTGCGTTTGTTGCTGTATGTTATACGTATCCGGTAATTTCGCTGATGGTGCGACCGGGTGTCGTAGATTGCGCGAGTGGCGGCGTGGGCTAGCCGCCTTATTTGGCGTTTGGTATGGTTCGATGCAAGTGGGGTTTCTTTATATCATACTATTATAGTTGATAAAAATAAACGTGGCATTGACGTGGTGTTGCATCGGCTCGGATTTTGCGCGCAATCTGAAAGTATCGGAGAAAAGGGTTATCCGTATATTAACACTGAAGTGCATTGTGAGTTTAAATGTACTTGTGCTATTTGTATATGCCTGGTACAAGTGCGTGTCGATTTTCTCACGTGTGAGGTTATCTTGTACTTGGTGTGGTTTCTCGAGTTATTCGTCAGAAACGGCTTTTCTGATAGCGGTTTCGTAGGCTGGCGTCGAGAGTTCTGTGTCGCCAGTTGGGTTGGGAGTTGACTCGAGTATACGGATGTGAGCGCGGGGTTGCCGTTGGGGCAGCCCCGGGGGGGTCACCCCTTCACCAATCCCCCTTTCCGGGCGGGGGGTTGCGCATTAATATGATACAACTTCGAAAGCAAAGTGCAAAGTACTTTTATCGTCTTCATCTTATATAATACCTGGCATGAAATTGCTGCGCACCACATTTACTTTGTTTTTAGCAGGAAAGGCTGTGCTGGTGTTGATCAGCAGCTGGTTGATGATTTGTAAGTACAAAAAATTAATATTACCATCTACGAAAAAGAATGAAATGATATCAACTGCATACCTGGTGGTGTTGTTTTTTCTTTTCATTTTTTTTTACAGTCTTCATACCCTCATATTTCCACTCGCAACAGAAGGCAGTATCATAACACAACTGCCACAGGCTCGCCCCACACACAAACAGCACAAAGACCACTCAACTCACGGTCACACCAGCACTGTTGTGGCCCAAAAAGATTTCAGGAGACATGTCATCAAGCGGGACGCAAAACGTGCGCTGTCAAGGATGTAGGGCCGAGTGTTACACATTAAAACCTAGTAGCTTGGTGTCAGTCAAACCATGTCAATGCAAAGTTGCTGTCTGTCAAAGGGGGGAAAGTGCTGTCTCCTAACATCTTTGGTGTGACCGGCACAGACGCCATGGATGCCTATCTCACGGGCGGGGTCGATTGACCAGCAGCGGCAGTAGAATCACCACGGCCGCCGCCACCACCTCCACCTCCACAACCACCACGGTAACACAGCGCAAGCACAAAACCATCAGAACAGCCACCATGAGCTGTCAACGCAACAAAACAGTGCTTGGGGCAGGGGTGGAAGAAATCAGAAGACGTCGCCCGTGTAGTGGCAGCACTTCTCGGGGCTTGGGCTGCGCGGGTCGAGAAGAAAACGTCTGCGTCGGAACGGCTCTCCCTTCGCGGAACCAGCAGTCAGTGTGCGGGAATTTTTTCACGTACGACCGCGCCGACCTCGCGGCGGAAAGAAAACAAATATATTTGCCGTCCCGCCCCGCCGAAGAAAAAGAAAATTACCGTCCCGTCCCGCCGAGGAAAAATATTTACCGTCCCGTCCCGCCGAGGAAAAAATATTTACCGTCCCGTCCCGCCGAGGAAAAAAAACATTTACCGTCCCGTCCCGCCGAGGGAAAAAAAAAATTACCGTCCCGTCCCGCCGAGGGGAAAAATATTTACCGTCCCGTCCCGCCGAGGGGAAAAATATTTACCGTCCCGTCCCGTCGTGAAAATCAGCCCCGCTGAATTTTACCGTCCCGTCCCGTCGAGAAATTTGGCATCCGCTGTCCCGTCCAGTCCCGTCCCGCCAACTTTTCATGTCCTCATTTTACTGTCTCGTTTTCATTTTTTTTCCCCGCCAAACGAGTCAAATCTGTCCCGTCCCGTCCCGCCACGATTCTCAGTCACTGTGATAAGCCTTGAATATTTCCAAGGCTTATCACGGTAATTTCGGCGGGACAGTAACGGCGGTAACGGCGGGACGGGACGGGACGGGACGGGACGGGACGGGACGGGACGGGACGGTAAAACCGCCGTCAAAATGGTCCCGCCGTCCCGTCCCGCCGAATCCCTGACCGTCGTCACTTACCGTCGACCCGTCCCGCCTATAAAATCTCTCCCGTTGGAAATTACCGTCCCGTCCCGCCGTGGCACCGAAAATTACCGTCCCGTCCCGCCGTGACACCGAACAATTACCGTCCCGTCCCGCCGTGACACCGACATATTTTACCGTCCCGTCCCCCCGTGACACCGAAAAAATGCCGTCCCGTCCCGCCGATAAAATCTCTCCCGTAGAAAATTATCGTTCCGTCCCGTCGTGGCACCGCCGCCGGCGGACATAACTTGCCTCTTCCCGTACAAGAAACATTCGTGGTGGTCTGTTCCCATCCATTTCCACCACGAACTACGAAATTAATCAAGAAATTTCGAGTTGTACCAAACTTCAACAGTAATTCCTATATAAATACATGTGTTATCGTACATTGTGCACAACTCCCATCTATAAACGAAATATGTATAGGATAGTAGTAGGCGTATATTACCCAGCTTGCCAATCTGGGTATCTCAACTATTCAACTATTAATCAGTCGAACTCACAGATGACATATTTTCATCGTCTTGCTTATATAATACCTGGTCAGTGGTTGGTATGAAATTGCTGGGCACCACATTTACTTCTGCTGGAAAAATCTGTGCTGGTGGTGTTGATCAGCAGCTGGTTGATGATCTGCTTTTATGTACTTTCAAATGAAGGTAAGTACAAATATTACCGAAAAATAATGAAAATTACGACCAAGTAGTACGTGTATACCTGATGTAAGACTTAGTTTTCACACCTCGGATAACGTATAACACTCGGATAACACTTACTATTATCTATGTTATGGCGGGCCTAACACAGGAACGTGGTAACGTACTAACAGAATGGTGTTAGCACTATAGAGGAGTGATCACGATAACAACGCGGTAACGCAGTGTTAACTGGAAGCCCACGAGATGTTCCCCTTTTTTTCGGGGGATGAAGGCGAGAATAGAACCACGGACGGACCTCGCTCTTCTTAATCTCACGCCCTGCCTGCGACGCCATTGTAGGGAATTGTATGTACTGTAGACTAAAAATGTTACGTACCAAACGCTACATGAATTCAAGGCTTTTATAAATTCGATTTCCACCACACATGTGATAAAGTACCCTGGTTTATAGTATATAGACCAACCATCAGTAGGGACCGTTAGATATTATTCTAGTAATTGGATCTCATTCCTTTTACCGTCTGGAATAAGATGAGGAAGGTTGTCGTAGGGGCAACCTGGTGTTTGGGGGTAACGGGTAGAAACGATAAACCAGTGAAGGAATGAGACGGTTTCGGAGGGTTTCCCATATCATAACAAGGGATGTTTAGTACGGGGGTAAGAATGAAATTACAGAAGTTCCGGATGATTGAGGAAGAAAGACCAAAGCAGTTCAGATACGAGCAAGCAGCGGTAGAGCGGTGTGAAGCGGGGTCGTCGGTGCAGCGAGTATCCAGAATAGATAGCGGACGGGCAAGGCTCTGCACGAGCTGAATAGAACCGGGCAGGGGACGTCAGGGAGTCATCTAGTTGTTTTTTTTTACAGGGCAAGGGACATCAAGGAGTCGTCAAGTGGTCAGCAGTCGTTGAGCCTGTGCGTTGGGAGGTCGACGGGCAGGATGGGGGAACCTCTTACCGCAATACAGCCGCAGGACGAGGAGCACGACAATCTTGTGGGAGGCCCAGGGCCAAGGCGGGGGTCGACCCAAGGGAACGGGGCGGCCGGTAACGCGGAGGACGATCAGTCTTCAGCAGGAGGGTCCGGCAACAACGGCGACGGTAGAGTGCGAGCGAATACCCTGAGTGGCCTGGGTACGAGTAGGAACGTGTACTTCGAGGATAGCCAGACCGTACACCAAGGAGCTCACATGCGGTCGGGTAGGGGGGGTAGGGGGGATAACACGCCGCAGGGTAGGGGGCGTGGGAGCGGCTCGTATGGGAACCGCGAGCAGTCAAACGCCATGCAACATGCCCCATCGCAGCACCACGACCAATTTTTCCCCGGAAACGAGCTTCAGGGCCCCCCATGGTCGGGTGGAGGGAGTTCGTATCGGCAGGAGGCGGGGGCAGGCGGGCTAGCAAATCAGCTCACGAAATTTAACGGGCCCTCACAGGCACCCTGGGGCCCGGGAGGCCCGCCGCCGCAGCAGCAGCAGCAGGGGTGGGCACTGCAGCAGCCGCATAACCGGGGCACACCACAGCAGCTACAGCAAGAGTGGGCACCACAGCAAGAAGGGTGGGGGGGGGGGGGGGGGGGGGGGGGGGGGGGGGGGGGGGGGGGGGGGGGGGGGGGGGGGGGGGGGGGGGGGGGGGGGGGGACCACAGCAGCAGCAGCAGCAGCAAGCAGCAAGGGTGGGCATCAGAGCAATGCGGCAGGGAAAACGCGGGGGGGGAGAGGGGGGAGGGATAGGTTGGGGCGGGGGAGTACCGAACCCGCGACAACAGCAACAGCGGCCAAGCATGCAGCTACAGCAGCAGAAGCAGTCAGACCTGGGGGGGTTCGGGGATGTAAGCGAGTGGGAGATAGACGTGTCGGGGTCGCGACAGCAGCAGATGGGGGCACCCGAAGGACAGTGGGGGTGGGCGGGGGAAGAGACAAGTCCGCGGGAGAGGGGAGCACGGAGGTTGCACCGGCAGTCACAGAACGAAGCAGCTCCCGGGTGGGGGGACGGCATCAGTTCATTACTCAGCACCAGGCCGCAGTGGGGGGAGGGAGGAGCATCGAACTTCTCGTCCGGGTTGCAGGTTGGGGGGGGGGGGGGGGGGGAGGGATGGGGGTGGGGAGGCGGGGAGCGGGGAAGCAAGCCATCAGTAGCGGAGACGATGTGGCGCAAGAGCAACCGCACAACAGTGGTCTGGTCATCACTGCGCGGGGATGGGAAACCCCCACCCTTTGATTCGGCGGATGCTTTGGGCGCGATTATAGGGACTTTCATCGTCAAGGGGGAAGGGGCACAGCAGGTAGCAGCGCTGAGCAACATTGATGTGCGGAATTTCGCGCAGAGGGACCATTTTGGCTTCGGGGGGGGGGAGCGCGCAGGTGTCGCTGGATCACAGGGTGGAGGCAGTGTTTCTTTTGTTGTGATTTCATGCCAAACACCATATTTTGCAATTGCAAAGTTGAGTATCAACTATTTAATCAGTCGAACTCACAGCTGACGTATTTCAAAATTTGTTAAAAAAAAAGGGCAAATGCCAAAATCAGGTATACCTGATCCGTTTGGGCCAAAATCAGGTACATTGTAAAACCAAGTAAAAAACGCGCGCCACGAGGGGTGTGATGTCCATGACAATCCGGAAAAAAAAAGAACGCGCTTTTAAAGCATCATCATCAAGCGTGCCACATGGCCTCCAAAATCTGAATTGTTTTGTTTTCTTCAGGGTGTAGGTACCACGGGTTCCACTTGGACCTGCAAAGAGTCACTAATAATATGCTTCGTTTGTTTCGCCACGGCAGGAGCGCCAAGAGTATTTACTCTGGCTCCCCCCCCCCGTTGACAGCTTCCAGACCGTCCTCGCGGAACCGCCTGCTCGGCACGAAATTATCTTGCCGTACCAAACCTGAGACCACCTCAACGCGAGGTGGTGCAAACGAAACGCCGAGCCGAGTGTCCATGGTGCTGTAAAGACTGCTATGAACATACCTGGTAGAAAACAACATAGAGTACGCACAACAAGTAACTGAAGCAAATCGCACACCCCGAAGGAGAAAAAGTGAAACCAGCGTACGCATGTATGATATGCATGTATATACGTGCTTTGACGTACGACGTACAGAGTTTTTACGTCAATACAGAAGAATTTCAACCGAGGGAGGGTAGGCGCATTCATACGGAGAGAAAACACAGTGTACGTATGGTCTCTCTGATTGGTTCAAAGTTGGCCAAAATCAGTTGAAAGCTAGACAGAGTAGAAAAAATCAGGTGTACCTTGGCATTTTCGTGCCAAAATCAGTTACAATGTCAGCTTGGCCAATGGCAGGGTTCCTGGTGTGTGTTTTGTACTTGATTTCAGTATGTAACTGTTTTTGGCAAGAAAGTGGCCCGGTATACCTGATTTTGGCAAAAAACCCCAAAAAAATCCTGGTTTGGATTTTGCCTATATGTATACGTATATTTGTCAATTTTTCGTACTTTTGCCAACTTTTCTCTCCGCACGAGCACTTTTAGGCAAAACAGTAAGTACACGGACACGGGAAGCCCTGCCGGACACATTGGTCTAGGTCTCGGCGCGATCCGTGCACTCTGAAGCGCGTGGCAAGCGCTTAAAGTTTTTTTTTTCCGGCTGGAGTAGACAAGACGATTTCCCTGGTTTCGGGAAAGAGGCCTTATTTTTGTACGTACGTATCGGTACATTGTCATGCTCTCTGTTTTCTCCCCCCGGCTCTCATGAGCTGTGAGCACACAGCTCAGGCATATACCAGGAACACAACAGACAACATGCACAGATCCAATCGTTCCAACGCTGCCGCCCACACCGTGCGTGTTCGACACGCCCGTATGCGCAGTGTTGCTGTGGTTGGTTGTGTCTCTGTCAGAGCCTGTCGTCCGCATTCCATCGTCTGCCATATATATATTTTTATCCGTATGTACCCAGGATGACGTATAAAAATATCCCATACTCGTACATACATTTTTTGGGGGTTGTTGCACGGAGCACGGACCACCGCCTAGAGAACAATGAAAATACCCACAGCAGTGCACAGAGCGTGCTTACCTCCAGCTTCCTACAGCACCACAACCAACCCTGCTGCCCAGCAGCAGCAGTGAGCACACCTTGCGCGTATGGATGATCGTACTGCGGCTGATTCGTACAGCAACGTTCGTAACATACTTACAGCAGTACAGTAGTTCTGATTACAGTGTGTCTTACATTGCTGACCGATAGATCCTAGAGCCAGCTGAAAGGGGATCAGTACACGTACGTACGTTCCTCGCGTTGCATTTTACAGCAGTACTGCTGAATATGCAGTCATACCTGTACAAGCTACTCTACTGCTGTAGGAGATCGTGCAAAGTGTTTTAGATCGCATAAAAAACACGACATGCCAGTTGTACGAGCAGTATACGTTTAAACTGCGCTGGATCACATTTTCGTTTCCGAGGTTCGACTCGCACCATCCACGCTTTTTTTTTCGTAATTTCACTTTTGACTATTTTTGTACCAGAACTACAACAGAGTACTACGGTAATAATAATGCATTCGTCCACACCTTGCTTTTGTGAACGTATAATATGATAAGAGTACATGTTTACTTGTGTGTTTTAGCCCAAATTAAATAGTTTGGGCGCGCTTGCGTGTGGCGTGCGTTCATACCTCAACATTTCACAGCTATTATACTCCGAACACATGGGAGTAAAGCAAAGTATGTTCGAGAAAATACTGCTGCTATTACCGTGGGTACTTCGTACACTCGCAGTATTTCGGGGTTTTTGTACTCGAGATACTGCGAGTACTGACTGGCAGTATTTTGAGGTTCTGTAGATACTACTGCGTATACTTTCTTCGGGCTCGCACTAATGCGGGGTTCGCTACTGCTGCTGGCATGGGTACCGCCTGTTGTGCTTCAAGTATCTCGGGGTGCTGTACCGCGGGTACTACAAGTATACCAGTAAGTACTAGTCTATAGCAGTATTTCGTCCATTGGTAGTGTTCGTACTGCTGCTTTTTCCGCGAGACTTAGTACTGGCAGTAATGAAATACCCTTAATATGCCCCGTATACTTCGAGTATAAAGTATACTTCAACCGTTTGTGCACCGTGTCGACAAGTCTCAGGCCCAGCGTTCGGCACAAAACACACCCAGATAGTCCCACACGAGTGGGAGTTGGAGCAAACTACTTTCGCTGGAGACAACTCGAGCACCCAAAGCAGTCTGCCAGTATTTCGGTATTTCGATACCAGGTATAATATTATGCATGACTGCGAATGCTCTCAGTATCTCGAGGTTCTGTACTGGGCATGTATTGCGTTTACCCCAAGTATTTATGTCTTGTTTCGATACTACTGCGGGTACAAACTTTAAGCAACCTGTATTCTCGGGGTTCGGTACTGCTCACACTCTCATTACTCTCAGCATTTGGGCCTTCTCAGTACTCGCAGTAGTTTTGCCGCCAGTACTCCAATACTCTCAGTACTCGGACTACGATTTGTTCTCGAGCATTTACCTGTGAAACCTTGATATTATACCCTGAGCACCAAGGAACATTTATTTTGGGGGAAGATATATATTGTAGTACCAGTATGTATGTATGTGCTGCACCTTATTACTCAGCCGGTCACAAAGGATTATTGTGCAACCTCGACCTAGCGCAACTTTTATGTACTTACGAATTAATCGCCGCGAGTCAGCTGGATCAATATATCTCAACTTACCGATACCCTATTATATGTATACGTATATTTGTCAATTTTTCGTACTTTTGCCAACTTTTCTCTCCGCACGAGCACTTTTAGGCAAAACACTAAGTACACGGACACGGGAAGCCCTGCCGGACACATTGGTCTAGGTCTCGGCGCGATCCGTGCACTCTGAAGCGCGTGGCGTGCGCTCAAAGTTTTTTTTCCGGCGGGAGTGGATAAGACGATTTCCCTGGTTTCAGTAAGAGGCCTTACTTTGTACGTACGTATCGGTACATACATACATGTCATGCTGTCTGTTTTCTTCCCTAGGCTCTCACGGGCTGTTAGCACACAGCTCAGACGTATACCAGGTACACAACAGACAACATGCACATATCCCAACGTCCCAACGCTACCGCCCCCCCGCCCACCCGCCGTGCGTGTGCGACACACCCATATATGCAGTGTTGCTGTGGTTGGTTGCGTTTGTCGGAGCCTGCAGTCCGCATTCCACCGTTTGCCATATATATTTTTGATCCGTTTATACCCATGCAGGATGACGTATATATCCCTGTCTGTACATATTTTTTGTGTTGCACGGAGCACGGACCATCGCCTAGAGAACAATAGCCACAGCAGTGCACAGAGCGCGCTTACCTCCAGCTTCCTGCAGCACCACAACCCTGCTGCCCTGCTGCCCAGCAGCAGCAGCAGTGGGCACACCTTGCGCGTATGGCATGATCGTACTGCGGCTATCACAGTTGGTTTATTCGATCGATCACTTGACCACGCCACGAACTATTTATTGCTGTGTGTGATCCAACATTGCCACTGCTCCAGCTGTGCTCAGCACAGTACACCAACAGCAGGCAGGGTACTATGCGCATGTGGAAGATCCGCGCTGGCAGCTCAGTACTACTACTGTAGTTCGTTGTTGTTGCCATCTTCATTGGCCGATGCACGTACCTTCCGCAGTGTGTGACCCATTATCCCCGGATCGATATATTCGTCGTCTCGAGTACAACAAAAACAAATCGTTCGTACTGCTGTGTACAACAAATTATTCGTACAGCAGCGTTCGTACAAAGCATACTTATTACAGCAGTGGTTCTCGTTGCTGTGTATCCTACATTGCTGACCGATAGATCCTAGAGCCAGCTGAAAGGGGGTCAGTACACGTACGTTCTTCGCGTGACATTCTACAGCAGTACTGCTGTATATGCAGTCGCATCTGTACGAGCCACTCTACTGCTGTAGGAGATCGTGCAAAGTGCTTTAGATTGCGTAAAAACACGACGTGCCAGTTGTACGAGCACTGCTGTTGTAACACGTGTGGTAATGTAAACGTTTATACTGCGCGCGATGAAATTTTCGTTTCCGAGGTTCGACTCGCACCATCCACATTTTTTTTGTACCAGGACTACAACAACACAGTAAGTATTAAAAATAATAATACCTTCGTTCACACCTGTTGCTTTTCTGAGCGTATAATATGATATCCTGCAGACTGTAATACAAGTTGTGTGTGTTTATTTTCCACTTTTGACTTTTTTCGTACCAGGGTACATTCATCCACCTTGCTTTTTGAACGTATAATAGATATACAAGTTACTTACTTGTGTGTTTTTACCCAAGGTCAAGAGTTTGGGCGCGCTTACGTGTGGCGTGCGTTCACACCTCAATATTTCACAGCTACTCCCAATCGCAATAGTTGGGAGTAAAGCAAAGTATGTTCGAGAAAATACTGATTATTATCGTAGGTACTTCGTACACTCGCAGTATGTCGGTGTTTTTGTACTCGAGATACTGCGAGTACTCGCAGTATTGAGGTTCTGTCGATACTACTTCGTATACTTTTGGCTCGCACCAATACGGGGTTCGCTTCTGCTGCTGGCGTGGATACCCCCTGTTGTGCTTCAAGTGTCTTCTGTACCGCGGGTACTACAAGTATTCTAGTCTACAGTAGTAGGAGTATTTCGTCAGTTGGTAGTGTTCGTACTGCTGCTTCTTCTGCGAGACTCAGTACTCGCAGTGATGTAATACCCTCAATATGCCCAGTATACTTCGAGTATGATGTATACTTCAACCGTCTGTGCACCGCGTCGACAATTCTCAGGCCCAGCGTTCGGCACCAGACACACCCAGATAGTCCCATACGCGTGGGAGTTGGAGCAAACCACTTTCACTGGAGACGATTTGAATACTTAAAGCAGTCTGGCGGTATTACGAGATACGCATTTGCGAGGAATATATATCATGCTGTACTGCGAAATACTCTCAGTATCTCGAGGTTCTGTACTGGGCATATATTGCCTTTACTCCAAGTATTTCGTGTTTCGATACTACTGCGGGTACATACTTTCCTGTATTCTCGGGGTTCGGTACTGCTCACACTCTCATTACTTTCAGTATTTGGGCCTTCTCAACGCTGGCAATATTTTTGCCGCCAGTACTCCAATACTCTCAGTGCTCGGACTACGATTTGTTCTCGAGCATCTATCTGTGAATGATGTTATGCCCTGAGCACCAAGAAACATTTATTTTAGGGGAACATACACATTGTACCAGTATGTTTGTGCTGTACCATACTCAACCGGTCACAAAATATTATGGCGCAACGTCGACCTCGCGCAACTTTTTTGTACTTACGAATTAATCGCCGCGAGTCGGCTGGATCATTATATCCACTTACCGCTACCCTATTTTATATTATTGTAGTAATGATCCCACACTATAATTCCGTGAACAGTACAATAGTCTGTCCTCAAAAATATATATGTTGTGTGTTCTTCAGGTTAAAATGATGGGTGGATGCAGGTACTACTTCTACACAAGTGTACAGGGTTGCATACGAATATTATTTCGCTCTTGCGCCACTCCCTTATTCATACGGCACCTCCCGGAGGGGAACCTTGTATATTATTATAGTAATGATCCCACACTAATTCCGCGAACAGCAGTATAATATAGTATGTCCTCAAAAATATGCTGTGTGTTCTTCACGTTAAAATGATGAGTGGGTGCAGGTGCTACTTCAAAAAAGTTTGCAGGGTTTCATACGAGTATTATTATTTCGCTCTTGCGCCACTCCCCCCCGGTGGCTTGGTAGGTGGTCCGCGAGCCCATCAAGATCAATTTCGTGAGTTCGAGTCTCACCGAGTGCATGCTCATAGGGACTTTTTCTTGCATAAAATTGATTAGCGGAAAGCGCGAGAGCGTGAGTTAGCTGTACATACGATGAAAATCGACGAGCAGTGGGTATGCTGAACCCTATGCGCGATAAAAACTAAAGGCACGTACCGGGGGGGAGAAGGGACGACACCTGTGACCACGGCTTGTCCAGAAGATCGTCGAGGGTAAAACCTTCTACGAGTGGGCTGGAAAGTAAAAGTGATGAAAAAAAAAAAATTAATACGGCACCTCCGGAGGGGAACCTTGTACCTGGTATCAATTATTTTCTTTCGGAGATCGATGAGACATCGGACAACAGACACAAAGCAAGGACACGACACAACCATCTGCCAAACTATCTACACGGTTGCCAGCTGCATCCAGCGAACAAGAGCAATTGCGCTAACCTGGTCGACATCCGCTGCCTACGGTCAGTGTTGAGAGGCTTCTCGCTCCCCAGGCTATAGTCACGCGTCCGAAGACCGGAGCCGAAACATACACATTTCATGAAGACCCGAAACATTGCGTTTTTGATGGGCATGGCAGCCTTAGCAGCAGCCGCGGAGCCGAACATGAATGAGCAAGCACACGCAGAGGACGGGCCTGCCGAACCCGAAGCTGCACGTCCGATCGGCATCCTGATAATGGCGGAGGGTAGGTCGGGCTCGACGATGGTTGGAGAGCTTTTCCGGCAAAACAAGGTATGCTCGTGGACGTACGTATTATAGGTACAGCAGTACCTGCTCGTACGTATCTTTCGCGACTTTTTTTCGTTCTTGCTTTTTTTCCTAAAATCATCGCCTATGCATTTTTTTTAAGTGCGTAGGCACGCGGACCACCTGCCAAGCCACCCGGGTGCAGCGGTACTGATGTAAACACGAAACGACGCCTCTCTCAACTACAGCAGTACTGCTGTACGTACTAACGCACAGCAGTAGCATATATTGAGGCAAATTGCCTCGTGTGTACGTGGTAGAAGCATCATATCGGTACATCAGTGTGTATGAACATCACCGAACAGAATGCACGAATACGACTGAGTACAGGTAGGTACGACAGAACACAAAGAAAAGACGTAAGGCGGTATGCTGCTGTGCGCTGCTGACATAGCTCAAGTGCGCGGTGATCAAGGTGCAGGGCAGACAGTATTAATACGCGTTCAGCACCAAACACGTTGCTCCTGTCCTGGCAGCAGCAGCAGTGTGGGGCAATGCTGCAAGCAGCGGTGTCAGGTTTGGTGGTTTTCCTCAGAGTGCTTCGTATTTTTGGCACGATCTTCGGTTGATATATTTTTTATGAAATCTACTACCTGATAGATACTACGTACAAGGCGCTTCGCTCCGCGGGCGGCGTAGGCCGCCCGCTACGCTCGCTCAGGAAGGAAACTTCAAATTATGCGAAGCGGACAGAGGTCCATGATTGAATATTGTTTTTTTTTTTTTTTTATGGCCCCTGTAGTTATCTGCAAACTGGCGACTTGATAATGCCAAGAGCCCCGCCGCCATGCTTCAGGAGAAAACAGCTCGGACGCCACATATGCTTCGCGTTGCGGGCGGTTTTGCGCTACGCTCGCTCACACGTCGTACATACGTACATACCCCAGGTAGGGTACTTATTTTCTTCTTTCGATATGCTCTGTGTCTGTGTACTCGTCATATGTACGAAAGATAAAGCACAGAACGGCACAGCAACACAGCAAAAACAATGAAAATGAAACCGAAAAAATCTAAAAGAAATAAAATCCCCGTCCCCTTTCGTGTAATAATTTACTACCTGAGTGGAACACCTTACACCAGTCAAAAAAAAAGAAAAAAATGAAAAAAAAAAGAAAAAATCTTACAGCAGAGCTTCTCTCTCAGCCTCGTACGCCACCCGCCCCTCTCGCGACCATCTCGCCACCTATTCAGTCCGGGTAAAGCTTCCCTCCCTCTCTTCCACAGTGAGCCCCGTCGCCCGCCTCGCGTGAAGCCCGGTGCTCACCGTGGACCTCGACGCAAGCTCGACAATGTTGGTGCTCATTCGGGGTACCTCCCTCTTGTGACTCTCAGCCCGGTCGCAAAAATAAGCACCGCTTGAGTATTATCTTACAATTCCGAACGCCCCTTAAATACTCGTACGTACTCTATCCAAAATCACAAATGGAGGCCAGACAGAGCCTATTGATTCATCCCTCGTGTCTCGAGGCACACGCGACGCCTAGGCACGAAAGCGGCGACCGCGCTCCTTGCAACTCCCCCTGTACTCGCCAGCATCCGCTGACACCCGCGACGGTGCCGGGTTCGCCCGCGCAACCGTGCTCGGAGTACACGCACGCACACGAAACGAAAGAAAAAAAAAGGAAAGAAGGACTGAAAGTACGACGAGAAATGGAGAAAACAAAGACTCGCTGGAACGGTCCGGCAAGTAATAAACAGAGGCGATTCCCAAGTGGGAGTTCTGAGAGGCCAGGGATGTACCAACCGAGCACGCTCAGAGATTGAGATCTAAGTAAGTATATATATATACAAGGGTCCCCTCTGGGAGGTGTCGTATGAATAGGGGAGTGGCGCAAGAGCGAAAAAATATTCCTATACAACCCTGCACACTTGTGTAGAAGTAGTACCTGCATCCACCCATCATTTTTACGTGAAGAACACACACTACATATTTTTGAGGACAGACTATTGTACTGCTCGAGGAATTAGTGTGGGATAATTACTACAATAATAATATATAATAGGGTAGCGATAAGTGGATATATTGATCCAGCCGACTCGCGGCGATTAAGTTAATTCGTACAAAAAAGTTGCGCGAGGTCGAGGTCGCGCCATAATACTTTTGTGACCGGTTGAGTATAAGGTACATCACATACATACTGGTACAATGTGTCTATATGTTCCCCCAAAATAAATGTTTCTTGGTGCTCAGGGTAACATCAAGGTTTTTCACAGATAAATGCTCGGCGAGAACAAATCGTAGTCCGAGCACTAAGAATATTGGAGTACTGGCAGCAAAAATACTGCCAGCACTGAGAAGGCCCAAATACTGAGAGTAATGAGAGTGTGAGCAGTACCGAACCCCGAGAATACAGGAAAGTATGTACCCGCAGTAGTATCGAAACACGAAATACTTGGAGTAAAGGCAATATGCGCAGTACAGAACCTCGAGATACTGAGAGTATTCGCAGTGCATGCATATATATTCCTCGCACATGCGCATCTTGATTTACTGCCAGACTGCTTCAAGTCTCAAGTTGTCCCCAGCGAAAGTGGTTTGCTCCAACTCCCACTCGTGTGGGAATATCTATTAATAGGTGTGTTTGGTGCCGAACGCTGGGCCTGAGAATTGTCGACGCTGTGCACAGACGGTTGAAGTATACATCTTACTCACTCGAAGTATACTGGGCATATTGAGGGTATTTCATTACTGCGTGTAGTGAGTCTCGCAGAAGTATAGCAGTACGAACACTACGAACGGACGAAATACTGCTGCTGTAGACTAGAATACTTTTAGTACCCGCGGTACAGAACCCCGAGACACTTGAAGCACAACAGTGTGATGCGGAGACCGCTCTAGGGTAGTGCTAAGGGTAGTGGTAAGGGACGCAGGTTGTTCTTGGCAGCTGGAAAGCAGTGCTTCGCTTCTTCTGATTTAGATCTTCTTATTGATGGCGAGAGCTGAGGAGGTGCTTGGTAGAGAAGTGAGAGGTAGGGGGGCGGGACTCGACGCCCAGATATACTCGTCCCACCCCACGCCACAAGCTCTCCTAAATTCCTCTTATCTGATGTACGCCTACAGAACTTTCCTATGGCTACCAATCGTTCTTCTGCTAATATAAGAATATCTCACTTCGTGGTCCTATCTGCGCTAAGGAACATTACTCTCGTCTAACGGGCTATCCGCCCTAGGGAACATTCCTAAAATAACGATACTCTCGACTAACGGGATATCCGCCTGGTTAATCCATTCTTTGGATTATTCTCGTATTCGTGATACTATAAGACTGCAACGTATTATCTACATCTATAGCCCATGAGTGCTCTACTCATATCACATTAGCCCACCCTGAATAGTCGTATATGCAGACCACAAGATGGTCGGAGGGTGATGACGAAGTTCATCCCAAACGGCCAGGAAAAAGGTGGTCGAAGATGCGGCTATTCGAAACAAAAGAAATGAGGCTATAGATCCCCCCACACCTCGTAATAAGACCCAAATACTACGACGAGGGGGTGTTCGCTGAGAACAACCACTGAAAGGGAGACTAAAGGAGAGAGAGAGACAGAACTCAAAGCAGAGGCGAAAGGAAAAATCACCCAAAATGAAAACAAAGAAAGACGAACGCAAAATTTTAAAGGAGACAGAAACCTAAGCGAAGGCTGAAGAAGAAAACGAAGACCGAAGTAAAGGAAAAAGAAGGACGTACAAGCGTAGTACTGGAGTCATTGTCTGGGGCCCAAGGAGGTACGAAAGGGTTGTTCGCTGAACCGGGTTGGCGAACGAGGAAACTCTAAAAAGGAGACAGTGATCACAATTCAAAAACATATATATGTATCCGCTAGGCGCCATGCCTTGTCTTGTGGCGAAGGCCCTAACATGGTAGACATCACGCGAGACAGAAGGGACACAGCTAGAGTGCTATGAGGGCTGCGTGCACTAGGGATTACTAAAGCCGAGAGACGCAACAAACAACGCGGCGTCTCGGAGACCTGTTCGTGGTGTGAACAAAACTAGCAAACGTAGCAAGGTAGCCAACTCAACAAAACCAAACTCAAAGACGGTGGCGGCAAGAAAATCCGCAAGAAAATAGGCCTAATGCGTGCAGTTCGAATTTGTAGATAGAGCGGGGCCCAAACACTAGCGTGTGCAACTCGGTCAACCGGGGCGACATCAAACGTGGTGTCGTTTGCCAGAGGACAGAGGGGTGTGCGGAATACCGGACAAGAAAGAATGAAGAAGAAAAGGGAAACAGAAAACGAAATACCATCGGGACCAGAAAACAGACAAAAAGCTGGACACAGGTCAGGAGAAATCGATCATGTCCGAACCGCTTATGTATGGCCGATAACTCAGCGGCCTTCCGGGGCGGCAATGCTATCGGGACCCTACTTGTCAAACATGGAAGGAACACGGGTGAGCTGGAAGCTCGATATAGTCTTAGCTCGAGGACCGTCTGAAACACAGGTCGGCGGAAGTCGACTAAGGTCAGAGTACAGCTCAGGCTACAACACGATTTTACCTCGGCGTGATATCGCCGATAATTGGCTGTAGGCTATTGGAGTACGAACACAAATGCAAATGAAGGTACTGCTACGAGTCGGTGGCCTGAACGTAAGGAGGTTACACGGAGCCGTAGGAGATAAGAAGAAAAACAAACGGCGGGGGGGGGGGGGGGGGACGATGATACTCCCAAACACACCCAAAAAGGAAACATACACGGCCTCGGATCGGTAGCCAACACGGGGTCGGTCAAGCGATACCGGTGGCGGTAGATGGAAACAAACACTCCCAAGAAGATGACTGCTGATGACTATTGAAGACTAACCCTGAAGAACTACTCTTAAGATATTGTAGACTAACCAGAACCAAATACCCAGAACTAACAAAATACTAAACTAAGGCTAACCAGGGGGGGGAGTGGAAACGGTGGGGGTTCCGCGGGACACATCGGAGTTCCGCGGCACCCCACGTGCTAGGCTCCCATTCCCATGGCGTTGAAGACACCACGATCCGTATACGGCGTTCCGTGCTGTAGTGTAGGGGGCGGGTTGGAGGTCGATCTTGATCGGGCCGGGGTCGTCCAGGAACCGGACGATGTAGGAGCTTCCCGGTGAAGACTCCGGCGGAGTTCCCGAAGAGGCGTCAGGGGGTGAGCTGTGAGCGACCTTGCCCAGCCACCAAAGGCCGTCGCGCGCCTTGTACCATATGTGTGCTCCGGAGGGTAGGATGGTGGTGCTGAAGTTGTGGAGCCAAAGGCTGCGGGAGACCAAGGCGTAGCCTGGGGCGAGGAAGATTTGTCCTTGAGATCGGGCCAGTTCGCGGTGAGCGGCGCCGATGCGGATCTGGCGGTAGAGGCGGTTCGTCTGGCGGTGCTGGGTTGGTGATCGTGACCAGTACAGTAGGATGTGGCGCCGGAAGTGTTGAAGGTCCAGCTCGCGTTCCCAAGAGGGGCTGAGAAGTCCAGTCCAGTGAGTCTCGTACAGAACGGCGATGACCCCGCCGCGGCCGCGTACGAGTTGATGGCCAGTGATCTGCTCGACCTCGAGGTGTTCCGGTGGAGGAGTGACGTTGTCGACGGTGACGTGGTAAGGGGGGGACTTGGCGGCAGAAGCTATGAGCACGTATGTAGTAAGGTCCCCGGGCAGATGCTTGGGGATGTCGCTGGTGTCGTCGGGGTTCCGGCAAGGTTTGCATCGTTAGACGGAGACGCGTGGCTTGGAGTCCCGTCCCGGGAGGTCGGATGGAAGGTCGAGGAAAAGTAGCTTGACGTGAAGGGGGCGATTGTCGGGGGTGTTTGAGGCGGGCGTCGGCCCTACGGCGAGGACCTTGAAGGGGCCATTCCAGTTCAGGGAAAGCTTCGTCTTGAGGACGGTTGCGTCGGTGCCCTTTTTGACGCCTTGGCGGATGGTTGAGGCGGAGTTGTAGACCCAAACCCAGCCGCCTACGGTGAAGGGGGGGATGAGATGCTAGGAGGGCGGCCATGATGGGCGCATTGCGGCGCTGAAGACGCGAGACGGTGAGTCGGTGTAGTTCGCGGACGAGGGAATAGGCGCGTCGTTGTCGGTCGGTGGCGAGGTTGATGTAAACCAGGTGATCGCGGTCCAGGCTTTGGTGACCGCCAATATTGTCGGGTTCGAAGACCGAGAGCGGGAGGCGAGGAAGGCGGCCCATGTGGATTTCGTTAGGTGCAAGCCCTGTGGCGGCGTTCACGGAATTGTTGTAGGCCGACGACACGTGTGGGAGCAGCACGTCCCAGTCGGTCTGCTGTTCGTTGCCAACCATAGAGAGCATTTGGGCCAGTACGTGGTTGACGCGCTCGACGCCGCCGTTGGTGCAGGGGGTGGTAGGAGCTGGTGTTGACCTTGTGGATGCCAAGGCGTTCGTAGACGATGTTCGCAAGCTTGGAGGTGAAGTGTAGTCCGTTGTCGGAGAGAAGTGTAACCGGGCACCCCCAGAGAGGGATGTACTCGTTCAGGAAGATGTCGGCAGTGCCGGCGGCCGTGAACTGCGCCGCTGAAACGGCATACATATCGGCGCGGCGACTGAAGCGGTCTGTGAAGAGGAGGATGTGGACGTTCCCGCGCGGCGTGAGCGGCAGGGGCCCGAAGTAGTCGACGCTGACGGTGATGCCAGGCCCGTTGGGCAAAGGAAGAGAAAGGATGGGCCAACGAATGGTGTGCCGGGAGGTCTTCCGCGCCTGGCATTGAAGGCAACCGCGGATCCACCTGCGGACGGAATCGTCCATGCCAATCCACCAAAAGAAACGTGCCAACATGCGGACCGTTCGGGTGACTCCCAGGTGTAGAGAGGTGGTGGCGTGGCATGTGTTCAGCACTCAAGGGCGCATTAACATTGGCACGTAGACGCGTGAGAGTAGAGGGGGCGGGTGGTGGTAGGCTGTTCCCGGATGAGGTTGTGGGGGGTCGTTGGACCAGGAGGGTGGTTTCGTCGTCGGTACGGTGTAGCTTGCTTTTGGATGCAAGAGTGAGGACGTCCGAAAGTTGTGGGCGCCGGGCCGGGGGGATGAAGTCCAGGAGGTCGTGCGGCGTGGGGCTGGGGGAGTCCAACGACAGGAAGCGGATGGTGGCGCAGCACAGGGGCTCCGCGCGTTTTTCTCGCGCCCAGTCTTTGTAGGTGTAGTGCTCGACGTAGGCGAGGAGGTAGGGATGGTCATCGGGTTCGCCGACGGGCTCCAGAAGGGGCACTACCGGTGGTGTTGGTGCCGGCGGAGAGGGCGTTGTTGAGGGGATCGTTCTTTGCGTAGTGGGCGCCAATGGCTTGGGTGGCGGTCGGCGTCCAAACCGGTAGTCGGCTGTAGGCCGAGGGGTTCCCGCGGCAGCGGCGACGCGATGGCGGGTCCGAGAAGATATCAGACCTGGAAGGGCTGGTGTCGTGGCGCCAATGGTGGGCGGCGGAGAGACGACGGACGGCATTGAAGCCGAGCCTGGAGGAGCTCCGGTGTTCACGGCGGCATTCTCGGTGCCGGTAAGCTGTCCGGTGGTGGAGTCGCGGGTCGCAATAGGCCCGATGAAGGTGTGGGTTGCGGGGGAAAGGGTGGGGTGCTCCATACGTGGTCCGAGTAGGCGAAAGTCGCGGAAGTCGTCGTCGGTGAAGGGGAGCGGCTGGACGGTTGGGATGGGTCTGGAAGGGGGGGACACGAGCCCACCCAAGCCGATACCCGGGGTGGAAGGGTCGTTCGGCGCGAAGCCGCAGGGGCGGATGAGGTAGATGCCGACGGTGTCGGGGCCAGTGCGGCGGTTACGTCCGGTGCGGTCGGCGTCGGTGGCTGGTTGGGGAAGCCGGGGAGAGGAAGTCGGCGTTGCCTTTGGCCGTGCCCTTCCGGTACTCCAGCGTGTAGGTGTACGCTGAAAGGAGCTCGAGCCGTTGGGCTGTCCGGGGGTACGGTGATCTTGAACGGCATGAGCGGGCACGAGCCGAAGTCAGTCTTGGTGGTGGAAAAGACGTCCTGGAATTCGCAGAGGACGCCTCCCAGGTTGTTGATCACCGACGGGGTTCATCTAGAACCGTGCAGGTCGAAGTTGACGTCGCGTAGGTGTAACGGCAGACGTTCCCAGAGGTCGAGGAAGCTTTTCCGTTGGTCGGCGTTGAGGCGTGCAAGAAGTTGTGGGCACGGGGCTTTTGGTGCGGTAGGAGAGTCGTCTGTCGATGGGCTCTGGTCGGCCACGGGGATGTTGTCGTGGAGGGCATGTGCATCCGGAATCGGAGGGGGATGGGGAGGAGCCAAGGAAGGGTGTCCAAGGGTGGAAAGTGGTACCTGTACCAGTGGGGAGCAGGAGGTTCCGAGGAGCTCGCCCGGCTCGAGGTCGGTAGATCCAGATAGTGGGACCGTTAGGTATTCGTCGGAGACGAAAATGGCCGGGTCGGACTGGGGGTTCTCGCGGGGGAGCATGTTCACCATGTAGTTCCCGGTAAATGCTGGAGCGCCTGACTGACGCGCCAGGTTGACCTTGACGAGCTTGGGGGTTAGAGGACTCATATCACAACAGGGGGTATCCACGCCAGCAGCAGTAGCGAACCCCGCATTAGTGCGAGCCCGAAAGGTCGTATACGAAGTAGTATGGACAGAACCTCAAAATACTGCGAGTGTACGAAGTACCTACGATAATAAGAGCAGTATTTTCTCGAACATACTTTGCTTTACTCCCAACTATTGGGAGTAGCTGTGAAAAATGTTGAGGTGTGAACGCACGCCACACGTAAGCGCGCCCAAACTCTTTTACCTTATTGGGTAAAAACACACAAGTAACTACAATATCATGTACTGGTATCATATTATACGTTCAGAAAAGCAAGGTGGATGAATGTACTGGTCGGTACGCAAAAAACCACAAGTGGAAAATAAACGCACACAAGTTATTATATTACAATATACTTCGAGTATCATACTTCGTACTACCTATATACGCTCAGAAAAGCAAGGTGTGGACGAATGTATCATTATTAATAGTACTACGAGTGTAGTCTTGGTGCAAAAAAAGTTTTTAAAAAAAGTGAATTTGAAAAAAAAAAGTGTGGATGGTGCGAGTCGAACCTCGGAAACGAAAATTTTAGAGCGGGCAGTATAGACGTCTACGCTAGAACAGTGCTCGAACAACTTGCACGACGGGATTTTTACGCAATCTAAAACACTTTGCACGATCTCCTACAGCAGTAGAGTAGCTTGTACAGGTACGACTGCATGTACAGCAGTACTGCTGGAGAATGCCACGCGAGGAACGTACGTGTACTGACCCCCTTTCAGCTGGCTCTAGGATCTATCGGTCAGCAATGTAGGACACACAGCAATGAGAACTACTGCTGTATTACAGTAGTAGTATGTTTTGTACGAACCCTGCTGTACGAATAATTTGTTGTACAGCACATGCGATTTGCTGTTGTTGTACTCGAGACGACGAATATATCGATCCGGGGATATTGGGTCACACACTGCGGAAGGTACGTGCATCGGCCAATGCCGATGACAACAACAACGAACTACAGTAGTAGTACTGAGCTTACAGCGCGGATCTTCCATATGCGCGTAGTACCCTGCCCGCTGCTGCTGTTGGCGCACTGTGCTGAGCACAGCTGGAGCAGTGGCAATATTGGATCACACACAGCAAAATAAGCAGAAGAAGAGGATTCTGAAGCAGGTAGGGAGGTGTGTGATGCTGGTTGGTGTGTTCGTGGCGTGGTCAAGTGATCGATCGAATAAACCAACTGTGATAGCCGCAGTACGATCATCCATACGCGCAAGGTGTGCCCACTGCTACTGCTGCTGTGGGCAGCAGGGTCGTGGTGCTGTAGGAAGCTGGAGGTAAGCACGCTCTGTGCACTGCTGCTGTGGCTATTGTTCTCTAGGTGGTGGTCCGTGCTTCGTGCAACACAAAAAAATATATGTACAGGGATATATACGTCATCCTGCATGGGTATATACGGATCAAAAATGCGGACTGCAGGCTCCGACAAACGCAACCAACCACAGCAACACTGCGCATAAGGGTGTGTCGCGCACGCACGGCGGGTGGGCGGCAGCGTTGAAACGTTGGGATCTGTGCATGTTGTCTGTTGTGTACCTGGCATATGTCTGAGCTGTGTGCTCATAGCTCGTGAGAGCCTGGGGGAGAAAACAGACAGCATGATGACATGTCGTGAATGTATGTACGGATACGTACGTACAAAGTAAGGCCTCTTACTGAAACCAGGGAAATCGTCTTATCCACTCCCGCCGGAAAAAAAACTTTGAGCGCCCGCCACGCGCTTCAGAGTGCACGGATCGCGCCGAGACCTAGACCAATGTGTCCGGCAGGGCTTCCCGTGTCCGTGTGCTTAGTGTTTTGCCTAAAAGCGTTCGTGCGAAGAGAAAAGTTGGCAAAAGTACGAAAATTTGACAAATATACGTATACATATGTACGTAAGGCATTCTCTATTCGGTAAATCCCTAGATCGAGACACCCCAAGGGCGCCGCCCGGGGGAAAAAATGTGAAGCGTCGCAGAATACCCCTCGAATTATTATACCTGGTATTTGGTGTGGTACCATTTCTTATTTTGAAAAATCTAGAATGTGTGCTGTAGGGTTGGTTGTGTGTGTTCTTCACATTAAACCGTTTTTTCTACCCGTCGACATCCAGCACAACCAGTGTCCGTGCCGATTCGTCAATCCTATAGGAGAGATACAAGTTCTGTGGTTACAAAGCTACGCCACAGAGATATTACGTTGCCACGTATGCAGTAAGCACAGTGGGCAACGCAATGCCATGTGTCATCATGCTGGATACGACAGGCACGACATACACATTCCATCACACGACCAAGATGCTGAGAATTGTCCGTGATTTCCACGACGGCATGCGGGCTCGCGTGCGTACGGATGACGGCGAGCACTCGGAATAGTTTGATGTCACGCAGGGGCTGCGGCAAGGCTGTGTTCCATCACCGTTACTGCTGTTCAACGTATTTTTCGCTGCTGCGTTACACGTCGTACTAGTACGCTTCGGCCAAGACGAAGCCATCGTCAGGGGTCCAACTCAGTGATGCTGGAGTAGTCGGAACGGGGGAGCAGGAGCCGTTGACGTGCGTGCGAAGGGCTGTATGGGGCATGTTGTACGCCGATGACGCAGGAATTGTCTCGAAGCCGGCTGAAGGGCTCGCGAAAATGATTACAGTCATCGTGACTGTCTTCGAAGCAGCAGGCCTCACGGTGTCGGAAAAGAAGACAGAGACAATGCTTCTACCAACACCAGACCAGAAAACCCTCGCACCACCGCTCGCCATCGAAGCAGCAGGCCAGAGGTATAAACAAACGGCCCAGTTCTTCTACCTAGGCGGCATTATCCACGAAAACGCTGACCTCTCGCTCGAAATCGACCGACGGATCCGTCTCATGCGAGCATGCCTCAAACGATTATAGAACGACCGCCCCCCTTAGCATGAAAGTCCGCATGCTGAAGGCCGAGATGATTGAGACCCTGCTGTACGGGTGTGAGACGTGGACTTTGCCAAGCTTCGAACGGCTCACCACCAAGTCCTGTTGCGAGTCATTGGCTTCCAGCACCGACTTCGTACTGACCATGCCACCCTCTCGTACGCGAAGGCCCTCAAGATGACACGTTACGAGAGAATCGAAACGACCATTCGCAAACGGCGGCTCTTCTTTGCGGGGAGGGTGGCACGGCAAAGCATGGAGCGATTACACAGTCGGGTAATTTTCGGGACGATGGCTGGCGGGGAGAACCCGAGACCTGGCGGACAGTTTAAGACTTGGCATAGATGCATAGTCGAAGACCTTAGGGAGTTCCGAGCCACCGAAGGGTCAACGGAACTTGCCCCCTTGGCGTTTGGAGTTGAGACCGCGCTGTGGTCCACTGCTGCGAAAAAGGCCGGGAAGTGGTACCGGGGGATCCTCGAAGCAGCCGAACGGTTCATGGTGAGGTGGCACGAGGCTGAGGCTGAGCTGAAGGAGCAGCGCCGCGCATCCGCCGTGGGTGGTGTCAAAGGGAATGGGGGGAGGGGGGGCAACAGAAGGAGTGGAAGAAAACCCGACCAAGGGAATACGTAGAGGGAGGGGAACAGGAGTAGAAGGGAAACTGCAGTGGACGAAAGTAGGAAGGAGAGGGCAGATAGGGGAGCAAGGTACCGGGCAGACTAGGAAGTAGAACATGGCTATACTACTCGTACCACCAACTGGTGCAGCTGGTGTGACCGTGGTCTTCCTTTGTCTTCCTTTTTCAATAATTTCTTGCGCTGATCTTCTGTGATTTTCATTTTATTTCTTTTTCTTCCTTCGATTGATAAGCCTTATTAAAAAAGTCGTATAGCGTGGGTGGATGACGAGTCTGCTTTGCTTGTTTCGTATTGTTTAACTCCGAGGGCCCGGGCATAGTTGACGAATGCTGGACGGAGGCGGCAGACAGGGTAGCAAGGTACTAGGCGGACTAGCAGGGAGAACCTGGCTATGCTACTCGTACCACAACATGCTGCCGCTACCTGGAGGATGCGTTGTGCTTTGGTTTGCCTGTTAATTTCCCTTGGTTCTTAGTCTTACTCTGTTTACGACAAGTAGTGGTGTTTTTCTTCTTTTTCTATTTTTTTCCAGCTCGTTCTTTTCAAGTGCCTGTCACATCCCCTGCGGGAGGGGCACGAGAGTTTGTTTCTTATATATATATTTTTTCTTGTTTTTTTTTTTTCCCTTTCGATTTGTTTTTGTTTTTAATTTTTTTTTTAGTTGTTTCGTGTTGTTTTCTATCTGTCATGGAATGTGTATATCGTGCCTGTCGTATCCAGTATAATGACATGGCATTGCAATGCCCACTGTGCGTACTGCACACGTGGCAACTAGCTTTGTGACCACAGAACTTGTAACTCTCCTAGGATCGAAGAATCGGCACGGACACTGGTTGTGCTGGATGTCGACGGGCACAAAGAACGGTTTAACGTGAAGAACACACACATGAAATAGAGAAACGAAACGAAACAAACAAAAAAAAAAAAAAAAAACGAAGAAGACAAATCGAAAGAGAAAAAGAGACAAGAAAATTATATAAGAAACAAATCGTCGTGGCCCCCCCACAGGGGATGTGGCAAACACTTGAAAAGAGCGAGCTGGAAAAAAAGGAAAAATAAGAAAAACACCACCACTCGTCGTAAACAGAGTAAGACTAAGAACCAAGGGAAAAAACCAGGCAAACCAAAGCACAATGCATCCTCCAGGTAGCGGCAGCAGTTTGTGGTACGAGTAGCATGGCCAGGTCCTCCCTGCTAGTCCGCCTGGTACCTTGCTAGCCTGTCTGCCGCCTCCGTCCAGCATTCGTCAACTATGCCCGGCCCCTCGGCGTCAGACAATAAGAAACAAGAAAAACAGGCTCGTCATCCACCCACGCCACCGACACCTTCAATAAGGCTTATCAATCGAAGAAAGGAAGAGAAAGAAATAAAATGAAAATCACAGAAGATCAGCGCAAGAAATATAAATTGAAAAACAAAAGGAAGACAAAGGAAGACCACGTTCGAACCAGCTGCACCAGTTGGCGGCACGAGTAGTATCATAGGCATGTTCTACTTCCTAATCTGTGTATCAACCCAAATATCACGCGTGATATGTTGATATAAGTTGAGTTGGTACATCAGCAGTATCAACTATCGCATCAACACAAGGCTGAATAGTTGATATATTATAAGTTATTATGATATATCGTACCAAGTGAAATTCCGTGATAATAAATTGATATTTTCAATTGGATATTTTCACACACAAAAAGAGGCGTTAGCGTCATGTATCGCCACTTTTGTGCGTCCCAACCAAGTAGCGGATAGGTGTACGCGCGCGCCCCGCCCCGCACGGCAGTCCATCCGTACGCCGAGGTTCACACGTCACACATCACTAGCTACACACGCCACACAACACTCGACATCATGCGTGACGCGGCCAGTATCGCTAGTGCTGCATTCGCCGACAACGTGGCTCTGAGTTATGCTGCCTACGGCAGTAAAGCCTCAACGCTGGGGCCACGCCCGAAGCTGCTTCATCATCACTCGAGGACGAGGACGAGGACGATGACGACGATGAAAGCATGAAACATGACATCTGGTAGAGAATGCTGTAGGGCGCCAAGTGCCAAGTGCGAAGTACCGCTTGCAGAGACCCGGAGGGAACGAATTGTTGCATGCAAATGAAAGGATATGTTACAGGGTTGTACGTACATCGTTGTAGAGACATCATCGTACAGAATAATAAATACTCCGTGTGGAGTATGGATGTTCATGGGTTTCACGTGTCTACTTAATATGTAGTGGGCTGGGTTTGTGTGATAATATTAACACTCGTGTCGTACGATCGTACAGAGTTTGTCAGTCAGCCGCATCCATATGACGTGCGTCGGCAAAATGACCTAAGAAACTACCTATTAATAGAAGAGGCGTATGGTACAATCACACACGGGCGTGAGTGTGCCTTCATTTGCGTAGACATGTTGCTGTCTCTGAAACCTGATACAGGCTGCAGCAAAATAACTTATTTCAGAGGGATTATTACCAAAATTGAACACATATCATCATCACTGCTACGGACGTGCGCATGCTTGCGCGTGTGCGGTGATTTCACTCGTCCTGTAGTCGCGAAATTTCAACTCATCGGGGCTCTGTTAAGCTGTTTGAACCCTTCCAAAAACATCAAGAGATCATGATAACCTGATATATCGATGTATCATGATATGTTGATATATATCAACGTATACATATCATGATAATATCACGCCGATTCCGTCCAAAATACGAAGTATCATATTAATCCCGTATTTTGGTTGAAACACAACCCTAGTGTGCTGGTCCACAGCCTCATCCGGGTTGACACTTGAGTGGTTCGGCTCATCCAGTATCGGACCAGGGTTTTGTTTTGGAGCAGCTTCTTCATTTGCGTCGCTTTTGGAGAAGCAGCCTCGAATACAGAGAGCGAGAGGAGTCCGATATGAAGCAACAGCTAAGCTCGCGCAAGTCCCACACTACCCGGGAGAGATTACTCTCCCGGGTGGCTATCTCCACCGCACCAGCTCCTCTCGGGGGTCAGTTCGGGTCAACGTGCCCAAACTCCAGGGGTAACAACAGCCTGTTCTGATGTTACAACGGGAGCTATGGGCTAAATTGACAAACGACATGAAATTGGAACGTGGAAGTGTGGTGTTTTTACCAATCCGCCGGAGGATTAAAAAAAAATAATGTTAATCATCGCTGGTACAGCAGGGGGGGATGCTATACCCCCATCGTCGGAACTCCCCGATGGTGGATGCGGGAGCCGGGTGGAGGATCCCGAAGATGATGCCATAGAGACGACGTCGCAGCTGCTGCTGTATAGTACCTTTTCGTAAGGACCAGTAGCAACAAAGCCCTAGGCGGAAGGAAGCAGAACCGAAGCAGGGAGTAGCAGAAGAGCAGCTTATTATGTTCTACTACGTATGGTTTGACTTTAATCGTATGCACCCCTGCCGTGTGAAGCAGATAGGGGGAGGGCGTACACCAGCAGCTGCGACTGAAAGCCCTATGGCAGGAGTACAGCCGTGCGCACCCTCACCGTTCGTATAGGATGGGGGAATTTCAAGTCGTACCGGATTTTTTTTCCCGCATGCAGGAGGTGACGTCGTGCGGGATTTATTTCCCCTACACGTATGCAGCACGCCAAGTCGTGCGGGATTCATTTCCCATATGCAGGAGGCTAAACTCGTACGGGATTAATTTCCCGTACGCAAGAGGAAGCAGATATGGGTATCGCAACGCGAGGAACATCCTGCTCAATTCGCGAAAAGCCGCACAGCCGCCATGCTGTGCGCACCCCACCATGAGGGGATAGGGAAGCCGCGTGACGTACTATTTATAGTCGCGTGCCTTATGCTGCGAGACGTTTAGTGGCGGAGGCGGCGCATGGGGATTGGGTGCTGTCTGCAGCAATGCTACAAACGAAGGGAATATCGTCTGCACGGCAGCAAATGTCATGACAGCAGCAGCAGCAGCAGCAGCAGCAGCGGGCAGGTTGTGAAGTGGACATTCAGGTATCTCGTCAGCTGGAGCTTTTTAGTGATCCGGCTACTTCGCAGGCGGGAGGTTAAGTCTAGTATTTCTGGGGGGTATTCGTAGGAGCAGTCTTCTCTTGCGACTGCATACACTTGTCGATCGAAGTATATTTTTGGTCGTACAAATGGAGACATGCGTCATTTTCGATTGGGTTTGGATTCGTTCCGGGTAACTCGTATGTTGAGAGATACCGTTTGGGACGTATTGGAGATTACTAAATTATATAGTAATTATCGTTCTTCCCGGGTAAGTGGTGGATAACACATGGGATATGCGTTGTTCATCACTGGTTACGGATCTCTGAATGGTATGGAATATATAGTTTATCCCGGGAAAGTCGTGAATGATACGAAGGTAGAGTATCATCTATATTCATAGGTTCGTCCTGGATGGTACACGTAGCCTTTGTTCTTCGCCCTCGTTTTAAATTTTATTTTCATGTTCAAATCAAACAATCTCTGTGAATCCGAAAAACGTATACCTGGGAATGTTTTCTGGTATAGATAGGACCAGGGACTGGTGGAACTGATAATTATATTTTTAACGGATTGTGATAAGATCAAGGTCGAGACACTTCGTATCCCTGGACAGGTTTGCCTCTTAGTCGATACTCGTCGGTACTCGCGCGTCTTGGTTGCTTAGAGAAAGAAGAAGAGCAGTTTTATTCTTTTCGTGCACGCGGAGACTGAGACCAAGCTCACGCCTCTCTGGAAAACCCTGGTTTTCCACCTAAGATACGCCTTCCAAGTACTACAAAATATGACCCCAGTCCCTGAACCCAGGTAATTACTGGGCCTTCAACTTCATTCTAGGCGGTATCATTACACTACCCCACTCGGATGAGCCGTATATGCAGAATTATGGAAAATAAATGGTAACCCCGATTCCACGAATTAGAACATGAGTCGAAGATGCGGCTCCTCAAAAAACCCACTCCCACACCTCTGAACGGCAAGGCAACGAAGCCGGCAAAGTACGCAAAAAAAAAAAATGAAAGGAAGACCTAACCTTAAGGGACAGGAATAAATCGTCAACGAAAACCATCGCCATGCCACCCGCAACGGGGGGGAAGGCGAGGAAGATGCATGGAAAAGCGAAAAGTGAATAACCAAAACGAGAAGAAAAGTAACGCGGAAGACGTCAACAATCACCTAAACCCAGCCCACAACTCTGGGAACGCGTCCTGTGCCACAAATGAGAAGCCCGATTACCCAGACCAGCCCCGACGACGCCACTTGTTGAGATCAGAAGTCGGGACACTTTGTATCCCTGGACAGGTTTGGCTATTATGTCGGTACCCGTCGGTACTCACGTGTCTTGGTTGCTCAGAGATAAAAGAAGAGCAGTTTTATTCCTTTTGTGCACGCGGAGACTGAGACCAAGCTCGTGCCTATCTGGAAAACCCCTGGTTCTCCACCTAAGATACGCCTTCCAAGTACTACAAATATGATCCCAATGCCTGAACCCAGGTAATTACCGGGCTTTCAACTTCATTCAGGTAGTATCATAACAATTGCCGAAGTAAGGGTGCGTGGGTGCACCACGAGAGGAACGTGGTATCGGTGGTGGCTACTGACTTTATTGACTCATGCTGGAACCTTTTGTTTGTGACTGTGTAATGGTTGCAGAATAAGGGGGGTTTGCATTCCCATGACGGGTTATGCTATTAACATTATTGCTGTGCGAACTTGGATTTGTTCGCGAAGGAGAAAAATGGAATACTTGACGTGCGGATGACCGAATAATTTTATTGGCTGGGAGGGCTTTTAGGCTGCTCGTGCTGAAAGTTGCAACATTTTAGTGTTTCTATATTCGGTTGTTAGAGGCTACTGGTAGTATACAAAAGCCCAAAAGGGAGTATTTTCGGTTTTACGAATTATTTATCACAAGCGACTTTTATTTCGGGAATATTTTTAGTGCCAGATAAATTATTGGTGAAAAAATATGTATGCTATCTCGTGTTTACCGTAACGATCTGTGTATCTATGGCGGTGGTAGTAAAGGACAAAGGAAGTTTGTTGTCCGGGAGACCTCACGATCGTCTGGCATGATATTTTTCGGCTTGGTTTTTTTTTTTTGGCGCGACTACTACTGCTGTAATATTTTCCGTGGTTGCAATAGTTTGTGTGGGATTGAGGGAGAGGTTTTTGCTTGTCGTCGGGACGAGTTTCAATTTGCCATTACTGTGGTTGATGTAGGCCAAGGAGTTACGCTCTGTTTTTTTTGGTTCGTCACTACTATGTCAAGAGCCAGAGAAGGTGTTCGTTTGGGCTATTTATATGACAGTTACGTACCGATTGGCACCATTGCCTTTTGTGGATTATGTGACTCTTGACATCTGAGGTTGTAAGTGGTGACGCACGAGGCTCACTTCTTCTCTGCCCCTATGCACTCTGGGTTACCGTTGCCTGGGGCTACGAACGACTCCGGCTGTATTTCTTAGTATACGTTTCTTATTTTTATGGGTTATATTCAACCGCTTCATCTCTTTTTAACGGAGCATTTCTTATTTTTTGGGGGACTAGTCCTTTGGCGGCAGGGGACTGGATATTGTCCGGTTGTTTTTTTTCCAATAAAAAATGATCGAAAACGAAGGAAATCAGGAACCTCCACAGTGCGAGAGGAGTCCACGGTGTATTATTGATAGGTGTTGGGTGTTGTACAAAGTGCTGTAGTCCGCGTTTCTTATTTCATTCGGCGTTTCCGAATAGGGCTTCGTTTGTTATTTCGTGAGGGCGTCGATCGCTGCTGTTTCTTAGGCTGTAACTTCCTATCTTGCCAGTGTGAGGTACATTTCTAACGCCGAATTCCTTATTCTTTGTGAAAGGCCGAGCCTCAATTTCTTACCGATACATTTCGTAACAGCGGGCCTCAAGTATTTTGGGACCAAAGTCCCGTTTAAGGGGCAAACCACTCAAATTGTAAGTAGTTTGTCTCCAAAACGGAACTGCAATCATTAAAGGTTAACTGTATTCCTATCTCAACTTACGCTTGTGTGCTTAGCTTTCCTTTTGAGCTTCGAAACGCTTCGTTTGGATGAGTTATGAACCTATCATAAGGGTGGGTCCTGAACAAGTTCCTTTTAAGCTTCGGAACGCTTCGTTTGGATGAGTTATGAACCTATCATAAGGATGGATCCTGAATAAGACCAATTTTCAAGCCGTTATTTCTGGACAGTATTTTTCTACTCTTGATGAGGCTCCAGAAATAAGTGCATGATAAATGAGAAATAAGGAATACCTGGGTTTCTGTTATGGCTTCTGATCTTGGAAACTGGTTCCTATAGCATTGGTTGGTCTTGTTTGTGTCAAAGGAAGCAAAGTCAACGGCCGCCGCGAGTGTGGTCTCGGTACCCAAATCCGGGTTGATTTTCGCCCGCGACGTCAAATCGCCGTTGATGCTGCTGCTGATGCTGATGCTGATGCTGGTGCCGCTCGTGCTGCTGGTGCTGCTAGTAGTGGTGCTGCTGCTGGTGTTGCGACGTTGGATCGCTATCTCTGCTGCCGTTGCTGCTGCTGTTATCGGTTCCATGTGGGGGAGAAACCATATCTTTACACGAGCGCCGTAGACCGTAGTTCCAGCTCGCCGTAGGTGTAGTGCTTTGGCGTTGGTGACGGATATACTCGGCAGATGGGCAGTATTATAGTACTGCTGCTGTAGTGATAGTACCTAAAAAATCAAGTAGCTCTCAGTTCCTGGAGGCACCAAAGATCGCCCAGAACTTGGCTCAATTCCGAGAGGATTCGCTGATTTGTTGCCCCCTCTAGGAACTGAGACAAAAAATATGGATAACTTCGTATCCCATGATGGATCATTCTGATTTCTGGGCTTCGGAGATCGCTGAAAACTCCAGAAATAAAGGCTACCAGTAGACAAAAAGTCCCTAATAGTTGGTCTATGCGGATGGGTCAACAAGGGGAAAAAAAAGAAAAAATAAACGAAGAGCATAAAAAAAAAGGATAAAGACACATGTGAATTTTATGCGTCGAATATAAAAAAAAGAAGAGGTCCCAATACCTCCGTTTTCACGTTCCGTTTTGCTCAAGTCCCGAAGCACTGCAGCAGTTCATTTTTACGAAATGGGTGTGAAATAAACGAAATATGGGCTACTCAAGGGCGGAGAGGAACATAGGAAGAGCTCGAAGCGTTGGGATAAGGGATGAAGTTTCGATTAAGTTTCTACGACCGGTTGGCCAGCGCACGATAGCCGAGGTGGTGCATGCGGCTGCCTCGCGGCTTGTCTGCTATCGACGGGAGCATATATGGGTAGGGCATGACTAAGGGGAGTCCTCGGCAAGAAACCGGGGGATCAAGAAGTGGCTGTGGCGGTAAATGTTTCGACATGAAAACATTTAAACGTCTGCCATCGAACAGCGATGGCTGAAACACGACTTCTGGAAAACTCCGGAGGGAGCGTGTGGGACCACGAGAACCGCCTGTTGTGGAGGGTGCCTCGCGTGTGTGAGTTGTGTCTACCCACCGTCGTTGTTGAGCGCTATCGCCGAGAGTCACGTGCTGTGGCGGTTGAGTCGTTCTGATAAATTCACCGCGTAAAAAATCGATTCGGCTTCTTGTTTCTTGTTTCAGGACGTGTCCGAACAAATTCGAACTCGAAAATTGAAATGCTTTCGTTTTCGAGAGCATTTTAGACGACAAGGAGTCCAACGGAATCGAAAGGTGAAAATAAAATCTAGGCGAAAAACAGCGGAGAACAACCTACGGGCCTTCATGCAATCCAGTTTTTGACACATGGATCTACCACAGACGCAGGCAAACGCGACGGCATTTCGATCCCGGGAGATCGTTGGGCCTGCCATGGAGGTGGTGGTGCGTCCAACGTTGATGCGCCGGGATCAAACTTTAAATTATACTGAAAACGAATTTCCAACCTCGTTCTCGAGGGCATCATCCTGAATTTTCCTCAAACTATGTTCGCTTTGGCTCGAACGCCGGGAAACAAAGGCCCGAGAACGTCGGGGCTGTTGTTGTGGTTCGCCTGCTGAGTGTTTATGGGGGGTCTGTGCGGCTGTGTTGTCGTGCTAGCTGTTAGTTGAGTTTTGTTGTTGCCGTGCTAGCTGTTAGTTGAGTTTCGTGTACGGCGCTCCTGATGTGGTACTTTGACGTGGCTGAGCTGACTAGCAGGGCACGCTGAAATATTGCTGTTCGTGTTTTCGATTTGCTTTCGATTTTCAGCCGTCAAATTTATTTTGGCGATGGGTCGCAAATCGTTTATTTTCTCGGAACCTACAAAACGAAGGGGAACATGTTTGGGCCAGGGACCTATCAGCGCCTTGATCATTTTCATTTCGATTCTTGACTTCGACTTTCGATTCTGTTTGGACATGCCCTTAGGACTCAACCTGGTGTATTTTCCGAAAAAGCGAAATTATGTTTGCTCTTTCGTTTTCTTTTTCTTTTTTAGGACTTGCCCTAAAACCGGAGGCTAAGGCCGTTTCCTATGCGGTTCGATTTTTGAGCTTGAGATTTTGACCCGATGGCATTTTCAGATATGAGCTTGACAAATCGAAATTGTCTTCCTATGCGGAAAAATCAGATTTATTGTGCGTGTAGAGATTCGAGCAAACCCCGAGACCAACTGCTCTTTTCGTGATTTGGCGCCGCGAAGAGACGCTCTGGGTGCGCTGCCCTGCGCGTAGGACTCAAGCGTCCGAGCCCACGCTGACTGCCTCTAGTCTGGTGGCGAAGAGACGTGACGAGTGCGCTGGAGTCACCCTGTCTTGGTATTTTGTGTTTCATTTTGTGACTTGACTGCTGCTGCTGCTGCTGTACAGCTGCAGTGTAGTCTACGAGTACGTGTCCACGGAGAGGGCGCATGCCGAGTGCTCTTCTCTTGGTCTCTAGGCGAGCCCGCGCCAGCCCACTCTAGTCTGGCCACGGAGGGACGCGCCGTCCGCGCGTCGGGCGCGAAGCAACGTCGCTATACGGCTGTATCACCATCCAACTCATCGATCGTTCTGCTGCTGTTTGCTGTCATGGATATCATCTTGAATTTAGAGAGCATGTCATTTTTCGATTTGAAAATCTGATGACCCCAGTTCGTCGGATTTTGGGCCAAAATCCGACGACTTGGGTCATCGGATTCTCAAATCGAAAAATTTCCGGTCGGATTTTGCATATTTGGACTGCGTAAGCAGAGTCATTCGTTTTTGAGATCGAAAAATACAAATCTGAAGCTCGAAATCGAACCGCATAGGAAACGGCCTAAAAGGAAAAACCAAGATGTGATAGGAAGTTCTGGTTGACCGAAATGAAAAAATGAGGGCCGAGTGGACCGGCTGAGTTTAATTTAGCGTCTCGATTAAAAAAATCGTTTTTTTTTTAATCGAGAAAGAAAAATCTAAAAACGAATAGCCCAAGCAAAAAAGCGAAGACCCATGGCGAAACCACAGCCACAGCTCGCCGCAGACCTGACAACCAGGAGACAGAGAACAGACAACACATAAACAACACGCCCCTGATACCAGTTGTTACAGCTTCTATAATCGCCGCAGGCAAAACCGTGACCCATGGGGCCGTCCCTATCGAATTGAGTGCTGCTGCCGTTCTGAATAGATTATTCAGATGTAGCAAGTGATGCTGCTGTTTTGAATAGCACCCGTACTTTGTCGAGCGCAGATGTCGCGCTTTAGGGTACCGATGCCCTCGCAACAGCAGCAGAGCATTGTCGACAAGCCGTGTGGGCGCACTCCCCTTTTTTTTCAGGGCTGGGAGCCGCCTCTTCGGCAGCTGGATGGTGAATCACTGAATCAGTGCTGGTGCTCCACCTCGACCGTTGACTCGGATGCGTTTTGGATTTTAGCTTTTGTTTTTCACGCGTATCCTGCGTTCGTTTGTACTCCATCCTCTTTTTTGCCCAAAAAATGCGAAGTCTTTTCGTCTTACTAGCGTTTGCTTTCAGATTTTGTTTTTTTTTTTTTTCCTCTTCGTTCGGATTGGCCTTCACAATGTTTCTCGAAAACATACCATGTAACCCCTCGGAATCTCGGAATCACGATTTTTCGCCGTATTCTCCGCAAAAAGTGGTTGAAAAATATACCTGGTCTGAATTTTTTTAAGGGTCGCCCTGGCCGACATGTCTTTGATTCCGAAATGAAAAATAGCAAACGACCGCCACTTCAATCGTATATTACTTAATATCAGGTACCAGTTAGTAAAGTATTTTGGAGTTTCTTACTCGTGCGTATTTTCTTGGAATCCCGAATCTGCCAGCTCTTGTTTTGAAAAAAAGAGCGGACGGGAGCCACACTCGACACCATGTCGGAATTAAAAACAAACTAGCTGTTCGGGATTTTTTTACATAAATTAAAAACGTGATTTTTCAGTTTGGTTCACTTGACTTTAGTATACCCCCCCCCCCCCCCCTCTAACTGCCTGGTCGGTGAAAACCCGACGTGCTCCGTCCCAGCATTGTAGGGATGCGAAGGTCTATGGTCATACAACTACGGCCATGCATAATATCGAGCACAACCCCCCCCCCCCCCTTTCTGGGACTCAAGAAATAAAAGTGGGCTGTCGTTTTTTTTTTTGCTTTCGCTCGCGTTGCACCTTCATTCTCGACGTCATTTTTTTTAGCCGAGGTGTACAGTAGTAGAGCTCTTTTTCACGTTGGGAGCCTCATACAGAATTAGGTGCACCGCCATCGCCGTATATCTATAGCATGCATGCGTCGTTATGTTGTTTGTTCGTTTGCCTGTATCACTATGGACGCGAATATATGGACCACTGAAAAGTTAATATTAACACCAATCGATCCTTATATTCACGGCCAGAGCGGTGCATGCTTTTCGTTTGTCATTGCTGATTAATTGTTGTTGACTGAGAGGGACACCATGCATGTGTGCTCAACCTGTGATCTCTCGCGGCAGGATGTTCTCTACTTTTACGAGCCATGCAGGAAGCTGAAGGGGACGAGCATGCATGACTTGGAGTGCCTGGCATTTCTGCAAAGGTGCGGCCATGACGTATTTGATGAAGGTTGTTTGCCGCGGCCGGGTTGTGATCGCCGTAACGCGCTGCTGAGGTCGCGATTGTTACCATCTCCAAGTTGGTATACGAAAAAGGCGGAGCAACTGGTTTCAACAAGCCCGAATGCAGAATGCTCTCCTCATCGACTAAACCCCGCCAACGTTACCTGGGGACCGCAGCGTACCTTATGAAGTAATTGCGGTAGTGTCGTACAGTACAACACTTTGCGCAATCCATCCTCTGATCTGACGGTTGCAGTGTGCGACTGAAATAAGCAGCGAACGCCACCTTTACCTTTGTATGTTCGCTCATGCTTGTGGCACACCGGGGAGACGGAGAGGAGTGTATCCACATGTCTACGTGCTGTAATGTAGTGCGTTCCAGGCGCGCCGCAGCGATTTTGGATTAGAAAGGAGCGCCCGGTTAGAGGCGCGCCATTACGAGTCCTTATGATTTAGGCTTGATTCAGGCTTTGTCCTTGATTTCATGTGCTCTGTCTGTCCGATGCGTGTGCCTTGCTCTCTCGGTGCACGCCTCATTGCCGTGCGTGCATGCCGTACTTGCCGTACAATAACGCGTTGGAGGACACACTTTCTTGTTGAACTTGGCTACTGCAATGGTTGCACGTGCTACCACGTTACATTAGTAGAGCTGGAGGGGTTGTCATGTACGGGTGATGACGCGGGAATGGCAGCTAAAAACGAAGGTCAGCCCTTTTGGCGTATTTTGACGTAGCGAACCCTTCTGTTGGCGAGATGGTGAGTATGCTGGTGCCTACTACCGCGAGGCACACGCTGGAACAAGAGGGTATGTATGTTATGACACCATGGTATAGGCCCTGAGTATGTAGTGTTTCTTCTCGTTCTTCTTTAAGGTCGCGACTACGCGGACCCGGCGATGCGTACACAGCATTTTAAGAGCATTGGAGGAGTTTAACAACCAAGGCGCCGAGGAAGGGCCATTCGGCAAAACAAAACGTTCGGAAGAAAACGCCCCCCTGGCGAGGGAGTGTGCCTCTCGTCCTATCATCAAGCCTCGTGCATTTGCTTCACTTGTCTTCCTTGGCATAATCCTGAATAGAACACAACAGTAAGCTTACACCACTGCAAAAAAAAGGAAATATCATATGTGACATGCATATGTATTTACCGTCGAGAGTACCTGTGGTAGTTCGCCCCCCCCCCCCCCCTCCTAAAGCCAATCTCAAACGACTCCGTATCGTCCATCATTTGCAGGCTGACCCAGTGTACCTTCAGTCCCGAAGATTCGGCGTGGATCGCAGACGATGTCAGCGCAGCCCATAAGGGATCGCCGGCGCTCAAATCACTGCTGACTGCTTCTGGCGCAAAAAAGTTCGCGGAGGCGCACGAACATCTTGTGGACACGTGCATGAAGAGCAAGTGAGCATCCATCTGTCCACTGCTGTAGACGCGTGTTTGCCTTGTAGGGATAGCGCCTACAGTAGCGTTTCTGAGACTCCTCGCTTGCGGTCCTCTATTTTATCCCACGCAACAACCAAGTTTGAGGAAAAGACGGAAGCTACTGCTTGTAAGCCAGATGCGCAGGCCCATTGGGCTACTGTAAGTATCTAAGGAACAGCAGTAGTGTAAAATATGTTGCTGTTGTTAGTGCGGCGACACCAGAAGCTCCGCCAGTCCCATCGAACAGTGAGTGCTGTAGCGATCCCGAAAAACTGTCTTTCCGGCAATCCCAAGCGCTTTTGCTTGCAGCGATCCCGTAAGAGCGTCTTTCCGGCGACTCCGCCTTGATGAGGCGATCCCTGTTATGGCTGGCAGTCCCTGTTGTATTTTCACAGGCTTAAATGTGACAGCCCTTGTCGAAGTCGACGTTAGTACATCCACATCGGACCCAAACATCGGGTAGTTTGAGAGTTGCAATGGTTGAGGAGCCCCGTCAGTGCCAAGTGTTTGGATGCCACGTGTTCGGGCTGTACTATAATCAAGTGAAAGCCCTCGGGTAGGGGTTTTGCCCTTTTTGGCTCAATATTATCCGATCGGTTGAGCTTCTCAGCAACTGTTTGTGTACCGACTAGTACAATATTTTTTTCCGATGTCCTTATCTCATCCGATGTCATCAGCTTTTATCTACTGTAATGTCCTCAACTTAATCCGATGTCCTTCACTTATCGATATCCTTTACTTATCCAGTGTCTTAACTTACCCAATATCATTAACTTGTCCGATGTCCTTCAAGCATCCGTGGTTGCGAAAAGGCGCTTAACCCTTTTAGAACTGTAGTGCAGTTTTTGGGGACGAACCACTCTAATTCCAAGTGTTTTGTCTCCCAAACGGGACTGCGGTCCTAAAAGGTTCAGAGACTAACGTCTACCACTCGGTTCGTAAAATATAGTACGCGTTTGGACTCTTGTTGCCCGAGTATCCGAACGCGCTCTCTGTGTGGAACGGGGCGTTCGGACGTTTGTCCGAAAATCAATGTAGTGCGCGCTTGGACCTTCGTTAGCCGAGTATGTATCCGAATGCACTATCTATGTGGAAGAGCACAGTGACGTTCGCGCATTTACACGAAAGTCATTGTAGTGCACATTTAGACCATTCTTTGTTGTCCGAGTATCCGAACGCACTCTTATGTAGACGAACAGAGTGATGTTCGGACATTTATCCGGACATCAATGTAGTGCGCGTTTTGACCTTCATTGTCCGAGTGTATACAAACGCACTTTTACGCGGACGAGTAGAGTGACGAATCGGACATTTATCCGAGTATTAAAACGCACTCTGTGTTGGCGGCCGGAAAGGTTACCTGGTACGAATTTTGTCCGAAGGTCCTTGATCTGGCAGCAACCTCTGCCCGACCGCGCAGAACAGATACAGACAAACAGACACACAGACAGACGGACAGACGGACACGACGCGTGATAGGATAGGTGTGGCATGCTATTTGCGACTGACGGGGCTCCTTCTTGGCTCTGAGAAACTAGTACTCAACGTGACTGGGACCCTCTCAGTGTTTTAGTAGGGTTGGGCACCGGCTGACTCAGTCCGTAGCGATTACACTGTCGCCAAAATCAATCAGCATACTGGATTGAGCGGTACACTGTCTGTCTTCTTTACTCTCTCCTCCCAAAACGCATTTAGTGGGTTTCCGTATTATAGTATGGCGTGTTTCTTGGGCGTACGTAAGGTGGAACTGCTGGCGAATATAATGGCCAGTTCAATAATTAGATTACTATGTACTGCCAGTAAATTACTACTTCCAGTACATACTGTCCCGGTGCCCAGCCCTATGCTTTCGCCCTTTTAGAACTGGAGTCCCGTTTTGGAGGCAAATTATAAGTGCTTGTCCCCAGAACCGGACTGCAGTCCTAAAGGATTAGGATATTCGTGCTTAAGCCATGCGTGGGATTTTTCATTGAGTTGCACGTTCTGTGAATCGAAGGCTCATGACCCCTTGCCGAAATCCCCGGGTAGGCGTGTGTGTGCGGCTCCTGGGTTAGACCACGCAGCCCGCCGCAGAGGTAAGCACTTCAGCCGTTGTCGAACCGACTGCCTGTTTTTCGAGCTTAATCTCTCAGAAGAACATGTACATAAAAGAAAATGGTGCTCAAGGCCAGCGTCAACTATCGGGCTTGTCCAACAGGACAGGATGAGGAGGAGGAGGTGGATAAGAGGAAAGTAAGTGAAGAGAATCGGACGAGTGTGTGTGCACGGTCGATCGATCACGGAGCTCTCAAGTCTTAAGACACCCAGCATGCGGTGAAAACTAAAACTCGAACCCAAAACGTCGGCGGAACTCGAAACGGTATTCCGGGGTTCTGCCGCATATAGACCCGAGATAAATGATTAAACGGAGTTTCATCGCATGCTACAGAATCACTATTGGACGTACCGCACTGCTTGTACTGCTGCTGTGGCCTACTCGCTATAGACGACTATGACACCGATTAGCGACTCGGTATAGACTACCGACTATCACATTTCCCCTACACTGCACGCATGTTTGTCTTAAGGGCGTCTGCCAAGTGTCCCGTATTTAGCGCCCAAACGCGCAGGACAAAAACTGGTTCGAAACCTACCCGACTCCACTAGGCCTAACCGCTAACCCTAGGTATGAATAATCGTGGGCTTTACAGCGCGGAGATTGGCCACCAACTCTCGCTTTTTGTCAGAGCTCGATGTCAGTGAGAATTTATCGATTGGGGTTGTAGAGAGGCCCGAGTAAGTGCCCAATGGTATTGTACAGACACTCGAATAAACGTTTGGCCTCGTTCAGTACAAGACGCTCCTAGGCTCCTAAGCGCTCAACGATACACCTTTCCTTCTTCTTCTACTATCACAGTAAACGATCATGGCAATAATTTATTGTGCAATAAGATGATCGTCACCAAGGCCGTTCTAGCACACACTCTCCACCGTACCTGGGACATATCGAGGGACGGATGCCACAGAGATTTGGTCAAAAAGACGACGATTTCTTGTTGTGCGTCGGCACAAAGTACGTGCATAATGCCTCCCTTCTTACGGCGCGATGCCACAGCAGGGGTGGTGCCTTTTTGTCTGAGCTCCTCATATCATCCGATACACGAGGTCGGAGAAGTTTATTGGTGTAACCCGACCAATATTTCTCTGCGCCAGTCCTAAAGCAAACATACTACAGTAGTATAAGTCGCATACTATTAATCACCTCACTTAAGGATTCCAGCCGATAATAAAGTATTGCCTCAGAAGGCAAAAAGCGCAACCCTTGCCATGAGATGAGTCTACAGTGCCTTCACGTTAACGCCATACAACAAGCAGAACCAACATGTGTGTATATGCTTACCCGCAACTCCCTTCTCCTCCTCCTCCTCCTCCTCCTCCTCCTCCTCCTCCTCCTCCTCCTCCTCCTCCTCCTCCTCCGCCGATGCTTTACCCCCAGGGCTGTTGCGGCCAAATCCATTCGACTGGGCGCGGGCGTGGGCGGCAAGGACTACGACCTCGGGGGGTTGAAGGTGCTGCATCTTGTGCGCGACCCCCGAGGAGTGGTGAGATCTCAGCGGGATCACTTCAAAAGTCTTTGGGGAGCTTCATCTGATGCTGACAGCGCGACGATTGCGCACGCTGGTGGGGTCAGGTGAGAACGTTAATACGCCCTCCTTCGATGGCTGCAGCGCAGTCCACAATTTAGTGTACAGTTTAGGCTGCACCTTAGGCTACGATGCAGGAGAGTCGTGCCACGATTGGGGATTCATTTAATTTTGCGAAACACCCTTTACACCTCAGACAGTTGATCTGCAGATCGTCTGTGCCCACTTGCTCATCCAGATCTTTCAAGACGCATGAAGTCGCGATATTGTATGATCTGCACGATCTAGCTCATTATCGGGTGGGACCCGCATATTCTGCATGATATAGCACGTGTTTCCTGGGTTGGATCAGCCCTATAAGGCAGTTACTGCACGCATACACTCTCACAACGGCAGGTACTGAACTACCAATAGATGATCTAGATCATGATATGTCTGATCTGTCCGTGGTGCGAACACTTGTCACTGGTCAACGGAGGTTCTCAGTTTAAGAGACATCATGCCCTACATGTTTGTGTAAAACGTGTGTTTTACTGTATTCGTGTGGGGCTTGCACCCTTGCTGTAAGGTAGTACTCTATAGGGTGGTTGGGCGATTATGTTGTGTTGTTGAGGGTGTAAGTTGTGTTGTTGCGTCTCACATTGGCGTGTCGGCATCCTAAACCTAGCCGGTCATCGTGAGGTAGACTGAAGCAATACGCTTTTGTTGTTGTGGATAGGAACCACCACTAAAAGGGATAAATAAAACAACCTACGACATACCGCGTTAAGGGTGGTGCACTGCCGAAGGACAGGCCATGTACAGCTACGGCAGTGTCCAATGCTGGGCGGACTTCTGTGACTGTAGCATATGATGTTAGTATTGCAGCATCGCAATGACAAATATACCACAGTACGTACAGTAGAAGGACAGAACGGTAGTGTACCTGACAGTAGTAATTGAAGCCGGTCCCAAGAACGTCCAACCACCGTGCCGCCGCCCTGCATGGAGGCATTCCAATTGCTACAATATCCCAAGCCCCCCCCCCCCCCCCCGCGCCCTCCAATCCCCCCCGGCTCCGGATTCGCACCTTCTTTGCGTGCAGTGTTTGTGGCCATTACAAGAAGCAGCTGGATTCTTCAAATTATTTGGGGGACGACAGGTAGGGCAACAAGGAGCCGCGATTGCACAATGGTGTCGGTTTGGGCAGCACTACGAAGCTTGCGGGTGCCTCACGCGCGAATGGCGTGCGAATTTTGAAACTATCATCGTCATTATCATTGTTTTGCCTGTGTATGGGTGTCCGGGTGAAACGCCCGTTCGTGTCTGGCACGTGGGACGCATTTGTACCATGTCAGATTTCACATACCTCGCATACTGTTGCAGTGGTGAGTTGCAGTTAATCACAGCTGGTCGAGCTGTTACACCAGCTGACACCGTACAAACACACAATATCACAACATCCCCTGGGCTGAACTTCGGATATATATTTTTTCCAGCACCGCAAGCATGTTAGAGGGGGGGGGGCACACACAACGAACAGGGCGTGGTGGCTTTGGAAATGGCTTCGTCTAGATATTTCCTTAAGAGACATTGCTCGGCGGTTGCATTTTCCACGTGGTCGGGAAAATCAGCTGGGAGGTTCGCCATAGGGGGTGTGTTGTCTTATCACGACCCGTGCGATGTAGGGTATGTTGCGTCAACCACTTTTCCGGCTCTTTAGGCCATCAGTGGTATGATAGCCTGCCGCGGCCATCCTTTATTGAACCGTCGTTGCCCACCGTGACCGATGGACACGCAGTCAGATAAAAAACTAACTTCACTGACGCCATGCATTTCAGGTACCTTCGGGTGCGATACGAAGACATCGCTACATCTCCCGAGCTAGCCGCGGCGTTCATCTACTACTGGTCCGGACTCGGCACCGTCCCCTCCGAAGTCTCGGAATGGGTTGAAAGTAACACGCACATGCCAACTTGCGACGACGGCGCCCATCGAAGGAGGCGCTTGCGCGCAAACACTGGGCACCACTCCTTCGGCTACGTGTACGCAACAGCATCAGCCCATCCTTCCGCTGGGAGGGGCGATGTTGTGGAAGCTTTCGTGCGGTTGGATCAAAGAGCGTTAGGTGCCCCGCAGTCGGGGGCGAGGGAGGCAGCTGCAGCGGTGGTGTCGAAGAAAACGAAAACCAGTGACGGCGGCGGCAACAGCAGCAGAAGCAGCGATCAAAGCGGAGAGATTATTGAAGAGTGCGCCGAAAACACGAAGGAGGCCGAGCACAAGCCTTACGGGACACGAAGGCAGTCAGCGGCTACGGTTTCGATGTGGCGCACCCTCATGCCTGAACAGGACGCGCAATCCGTTTGGGAAGCGTGTGAGGAATCGGAGATAATGGATGCCCTAGGCTATTATCCGTAGGAATACCGCGGAAAGAAAGTTGGGTTTCGATGAAAGAGCGAGAAGAACTACGTAGTCTGGTACATATTTGAAGGATGATGTCTTGCGCCGCTGTGTGAAATTAGTGCGGGCGGCGGTGTCGGTCGCATGTACTATTCGTGCTTGTGGGCGTTCCTGCACAGCAGCATCATCACCTCTGTTATCACGGGGGACCATGGTAAATAAGACCTCACACAAAGAACTATATGTTTCGCTACTGTAATTTTAATAACAAAATTTGGTCCTATTTACTATGGTCCCCCGTAATAGCAGAACGAGGCTATTTGTTGTATTGGGGTTATTGGTTTTAATGAGAAAAAATGTATCCCGCCAGGATTGGGACAGGACGAGGCGGGTGGTGATCTTGGTCATAGCGGGTTGGAGGATACCTTTCGTGTTCGAGGCGGCGAACACAAAAAAGAAGAGGCTGTTCGACCTATGCCAATGGAAACGCGAAGTCCGAAAGTTTTTTTTCAAAAATATTGCTTTAAAAAAACAGCCGAAAATATCCTCGTACCGCCGCTGTGGGAAAAAAGTGAAATATGTTTGATTTTTTCTTTTTCTTTTTTCCAACGGCTGCAGGCGGCGCCATTCGTTTTCTCTCGTTGTAAATTGTCAACACGCTGATAAAAATCAGATCGTGCGGCGATAGATGCTCGATCTCGATATAGACTCAGCCCAAGGCCAACCCGCTTGGTGTCAGTCAAGGCCAACGAGTATAGATGACGGCATCGAAGATAGAAAGTGAACACATGCTCTAGGGGGCGAGAGCTTGCCGGCGGCGTCCTGCGGTATCCTCCCAAACCTGAAAAAAAGCCTGTTTTTTTGCCATTCGAGACGGATCGAGAAATTTCGTCTTCTGTTTTGTACACACCAGCGGCTATTTCTTTTTTTATCGTACGCGTGGCCAGCGCCCGCCGCACGTCACTGGCCATTGTGTGAAGACGGTGACCCAAGGGTGGGTCGGAGCCCCTAACGAGCGCACTCCGTTCAGAATTTACGACGCAATCGTTGGTTTTGTCGATCGATATCTGTCGAGGACTCGGAATCTCGCCGCTTCGAACCAAAGATCGGCCTGAGTTTTTCTCAGGCCGATCTTGGCCCAACATCGGTCCCAGATTGTTTTTTTTCGGGCTTTTCTGAAAGTTGGGAACTTTTTTTTTTTCTGAACGTGCCCATAGGAAGCGTGTTCCAATTTTTTTTTGGCGGGTATCTTTGGAGTTCAAACTTTTTATTGATACTTCGCTTTCCCATTGGCATAGGTCTTACAGGTATTTATTATCTTTTTCTTCTGGGTGGTTGGAGGCAAACTCACTTCACAAACAGTGGTGGTGCACTCCACATAGCGCTTCTTCGCCATTCCGACGTGGGGACACTTCTAGAATGACCCTTGCCTTTGACCAGCGCGTTGCTCGCAACGGCATACCGTTAACACAGGAGCACACCTAGGCCTGCATCTATGTGCATGCGCATTGGTGACATCTGTATTGAGCGTCGCCTGGACTCTCGTTTTCTCCCAGGCGCTCGGCCCTGACCCCCCCCCCCCCCCCCTTCCCCAGTTACATAGTACTCCCATTGCTGTCTCTGGAAGTGGCTACACCGGAAATTAAATTAATTCATTGAAGCTGTCATCCATATGCAAGGAAATCTGCCTCTAAAGCGGTTCTTAGTAAGATGCAGCTCACCCTTCATGCGACTCGCCGGACACCTCACGGCGCTTCGCGCTTGATGCAAGCAATGTTTGCCTGGTCGGTAAAAACCCGACATGCTCCGTCCCGGCATTGTAGGGATGCGAGGGTCTATGGTCATACGACTACGGCCATGCATGAGATCGAGTACATCTCTCATATCGAGTACACCCCCCCCCCCCCCCCTCCCCCTATCACATATGTTATACCTGGTATATGGGTTGGGTTGGCGTCGGTTGGCAACGACACTGTAAAACATGCCGCTCACTACTTGAGCTAGACATCGAGGGCACCGTTTTTTCTTTTCTTTTTTCTTGGCGGTCACCCACAGCTGGTCGTCGAGTTAGATCATTTGTGCAAGGTAAAGAACCTTTACTCTGCACAAGGGAATTGATCGTATCACGTAGTGTTCAAGGTAAGGCACCCAAGAGGCAGTTACATAGTACTCCCATTGCTGTCTCTTGAAGTGGCCACACCGGAAAATAAACTAACTCAACTCATCCCCGGTGGCTTGGTAGGTGGTCCGCGTGCCTATCAAGATCAATTTCGCAGGTTCAAGTCTCACCGAGTGCATGCTCGTAGGGGCTTTTTCTTGCATAAAAGAGATTGATTAGCGGAAAGCGCGAGAGCGTGAGTTAGCTACAGTCGATGAAAATCGACGAGCAGTGGGAATGCTGAACCCTATGCGCGATAAAAAAAATAAAGGCACGTACCGGGGGGGAGAAGGGAAGGGAAGACACCTGTGACCACAGCTTGTCCAGAAGGTCGTCGAGGGTAAAACCTCTTACGAATTAGGCTGGAAAGTGAAAGTGATGAGTATAAAAAAAAAAAAAAAAATGAAGCTGTCATCCCTATGCAAGTCCGCCTCACAAGCGGTTCTTACTAGGATGCAGCTCACCCTTCATGTGACTCGCCGGACACCTCACGGCGCTTCGCGCTTGGTGCAAGCAATGTCTGCCTGGTCGGTAAAAAACCCGACATGCTCCTTCCCGGCATTGAAGGGATGCGAGGGTCTATGGTCATACGACTACGGCCATGCATGAGATCGAGTACATCTCTCCTATCGACTACACGCCCCCCCCCCCCCCCCGACCCCAGCTTACTCCGTGTCGAAAGGGATGCGTGGTCAATGGTCATATGACTAAGGCAAGCAACGAATGAGTACGCCCCCCCTCCCCCACCCGAGCACGCCGTTTTTGGTAACCCCGTCGCCATCGACATCACTCTGCGACGACAACAGTTTTGCCACGTAGATACCCAGGGAAAAAACATGGTATTTTGCTTCGTCTGGGTAGTGGCCGTAGTAGCTGATCGGTTAACATGTTAACAGTAGCCCAGCAAGACTAATAATACCTTAACAAATGGCGTCGACGGCAGGGCATGGGTTTTGGAGGCGCAAGTTCGAATCTCACCACCCTCCCATAGTAAGCATTTTTATGGAAAAGTTTAACTTCCCCACATGTCGAGCATGAAGAATGCTCTCCCTAGGCTTCCGTAAAAATGCAACCGCCTGGCTTTGAAACATCAGCCCGTGTATCCGGTCCGGGCCTGAATACTAAAGGTCCGCCGTTCCGGGGGGGAGGGGTGTTGTAAGAGTTAGGGCGGATAGTAGGTGTGACCGGTTGGCGTTTCACCAGTGGCCCGACAGATAAATACCTCAATAACAACACGTTTTACGTGCTTCGTACACTGCTGTATTATTACATTCAGCATGCCACCCACGCTCCCAGGATGAGCTTGTTGCCCAGGCCGAGCTTTTGTTTTAGGTGACAACTTTTCTGTTTACAATATGCACGTCGTATAATAATTTCTATGCTTCGATGTGGTGCGTTCAATGCCAGTTCAATTCCACCCCCTATATTTACCTCATTCAATTTCCCCCCCTATAAATACCTCGTACTGCAGGATCGATTACATACCATATTATGGTGTACTGTTGTACCGGTATGTACTCAAAAAGATTGCCAAATCACCCAAAAAAAAAAACACTAGGTTTTGGATGTTTTTTGGGAGGTTTGTTAAGGTATCTCCTCTCTCCTGTTGCGGCGTTATGATTTGCAGCAAGTGTCCTCATGTTGCACCATTCAGGTGCATGGGTGCTTGGCGCGTTGCCTCGCTCACGAAGAGCGGTGGGTGAAAGACCCAGAAGCCATGAGGCTGGAAAGAGAAAGAAAATCTCATGGTTTACCTAGGGCTATCTAAAACCAAAATTAATGTCCTGTCCTAACGGAAAAATTGACAAAAAGCGGTACACCAGCGCTTTTTTCCCAGTTTACGGTACAAAAAACTCAAACCAGGCAATCAGGGTACACTAAACCCAAGTTAGATGACATTTTCTGTCAAGGTATACCCTTTTATGGCGAAACATCCATGCCCGTCCGTCTCCCTTGCGAAAATGCCAAAAAACGGTACACCATCGTATTTTTTCCAGTTTAAAGTATGAAAAAGTAAAACGAGGTGATCAGGGCACACCAAAATCAAGTTATATGACGTTTTCTGTCAAGGTATACCGTTTTCTGGCGAAAAATCAATGTCCCGGTACAGCTTATATTTTCGAACAAAAACCGCGTTCGTCAACAGAAGCGCCTACTTCTTGTACTCGTGTTCATACGAACATACCAAGTACGAGTCAAGAAGACATTTTATTTCATTTCGTGCGCGTGCGTGTACTCAGAACACGGTACCGCGGGCGAGCCCGGCGCCGCCGCCGGTGTCAGCGGGTGCTAGCAGGTAGAAGGGGCGTTGCAAGGAGCGCGGTCGCCGTTTGCATGGCTAGGCGTCGCGTGTGCCTCGAGACACGTAGGAAGCACGAATGGGCTCTGTCTGGCCTCCTTGTGAGGCTCCGCTTGTACCATATACGAGATATAAGAGTCGATATGATATGCGAAATAATATTCAAGCGGTGCATATTTTTGCGACCAAACTACACTTCAAAGAGACTTCAATGCAGTGTGAGCACACCAACTTTGTCGAAGTGGTGAAGAAGGGCCACGGTGAGCACTGGGCTTCACACGAGGCGGGCGACGGGGCTCACTGTGGTAGAGAGGGAGGAAAACTTTATCCGGACCGAATCGGTGGTGAGGTGGTCGCGAGACGGGCGGGCGGCGTACAAGGCCAAGAGAGAAACTCTGCTGTTCGTTTTTTTTTTTTAATTCTTTTTGACCGGTGGCACGTGCTCCAATCAGGCATAAAATTATTACATGAGAGGAGACAGGGTTTTTTTCCCTCTCCGCGCTTTTTCGCATCGTACATGTTCATTCGAATAGCCCGTAAACATCGTGAACTCTCCGAATATTCTACGTGCACAAGTACCTGTAATACAGAATGTGTGTAAGTTTTATACGTGCAGTGCTGTCTTTTGTGTCGAGACGATATCCGACGATGTGTGGCATGAAGGAAGAGTTTCGTCATACATTGCCCATAAAAATCCCCGGCAGGACAGAGGGAGGAGAGTGTTTCTCCGAGTGCTCTACGTGCACAAGTACCTGTATTACAGGATTTGTGTGTGTTTTATACGTGCAGTGCTGTCTTTAGTGTCGAGACGATATCCGACAATGTGCGGCATGAAGGAAGAGTAGTTTCGTCGTCCATTGCCCATAAAAATGCCCAGCAGGACAGAGGAAGAAGAAGCTGAAGGGAAAACATTATTTCCAATTGGTTCGAAGGAAAAAATAGGGTCGGCAGCGACAAGAGTTAGCATCCCACGACATCAACAATAGGCAAGAAGAACGCGAATTACGTACAACCCGCGGTGCCTCCTATTTGTAGTGCATACGAACAAAATGACAAAATACGTGCTTCCTACGTACTTTTCTTGAGACTTGCACTAGACAGGACGATCACGGCCCACGTCAACAACGGCCTACAACTCACACCTACAACCTTTACGGTACCTACTATTTCTAGTGCCAAAACCAAATTTGATAGTACCAAGACCAAAAGAAAAAGCGGAAATTCTATAGTACGAATACGTGCTTCTTCCTACGTACTTTTCTTTATATTTACACTATAGGACGATATGCAGCAATTTAGTGCCCACATTGAGGTCAGCGTCCCACGACAACAACATCCGACGACAAGAGCCTACAACAACAAAGGACGACAGACAATCTATCCTTCTAGCACCCTACACAGCTGGTCGAAACAAGACAGTATAGTGATATTGACTTCTCCGTACCTACAACCTACGGTACCCACTATTTCTATTAATAGTACCAAAACCAAATATTATAGCACCAAAATCACAAGAAAAAGCGAAAATTCTATGGTACGAATACGTGCTTCCTACGTACTTTTCTTGATACCTACAGTAGGACGATAACGGTCCACGTCAACAACGGTGCTGCCGCTTAGCGGCCGGGGTCTCGACCGGACCCTCTCTGTGGTCCCATCTACTCGACATGCTGGCGCTTAGCGGACGGGGTCTCGATCGGACCCTCTCTGTGGTGCACATATTTGTTTTTGCCCTCCGGTTCCCCCTTTTGCGGGTCTGGGCCGGACTTTTTTTTTGTGGCGTACAGGAGCTCTGGGCCGTTTCCGCCCCCTGCGGCGACTGCGGGCTCTGCGGCGACTGCGTCTTCTGCATGGTTTCCAGCATGTGTGTGTCTACCTTCGAACATCTATGACCTTGCCTGTTCCCCAGGCACAAACGACAGCATACCGTAGTGCTAGTAGCTACCATGAGCGCGCAAGCCAAGAACGCTCGGAGATAATCGAGGCAACTAGACAAGGACCGATCATGCCTCCGCCTTACCGAAGTCCTGACCACTACGGCGTGGGGAGCGCAGCTGTGCCCTGCCGACTCGAGTCCGACGTATCGCCGCCTCAAGCGTCTCACGTGTTCTTCACATGTATGTTGAAACGTTTTGATTTTTTGTGTGATATTGCTTCTCGATTAGGACTACCTGCCTTCTTCTTTGGGTATATATATGCACAAATCAGGTATACTTGATCCGTCTAAGCCAAAATCAGGTACATGCTAAAACCAAGTAAAAAACGCGCGCCACGAGTGGTGTGATGTCCATGACCATCCGGTGAAAAAATGATGCGCCTAAAGCACTAAGCGTGCCACATGGCTTCCAAAATCTGAATCGTTTTGTTTTCTCCAGGGTGTAGGTACCACGGGCTCCACTTGGGCCTGCAGAGAGTCACTATTAATATGCTTCGTTTGTTTTCGCCACGGCGGGAGCGCCAAGAGTATTTGCTCTGGCGTCCCCCCCGTTGGCAGCTTTTAAAGCTTCCAGACCGTCCTCGCGAAACCGCCTGCACGACACGAAATTATCTTGCCGTACCAAACCTGAGACCACCTCGACGCGGGGTGGTGCAGACGAAATGCCGTGTTGTTATGACACTGCTTTGTATGAGGTTGAAATCCTGGTAATTACCTGGGTTCAGTCACTAGGAACGTATTTGTAGTACTTGGAAGGCGTATCTTAGATGGAAAACCAGGGGTTTTCCAGAGGCGCACGAGCTTGGTCTCAGTCTCCGCGTGCACTAAAGGAATAAAACTGCTGCTCTTCTTCTACAGCTAAGCAAACAACACATGTGAGCACAATGTTTACCGACTTAAAAGGCAGACCTGTCCAGGGATACAAATTGTCCCGTAACCGTTGATCTTAACAAGTGGCGTCGACGGCAGGACATAATTCTCAGCAGAATTAACAAGTGGCGTCTTCGGCTTAGGACTTTCCGCTTTTTTGTCGGTTTGCGTTGCTTGTCACTGTTTTTTTTTTTTTTTTTTTTGCTTTCCTACATATTGTTGTTGAATAAGTTTGTTCCGGCCACTGCATGATGGAGACTCAATAGGTGGAAGGGTCTGCTTCCCCTCACGGTGGCCGAGCCACTGAGGCCCAGGGCCCCTCAGTGCCCCACCGCCCAAGGCCCGTCGATGTGGATCGAGCGCCTTGTACAACAGACCGACAAGTGGAGCGCAGGAGCCCCATCCGAACGACGTGGATCGAGTGCCTTGTACAACAAACCATGAGGAGGAAGAGCTTCGACCGGAGCCCCCTGACGGGGCCCGAGCAGCCTCCGCTAGACAGACCTCATCCAAGACCCCTTCTGTGCCTCGCTCGGCTGAGCGAGATCTGCCGCCCAAGACAACTGGACGCCCCGCTCCTTCGAGAGCGCGACGCGCGCCACCAGCCAGGTCTTGGGTCTTGCAGCATTGTCTCCCCACTCGTGCCCTCTGCTGTCCAAGCCACCTGGAAGCCCCCGCTCCGCTGAGCGCGTACCCAGCCAGCCCGTGGAGCCAGCCAGCTGCGTCTACTCCGGGCCGGAGCACGTCGGACAAACCTGAACGCAGCGATCTGCAGGCATCCCAGTTGCGCTCTTCGCCGCTGGATCTACCTGCTTCTGGGCCAGATGAGAGAGTATTTGAGGCCTCGCATTCCACTGTTGTCCGACTCTGCTCGTACTCGTAGGATGACCACGAGTGGTGCTGCCACTCCTGACTTTTTTTTTTCCGTGCCGCGGCCACACGATGGCACACTGGATTTCGTTGTTGAGCCTGCTTCCCGCGCTGCTCTATTAGGAGCTACAAACAGAGATCCTGGAAACTACAGTGCTGGTTCGAGTTTTCATGCTGCTGATAGAGGGAGCACCACGGCCGCTCGCGATTTTTTTCCCGCTCCTCGCCCACAAGATGGCACACTGGATTTCAGTATTGCGTCCTTTTCGCCCGCTGCTGTAAACACCCACGCCGATTCCGCTGGAAATTCCCCTACTGCTGCGAATTTTAATACTGCTGTCAGTGAGGACGATGCTTTTTATAGGCCCCCCAGTACCGGAGTATCCGCTACTGTGGCTACCCGCGACGTTTCTGCTGAGAATTCTCGCCCTGATGCGAGTTTTAATACTGCTGTTAGTGAGGACGATGCTTTTGATAGGCCTCTCAGTACCGGAGTGCCCGCTACTGTGGCTACCCGCGACGTTTCTGCTGAGAATTCTCGCCCTGATGCGAGTTTTAATACTGTTGTTAGTGAGGACGATGCTTTTGATAGGCCCCCCGGTACCGGAGTGCCCGCTACTGTGGCTACCCGCGACGTTTCTGCTGAGAATTCTCGTCCTGATGCGAGTTTTAATACTGCTGCTAGAGAAGACGATGCTTTCGATAGGCCCTCCAGTACTGACGTGCCCACTGCTGTAGCTACCCGCGGCGATCCGGTCGAGCATTCTCGTTCCGATGCGAGTTTTACTACTGCTGCTCGAGTGGATGGTGTTTTTGATAGGCCCTCCAGTACCGAAGTGCCCACTGCTGTGGCTACCCGCGGCGATCCGGTTGAGCATTCTCGTTCCGATGCGAGTTCTAATACTGCTGCTAGAGGGGACGAGGCTTTTGATAGGCCCTCCAGTATCGGGGACGCGCTAACACCAGCTACACTTGCTGTTAGTACACACATAAACCGCGACAGCCCCCACCCTATCACGACACCACCTGGGGTCGAGGCTCGCTCCCCAAGTGCTCGTAGTGCCCGCCGTATGGCGCGCCAGGCCTTGATCACAGCTATACAAGTTGCTGAAGCACAAGCTGCGGCTCCTGCCGCCGCTGTTTCTGCGCGCCACGACCCTGAGAACCGCCGAACGCCCCGCGCCCGGCCAGGCCGACACTGCCGCGGCCGCGCGGGCTCCGGGTCCCGCGGGCACCCACCCCGACGTCCTCGCGGCCGAGCAGGCGTTGGCCACCGCCGAGGCCCTTGGGGCTGCCTCGGCGACAACGGCTAGTCGTCGAGGGCAGACGCGTGTGTCGGCCGAGCTCGCGGCTGCAGCTGCCGCCCGCGCCTGCACGGCCGCCGCCGCCGTCGTCACGGCTGCCGCCACGGCTTCCGAGGAAGCCGCTCGCTCCGCCTCTTGCGCGCGAGACTCCATATCTCGAGCCCGTGAAGCTCTGCGGGCTGCCCGGGCTGCTGCTTTCTCCAAGACCAGTCGGACCGCCGAGACGAGGGCCCCAGCGGAGAACCTTCCACTCGCCTTCTCCACAACGAAGGCCCCGCAGCAAGTCACGCGTTCGGTGAAGGCCTCCGCCTGTGATATTCTCATGATGTGCAACGATGGCAGCCATAAAGGCCGTAGTTCTACTAATTGGATCCCCTGTTGGGAGTACCCTCTCAAGAAATCCTTCGCGCGCGCCATCACGCCTCTCTCACTACTTTGATGGATGATTTGTTTGGACAGGTGTCGCGCGCCCTCGAAGCAGGATCGTCGGGACCGGAGGCGTTCACGCTCCTCCTGAGGTTGCTGAGCAACCACTTCGACCGCACCAACACGGGGACCAGCTACACCAAGTTGCATAATTTTGGCGTGGCTAGCGGGACCCCTTTTTGCGATTTTAGTCGTGCATTGCGAGGGGTGGTGTCCGCAGCGACGGGGACTGAGCGTGTTTTGGCACCGGGGGTGGAGGTCGTTTTGGAGGTAGTTCGGATGGCAGTGAACGAGCAGTACCCTAGCTTGATGCCGACGCTGTACCCGGGAGTTTTGGCTACGGTATCGAGGCCGTTCGGCACTTTGGACGCCATGTGGTTAGCTTTCGAAACTCTTGCGAATAATAAGACACCTGCCGTCAACGGCGAAACATATTTTTCTTTGCCTTCTTCTTCGACGGGTGTGCGCGGTCATCCGCCCCGTCGGGGCCCCGGCCCGCCAATATTGATCGCGGCCAGGCCAGGACGTTTCCCCAGTCGCCTTCTTGGCAGACGGGATCGCGCAATAATCCGCTTGTGACGAATGTCCACAAATCCATCCCTGACTGCCTCGACCCGTGGCTTGACACCTCTTCCAACTGCTGGCCCCTTGAAGAACACCACTATGCCGAGGTTCACGCCGTTTGCATGTCCATCCAGACCGAGGACCCTCCCCTCTGGAGCGGCCTACTTTCATCGTCCGCCCGCGCAGCTGCCCTCAGCGAAAACCGAGGGCGCTGTTTAAACTGTCACGAAGACACACACTCTCTTCGACAGTGTAGACATCCCTTTTTAAACCTTAGTGGTATCTTGAACCCCGACCTCGGAACGCTCGGCGACGACGGCGAAGCGTTCCGTCGTTGGCAAGAACGCATGATCAGACACCACCACGAGAACAATCCACGACCACGACCGAACAAATACAACCAGAAGAAACACAGGCGACGTCCCTGCCACTCGCGTGGGCAACACCACGGCCAGGGTCAGCAACACAGACAAGGTGATGGCTACAACACACACGCGGCACGAGGACACCAGCAGTCTCACTCCGGCCATCATGGTGGTTCGACCGCCCCTACCTCTTCCGCCCCGGCTCCCGTCTCGGGGGTTCGCTACGGTGCCTCGCATACCTCGGGCGGAAACCCGAATGGACGCCAGCCAGGCACCTTCCGCGCCGGTAACTGACAGGTCGACGGCGGTTCGGCTTCTCCTGACCGCCCGCCGCCAGCATTGTCGGAGAAAAAAACCTTGATTTCACAAGATTCTCGCGTCCCAGGCTCGCTCAGTACTCCGCTCCCGCCCCGCGCGTTACTCCGTACTTCGGACCGACGCAGCGACTCAGCTCCACTGCTTTTTCCGGGGAGCCCTCGGTCGCCTTCCCCGACGTCGGGAGCCCGCGCCCCAAACGCCGCTCCCCTCAACCTGGGCACGAGAGCAGGCGCGATAAACGCCTGTCTCCCAAACCACGCACCGCGCAACACGACGGGTGTCGCGCCGTCGCGGCGTTTCTTTCAGCGAGGGTGTCCCCCTCCTACACCTCCCGGCCATGCGGTGGCGGTCGGTTTGAGGTGCGGGTAGGCAAACACCGAAACCCCGAGATCTCGGTTGAAGCTCGACTCGGCGGTTCCACGAAATAACGGCGACCGCTCCACCCTTTTTCCTATTAAGGAGGAGTCGACAAGATTAGTTACCTCGTCCCCCTTCCCCACCAGATCTACAGGACGGAAGCCCTCTCCGGTGGACCCTTTGTTGCCCCCCACCCGACCACCGTTCTTGAAGACGTCTACAGGGTCTGCAGGCCCTCTTTCGTCTTCGCGCACGCCACTCCACGTGCGCAGCGCTCCTTCGGCTCCAGTGGAACAGGAAAAACCTGGCACTGTCCGTCGAGCCAGTGGTGACTCCACGGCCTCCGGTCAGATCAACCGGACAGCATACCCGTTAAATTCGGAAGAATCGCAGCTCTCGTCAAGCAGAACGGGCTCAGAGCCCCCTGCCCCCTTTGGTCCAGGACAGAGATCATCGGGCGCAGCAAGAGAACCTTCTGGCGATTTTTTGCCTACGGGCAATGGTGACACAGAGCCAGTATACGTGGAACCGGGCTCGTCTCGTGCACCAGGGGCTCAGTGATCTCAGAGAAGCTCACTCCCCCCCACACACGCCTCAACTGCGGCCACCGACGACTCGGCACCGTCGGTTTTTGACCCTACTCTCGAGTATACAACGGAGCGGGTGGTACTCCCCTCTTATTTTTCGCAGTGGTCCCCCTCGTCTTTTGTCGTCGACGATGTATCATATTCCTGCGCGGAGCAGTATATGATGGCTGAAAAGGCTCGCCTTTTCCAGGACCACGGCACAGCGGAGCGGATTATGGCCTCGCCAGACCCACGCGAGCACAAACGCCTCGGTCGAGGCGTGCATAACTTCGACTGCGCTATCTGGGACCGTGTTCGGGAAGACGCCGTCCTTGCTGGTAATTTTGTGAAATTCTCGCAGAACCCGGTCATGAAGCAGCACCTATTGAGCACTGGCACCAAAATTTTGGCTGAAGCCAGCCCTTTTGATGCCGTGTGGGGCATCGGTCTGCGGGCAGACGACCCCGAAGCTCACGACCCCTCTCGGTGGCATGGAAAAAAAATTGCTCGGTAAAGCTCTTTCCGCCGTTCGCGACACCCTCCGATCAAGTGAGGCCGGGTTGGCACACCCCGCCTCCTCTCACCAATTCTGCACCCCAACCAGACCTGACAGAATTCATGAGATTACACCAGCGCCGCCCCGCCCTTTGGCCGTGGCCCGCGCTTGCCCAGGTCCTCCTTGGGAGTTTTCGACCTATTTTTTTGACGCGCCGGCTGATCACAGCCCCGAGATTTTGGCTGTCTCACCTAGTGTCGACCCCTCCCTCGCGCTGCCAGAACACGGCCCCTGCCTCGTCGGGGGCACCATTACCCTCGATGACGCCTCTTTTACGACGAAAATCGCGATTCACAGCGGAGCTGGCGTTCTTGCACCTTTTGGTTGCGTGGCGCTTCTCGACACTGGCTCCCCGCAGACTTTCATCCGACGAGATGTTTTGGATCGCATGCATTCGGTTGGTGCGGCATCCCTCGCGTGCGAGCAGAAATGCGCCCCTCGTTCTTGGGGGGGGTTTGGCGAATCGGCCCCTCTGAAGACTTCGACGAGTGTGCGCCTGAGCGTCCAATTTTTTCGAGAAAATGAGCCTACTTGCTCTCTCGCAGTTTGGGCCTGCGTGGTCCCCCCCTCGGTGATGCAGCATGCTGTACTATTGGGACGTGACAGCTGGATGCGCTTTAATAGCCGCTCCTACCGCTCTCTGCCACCTCGGCCGTCTGATCAACGTGTTTTTGGCGAGCTGGAGTTAGTTCACCACGCCCCGACAGGCATGTCCGTGTACACCATCGACTCCGCCGCTTCGGGTGGAGGCTTCCATCTACGCTACGAGGGCGCAGCAGGCATAACCCTGTCCGACGATCCCCAGCTGCTTGCTGTTAATTTGGTTCGAAGCGATGGCTCCCCGGCCCTCACTGGACACTACTTGGTCGACATGATACCCCAGCCCGACCTACCCGCGGTCGAGGAGCACTTCGTCTCCTCCGGACGACAGGTTCTTCCCCTCGTTTGAGTGGCGGCTCTCGAGCCGGGGGATGTCCTCGGCGTCGCCCACGCCCCACTGCTGAGCGTTCCGCTGAACGTTTTGCAGCAGGACAACCGAGCCCCCAGCCCTCCCTCCGGACTAGGTGAGGTGTGTCCGGTTTCAGCAGTTACTGCCCCCCACCTCGCAGCTCCAGCCTCGCCCTCGCCTGCACTGCTTGAGCGTTTGACCTCAGAACAGCGCGCTTCGTTCCTGCGCATCTGGGCACGCTTGCTGACACATCTGCGGGAGGTGGCTTTTGATCTCCACGGCACAGGCTGGACCCCTGCAGTCATTGAACAGCTGGGGGACGTTATCTGCGAATTTCCTGACGTTTTCTCGAAGTCCAAGTCGGATTTTGGTTCCTGCTCGTTGATGCCTTTCATGGTCTCGTTCCCGGAAGGAAGCGCTCCTGTCACGTCCAGGCCGCACCACATCAACCCCATCCTGGCCAAGGAAGTGGAGGCCACCTTGGATCAGTACCTAGCAGCTGGTCTGATTCAGCACTCGACTTCTCCGTACTCGAGCCCGCTGGTGGTCATGCCGAAGAAGTCTGGAGGCGTTCGGATCACCGTGAACTACAAAAACTCAACCAGATCAGCAAACTCAGCCAGCTGCCTATCCCTCGCGTGGACCAAGTCCTCGATTCCCTGGGGAAGGGACGGGTTTTTTCCCTCTTCGATTTGGTCTCCTCGTTCCACCAGATTACCGCGCACAAGGACACCGTCCCTCTTACGGCGTTCTGCACTCCCACGGGCCTTTACGAGTGGCTCGTCATGCCCCAAGGCAGCAGTGCTTCGCCCGACTGGTTCGTCAAAGTGATTAACGAAGTCGTTAAAGGCCTGGCACAAGTGGCGGCCTACCTTGATGATGTGATCGTTTTCGACTCTGACCCGACGGCCCACGTCAAGACGATACGAGCCCTCTTCGAACGCCTGCGCAAACACAACCTCAAGCTCTCCCCCTCGAAGGCTCGCCTCGGCGCCACGGACGCCAATTTTCTGGGCCACTCTATTTCGCTCGCGGGTATAAGCCCTATTGCGGAAAATTTTTCGTCCTTGCTGAAAATGCCCGTGCCCAAGAACCTCAAGCAGGTCCGCGCCCTGATGGGCGGCGTAGGATATTATCGCAAATTCCTGCCCGACCTGTCTAAACGGATACGTCCTCTCACCGCCCTTCTCGGGAAGGGGGTCAAGTATGTCTTCACGCCGGCTATGGAAGTTATCGTCCGCCAGATCCTCGCCGAGCTCGCGGCCCCACCGATTTTGGTCTTCCCTGACTGGGATGCCGTAGCCGACGGCTCCCACCCCTTCCACGTGTACTGCGACGCCTGCATCGACGGTTTTGGTGCCGTGCTCGAACAAGAACAACCGGACGGCTCGATACGACCCATTGCTTATATCAGCCGCGCTACCCTCGATTCCGAAAGGCACTGGACACCGTTGGACCTGGAAGCTGGCAGCATTGTCTGGGCTATCAAACGACTCCGAGGTTACCTGTGAGGCACGAAGTTTCGAATGTTTTCGGATCACAAAGCACTTGAGAGTATCGCCAAAGTAGGGGACCACAACGCGCGAGTCCAGCGGTGGCTCGAGTTCCTGACCGCGTTCGACTACACCCTCGAGTACTGAAAGGGCAGCGCCAACGGAAATGCTGACTTTCTCTCCCGCTTGCCAGAGCCCGCCACAGAACACGACCGCAGTGGGTCTAGCTGCCTCAACCCCGTCGAGGACGGTGGTCTCTTCCGCATCCGAGCCTGCGGGTTTCGCACTTGCTCTTCGCCGACCCCTGGTGTCGGTTTGGGTGGGCTGGCGTCCCGCAGTGAAAGTGCCGTCTTGGGTGGGCTACCTCTCGCCTCTTCGGATTGTCGCGATTTTCGCACACACGGGCCACGTATGAGGATTGACGACCTCTCTGCTCCTTCGGGGAGATTCGTCGCTCGTGTATCTGCCTCTGTCGCCACCGTCGACCGCCGTCCTGGCTTGGGGGATTTTTCACCCCCCGCCAACGCCGCTTTCGCTTCGGTTTTTGTCGTACCCTCCGGGGGCGACCAGGGCTCTGCAGAAGCCCCCGCTGCGGCGATGATTGTCGCCCAGCGTGCTCCTCCCCCGACGAGCACCTTACAGGTCGAAGATTCCGTCGTGAGCACTGCTCCGGCCGCATCTTCCCTCTCAGGCCAGGGCTCTGCAAAAGCCCCCGTTGCAGCGATGATTGTCGCCCAGCATGCTCCTCCCCCGACGAGCACTTTACAGGTCGAAGATTCCGTCGTGAGCACTGCTCCGGTCGCGTCTTCCCTCTCAGGCCAGGGCTCTGCAAAAGCCCCCGCTGCAGCGATGATTGTCGCCCAGCGCGCTCCTCCCCCGACGAGCACTTTACAGGTCGAAGATTCCGTCGTGAGCACTGCTCCGGCCGCGTCTTCCCTCTCAGGCCAGGGTTCTGCAGAAGCCCCTGCTGCAGCGACGATTGTCGCCCAGCATGCTCCTCACCCGACGAGCACTTTACAGGTCGAAGATTCCGCCGTGAGCACTGATCCGGCCGCGTCTACCCCATCGCCGCCTGGCAACCCGGCGCCTCCGAACGTTTTGCCGTCTTCAGGCCGCATCTCATCGCGGACGCGCCGACGAACAGCCGCCGCCGCTGGCACCGTGCCGCCTGCTGTTGATTATGGCTTCGGGCCCGGCGGGACCCCTAGACCATCCGCCCGGCGTGCTACCACCCCGCTGCGAACCCAACGGCCGCGACCGCCCGCAACCGTCGTTTTGGCCCCGACTCCGGCCGCCTCGTCCGTCCCGACGGTGCCCATCCCGTCCGGCCGCGACTGCACCGAGCCCGTGGGAACTCCTCTTTTACGACTTCCGCCGCCAACTGACGCACCTCCCGTCACCTCGACCGACTTGGACGCCCTCGGCGCAGCTGCCGAATTTCAGTTCGGTGATTCCGCAGCGCGCTATTTTTGTTTTTTTTTTATCCTCGGGCGGATTGGTAAAAATAAAGTTTAAGCTCATTCGCACGCCGACTGGGCTCGGGAACAGCAGGCTGAGCCCGCGTGCAATGCCGCCATGCGCTACATAGCCCTTGGCCGACCGGAAGTTTTGCAAGACGACTTTTTATCAGGTTTCCCTTCCCGCCAGCGCCCTCCCTTTTCGGAAGTTCAAGAGCTGGCCACCAAAGGCCGCTTGCACACCACTGACGCGGGCATCGTTCTACTTGTCCGACAGCCGTCTCCCCCCCCTGCGTTGGATACACCACGCGCAGTGGGTCGTACGGCCTGCTTATTGAACGACGAGCCTATTCGCATTTATGTTCCGCTGCTCATGCGCCCCCGGGCCATGCAGGCTTGCCATTCTACGGCTTCCTGCCACCTAGGAACCGCGCGCACCCTACGTATGCTCGAACGTTTCTACTGGTGGATCGGCATGAGCATCTGCACCCGGTGGTGGCTACGCCACTGCTTAAAGAGCCAGGCACGGAAAACGTCGCGGCAGACGGTCCGGTGGCCCTCCATCACGTTGCCCTTGCCAGAAGGGCCCGGCATCGCCGTCAGCATCCACTATTTCGGCCCCCTCCCGGTGACGCCTCGAGGTAATACCTACATCTTGCTTTTCACTGATCGTTTCAGCCGCCGAGTCGACATGTACGCCGTCACAGCGGCCGAGTTCACCGCTGAGGGCACGGCTAACATTCTCATCAATCGGTATATCCCTCTTTGGGGGTGCCCGCGCAGCATCCTCTCGGACAACGGCCTCCAGTTCTGCTCCAAGCTTTCGCACGCCGTATATCAGCTTCTCGGGGTTCGAAAAATGGCCACCAGCTCCTACCATCCAAACGGCAACGGTGGGGTGGAACGTGGAAACCACACGATGGCCCAGATGTTGGCAATGGTCGTCAACGAGCTCCAAAACAACTGGGATGAACAGCTCCCTCACGTCGGATTTGCGTACAACAATTCCGTCAGTGCCGCCACAGGTCTGGCTCCCAACGAGGTACATATGGGTCGGCTCCCACGCCTCCCACTCCCGATTTTCGAACGTGCTGGAGTCGCTGGCCACCAGAGTCTGGCCCGCGACCACCTAGCCTACTGCGACTTGGCGACGGGCCGCCAGCAGCACGCGCACGATATCGTCCGCGAACACCACGCCCTCACCGTTGCTCGCGTGAACCGCCGCAACTCCACCCTTTCCGACACACTGCGTCCAGTTCCCAAATTCGTGATTGGCCGCTGGGTGTGAGTGTACAATACGGCGGCCACCATTTGCCACGGCGCGAAGCCTGACACGGACGTCAAGGTCCTCGAGGCCAAACTCTCGCTCAACTGGACGGATCCCTACAAAGTCCTCGCAGTTGGCCCCTGCTCCTCAGCGAACTCTCCTCTCGGGGCTAAGCTCCTGTATTTGCATCTTCCTTTCGATATGCCCTGTGGCTGATGCTCGCCGGCGCGTATCGATTCAACGCTGCAAGCGCTGTGCCAACCCCCACGACCGTGGCAACATGCCGAAGTATTTTCCAGTGAAGTTGACGCAATAAATACGTGCTCAACAAGTTATCGTAGAAATTCCCCCCGTACCACGTCATCCGGGAAGACGTTTCACCTTCTCTCCAACCGCTAGAAGTGGAAAAGATGACCGGACATCAATCGGTTCAAGTTCGAGGTGGCATCATCGCGGTGAAGTACGAGACCCATTGGACAGGGCTCTCCCGACCGTCCTGGGAACGGGAAATGGACCTTCAGCTCTCTCACCACGAAGTTTGCGCTACTGGGACGGCACCCCGAACCAGCACCGCCAAACCAACCGCTTGTACCGCCGGATGCGAACTGGTGTGGCACAACGGGAGCTTTTTTGAAGCAACGGCGAGCGGTTTCTGGTACCCAGCTATGTCTACGCATCCCTCGCCGATTGGTTTCGCCGATACTGCAACACCGTGCTTCCCAACGGGGTCCACTTTTTCGTACAAGGGCGATGACGATATTTGGTGGCTTGGAATAGTCAGCGCGACTACACCGACGGGTGGGATATATCTTCGATTTTTGGATGAGCCGAGACCGATCAAGCTTCCATTTTATCGGCGCGCTACACGACTTCGATGAGAGCTGTACGAGGTTCTTCGTGTATACATGTACACTCGGCTAGTGCGTTTGCACGGGGGGTCCAGCGTATCGTTGATGAATCTAGTGGCGTAGCCGTAACTAGTTGATTTTCGCATCTCGGCTCCACTCGATAATTTTTGTCTTGCCGTTTTCCTGGCCTTCGGGGGATTGTCTCACACTTTTTTCTAACGTTTTCGGGTTTTCGAGCCGGGGTTTTTCTACTCGGTGAGATTTAGCGCTTCCTGTTTTTTATTTCTTGGGCCGGATTGGGGATGGGTTTTGCGTATTTCTTTCTGCCGCCCCCCCGCTCAGTGCCGGGGATGGTCCGGGTATAATCAGGCCACTCATTTGAGGCACAGGACACGTTCCCCGAGGTTTTGGTCTAGGTTTAGATGGTTTATGGCGCATTCCGTGTTATTTCCCTTCTTCGATCTGCCGCCCCCCGTTCGGGAGCTGGAGGCGATCTGGGTAAAATTGGCTACTCATACGGGGGCACAGGACCCCCTCACTTTTTGTGCTAACCTCTCGCTGTTCCGTGGGCATTTTCTGGCCCCACCCCCCGTGCGGGTAGTATGGCGATCGCTTTCTTTGACGATTTATTCCTGTCCTTGACTGTTAGACCTTTCTAAATATACGCATTTTTTTGGTGTCCCTTAACGGCGTTGTAACCTTGACGTTCAGAGGTGTGGGAGTGAGTTTTGAGGAGCCGCATCTTCGATTCATGTTCTACAGTGGTACGTGGAATCGGAGTCTCCATTATTTTCCCATATTTCTGCGTGTACAGCTCATCAGAGTGGGCTAGTGTTATGGTACGGGGAAATTCATGGCAGCGACAAACACGTTGTCGTGTGAAGCGGGGTTTCAGAGCAAGCCCTGTCTTACCATGCTGATGTCCGGGTCTTTCGCGTTGGGTTTAGCACTTTTTTTAATGAGGCCAGAAGGCCGGTGGTCACCTGGGTGCAGGTATTATTGTGATCGTATGTTTTTAGTGCTTGGGAGGCGTATCTTAGATGGAAAGTTAGGGGTTCTATCTGTGAGCTTCAGCACACGTGAGTAACAACGAACGGGTGCCTGCTCAATAGGCAAACCTATTAACAGCAAGGGATACAAAGTGTCCCGACCTTGAACTTAACAACGACTTGTGCGCAAAGGCTATATGCTACAGCATCCCCAGCCATTGTCATGATAGTGTCTACCAATCTGACCGAAAGTTTAACACTCATTTAGACTCTGAGACCGATATCAAACGGTGTTTATATTGCCGATCAAAGTGGTATGCCGTACTACAGCAGTAAGAGGACCACAATCATCAAACGCATAAATCCTCTTATCGTGGTACTACAAGTAGAGGCGCCAGCAATCCAAACGCAGGAATTACAAAAGCCATCAACAAACCAAACTCCCTGCGGTGAAATCATCATCATACAAACTCATCTAAAATCCAAAAACAAGCTCGATTTTCTAAACCATGCTGGCGTGAACTTCAACAATCCCCCCAACACTTAAAAACCTGCCGTCAGTAGGGACCTCTGTCCGGGACGTCATACCTGGCAGGCGTTATCGACTGCTCACGGCCTGACTGATGAATATATCGCTCCTTCGTTCACAAGGCAATCCAGCGAGGCAAGCATTCAAAATGGTCCATACAGCAGTAATTTATAACTTCCTAGCAGCATCAAGAATATCGGCGACAAGAACCAGCCCGTAAGGGATGCGCCCGAAATGCAAAGTAAGCAGTAAGGAGCTGCAGCAGCCGTGGTGGTATTTCCACCCCGTGACAATTGAGCCAATTTCGCGTGGTCAAATCTGATCTCCGTTTTGGTCTTGTTTTTAGCGGTGTACCTGGTACCCCTTTCCATTGCTGGTACGTTTTTCTACTGAAGAAATAATCATACTACAGCAGTAGGATCTCTACCAAGTTAATCTCGTGGCAAGCCGATTTGCCTGCTACCGGTCTTATCTGTACTGACATCATGGTATGGCCGTAAGCGGGAAGATCTTGACATGGGCACACCACTGCTGTTGCACACCTGTAGCATCTCTGTGGCGTAGTTTTGTGACCCCAGAGCTTGCATCTCTCTATAGGATTAAAGAATCGGCACGGACAATCTGGTTGAGCTGGATGTCGATGGGTAGAAAAAACAATTTAATGGAAGAACACACACACCTGGAGCAGGTAAACGATTCCTACTTCATGATCTAGATATTCCAAGGCAGATCTACTCCCGATCTTGTTCGATTTACAAGTAGCTCATCGTATTGCTGCTGGGTGGGACCTGCAAATTTTGCGTGAATCATTGATCTATAGCATCCATTAATTAATATGAATATCGCACGTTTCCCTGGGATGGATCTGTACTTTGTACGGGGGATCATAGTAAATAGGACCTACGTTATTCACAAAAACCTATATTTTTACCTATTTTTACTAACGATATTTGGTCATATTTACTATGCCCCCCCGTAATATGCAAATCCTGCACAGCAACCTCTCACAACGGCTGGTGAGGAGCTAACCAACTACTGTACGTCATCCACAGCAGTAGTAAGTATTAGATCATCATTAAGCTGTCCGAGGTGTGTATTATTTAATGAATATAAATATTACGGCCGCGACAAGGGCGCCCGTTTTCTGCCTCCTGGATAAAGCTACGTCGACCAGCAAACGTGGACTCGCCGGTTCAGCGGCACCACCTTGCCTATCGGCGCTCACTTTTGGTTCAAGGGTCAAGAACATCTTTGGTGGCTCGGAAAAATTTCCGCCCACACTTCAACTCCTAGACAGTACGTCGTTCGTTTCTTGGACGACCCCGGACCGGTCAAGCTCGCGCTATCTTCTGCTCGATATACAACGGTATACTACGGCTGATAGAGCCGTTCGCGGCTCGTGGTGTCTGCAAGCGCACTAAGGAAGCTCCCTCATGCGTGGTATTGTGCGCAACGTTGACGAGTCCCGCGGCGCCGAATTAGCTGGCTCTGCCGACTTGAATACGTCCCCGTAGCCAATTTTAGTGTTTCGCTTGCGTGTCTTCTGTAATCGCCGGGGCTGGGTTTGGTATCGTGTCACTGTTCGTGTGGCTTCTTTGTTCTGTTGTGCTGTAGATGTACTGTTTGTTTGGCTTTTCACGAACTCTCCAGTCGTTTCCCTGCTTTCACGGCAGCAGGCTGCTGAATTATTGCGCCGATTGGGCTAACGGTTGGATTAATTTCTACCTCCTTGCCATTCGGTCCGCGTCTCTTGCGTTCCGTATCTACGATTGTTTTCGCCCCCTCTTCGAGAGCGGTGGAAACGCTCGTTCGCGTTTCGATTCCTTCAGTCGAACGAGTCTTTCTTGTTGCTTTTCTTGTATCCGTTGGCCCCTATTTGGTTTTCCCGAGGCCATGTTCGTGAGCCTTTTATACGCATTGTACAGGTTGCCTTAGGTTTAGGTCTGACCGCATTTGCCGTTCATGCGTTCCCCCCCTCCGCCTCCTTAACATCCCCAAGCAGGCCGAGGTGATAGATTTTCGTTCTTCCGCGACCGTTTGCATCCCGCCCTCTCCCGCGCGGTATTGCAGAGTGTTGTCAGGTTCAGATTGGGTAGTAGGCGATTGGTTAACCTTTTACCAATAACCCGACGGACTCAGACCTTAACAATAGGCCGTAACGATGTCTGTGCATTGTATGTTTTGTGTTCTAGCCCGCTCAGTGTCGGCGGAATCTCGCACGCGTCCTTTCCGCCCTCTTCAATAGGATCGGGTCTTGACTGTCTTCGGTTTTCCCATTGCGTGATTTCCTGTTTTCCGACACTCTTCTCACTATTCGAGTGAGATCCTTCGCCCCAGCACTTGTTTCTGTTGCGTTAGCCCCCCGTTCGTCTTAATTCTCGAAACACCCCGCGCCTTCGCAGTGGGTAGTTTAACGGTTATTTTTTTTGTTTTTTTTTGTGCTTGTGTCTCGCTCTCAGGTTAGCTTATGCCGCTCCTGGCTACGCGAGCCACACCGCTTCCTCGAGTGTAAGTCCTCGATTTAGCTTCCGGGTAGTTCTGGCTTGTTTTGCCTGATTCCGCGTGTCCGCACTTTCGGACTTGTTGTTGTTTGATTTGCAATGTCCACGTGCAATCGGCTACCGCCTTGCAAGTTAGAGATGTGGGAGTGGATTGCGAGGCGCCGCATCTTCGATTCATTCTCCGCATTCTCCGGGTTGTTTTTGTTCATGCCTGAGGTTTCTATGAATCTGCATGTACGGCCCTTCAGGGTGGGCTAGTTTCATGATACTGTTTTGTATGAGGTTGATCGAGCGTGCTGGAGTTGCCGGCCACCAGGACTTGGCCCGCGATCACCTTGCATTTCGCGACGCACCGCCAGCAGCGCGCGTACGATATAGTTCGCGAACACCACGCCCTCACTGTTGCTCGCGTGAATCGCCGCAACTCCGCCCTCTCCGACGCTCTGCGTCCGGTCCCCAAATTTGATGTTGGTGGTTGGGTGTGGGTGTACAGTACGGCGGCCACCATCCGCCAGGGCGCGAAACTCGACACGGACGCCAAGATCCTCAAGGCCAAACACTCACTCAACTGGACGGGCCCCTACAAAGTTCTCGCCGTTGGCCCCTGCTCCTCAGCGGACACCCCGGACGGATCTCCTCTCGGACCAAAGCTCCTGTATTTAGATCTTCCTTCCGATATGCCCGGCGCTGAGGCTCACCGGCGCGTATTAGTTCAACGCTGCAAGCCCTATGCCAACTCCCACGACCGTGGCGACATGCCGACGTATTTGCTGGCGGGGTCAACGCAATACGTGCTCAACACCTTCTCCAAGAAATCCCCCTCGTACTACGTCACCGAGGACGACGTTTCGACCCCTCTTCAACGACTCGAAGTGGGAAAGATTACTGGACATCAATCGGTTAGAGGTCGAGGTGGCGTCATCGCGGTCATGTACGAGACGCACTGGACAGGACTATCCCGTTCGTCTTGGGAACGGGTGATGGACCTTCAGCGTTCTCGCCACGAAATATTGCCCTACTGGGCCGGCACCCCGAACCAACACCGCCAAACCAACCGCCTGTGCCGCCGAATGAGAATCGGCGCGGCACAACGGGAGCGTTCTCGAAGTAACGGCGACCGGTTTCTGGCACCCGGCTATGGCTGCGTATCGCACGCCGATTGGCTTCGCCGATACCGCAACACTGTGCTTCCCAACGGGGCCCACTTTTGGTACCAGGTAAACGACCGTCGATGGCGGCTCGGGACAATTACCGCAACTACGCCAACGGATGGAGTGTATTAGGTTCGATTTTTGGACGACCCAGGACCGATCAAGCTTCCTCTTCCTCCGGCGCGCTACACGACTTCGACGAGAGCTGTACGAGGTTCTTGGCATCTGCAAATTCAGTTGGCTAGCGCGTTTGCACGGGGAGTCCAGCGAAACGTAGATGGATCTCCAGGTGCCGCCGTAGATAGCTGAATCTCGCCTGTTGACTGCACTCGATATTTATTTTTTTGTCGTTTTCGTGGACTTTGGGAGGTGGTTTTGTTCTGTCCGGCGTGTTCCTGGTTTGTTTTCTTTTTTTTGGGCTGGGTTGGGGATGCGTTTTGCGTACTTTGTCCTGCCTATCCCCCCCGCTTAGTGTCGGGGCTGGTCTAGGTAATCGGTCCACTCATTTGTGACCCAGGACGCGTTTCCAGAGTTGTGGGCTGGGTTTAGGTGGTTCTTGCCGTCTTCCGTGTTATTTTTCGTCTCGTTTTTGGCATTCACTTTTCGCTTTTCCATGCATCTTCCTCGCTTACCCTCCGGTGCGGGCGGCATGGCGATGGCTTTCATTGACGATTTTTTCCTGCCCCTTAAGGCTAGGTCTTCCTTTCCAATTGTTTTCCACGTACTTTGCCGGCTTCGTTGCCTTGCCGTTCAGAGGTGTGGGAGTGGGTTTTGAGGAGCCGCATCTTCGACTCATGTTCTAGTTTGTGGAATCGGAGTTTCCATGAATTTCCCTAGTTCTGCATATGCGGCTCATCAGAGTGGGCTAGTGTTATGATACTGCTTTGCATGAGGTTGAAAGCCCGGTAATTACCTGGGTTCAGGCACTAGGAACGCATTTGCAGTACTTGGAAGGCGTATCTTGAGTGGAAAACCAGGGGGTTTTCAGAGACGCACGAGCTTGGTCTCAGTCTCCGCGTGCACGAAAGGAATAAAACTGCTCTTCTTTATCTCTAAGCAAACATCACACGTGAGTACCAACGAGTACCGACTTAGTAGGCAAACCTGTCCAGGGATGCAAAGTTTCCCGCATGCTTGATCTTAACACTCGTAGTGTTATGGTATCCCCTCTCCCCTGTTGCAGCGTTGTGGTTTGTAGCAATCGTCCTCTCATCATACCTGGCAGGCGTTATCGTCTGCTTTTCTGATGTGCGCCTCGCCCCTTCGTTCAGAAGACATCTGGCGAGGCAAACAGCGACTAATACAAGAGCTTGTAACATCGTCAAACACCTCGTGTGAGTGACCAGAACAGAGCCAAAGGCATCAACCTGCTACGGTCTACCTCTGGTATCACAGCAGACCTCGCACCCCGTGGCAACATTTTTTTCACCTTTTAGGTGTTGCTGCTGTAGAACGAGCATGCCGTTATTTATGCTGCGGTGTGTCGTAGATCGATATCGGGTACAACAACAGCGGTGTTGAGTGTAAGGCCGTATGGACGCAGTGTTTCGGAAAAGGGCGGAGTTGCGGCGGTTCACGCGAGCAACGGTGAGGGCGTGGTGTTCGCGGACGATATCGTGCGCGTGCTGCTGGCGGCCCGTCGCCAAGTCGCAGTAGGCTAGGTGGTCGCGGGCCAGACTCTGGTGGCCAGCGACTCCAGCACGCTCGAAAACTGTGAGAAGGAGGCGTGAAATCCAAAACCCATTTTGATTCCACGCGCAGATTCGTGTCCTGCCGTCGACGCCACTTGTGAAGTTCAAGGTTAGGAAGCTTCGTATCCCTTGCTAGGTTTGCCTATTGAGCATGTGTACTCGTTGGTGCTCGTGTGTTCAATGCTTAGGGATATTAGAATAGCAGCTTTTGTTAATTTCGAATACGATGAGAGACAAAAAGCGAGGCTCGTGCCTCGCCGGAAAACCCCTTGTTTTTCATCTAAGATTCGCCTCCCACGTACTACAAATACGATCCCAATGCCTGAACCAGGGTAATTACCGGCCTCTCGGCCTTATTCAAACCAGTACCATAACATCGCGTAACAATCTGGTGTAGTTTAATTGCTTGATTGGTGTGATTTATGTAGCTGCGATTCATCTAGGGAGATCCCGGAGATAGTTATATCTCCCCGGATGTTGTGATTTATATTCAAATGGGATGCTTTTGGGGGTCCCAGAGCGAAGGGGACAAGGCATCCCCTTTTGCCTACACTCGACTCATAAATAATAAAAATAACACTTTTTTGGTGTACTTCGCGCTTCCATTCGCATACTATAGGAGGTATTTACAGTACAACAGTAGTGGGTTACTTTTTGTGCCAGAGCAAAATTGTCTACGCAGTACGAGTACTACTGTGTCTCGAATGGCAAAAAAAATGCATGCTATCGCAAGTCTTTTACAGCAGCGAAAGGCAAAAAACGGGCTTTTCTTCAGGTTTGGGGGGATAACCGTAGGACGCCGCCGGCAACAGTGGATCACTTTCTACTTTTCGCCTTTTTATTTGTTTGCGATCGTCATCGTATGTTTCCGTACTCGCATACCAGGTATTATAATACAATGGATAACCTGCCAGCGCACAGCGCTCATCCATCGTAACTACGAGAGATTGGTACAGCATCGTACCACGTACGTACTTGCAAATTATTGCACATCGACACCCATCTGATCGTTTTCCGAGAAGATCTATATTTAGAAATTGATAAAGCACATGCCGGAGAGACATCATTTTTGGATAATAAGTGTACCGACGAAAACACCCTATTCAATTTTCGTTCTGCGCTAATACTCCTGAAGAGTACTATTGAAAATTGCATACTACTACTAAAAAAATGCATACGACTATCGTCGGTCTTTTACAACAACAGTAGTAGTTTGTTGATTACTTTCTACTTTTCGCCTTTATTTGTATTTTGCGATCCTCGTGGTACGTATGTTTCGGTACTCGCAAAAAGAATGACCCAAGATTGAATACTATCGTAGGTATTTTACAACAGCACAGAGCAGTTATTAATAGTTGATTACTTTCTACTTTTATTATTTTTTTAATAAATTTTGAAATACGTCAGCTGTGAGTTCGACTGACTAAATAGTTGATACTCAACTTTGCAAGCTGTATTTTGCGATCCTCTTGTCGTATGTTTCGGTACTCGCAAAAAAATAATAGCCCGGCAGTTGAAAAGACGTCAATCTGTCGAATGTGTGACAACACACAACAAAATATGGGCTTTTTTCAGGTTTGGGAGGATTCCGTCGGACGCCGGCGGCAAGCTCTTGCCCCCCAGAGCATGCATCCACCTCAGATCAGTTCTCATTTCGCCAACAACTATTTCGCGGTACAGAGATCTCTAAGATCTTGTCAATCTGCGATTTACTTGTTGTAATAAACAACCGACATGTTTTGCTTTGGCCAAGAGAGCGTCGTCAACTTTCTGAATGATTGTTGGAGATCTCTCCCCGTTCATGTTTTGTTTTTCATTGGCCAACAGTCTTGTATTTAGCCCTGCAGCCCCAATTACATCTCAATGACATCGGTCCCATTGCTGTGGTACTGGTGCGGGTGCTCGTGCCGTCTTCGTGTGCTGCTGCTGGATATATGTCCTCGCCGAGTACTATAATAAGTGGTACCGATAGTCAACAAGTAGACGCTCTGCCTGAGCCAAGCACAGCACTCTGGGGTTCCGTTTGTGCTGGTCCCGACTGGCCTCTCCCGTCACTCTCAACAACTCCACCTGCGACTTTCACCAAAAAAAGGCAAGCAAACTGAGAACAGCGCTCGAATGCACTTTATCGACGGCAATAACAATTTACTATGGTCCCCCGTAATAGCAGAACGTGGCTATCTGTTGTATTGGGGTTATCGGTTTCAATGAGAAAAAAATGTATCCCGCCAGGATTGGGACAGGACGAGGCTGGTGGTGATCTTGGTCAAGGCGGGTTGGAGGATACCTTTCGATACGAGGCGGCGAACACAAAAGAGGAGGCTGTTACAGGTATTTTTTCTCTTCTTGTGGGTAGTTGGAGGCAAACTCACTTCACAGACAATGGCGGTACACTCCACACAGCGCTTCTGCGTTATTCCGGCGTGGAGACACTTCGTTACACCCCCATCTAGAATGACCCTTGTCTTTGACCAGCGCGTTGCTCGCAACGGCATACCCTTAACACCGGCGCACACCTAGGCCTGCATTTATGTGCATGCGCATTGGTGACATCTGTATTGAGCGTCGCCTGGACTCTCGTTTTCTTCCAGGCGCTCGGCCCTGACCCCCCCCCCCCCGACCCGAGCTTACTGCGTCTCGAAAGGGATGCGTGGTCAATGGTCAAATGACTAAGGCAAGCAACAATTGAGTACGCCCCCCCTCCCCCACCCGAGCACGCCGTTTTTGGTAACCCCGTCGCCATCGATATCACGCTGCGACGATAACAGTTTTGCCACGTAGATACCAGGGGGAAAACATGGTATTTTGCTTCGTCTGGGTAGTAGCTGATCGGTTAACATGTTACCAGTAGCCCAGCAAGGCTAATAATACCTTAACAAATGGCGTCGACGGCAGGGCATGAGTTTTGGAGTCGCAAGTTCGAATCTCACCACCCTCCCATTGTAAACCTTTTTATAATTATGAAAAATTTGAACTTCCCCATATGTCGAGCATGAAGAATGCTTTCCCTCGGCTCCCGTAAAAATGCAACCGCCTGGCTTTGACACATCGGCCCGTGCATCCGGTCCGGGCCTGAATACTAAAGGTCCGCCGTTCCGGGGGGGGGGGGGGGGTGTGTGTATGAGTCAGGGCGGATAGTAGGTGTGACCGGTTGGCGTTCCACCAGTGGCCCGACAGACAAATACCTCAATAACAACACGTTTTACGTGCTTCGTACACTGCTGCACATACATTCAGCATGTCTCCCAGGATGGACTTGTTGCTCAGGCCGAGCTTTTGTTTTAGGTGACACCTTTTCTGTTTACGATATGCACGTTGTATGATAGTTTCTATGCTTCGATGTGGTGCGTTCAATGCCAGTTCAATTCCACCCCCTATATTCCCCCCCCTATAAATACCTCGTACTGCACGATCGATTACATACCATATTATGGTGTACTACTGTACCGGTACGTACACAAAAATATTGCTAAATCACCACAGAAAAAAACATGAGGGTTTTGGATGTGTTTTTTTTGGAGGTTTGTTATGGTATCTCCTCTCCCCTGTTGCGGCGTTATTATTTGCAGCAAGTGTCCTCTTGTTGCACCATTCAGGTGCATGGGTGCTTGGCGCATTGCCTCGCTCACGAAGAGCGGTGGGTGCAAGACCCAGAAGCCATGAGGCTGGAAAGAGAAAGAAAAATATTCCCTAGGTTTACCTAGGGCTATCTAAAATCAAAATTAATTTCCTGTCCTAGCGCGAAAATTGACCAAAGACGGTACACCAGCGCTTTTTTCCCAGTTTACGGTACAAAAAACTCAAACCAGGCAACCAGGGTACACCAAACCCAAGATAGATGACATTTTCTGTCAAGGTATACCCTTTTATGGCGGAACATCCATGTCCGTCCGTCTCACTTGCGAAAATGCCAAAAAACAGTACACCATCGTATTTTTTCCTGTTTACAGTACGAAAAAGTAAAACGAGGCAGTAGTGGACAAACCTTGATAGTAGATCTTCCTGGGGTAACTAATTAGGCGCTCTGATTGGCTAGGGGTATGTTTTACGCGGCGCAATCAACTTTCGAGTATTTCCCAGCCACAGCACCCCGAGTCATCCCGAGCCAACCTAGAGTCTTCCCAAGCTCAGCATCCATGCCGGCCGAGCCAACCTAGAGTCTTAACAAGCACAGCATCCCAGCACTGGCCACTGGCATAGGGTTCGGGTTCGGGTTAGGGTTAGGGTTCGGGTCGGAGGGTCGGCTTCAGAACCCCCATAAAGATTTACTATCAAGGTCTGTCCACCCCTCAAACGAGGTGATCAGGGCACACCAAAATCAAGTTATATGACGTTTTCTGTCCAGGTATACCGTTTTCATGCGAAAAATCAGTGTTCCGGGTACAGCATATATTTTCGAACAAAAACCGCGTTCGTCAGTAGAAGCTCCTTTTTGTACTCGTGTTCATACGAACATACCAAGTACGAGTCAAGAAGACATTTTTTTTCGTTTCGTACGCGTGCGTGTACTCAGAACACGGTACCGCGGGCGAGCCCGGCGCCGCCGCGGCTGCCAGCGGGTGCTAGCAGGCAGAGGGGGTGTTGCAAGGAGCGCGGTCGCCGTTTGCATGGCTAGGCCTCGCGTGTGCCTCGAGACACGTAGGAAGCACGAATGGGCTCTGTCTGGCCTCCTTGTGAGGCTCCGCTTGTACCATGTACGAGATATAAGGGTCGTTATGATATGCGACATAATATTTAAGCAGAGCTTATTTTCGCGACCAAACTGCACTTCAAAGAGACTTCAATGCAGTGTGAGCACCGCCAACTTTGTCAAAGTGGCGAAGAAGGGCCACGGTGAGCACCGGGCTTCACGCGAGGCGGGCGACGGGGCTCACTGTGGCAGAGAGGGAGGAAAACTTTATCCGGACCGAATCGGTGGTGAGGTGGTCGCTAGACGGGCGGGCGACGTACAAGGCTTAGAGGGAAGCTCGGCTATTCGTTTTTTTTTTCTTTTTGACCGGTGGCACGTGTTCCAATCAGGCATACAATTATTACATGAGAGGAAACAGGGTTTTTTCCCTCTCCGCGCTTTTTCGCATCGAACATGTTCATACGAATGGCCCGTAAAAATCGTGAACTCTCCGAATGTTCTACGTGTACAAGTACTTGTATTACAGAATGTGTGCATGTTTGATACGCGCAGTGCTGTCTTTTGCGTCGAGACGATGTCCGACGATGTGCGGCTTGAAGGAAGAGTTTCGTCATCCATTGCCCATGAAAATCCCCGGCAGGACAGAGGGATAGTGTCTCTCCGAATGCTCTACGTGCACAGATACTCGTACCTGCGTTACAGGATGTGTGTAAGTTTTATACGTGCAGTGCTGTCTTTAGTGTCGAGACGATATCCGACAATGTGCGGCATGAAGGAAGAGTAGTTTCGTCATCCATCGCTCATAAAAATGCCCAGCAGGAGAGAAGAAGAAGAAGGTGAAGGGAAAACATTATTTCCAATTAGTTCGAAGGAAAAAATAAGGTCGGCTGCGACAAGAGTTAGCGTCCCACGACAACAATAATCGGCAAGAAGAACGCGAATTACGTACAACCCGCGGTGCCTCTTATTTGTAGTGCATACGAACAAAATGACAAAATACGTGCTTCCTACGTACTTTTCTTGAGACTTGCACTAGACAGGACGATAACGGCCCAGGTCAACAACGGCCTACAACTCCACATCTACAACCTATACGGTACCCACCATTTCTTGTGCCAAAACCAAATTTGATAGTACCAAGACCAAAAGAAAAAGCGGAAATTCTATGGTACGAATACGTGCTTCCTACGTACTTTTCTTTATATTTACACTATAGGACGATAAGCAGCAATTTAGTGCCCACATTGAGGTCAGCGTCCCACGACAACAACCGACGACAAGAGCCTACAACAACAAAGGACGACAGACAACCTATCCTTCTAGCACCCTACACAGCTGGTCGAAACAAGACAGCAGTGATACTGACTTCTCCGTACCTACAACGTACGGTACCCACTATTTCTATTAATAGTACCAAAACCAAATATAATAGTACCAAAATCACAAGAAAAAGCGAGAATTCTATGGTACGAATACGTGCTTCCTACGTACTACCTACAGTAGGACGATAACGGTCCATGTCAACAACGGTGCTGCCGCTTAGCGGCCGGGGTCTCGATCGGACCCTCTCTGTGGTCCCATCTACTCGACATGCTGGCGCTTAGCGGACGGGGTCTCGATCGGACCCTCTCTGTGGTGCACATATTTGTTTTTGCCCTCCGGTTCCCCCTTGCGGATCTGGGCCGGACTTTTTTTTTTTCGGCGTACAGGAGCTCTGGGCCGTTTCCGCCCCCTGAGGAGACTGCGGGCGCTGCGGCGACTGCGTCTTCTGCATGGGTTCCAGCATGTCTGTGTCTACCTTCGAACATCTATGACCTTGCCTGTTCCCCAGGCACAAACGACAGCATACCGTAGTGCTAGTAGCTACCATGAGCGCGCAAGCCAAGAACGCTCGGAGATAATCGAGGCAACTAGACAAGGACCGATCATGTCTCCGCCTTACCGAAGTCCTGACCACTACGGCGTGGGGAGCGCAGCTGTGCCCTGCCCACTCGAGTCCGACGTATCGCCGCCTCAAGCGTCTCACGTGTTCATCACATGTGTGTTGAAACGTTTTGATTTTTTGTGTGATATTGCTTCTCGATTAGGACTACCTGCCTTCTTCTTTGGGTATATGCACAAATCAGGTATACTTGATCCGTCTAAGCCAAAATCAGGTACATGCTAAAACCAAGTAAACCACGCGCGCCACGAGTGGTGTGATGTCCATGACCATCCCGTGAAAAAATAATGCGCCTAAAGCACTAAGCGTGCCACATGGCTTGCAAAATCTGAATCGTTTTGTTTCTCCAGGGTGTAGGTACCACGGGCTCCACTTGGGCCTGCAGAGAGTCACTATTAATGTGCTTCGTTTGTTTTCGCCACGGCGGGAGCGCCAAGAGTATTTGCTCTGGCGTCCCCCCCGTTGACAGCTTTAAAGCTTCCAGACCGTCCTCGCGAAACCGCCTGCTCGACACGAAATTATCTTGCCGTACTAAACCTGAGACCACCTCGACGCGGGGTGGTGCAGACGAAATGCCGTGTGGCCATGGTGCTGTAAAGGCTGCTGTGAACATAGAAAACAACAGAGTACACACAACTAACTGAAGCACATCGCACACCCCAAAGGAGAAAAAGTGAAACCAGCGTACGCATGTATGCATGTATATACGTATTTGTATGCCTTTTGTCATCTTCTTGGATTTTACTGCGGCGTTTTATTTGGGATGGGTGTGTTCGCGACACGTCGAGGTCATCGCAATCTGCGCGATGCGACTGTGATATTATGTTTTGGTTTATTTCTTCGAAATAGCGGCAACAGCAGCATCTTCAAACAAGTAATATTCTACGTAGCAAGTATCTACGTCGCGAGAGAATTTCCATACCTCCGTCGAACCTTGTATTATATGGAAACGCCCAGGGAACAGCAGGGCAACCCTTGCCCTGCTCTACAATCAATTAAATTATATTGCGGACCAACGCCCAGATGGGTAGGGTGACTCGTGTACTGAGTCGAGCTGGGGAGACTATTGAGAGGTTTTAGTGGGTTCAACTCTCCTACACTACCTCAGTCGGGAGAGATAATCTAGACTCAGGTGCCTACATCCTCGGAGTAAACCACACCTTTAATGACAGTCAGAGACAGGCCCGACTAGGGTAGAAGAAACGAACCGGGTTCGAACCGGTACACGAAAACTTGAGAAATAATTGTGGACAGGGGTTTCCTCTCGCTCTCCGGGGCACTAAAAAAAAAAAAAAAAATCAGCTCGTGCCACGATACACGATAGACGCTCGATCTCGACAGAGACTCAGCCCACCGACAACCCGCGCGGTGGCGGGCAAGACCAACTAGAATAGATGACGGGCTCGAAGAAATGAGGTGGGTGCATGCTCTAGGGGGCAAGAGCTTGCCGGCGGCGTCCAACGTATCCTCCCAAAACTGAAACAAAAAACATTTTTTGCCATTCGAGACGTTTGTTGTACTGATGTACTGATAGACATAATGCATTTTTTTTGCCATTCTGTTATGATACTGCTTGGATACAGCACTCTGCAGTACAGCAGTACTCGTCCATAATTTTGCTCTGACACAAAAAGTAACCCACTACTACTGTTGTACTCAATAAAACCTGCTATAGTACGCGAATGGAAACGCGAAGTTCATCAAAAAAGTATTATTTGAGCTGGTGCGACGATACACGATTGACGCTCGATCTCGACAGAGACTCAGCCCACGGGCAACCCGCGCGGTGGCGGGCAAGATCAACTAGTATAGATGACGGGCTCGAAGAAATGAGGTGGATGCATGCTCTAGGGGGCAAGAGCTTGCCGGCGGCGTCCTACGGTATCCTCCCAAACCTGAAAAAAAGCCCATTTTTTGCCATTCGAGACGGATGCAGCAGTAGTAGTACTCATAGCTAATGTTTTTCATCTATTTCGTGCACACCAACGGCCAATGCGCCGCTGCACTGAGCGTGGGACCCAAGCGTCTGAGCCAACTCTTACTCTTGTATTCATCGCCACCCTTGCACAACAAGACAGCACAACAGTAGCAGGCACCTGGTCTGGTGTATAGACGTCTCCCCAACTCGGTATGGGCGTCTGAGCCAACTCTTGTATTCATCGCCACCCTTGCACAACAAGACGGCACTACAGCAGTAGCAGGCACCTGGTCTGGTGTATAGCCGTCTCCCCAACTCGGTATGGGACATGGGATTTGTTGGTACCGTATATGGGAATATGGTATATGGGAATATGGTATATGGGAATATGGGATATTGATGGTATGGTATATGGGGATATGGGAAAACCAACGTATGTGGTATGGTATGTGTTGACGGTATGGTACGGTAAAAACACAGCATATGGTATGGTACATTTGTGGTATGGTACCATGGTACGATGTCGTGGATGTATTATATGGCTAAATTTTCCTTGTGGTATGGTATGTTTCGGTATATAAGGTCCGTAAGGGTCGAAAACGTCGTACGAATATCAATTGTAACGAGCTTATATATCGGCCATTGGAAAGTTTTCGAAAATATAAGCCCTGTTGCGGACAGACAGACAGACAGACATACAGACAGACAGACAGACAGACAGACAGACAGACAAGATTGCAATTACCGCAGCTGAGACTCAGTTTTACAAACTGAGAATAGAATGAATAACGCCCTGCACATTGTCAGAAGGCAAATAATAAAAAAAAATAGGACCAAATTTTGTTATAAAAAATACAGTAGCGAAACATATAGTTTTTTTGTGTGTGTCGTGGGTCCTATTTACTATGGTCCCCCGTGATAACAGAGGTGATGATGCTGCTGTGCAGGAACGCCCACAAGCACGAGTAGTACATGCGACCCACACCGCCGCCCGCACCAATTACACACAGCGACGCAAGACATCATCCTTCAAATATGTACCAGACTAGTTCTCGCTCTTTCATCGAACCCTAACCTTCTTTCCGCGGTATTCCTACGGATAATAGCCTAGGGCATCCATTATCCCCGATTCCTCACACGCTTCCCAAACGGATTGCGCGTCCTGTTCAGGCATGAGGGTGCGCCACATCGAAACCATAGCCGCTGACTGCCTTCGTGTCCCGAAAGGCTGGTGCGCGGCCTCCTTCGTGTTTTCGGCGCACTCTTCAATAATCTCTCCGCTTTGATCGCTGCTTCTGCTGCTGTTGCCGCCGCCGCCACTGGTTTTCGTTTTCTTCGACACCACCGCTGCAGCTGTCTCCCTCGCCCCCGACTGCGGGGCACCTAACGCTCTTTGATCCAACCGCATGAAAGCTTCCACAACATCGCCCCTCCCAGCGGAAGGATGCGCTGATGCTGTTGTGTACACATAGCCGAAGGAGTGGTGCCTAGTGTTTGCGCGCAAGCGCCTCCTTCGATGGGCGCCGTCGTCGCAAGTTGGCATGTGCGTGTTAGTTTCAACCCATTCCGAGACTTCGGAGGGAACGGTGCCGAGTCCGGACCAGTAGTAGATGAACGCCGCGGCTAGCTCGGGAGAAGTAGCGATGTCTTCGTATCGCACCCGAAGGTACCTGAAAAGCATGGCGTCAGTAAAGTTAGTTTGTCATCTGACTGCGTGTCCATCGGTCACGGTGGGCAACGACGGTTCAATAAAGGATGATCGCGGCAGGCTATCATACCACCCATGGCCTAAAGAGCCGGAAAAGTGGTTGACGCAACATACCCTACATCGCACGGGTCGTGATAAGACAACACACCCCCTAGGGCGAACCTCCCAGCTGATTTTCCCGACCACGTGGAAAATGCAACCGCCGAGCAATGTCTCTTAAGGAAATATCTAGACGAAACCATTTCCAAAGCCACCACGCCCTGTTCGTTGTGTGTGCCCCCCCCCCCCTCCAATATGCTTGCGGTGCTGGAAAATATATATATATCCGAAGTTCAGCCCAGGGGGATGTTGTGATATTGTGTGTTTGTACGGTGTCAGCTGGTGTAACAGCTCGACCAGCTGTGGTTAACAGCAACTCACCACTGCAACAGTATGCGAGGTGTGTGAAATCTGACACCATGTACAAATGCGTCCCACGTGCCAGACACGAATGGGCGTTTCACCCGGACACCCATACACAGGCAAAACAATGATGATGACGATGATATTTTCAAAATTCGCACGCCATTCACGCGTGAGGTACCCGCAAGCTTCGTAGTGCTGCCCAAACCGACACCATTGTACAATCGCGGCTCCTTGTTGCCCCACCTGTCGTCCCCCAAATAATTTGAAGAATCCAGCTGCTTCTTGTAAACGCCACAAACACTGCACGCAAAGAAGGTGCGAATCCGGAGCCGGGGGGGATTGGAGGGCGCGGGGGGGGGGGGGGCTTGGGATATTGTAGCAATTGGAATGCCTCCATGCAGGGCGGCGGCACGGTGGTTGGACGTTCTTGGGGTCGGTTTCAACTACTACTGTCAGGTACACTACCGTTCTGTCCTTCTACTGTACGTACTGTGGTATATTTGTCATTGCGATGCTGCAATACTAACATCATATGCTACAGTCACAGAAGTCCGCCCAGCATTGGACACTGCCGTAGCTGTACATGGCCTGTCCTTCGGCAGTGCACCACCCTTAACGCGGTATGTCGTAGGTTGTTTTATTTATCCCTTTTAGTGGTGGTTCCTATCCACAACAACAAAAGCGTATTGCTTCAGTCTACCTCACGATGACCGGCTAGGTTTAGGATGCCGACACGCCAATGTGAGACGCAACAACACAACTTACACCCCCAACAACACAACATAATCGCCCAACCACTCCACAGAGTACTACCTTACAGCAAGGGTGCAAGCCCCACACGAATACAGTAAAACACACGTTTTACACAAACATGTAGGGCATGATGTCTCCTAAACTGAGAACCTCCGTTGACCAGTGACAAGTGTTCGCACCACGGACAGATCAGACAGATCATGATCTAGATCATCTATTAGTAGTTCAGTACCTGCCGTTGTGAGAGTGTGTGCGTGCAGTAACTGCCTTATAGGGCTGATCCAACCCAGGAAACACGTGCTATATCATGCAGAATATGCGGGTCCCACCCGATAATGAGCTAGATCGTGCCGATCATACAATATCGCGACTTCATGTGTCTTGAAAGATCTGGATGAGCAAGTGGGCACAGACGATCTGCAGATCAACTGTCTGATGTGTGAAGGGTATTTCGCCAAAAAAAAAATGAATCCCCAATCGTAGCACGACTCTCCTGCATTGTAGCCTAAAGTGCAGCCTAAACTGTAGACTAAATTGTGGACTGCGCTGCAGCCATCGAAGGAGGGCGTATTAACGTTCTCACCTGACCCCACCAGCGTGCGCAATCGTCGCGCTGTCAGCATGAGATGAAGCTCCCCAAAGACTTTTGAAGTGATCCCGCTGAGATCTCACTACTCCTCGCGGGTCGCGCACAAGATGCAGCACCTTCAGCCCCCCGAGGTCGTGGTCCTTGCCGCCCACGCCCATGTCCAATCGAATGGATTTGGCCGCAACAGCCCTGGGGGTAAAGCATCGGCGGAGGAGGAGGAGGAGGGGGGGGGGGGGGGGGGGGGGGGGGGGGGGGGGGGGGGGGGGGGGGGGGTAAGTCGATACACACCTGTTGGTTGTGCTAGCTGTATGGCGTTAACGGGAACGTGTTGTAGACCCATCTCACGGGAAGGGTTGCGCTTTGTGCCTGAGGCAATATTGTCTGATCGGCTGGGCTCCTCAAGTGAGGATGTCACAGTTTGCTTTAGGACTGGCGCACATAAATCTGGGTCGGTTTGCGCCAACTAACTTCTTCGACTTCACGCATCGGATGAAATGAGGAGCTTAGACAATAAGCCAACACCTCGTACTTGGCGTCGACGCACAACAAGAAGTCAGCGTCTTTTTTACCGAATCGCTGTGGCATCGTTCCCTTGATACGTACCAGGTATCGGTGAAGAGGGTGAGCCAGAACGGCCGCCGTTTGGTTAAAAACAATTTATTGCGCAATAAATAATAATCATGATTGTTAAGTGTGACTGTGGCAGAAGAAGGGCAGGTGGATCGTTTAGCGCGTAGGAGCCTAGGAGCGCGTTATACTGAACGAAACGAAAAGTTTATTCGAGTGTCTGTATAATACCATGATACGCTTTTTCGGGCCTCTCTATAATCCCGTTCGATGAATGCCCACTGACATCGGGCTCTGACAAAAAGCGAGAGCTGGTGGTCAACGTCCGTGCTGTGAAGCCGGCGATCGTTCATAATTCGGGATAGCAGTTGGGCCTAGTGGAGTCGGGTAGGTTTCGGACCAGTTGTTTTCTTGCACGTTTTGGCGCTGAATACGGGACACTCCGCAGACGCCCTTGAGACCAACATGCGTGCAGCGTAGGGGCAATGTGATAGCCGGTAGTCTCTACCGAGTGGCTGATCGCGGTATCATGGTCGCCTGCAGTAAGTAGGCCACAGCAGCAGTAGAAAGTGCTACGGCAGTACAAGCAGTGCATTATGCCCAGTGCCGATTCAGTAATATGCGGTGGAATTCCGCTGGATCAGTCATCTCGGGTCTCTATGCGGCAGAACCCCGAAATACCGTTTCGTGTTCAGTCGAGGTTTTTTGTTCGAGTTTCAGTTTTCACCGCATGGAGGTCTTGAGACTTGAGAGCTCCGTGACCGATCGACCGTGCACGCACACTCGTCCGATTCCCTCCACTTATTTCCTCTTTTCCGCGTCCTCTTCCTCCTCATCCTGTCCTGTTGGACAAGACCGACAATCGACACTGGCCTTGAGCGCCATTTTCTGTCAATAATATATTCTTCTGGGAGCTGAAGCTTGGACAACAACCAGTCGGTTCGACACCGGCTGAAACGCTTATCTCTGCGCAGGCTGCCTGGTCTAACTCCGGAGCCGCGCACACACGCCTATATGGGGATTCCGCCAAGAGGTCATCAGCTTCGATTCACAGAACATGCAACCGCACGAAAATCCCATGCATGGCCTAAGCACGAGTATCCCAATCCTCTTTAGGACTGCAGTCCCGTTTCGGGGATAAACCACTCAGAATTCGAGAGGTTTGCCCCCAAAGCGGGACTGCAATTCTAAGCGGGCTGAAACATAGGGCTGGGCACTGGCGCAGTATGTACTGGCAGTAGTAATTTACTGGCAGTAGTAATCTGATTGACCTGCCCAGTATATTCTCCAGTAGTTTAATATTACGTACGCCCAAGAAACACGCCATATTATAGTACGGAAACCCACTAAATACGTTTTGGGAGGAGAGACTATTAATAGACGGTATACTACTGCAATCCAGTACACCGATTGATTTTAATGACAGCATAATCGCTACTGACTGAACTCAGCGGGTGCCCAGCCCTACTAAAAACACTAATCATGCCCCAGTGATATTACGTACGGTTTCTCGGTGCCCCTGAGGACCGCCGTCAGTCTCAAATCGTATGCCACCCCTATCCTAGCACGCGTCGTGCCCGTCTGCGTGTCTATCTGTGTGGCTTTGTGCGCCTGTCTGTCTGTGTGTCTGTCTGTGTGTCTTTCTGTCTGTCTGTACCTGTTTAGCGCGGTCAGACAGACGTTGCTGCCAGATCAAGGACCTACGGATAAAGTTCGTGCCAGGTAACTTGTATTGTCATCAATACAGAGTGCGTTTTGATACTCGGATACATGTCCGATTGTCACTCTGCCCGTCCACATAGAGTGCGTTTGGATACACTCAGATAATGAAGATCCAAACGCGCAATGCATTGATGTTCGGATAAATGTCCGAACGTCTCTCTGTTCATCCACATAGCGTGGGTTTAGATGCTCGGATAACAACGAAAGGTCCAACGTGCACTCCATTAATTTTCGGGTGAATGTGCGAACGTCACTCTGTTTGTCCGCACCGAGGGTGCGTTGGGATACTCGGATAGCAAAGTACCAAACGACCTACATGGATATTCGGATCAATGTCCGAACGTCGCGTTCCACATAGAGAGTGCGGACATCAAAGGTCCAAACACGCACTATTTTTACGAACCGAGTGGAATGCGCTAGTCTCTTGAACGCCTTTTCACAACCGCGGATGCTTGAAGGACATCAGATATAAGTTAAGGACATTGATAAATAAGTGAAGGACATCGGATAAGTTAATGACATCGATAAGTGAAGGACATCGACAAGTGAAGGGCATCGGATAAGTTAAGGACATTGATAAGTGAAGGACATCGGAGATAAGACAAGGACATTGATAAGTGAAGGACATCGGATAAGTTAAGGACATCGATAAGTGCAGGACATCGGACAGGTTTAGGATATCGGATACAAGCTAAGGACCTCGGGTATGTTAAGGACATCGGAAAAATATCATAATTACTGGTACGCAAATAGTTGCTGAGAAGCTCAACCGATCGGATAATAATGAGCCAAAAAGGGCAAAACCCCTACCGGAGGGGTTTCACTTGGCTATAGTACAGCCCAAACACGTGGCATCCAAACACTTGGCACTGACGGGGCTCCTCAACCATTGCAACTCTCAAACTACCCGATGTGTGGGTCCGACGTGGATGTACTAACGGCGACTTCGACAAGGGTTGTCACATTTTAGCGTGTGAAATACAACCGGGACCGCCAGCTATTCATAACAGGGATCGCCTTATCAAGACGGAGCCGCCGGGAAGACGCTTTTACGGGATCACTGCAAACAAAAGCGCTTGGGATTGTCGGAAAGACAATTTTTCGGGGGTCGCTATAGCACTCACTGTTCGATGGGACTGGCGGAGCTTCTGGTGTCGCCGCACTAACAACAGCAACATATTTTACACTACTGCTATTCCTTAGATACTTTCAGTAGCCTCATGGGCCTGCGCATCTGGCTTACAAGCAGTAGCTTCCGTCTTTTCCTCAAACTTGGTTGTTGCGTGGGATAAAATAGAGGACCGCAAGCGAGGAGTCTCAGAAACGCTACTGTAGGCGCTATCCCTACGAGGCAAACACGCGTCTACAGCAGTGGACAGATAGATGCTCACTTGCTCTTCATGCACGTGTCCACAAGATGTTCGTGCGCCTCCGCGAACTTTTTTGCGCCAGAAGCAGTCAGCAATGATTTGAGCGCCGGCGATCCCTTATGGGCTGCGCTGACATCGTGTGCGATCCATGCCGAATCTTCGGGACTGAAGGTACACTGGGTCAGCCTGCAAATGATGGACGATATGGAGTCGTTTGACATTGGCTTTAGGAGGGGGGGGGGGGGCGGGGCGAGTTACCACAGGTACTCTCGACGGTAAATACATATGCATGTCACGTATGATATTTCCTTTTTTTGCAGTGGTGTAAGCTTACTGTTGTGTTCTATTCAGGATTATGCCAAGGACGACAAGTGAAGCAAATGCACGAGGCTTGATGATAGGACGAGAGGCACACTCCCTCGCCAGGGGGGCGTTTTCTTCCGAACGCTTTGTTTTGCCGAATGGCCCTTCCTCGGCGCCTTGGTTGTTAAACTCCTCCAATGCTCTTAAAATGCTGTGCACGCATCGCCGGGTCCGCGTAGTCGCGACCTTAAAGAAGCACGAGAAGAAACACTACATACTCAGGGCCTATACCATGGTGTCATAACATACATACCCTCTTGTTCCAGCGTGTGCCTCGCGGTAGTAGGCACCAGCATACTCACCATCTCGCCAACAGAAGGAGTTCGCTACGTCAAAATACGCCAAAAGGGCTGACCTTCGTTTTTAGCTGCCATTCCCGCGTCATCACCCGTACACAACAACCCCTCCAGCTCTACTAGTGTAACGTGGTAGCACGTGCAACCATTGTAGTAGCCAAGTTCAACAAGAAAGTGTGTCCTCCAACGTGTTATCGTACGGCAAGTACGGCATGCACGCACGGCAATGAGGCGTGTACCGAGAGAGCAAGGCACACGCATCGGACAGACAGCCTAAATCATACGGACTCGCAATGGCGCACCTCGAGCCGGGCGCTCCTCTAACCCAAAATCGCCGTGGCGCGCCTCCTACGGGCACGCACCCCTTACACACTACACTACAGCAGCAGTCGGTAGACATGTGGATACAATCCTCTCTGTCTCCCCGTGTGCGTGTGCTGTGAGCATGAGCAAACGCACAAAGGTAAAGGCGGCGTTCGCTGCCTTTTTCAGTCACGCACCGAGACCGCCAGACCAGAGGTTAGATTACGGCAGAGTGCTGTACTGTACTGTGTTGTACTACACTACCCTAATTACTTCATGAGACACGCTGGGATAAGATGTGACGCCGTTGGCAGGGTGTTGTCCATGAGGAGAGTATTTTTGCTTTCGGTCTTGTTGCAAAGAGTATTTTTTCGCCCCTCTCGTGTATACTTCGTGTACCAACTTGGAGATGGAATCAATCGCGACCATAGCAGCGCGTTAGCGCGATCACAACCCGGCCGCCGAAAGCAACCTTCATCAAATACATCATGGCCGCACCTTTGCAGAAATGCCAGGCACTGCAAGCCACGTATGGCCGTCCCGTGCAGCCTCCTGCATGGCTCGAAAAAGTAGAGAACATCCTGTCGCGAGAGATCACAGGTTGAGCGCACATGCATGGTGTCCCTCTCAACCAACAACAGTCAATCAACAATGACAAACGACAAGCACGCACCACTCTGATCGTAAATACAAGAATCAATTTTTGATGATATTAACGTTTCAATTATCCTTATATTCGCGTCCATAGTGGTACATGCAAACGAACAAACAACATAACGACGCATGCATGTTATAGATATACGGCAATGGCGGTGCACCTAATTCTGTATGAGGCTCCCAACGTGAAGAAGATCTCTACTACTCTACACCTCGGCTATAAGCTGACGTCGAGAATGAAGGTACAACGCGAGGGTACGCAAAAAAAAAAAAAATCGACAGCCCACTCTTGTTCCTTGAGTCCCAGAAACGGGGGGGGGGGGGGGGGGGGGGGGGGGGGAGGGGGAGGGGGGGGGGGGGGGGCTGTACTCGATATTATGCATGGCCGTAGTTGTATGACCATAGACCTTCGCATCCCTACAACGCCGGGACGGAGCGCGTCAGGTTTTCACCGACCAGGCAGACGCTGCATGCACCAAGAGGGGGGGGGGGGGGGGTATACTAAAGTCAAGTTAACCTAACTGAAAGAACACGTTTTTAATAAAAATCCCAACCCGCTAGTTTGTTTTCAATTCCGACATAATGTCGAGTGTGGCTCCCGTCTACTCTTTTTTCAAAACAACAGCTGGCAGTTTTTGGGACTTCAAGAAAATACGCACGAATAAGAAACTCCAAAATACGTAATTACCTGGTACCTGATATTAAGTAATATACGATTGAAGTGGCGGTCGTCTTCTATTTTTATTTCGGAATCAAAGACATGTCGGCCAGGGCGACCCTTACAACATTTCACACCAGGTATATTTTTCAACCACTTTTTGCGGAGAATACGGCGAAAAATCGTGATTCCGAGGGGTTACATGGTATGTTTTCGAGAAACATTGTGAAGGCCCATCCAAACGGAGAGAAAAAAAAAAAAAAAAATGAAAGCAAACGCTAAAAAGACGAAAAGACTTCGCATTTTTTGGGCAGAAAAGAGGATGGAGTACAAACGAACGCAGGAAGGTCATTTTTGCCGACGCACGTCATATATATATATATATATTTTTCTTCGATCACTTTTACTTTCCAGCCCACTCGTAGGAGGTTTTACCCTCGACGATCTTCTGGACAAGCCGTGGTCACAGGTGTCGTCCCTTCTCCCCCCCGGTACGTGCCTTTATTTTTTGTCGCGCATAGGGTTCAGCATTCCCACTGCTCGTCGATTTTCATCGAATGTAGCCAACTCACGCTTTCGCGCTTTCCGCTTATCAATTTTCTATGCAAGAAAAAGTCCTATGAGCATGCACTCGGTGAGACTTGAACCCGCGAAATTGATCTTGACAGGCACGCGGACCACCTACCAAGCCACCGGGGACGCCGGCTATGGATGGGGCCGACCGACAAACTCTCTAAACGCTCGTACGCCACTCGTATCTCACAAACCCAGCCCACTACATCGTATATGAAGTGGGTGGAAGCGTGAAACCCATGAACATACAACATACTCCATACGGAGTATTTATTATACTACTACTGCTGTACGATGATGTCTCTACAACGATGTGCGTACAACCCTGTTACTTATCCCTTCATTTGCATGCGATAATTCGTTCCCTCCGGATCCCTGCAAGCAGTACTTCGCACTTGGCACTTGGTGCCCTATGAATACAGCATCTTCTGTACCAGATATCATGTTTCATGCTTTCATCGTCGTCGTCGTCCTCGTCCTCCAGTGATGATGAAGCAGCTTCGGGCGTGGCCCCAGCGTTGAGGATATACTGCCGTCGGCAGCATAACTCGGAGCCACGTTGCCGGCGAATACAGCGCAAGCGATACTGTGGGGACGGCCGACAAGGGCAGCAAAGTACCAGGCGGACTAGCAGAGACCCTGGCTGTGCTACTCGTACCATAAACTGCTGCCGCTACCTGGAGGATGCTTCGTGCTTTGGTTTGCCTGTTATTTTCCCTTGATTCTTACTCTTACTCTGTTGACGACCATGCGACTATTAATACTAGAGTGTTTTTCTTTTTGTTTTTTTCCTTTTTTGCCAGCTCGTTCTTCAGTCTTTTCAAGTGTCTGCCAGATCCCCTGCGGGGGGGGCACACGATGGTTTGTTTCTTTTTTTTTATATATATATAAATTTTGAAATACGTCAGCTGTGAGTTCGACTGATTAAATAGTTGATACTCAACTTTGCAAGCTGCGTAATACGCCTCGTCTATATTCCATTTTTACCTATTCTTACAAGTATTGTGATAAACCGAGCGCACGTATTCTATATGTCCCCGGTGGCTTGGTAGGTGGTCCGCGAGCCTATCAACATCAATTTCGTGAGTTCGAGTCTCACCGAGTGCATGCTCATCATAGGGACTTTTTCTTGCATAAAATTGATTAGCGGAAAGCGCGAGAGCGTGAGTTAGCTGTACATTCGATGAAAATCGACGAGCAGTGGGAATGCTGAACCCTATGCGCGATAAAAACTAAAGGCACGTACCGGGGGGGGGAGAAGGGACGACACCTGTGACCACGGCTTGTCCAAAAGATCGTCGAGGGTAAAACCTCCTACGAGTGGGCTGGAAAGTAAAAGTGATGATGAAAAAAAAAAAAAAAAAAAAAAAAAAAATGTGATTCCTTGTCAAAGATATAGGCCAGCGGCTCCCGTGGATGCTGTCCGGGTCAACAGGACAATTTTAAATAATCATTCTGCGCACTGATACTGTATACGTAACTCGAACAAGGGATATTCATATGATATTGCAACATGTTGAAACCTTTTCATTTCACAAATATTTATAGATTGATAGAGTGTTGTTGATTTGGTTCTAAGTGTGAATAATTCTTCCGGAGATGAGCTGCTGCTGTTCTTGCTACTGCTGTTTTTGTTACTTCTGTTGTTGTAGTAGTATGGTTCTAAGTGTGAATAATGCTGCTGTTCTTGCTGCTGTTTTTGCTACTTCTGTTGTTTTAATGTCTAGATATTATTATTAAAAATATATATTGTTTTTTTTTCTCTTTCGAATTGTCTTCTTTTTTTTTCTTTGTCTCGCTTCGTTTCTCCATGTCATGGAATGTGTGCGTCGTGCCTGTGGTATGCAGTATGATGAACTCACAGCTGACGTGCCTTCTTTGTTTTTTATAAAACACTTGTAAAATTCGGTAAAAATGGGATATAGACGAGACGTATCACGCAGCTTGCAAAGTTGAGTACCAGCCAGCCAGGTATCAACTATTTAATCAGTCGAACTCACAGCGCACATATTATGTAGTACCAAATCAACTTTTTTTCCGGAATACTTTACTTTTCTCGTCCGACCGCGGGTCTCCTCTCGCACACTAGGCTGCGTGGCACACAGGGAGCCCGCGTGTACACCACGGCGCTAATGCGAGCCCCGGCCGAGGTCCGTGACGCGTGCTCTGGGCCTCTGAAGTCGCGAATTCTGGCAAATAACTACGGGGAATGATTCCGACCTGTTAGAGCCAAGCAGGACATTGGAAACCCCTTGTTCTAAAAACTAAAAACTGGCTGCTGTACAAGGCGCTTCGCTCCGCGGGCGGCCTACGCCGCCCGCTACGCTCGCTCCGGAAGGAAACATCAAATTATGCGAAGCGGACAGAGGTCCATGATTGAATATTGTTTTTTTTATGGCCCCTGTAGTTAGCTGCAAACTGGCGACTTGATAATGCCAAGAGTCCCGCCGCCATGCTTCAGGAGAAAACAGCTCGGACGCCACATATGCTTCGCGTCGCGGGCGGTTTTCCGCTACGCTCGATACCCCAGGTAGGGTACTGATTTTCCTCTTTCGATATGCTGTGTCTGTGTACTCGTCGTATGTACGAAAGATAAAGCACAGAACGGCACAGCAACACAGCAAAAACGATGAAAATGAAACCGAAAAATTTCTAAAAAAAAAAAAATCCCCGTCCCCTTTCGTGTAATAATTTGTACTTGAGTGAAACACCTTACACCAGTCAAAAAAATGAAAAAAAGAAAAAATCTTACAGCAGAGCTTCTCTCTCAGCTTCGTACGCCGCCCGCCCCCCTCGCGACCATCTCGCCACCGATTCAGTCCGGGTAAAGCTTCCCTCCCTCTCTTCCACAGTGAGCCCCGTCGCCCGCCTCGCGTGAAGCCCGGTGCTCACCGTGGACCTCGACGCAAGCTCGACAATGTTGGTGCTTATTCGGGGTACCTCCCTCTTGTGACTCTCAGCCCGGTCGCGAAAATAAGCACCGCTTGAATATTATCTTACAATCCCGAACGAACCTTAAATACTCGTACGTACTCTATCCAAAATCACAAATGGAGGCCAGACAGCCTATTGATGCATCCCTCGTGTCTCGAGGCACACGCGACGCCTAGGCACGAAAGCGGCGACCGCGCTCCTTGCAACTCCCCCTCTACTCGCCAACATCCGCTGACACCCGCGACGGTGCCGGGTTCGCCCGCGCAACCGTGCTCGGAGTACACGCACGCACACGAAACGAAAGAAGAAAAAAGGAAAGGACTGAAAGTACGACGAGAAATGGAGAAAACAAAGACTCGCTGGAACGGTCCGGCAAGTAATAAACGGAGGCGATTCCCAAGTAGGAGCTCTGAGAGGCCAGGGATGTACCAACCGAGCACGCTCCGAGGTTGAGATATCTATAAGTATATCTATACAAGGTTCCCCTCCGGGAGGTGCCGTATTAATAGGGGAGTGGCTCAAGAGCGAAATAATAATACTCGTATGAAACCCTGCACACTTTTTTAGAAGTAGCACCTGCACCGACCCATCATTTTAACGTGAAAAACACAAACAGCATATTTTTGAGGACAGACTATATTACACTGCTGTTCGCGGAATTAGTGGGGGATCATTAATTACTACAATAATATATAATAGGGTATCGGTAAGTTGAGATATATTGATCCAGCTGACTCGCGGCGATTAATTCGTAAGTACATAAAAGTTGCGCGAGGTCGAGGTTGCGCCATAATACTTTGTGACCGGCTGAGTAATAAGGTGCAGCACATACATACATACTGGTACTACAATATATATGTTCCCCCAAAATAAGCTACTACAATATATATGTTCCCCCAAAATAAGGTACTACAATATATATGTTCCCCCAAAATAAATGTTTCTTGGTGCTCAGGGTATAATATCAAGGTTTCACAGGCAAATGCTCGAGAACAAATCGTAGTCCGAGCACTGAGAGTGTTGGAATACAGGCGGCAAAACTACTGCGAGTACTGAGAAGGCCCAAATACTGAGAGTAATGAGAGTGCACTGTGAGCAGTACCGAACCCCGAGAATACAGGTTGCTTAAAGTATGTACCCGCAGTAGTATCGAAACACGACATAAATACAGAACCTCGAGATACTGAGAGCATTCGCAGTCATGCATAATATTATATCGAAATACTGGCAGACTGCTTTGAGTGCTCAAGTTGTCTCCAGCGAAAGTAGTTTGCTCCAACTCCCACTCGTGTGGGACTATCTGGGTGTGTTTTGTGCCGAACGCTGGGCCTGAGACTTGTCGACACGGCGCACAAACGGTTGAAGTATACTTCATACTCGAAGTATACTGGGCATATTGAGGGTATTTCATTGCTGCGAGTACTGAGTCTCGCAGAAGAAGCAGCAGTACGAACACTACCAATGGACGAAATACTGCTATATAGACTATTACGGGGGTCCATAGTTAATAGGACATATGGTATACATAAAAACCTATATATTTACCTATTTTTACTAACAAAATTTGGTCCCGTTAACTATGGACCCCCGTAATAGTACTTACTGGTATACTTGTAGTACCCGCGGTACAGAACCCCGAGATACTTGAAGCACAACAGGCGGTCAGCAGCAGTAGCGAACCCCGCATTTGTGCGAGCCCGAAGAAAGTATACGCAGTAGTAGTATCTACAGAACCTCAAAATACTGCGAGTACTCGCAGTATCTCGAGTACAAAACCCCCGAAATACTGCGAGTGTACGAAGTACCTACGGTAATAGCAGCAGTATTTTCTCGAACATACTTTGCTTTACTCCCAAGTATTCGGAGTAGCTGTGAAATGTTACGGTATGAACGCACGCCACACGCAAGCGCGCCGCCCAAACTCTTTAATTTGGGCTAAAACACACAAGTAACAAGTACTCTACCATATTATACGTTCAGAAAAGCAAGGTGTGGACGAATGTGTTAATATTACTGCAGTACTCTGTTGTTGTAGTTCTGGTACAAAAATAGTCAAAAGTGAAATTAAGAAAAAAAAAACGTGGATGGTGCGAGTCGAACCTCGGAAACGAAAATGTTATCCAGCAAGTGCCTATACGCTAGAACACGCTCTGTGCACTGCTGTGGGTATTGTTCTCTAGGCGGTGGTCCGTGCTCCATGCAACAACCAAAAAAAATGCATGTATGGGATATTTTTATACGTCATCCTGAGCACATACCGATAAAAAAATATATGGCAGACGATGGAATGCGGACGACAGGCTCCGACAGACACAACCAACCACAGCAACACTGCGCATACGGGCGTGTCGCGCACGCACGGCTGGTGGGCGGCAGCGTTCGAACGTTGGGATCTGTGCACGTTGTCTGTTGTGTACCTGGTATATGCCTGAGCTGTGTGCTCACAGCTCTCATGAGAGCCGCGGGGAGAAAACAGAGAGCATGACGATGTACCGATATACGTACGTATGTACAAAATAAGGCCTCTTTACCGAAACCAGGGAAATCGCCTTATCCACTCCCGCTGGAAAAAAAAATTAAGCGCCTGCCACGCGCTTCAGAGTGCACGGATCGCGCTGAGACCTAGACCAATGTGTCCGGCAGGGCTTCCCGTGTCCTTGTACTTAGTGTTTTGCCTAAAAGTGCTCGTGCGAAGAGAAAAGCTGGCAAAAGTACGAAAATTTGACAAATATACGTATACATATATGTGGTCACAGCAGTGCATATTTTTCGTCCTCAATTTTTTTATGCCGGATTTCGAGGTGGAAACCAGGATATACACAACAACACCAACTGTTGTTTTACAACAGAACAGGTGTGTGCGTACTGCTGCTGTGTATTTCATATATCAAGAGCAGAAGAGGCCAAGAACATTTATTTACGATATTATTGAGATTCACCAACGACGGCGTATATGTATACGTATATTTGTCAAATTTTCGTACTTTTGCCAACTTTTCTCTTCGCACGAACACTTTTAGGCAAAACACTACGTACACGGACACGGGAAGCCCTGCCGGACACATTGGTCTAGGTCTCCGCGCGATCCGTGCACTCTAAAGCGCGTGGCGGGCGCTCTCAAAGTTTTTTTTCCGGCGGGAGTGGATAAGACGATTTCCCTGGTTTCAGTAAGAAGAGGCCTTACTTTGTACGTACGTATCCGTACATACATTCACGACATGTCATCATGCTGTCTGTTTTCTCCCCCAGGCTCTCACGAGCTATGAGCACACAGCTCAGACATATGCCAGGTACACAACAGACAACGTGCACAGATCCCAACGTTCCAACGCTGCCGCCCACCCGCCGTGCGTGCGCGACACACCCTTATGCGCAGTGTTGCTGTGGTTGGTTGCGTTTGTCGGAGCCTGCAGTCCGCATTTTTTATCCGTATATACCCAAGATGACGTATATATCCCTGTATATATTTTTTGTGTTGCACGAAGCACGGACCACCGCCTAGAGAACAATAGCCACAGCAGCAGTGCGCAGAGCGTGCTTACCTCCAGCTTCCTACAGCACCACGACCCTGCTGCCCACAGCAGCTGCAGCAGTGGGCACACCTTGCGCGTATGGATGATCGTACTGCGGCTATCACAGTTGGTTTATTCGATCGATCACTTGACCACGCCACGAACACACCAACCAGCATCACACACCTCCCTACCTGCTTCAGAATCCTCTTCTGCTTATTTTGCTGTGTGTGATCCAATATTGCCACTGCTCAGCACAGTGCGCCAGCAGCAGCAGCGGGCAGGGTACTATGCGCATATGGAAGATCCGTGCTGTAAGCTCAGTACTACTACTGTAGTTCGTTGTTGTTGTCATCGGCATTGGCCGATGCACGTACCTTCCGCAGTGTGTGACCCATTATCCCCGGATCGATATATTCGTCGTCTCGAGTACAACAACAACAAATCGCATGTGCTGTACAACAAATTATTCGTACAGCAGGGTTCGTACAAAACATACTTACTGTAATACAGCAGTAGTTCTCATTGCGGTGTGTCCTACATTGCTGACCGATAGATCCTAGAGCCAGCTGAAAGGGGGTCAGTACACGTACGTTCCTCGCGCGGCATTCTCCAGCAGTACTGCTGTACATGCAGTCGTACCTGTACAAGCTACTCTACTGCTGTAGGAGATCGTGCAAAGTGTTTTAGATTGCGTAAAAATCCCGACATGCAAGTTGTTCGAGCACTGTTCTAGCGTGGACGTGTATACTGCCCGCTCTAAAAAATTAGTTTCCGAGGTTCGACTCGCACCATCCACACTTTTTTTTTTCAAATTCACTTTATTTTTTTTACTTTTTTTGCACCAAGACTTACACTCGTAGTACTATTAATAATGATACATTCGTCCACACCTTGCTTTTCTGAGCGTATAGGTAGTACGAAGTATGATACTCGAAGTATATTGTAATATAATAACTTGTGTGCGTTTATTTTCCACTTACGGTTTTTTTGCGTACCGACCAGTACATTCATCCACCTTGCTTTTCTGAACGTATAATATGATACATGATATTGTAGTTACTTGTGTGTGTTTTACCCAATAAGGTAAAAGAGTTTGGGCGCGCTTACGTGTGGCGTGCGTTCACACCTCAACATATTTCACAGCTACTCCCAATCGCAATAGTTGGGAGTAAAGCAAAGTATGTTCGAGAAAATACTGCTCTTATTATCGTAGGTACTTCGTACACTCGCAATATTTCGGGGGTTTTGCACTCGAGATACTGCGAGTACTCGCAGTATTTTGAGGTTCTGTCGATACTACTTCGTATACGACCTTTCGGGCTCGCACTAATGCGGGGTTCGCTACTGCTGCTGGCGTGGATACCCCCTGTTGTGCTTCAAGTGTCTCGGGGTTCTGTACCGCGGGTACTACAAGTATTCTACTCTACAGTAGCAGTATTTCGGCCGTTCGTAGTGTTCGTACTGCTATACTTCTGCGAGACTCAGTACACGCAGTAATGAAATACCCTCAATATGCCCAGTATACTTCGAGTGAGTAAGATGTATACTTCAACCGTCTATGCACCGCGTCGACAATTGTCAGGCCCAGCGTTCGGCACCAAACACACCTATTAATAGATATTCCCACACGAGTGGGAGTTGGAGCAAACCACTTTCGCTGGAGACAACTTGAGTACTTGAAGCAGTCTGGCAGTATTTCAAGATGCGCATGTGCGAGGATTATATATGCATGTACTGCGAATACTCTCAGTATCTCGAGGTTCTGTACTGCGCATATTGCCTTTACTCCAAGTATTTCGTGTTTCGATACTACTGCGGGTACATACTTTCCTGTATTCTCGGGGTTCGGTACTGCTCACACTCTCATTACTCTCAGTATTTGGGCCTTCTCAGCGCTGGCAGTATTTTCGCCGCCAGTACTCCAATATTCTTAGTGCTCGGACTACGATTTATTCTCGCCGAGCATTTATCTGTGAAAAACCTTGATGTTACCCTGAGCACCAAGAAACATTTATTTTGGGGGAACATGTATATACATTGTACCAGTATGTATGTGATGTACCTTGCTCAACCGGTCTCAAAAGTATTATGGCGCGACCTCGACCTCGCGCAACTTTTTTTTACGAATTAACTTAATCGCCGCGAGTCGGCTGGATCAATGTATCCACTTATCGCTACCCTATTATATATTATTATTGTAGTAATTATCCCACACTAATTCCGCGAACAGTATAATAGTATGTCCTCAAAAATATGTAGTGTGTGTTCTTCACGTTAAAATGATGGGTGGATGCAGGTACTACTTCTACACAAGTGTGCAGGGTTGCATACGAATTTTTTTTCGCTCTTGCGCCGCTCCCCTATTCATACGACACCTCCCGGAGGGGAACCTTGTAGGTAGTATTAATAGGTAGTACAGCAACAAGCAGTAGCATGTTCCTTTGTGTTGGTTCAGCACAAAACAGAATAATCCGTATTCGCCCAGCATGATGCATCGCAGATATGACTACTGCAGGTAAGTCTGAGGTCGCGCCTCATTACACCAATTACTAGCAGCAGTCATGCCCCTATCTGCAGGTAAGTCTGAGGTCGCGCCTCATTACACCAATTACTAGCAGCAGTCATGCCCCTATCCATGGTACCGCGTGGTTATACGACCTCTCTGTTTGAGATTGTGTCTGTAGATTGTATGAGGGTTTGGTCAGCAGAAAATCGACCACCCCGCATTCGCCCAGTGCTTTCACAACATCCTTGTCAATGTTTGGGTAACAGGAGAAGTCCCCCAGCAATGGAAAGACGCGATCATCAAGGTCCTTCACAAAAAGAAGAACCGAACTGATTGCAACAACTACAGAGGGATTTCGCTGGTTGCCCACGCAGGCAAAGTGTTGTTGAAAATCGTCGCGTCGCGCCTCAGCAACTACTGCGAGACCGAGGAATTACTCCCGGAGGAACAGTGCGGCTTCCGCCCCGCACGATCAACGATTGATATGTTGTTCGTCGTGCGCCGGTTGCAAGAGCTTGGAAGACAGAGGAAAATCCCCCCGTACTTGTGCTTCATCGATCTGCAGAAAGCGTACGACTCTTTCGACCGAGAGCTGTTATGGGAAGTACGCACACGTTTTGGCGTATCAACCAAGATGCTGAGAATTATCCGTAATTTCCACGATGGCATGCGGGCTCGCGTGCGTACGGATGACGGCGAGCACTCGGAATGATTTGATGTCACGCAGGGGCTGCGGCAAGGCTGTGTGCTGTCACCGTTACCGTTCAACGTATTTTTCGCTGCTGCGTTGCACGTCGTACTAGTACGCTTTAGCCATGACGAAGCAATCGTAAGGGATTTGGTCCAACTTAGTGATGCTGGAGTAGTCGGGACGGAGGAGCAGGAGCCGTTGGCGTGCGTGCGATTGGCTGTATGGGGCATGTTGTACGCCGATGACGCAGGGATTGTCTCGAAGTCGGCTGAAGGGCTCGCGAAAATGATGACAGTCATCGTGACTGTCTTCGAAGCAGCAGGCCTTACGGTGTCGGAAAAGAAGACAGAGACTATGCTTCTACAAACGCCAGACCAGAAAACCCTCGCACCACCGCTCGTTATCGAAGCAGCAGGCCAGAGGTATAAGCAGACGGCCCAGTTCTTGTACCTAGGCTGCGTTATCCACGAAAATGCTGACCTCTCGCTCGAAATCGACCGACGGATCCGTCTCATGCGAGCATGCCTCAAACGGTTCGGCCCGGAGCTGTATGATAGGACGACCGCCCCCCTTAGCCTGAAAGTCCGAATGCTGAAGGCCGAGGTGATTGAGACCCTGCTCTACGGGTGTGTGACGTGGACCCTCAGAGCGGAACACTTTGCCAAGCTTCGAACGGCTCACCACCAAGTCCTGTTGCGAGTCATTGGCTTCCAACGCCGACTTCGTACTGACCATGCCACCCTCTCGTACGCGAAGGCCCTCAAGATGACACGTTGCGAGAGCATCGAAACGACCATCCGCAAACGGCGTCTCTTCTTCGCGGGGGGGGTGGCACGGCAAAGCAAGGATCGATTACCCAGCCGGGTGATGTTCGGGACGATTGCTGGTGGGGAGAACCCGAGACCTGGCGGACAGGTTAAGACTTGGCATAGATGCGTAGTCGAAGACCTTAGGGAGTTCCGCGCCACCGAAGGGTCAACGGAACTTGCTCCCTTGGTGTTTGGAGTTGAGACCGCACTGTGGCCCACTGCTGCAAAAAAGGCGGGGAAGTGGTACCGGGGGATCCTGGAAGCAGCCGAACGGTTCATGGTGAGGTGGCACGAGGCTGAGGCTGAGCTGAGCAGGCAGCGCCGCGCATCCGCCGTGGGTGGTGTCCAAGGGAATGGGGGGAGGAGGGGCAACAAGAGGAGTAGCAGAAAACCCGACCAAGGGAATGCGGAGAGGGGGGGGGGAAGAGGAGTAGCAGGGAAACTGCAGTGGACGAAAGTAGGAAGGAGATAGCAGATAGGGTAGCCAGGTACCGGGCAGACTAAGAAGTAGAACATGCCTATACTACTCGTACCACCAACTGGTGCAGCTGGTTCGAACGTGGTCTTCCTTTGTCTTCCTGTTGTTTTTGTTTATTTTTATTTCATTTTATTGTCTTCTTTGCGGTGACCCTACGTGATTTTCATTTCTCTTCCTTTCTCCGATTGATAAGCCTTATTGAAGGAGTCGTGTGGCGTGGGTGGATGACGAGCCTGCTCTGCTTGTTTCGTAATGTCTGACGCCGAGGGGCCGGGCATAGTTGACGAACGCTGGACGATGGTGGCAGACAGGGTAGCAAGGTACCAGGCGGGCCAGCAGGGAGACCCTGGCTGTGCTACTCGTACCATAAACTGCTGCCGCTACCTGGAGCATGCCTTGTGCTTTGTTTGGTTTGACTGTTATTTTTACCTTGGTTCTTAGTCTTACTCTGTTGACGACTAGTGGTGTTTTCTTCTTTTTCTTTTTTTTTCCTAGCTCGTTCTTTTCAAGTGTCTGCCACGTCCCCTACGTGGGGGTACGATGGTTTGTTGCTATACTGAAGTATATACATATACCAGGTATATTTTAGTTTCTTTTTTTTATTTATTTTCTCCTTCGAATTGTCTTTGTTTTTGTTTTTGTTTTTTCTCTTTGTTTCGTTTTTGTTTCTCTAGGTCATGGAATGTGTGTGTCGTGCCTGTCGTACGCAGTATGATGACATGGCATTGTATTACATACGTGGCAACGTAGTATCTCTGTGGCGTAGCTTTGTGACCACAGAACTTGTATCTCTCTAGGTTTGAAGAATCGGCATGGACACTGGTCGTGCTGGATGTCGACGCGTAGAAAGAACGGTTTAATGTGAAGAAAACAACAACAACAACAACAACAACAACAACAGCAGTACTTTGTAGCAGTATAGTTGGTAGTCGCAGTGTGTGTGTGTTCTTCACATTAAACCGTTCTTCTACTCGTCGACATCCAGCAAGCCCAGTGTCCGTGCTGATTCTTCACCCTAGAAAGATACGAGCTCTGTGGTCACAGACTACGACACAGAGATAACACACCGTAATGCATTAATAGCCTACGTAATACCATGCCTTCGCACTAGGTGCGGCCGACACAACATACATACATACGCCAGCAACCAAAATACACCATAAAGAAAGAGAAGCAACGAAAAAACCAAACCGAAAAAGAACAAGAAAAAGAAAAAGAAAAGGAGAAGAATCCCAAATAAATAAATAAAATGGGAAGCCAAAGCTCAGACACATACATACTTACCCCGAGCATGAGCCAAAAGGGACGTGCAAGGGGAAAGATACGAGAAGGAAAAAGGGGACTATGCATCCCGGTGAACACTTAACTAAGTAAAAAGAGCAATAGTGAGTGGGCCAAAATACGCTCGTCACCCACCCACTATGTAGTACTTCTTTCATAAGGATAAGAAGGGAAAAAATCAAAATGCATACCGAACGGCCGCAGCAGTTGGCGGTACGAGTAGCAAAGAAACGTCCAACCTATTAGTCGGCCTGGTACCTTGCTACCCTATCTGCGGTCTCTCTGCTACTCTCTTCTACCGCGGTTTCCCTTCTACTCCTCCTGTTCCCCCCCCTGCCCCTATACACTTGTACGGTGTTCCCTCTACCCCTCCTGCTGTTACCCCTCCCCCCATTCCCTCTAACACTACCTGCAGCGGATGCACGGCGCTGTCTACTCAGCTTTGCCTCAGCCTCGTGCCACCTGCCCATGAACTGTTCAGCTGCTTCGAGGATTCCCCGGTACCACTTTCCCGTCTGTTTTGCTGCAGTGGGCCACAGTGCGGTCCCAACTCCAAAGACTAAGGGGGAGTCTTCCGTTGATCCCTCTGAGGCTTTGAACACTCTAAGGTCCTCAGCAATTGCCCTAGGCCAAGTCTTAGGCTGCCCGCCTGGTTTCGGGCTCCCAGTACCAGGTAGTATTTTGTAGAGTGCATGTTGCTTCTATTACCCGTACAACATCTGCGTAGTGGTGGTGGTGTATAGTGACGGTATAGTAGTCAACCGATGGTACCGCGTGCTTGTAGTAGTGTACTGTCCACCACAAAAAAGAGTAGTACTCGGTTCCTTCCGACTACTATTAATCATTATTACTCTTTCCTTCGAGCAACGCGCTAACCCGTGGCTCCCGTTTCCGCCAAGAACAGCTGCACGGGTGTTACCTGTGACTCCCTTTTCGCCTTGCGACGCCCCCGGGATTTCACTTTACCCACATCCCGAAGGGGAACCTTGTATTATTTATTTTTTTTTAATTATAAGAAACTAAGAAAGCACGTCATCTGTGAGGCCAGATCTTATGCAATATTTTTTGAGTGATTGAAAAAGGCAGGAAGTCGGATTTTCCTGCTGCAAAAAGCCACACCAGATCGGTGCGCTATGTGACGTGTTTTTGGTTTTATTTCATAGGAGAATAAAAAAAAAAGAACAGAACCGAGATCTTGAAGTTTCCTTGAACTCTACGTACGTGGACCACGACACGAAAGAGTCGTTCACGCCGGGTTGGGCGATCAACCTTCACCAGCTCCTCCAAGGAAGGAACGGAACGTGGAACCTCCTGGGGAGCTGCGTAAGGGCAGCAAGGAGCTCTCGCTCTCGCGGAGCATATGAGCTGCTTGCGGCCGTCGTAGTCGTAGTCAGAAAAGAAGAACGTTGTTAGATTGTTTTGATACTGCTGTTACTGCTGTAGTCTCGTCCTATTCGTCTCCAAAGTTGTTTTGCCTAGAGCAGCTGCAGTTGGGCGGCCGCAAGGGACGCGATGGTGGCCAGGGTATTGATGCCCTCTCTCTCCGTAGTGGCCGATGCACAAGTGCTGGAGCCCAGCTGTGTACAAGAGTAACCAAGCATGTAGCGTCGTGATCCATAATGAGCCCTGTCTGTAACCTATACAAAATTGTACAGTGCCTCCGAGGTCATGTGCAAATTTTATCACTTTCAGAGTTGATCAGAAAAGGCTGTCAAAAAAAAACCACTTCCTGGAAATTCATGAGTGATAAAATCTCGGAGGAACATGTTTTCCACCAAACAGGCCCCATAAGACGTGATTTTGATAAAATCTGATCAGAAACGGGACCAGATACCCCGAAGCCTCCGTAAACAGCCATATAATCACCTCAAAAAAAAATGCATAAGATCTGGCCTGAGTTCAACCGATCGGCAGATCGGTCGATAAGGTTCATTCTCTTATCGTAGAGCTTTATTTCCAGAATTTCCTAAGTTTGGAAACAATGGGAGATGTGTAGCAATATACGGAGGCGTTCTGTCACTATTCGTGAAATTCTCCAGAAGCGAAAAAATCATGTTTGTTAAATTTCACATATTTAGAAAAAAAAATCAGGAAAATCGGGCAGATAAAAATGCGCGAAAAAAGCATGGAAATTATGGGAAAAAAGCTCTACGATAAGATAACCCTAAATAAAAAAGATAAATCAACCGAAGATTGTACATGCCAAAAATACGAAGCACTCTGAGGAAATCCACAAAACTGACACCGCTGCTTGCTGTACGCACCAGCATTGCCCCACACTGCTGCAGCCGGGACAGGAGCAACGTGTTTCGGGCTGACCGCGTATTAGTACTGTCTGTCCTGCACCTTGATCACTGCGCACTTGAGCTATGTCAGCAGCGCACAGCATCGTACCGCCGTATGTCTGTTTTGGTGTTCCGTCGTACCTGTAATCAGTCGTGTACGTGCATTCTGTTCGGTGATGCTCATATGTATACACTGACTGATGTACCGATATGATGCTTCTACCACGTACACACGAGGCCATTTGCCTCGATATACTACTGCTGTGCGTTAGCACGTGCAGCAGTACTGCTAGAGTTGAGAGAGGCGTTGTTTCGTGTTTACAGTACAGCTGCACCCCGGTGGCTTGGCAGGTGGTCCACGTGCCTACGATCAATTTCGTGCGTGCGTTGAAAAGTATCACCGAGTGCATACTCGTCGTACACAGGTAATGTAATACGGACTTTTTTTTTCTTTCATACCATGGTATAAAAATTGATTACGAGGGTAGCGGAAAGCGCGAAAGCGTGAGTTAGCTCTATTCGATGAAAATCGACTAGCAGTGGGAACGCTGTTGAACCCTACGTATGCGCGACAAAAAACGAAGACACGTACCGGGGGGGAGAAGGGATTGTGACCACGCCTTGTCCAGAAGAAGACCGCTGAGGGTAGAGAGAAAGCGATGAATTTAGAAAAACAAAAAACTAAAACTAAAAAAAAGTCGCGAAGGATCGTACGTAAGAGCAGGTACATACGCACGTACACGAACATACCTTGTTTTGCCGGAAAAGCTCTCCAATCATCGTCGAGCCCGACCTAGCCTCCGCCATTATCAGCATGCCGATCGGACGTGCAGCTTCGGGTTCGGCAGGCCCGTCCTCTGCCTGTGCTTGTCCAGTCATGTTCGGCTCCGCGGCTGCTGCTAAGGCTGCCATGCCCATCAAAAACGCGATGTTTAGGGACTTCATTTGATGTGTGTCGTGTATGTTTCGGCTCCGATCTTCGGACGCGTGACTATAGCCTGGGAGCGAGAAGTCTCTCAACACTGACCGTAGGCAGCGGATGTCGACCAGGTTAGCGAAATTTCTCTTGTTCGCTGGAAGCAGCTGGTAGTCGTGTAGCTAGTTTGGCAGATGGTTTTATGGGATGATTTGTCCAATGTCTCTGGTGTTTTTATAAAAAACTAAGAACGCACGTCAGCTGTGAGTTCAACCGATCGGCAGATCAATCAATACTCAACTTTGCAAGCTGCGTGAACTGCGCGGGTTTTCTCTGGTGTTTGCGAAGTTCCGATTACAATTGGGTTATATTCCATGACTATTTGTTGTCGTCAGCAGTGACATTGTCCCGTGACAAGTAGTCACTGCGGATTGGAATGCAAGGCCCGTGCCTCGCACACTCTCTCTTCCTCTTCCATCATCGTTGACGGTTGTTCGTGAGATCGTCCGTACCGATCCTATACCAAAACCTGGCGTGTCCTACACGCTACACCCTCTAAGAAAGGGAAGTGCCACAGATGTCGAGTCGAACCTGGGGGTCCTCCCCACATTTGGCGTATTTCTATTCTCCCGATCCCAAAAAATAATCAACTTCCCAAAATAAGGACCCAAAATCGGCTCATACATATGGGTCATATCTTCACAAAATTTTCGGGTTGGGTTTGGCTTCTTCGGTTTCGATTATGATCATAGCTTCATTGGCCAGGACAACCCGGAGATGCCCCGGGCGCATGAAACATGGTATTTGGCAAGAATTCATTCGAACTCACAACTCCCATCGGGCAAAACCAATGGGGACAATGGGAATGACTATTACGGTGGACCATAGTAAATGGGTAAATTTCAAAATTTAAAAAAAAAAAAAATATATATATAGGTCGCGCCTCATTACCACCAATTAGGGCCATTCCTAACGAAAAAAAAAAAAAAATCACGATTCGTGATTTTTAGGCATGCCAAAAGATCACGATCCGTGATATTTCAGTTCTAACGAAAAAAGCCGAAAAACGTCGCGTTTCGTGATATTTTCAAATAGTTAAAGTTCTGATATTTCAAACCCAACGTTTTTTGGGGGTGTGGAGCAAACTCTCGAGAGTGGGGCACGGCCAGGCCGGGCTGGGCCGTCCGCCCCTCGCCCAGCCCGTGACATACTCGAATCGCGGGCCGAAGCCTGACCCAGCCTGCGAGATTCCAACTTCACCGGCCGTCGGCCAAGCTCGTTTCGCGAGATTCCATCTCGCAGGCCGTCTGCCCCGCCTGGCCTGTGACATCCCCAGGTCATTTTCGCTTTTGTCTTCCAGCAGTGGCTCCTCCTCCTGGAAATTTCGAGGCCACAACCTCCTCGTTAGCCCGCGCCCAGCGGTATCTTTGGGCAGCCGCCCGTTGTCCACAAGCGGCGTACGAAGCAGAGTCTGCCATGCCCCTATGCCGACCATCGGATACCGTTGGTGCACGTGGGTTGCGTAGTGCCTTGATCAGGCGTATTTTGAGACACGACAAATGTCACGAATCGTGATTTTGTTTTTTTTTAGGGAAAAGCTAAAAAAATTGGTGTCATGAATCGTGATTTTTTTTGTCCTGATTCACGACAAAAAAATCATGATTCACGACAAAAATATCACGAATCGTGATTTTTTTGTTCGTTAGGAGTGGCCCTTACTAGTAATAACGGTTTTTGCTTTTTGAGTTCCACCTAACGAAACCCAGCTCTACGAGTACTCGTAGGCAGACTGTGCCTGTGTTATGGGTTTAGACCGTTTCAGGAGTTACGACGACTTGCGTTTTTGTATCAGCAGGGGCCGCGTCATTTACGGCCCCTCCCCCATTTGTGGATTGCCACTCTTTCTCGCTCCTCTTCGGCGGTCCTACGTGTTGCCTCGGTCATCGCTCTCGACCGGAGGCTCAAAGCAATCAGTTTACCATCTACATACCTGGGAGACCTTCTCCCTAGCGTCAGAAGCACGCTATACCCCTCTGGGACACGTGCGAGCCCACGTCTCGACTCGGTTGGATCGTGGCCAGACTTGAGGTTGGTCTTATTATTTGCATGTGTTGTAATCCTGCTCTATCCGGTATCTGAAGCGGACTGTCAACGGCTGATCCTTCGAATAGGCTCATGCCCGTACTGCTTGCCTCATCCTGACACAAGACCTCATGACCTATACGCTCCCGATCCACATCATGGTGTCCAATGCGAGACACGCGCTTGCACGCACTGGGGATCGTTCTACGCATCCCACTCTGTTTTGTTTTTTATTTTTGTGCGGGACCCTGAGATCTCTCTGGGTTTTATGCACACGAGGATACGTACAGCAGCAATATAGCATGCGATACTTGCTGCTGTGCTGCTGTACTACAGCAGTATTAAAATAGCAGTCCTGCTGTTTTGTTTTTTATTTTTTCGTTTTGCCTCGAATGTTTTCGCTTTGTTTTTCGGGGGAGGCAACGGACACACTCAGGAGCATATAATGCCCTGGCGTGTGTCTTATCTCTTGGTTCTAACGGCTACCCTATCCAGTTCTGTTTGCCCCTTTGCACTTTGAGGCTTTGTTGGGATGGCACAGGTGGGAGTCCAAAGCTTGCAGCACACTCGTTAGGCCCCCACCCTTTTCTTTCCACCGGCAGCGATAAAAAGCGTGATTTTGATAAAATCTGATCAGAAACGGGACTAGATACCCCGAAGCCTCCGTAAACAGCCATATAATCACCTCAAAAAAAATTGCATAAGATCTACCCCGAAGCCTCCGTAAACAGCCATATAATCACCTCAAAAAAAATTGCGTAAACAGCCATATAATCACCTCAAAAAAAATTGCATAAGATATAATTTCAGTGTACGATTATTCGACAGCACAATATAATTATAAAAATATCATTATTGGCAAATATTTATTTATTTTCCGGATTCGGGGAGAACAAATGAATGAAAAGCAAAAGCCCGAACGTGATGTGACCTGTGGTTTGTGCGGCCCCGAGTGTGCTCGCTTTAGTGACTCCCGGGCCGGGTATCCACTTGCCATCTGTCTGTCTGCGCGTCCGCTGCTGTCGCCGTACGCCACTCGTCGCTATCGCGACGCGTGGCTCTGCATTGCTGCGAACGCAGCACTTGCTCCACTTTCTCTGCTGTGGGCACTACCCACAAGTGCCTGCAGCAGGATTGACGGGGAGATACCTCTTGGTCTAAATGTACGATTATTTTTACAGAGTAGTTACTCTGTACCAGGTATGCATATATTTATGTTGTGCGAGCTACTATTAATACTAGTGCTGTAGATCGAGGTCAGGTCTCGAAATGTTGGTTGGTTGCGTTCGACGTGAACATATTATCAAAGATCCAGCTCGTACGACGTACCTTTTGGGTCGAGTTGTGACGTATCAATACGACAGAAAAATGACTACGATATCAAGATCCTACAGATATCTTGCTTTCCAGTGGTAAAAGTGACAAGTAGGAGCGACCTACTTCGTCAAAGTTGTTGTCGTTGTTCTCACATTTAATTCATCGCCATAATAAAAAACAATGCAGTTCGTGGTCGCAGGACATGAGAATACCTGGTACCTCGGTAAGGCACTTGTTAATTATTACTCAAGTATACAGCAGTATAGACCCACCAATAAGAACCTGATGGAAACAAGAAGCTCACTGTTTCAAGGACGCCAAGAAATTGCATCGAGATGATGCGCTCCGCGGAAGTTACGTCTTCTTCAATAAATAGTATTATACCCGGTACCTGGTACCTGGTACGTGTTGTTTGTCGCTGTTGGTCCTGTTTGTTTTATTATGTATTTCCTCTTGTTTTCGCGCTATACCTTTATGCCCTCATCTGCCATGGTGTCAGAAAGGAGAGATTAGGCCAGTGCCTCGTGGAAAGCGAATGGTTTCGTCAACTAAGCTTACACGGGGTCTGCGCCTATCCTACCTATCTGGCATGCGTTTTGTGTTTATTGGAGATGGGTCTGTGCCTTGTGGGGACATAATTTTGGTCTTGAATCGAGCCTCCACAAGGTCTGTGCCTGTCCGCCTTGCACCTGTTGTTGAGATGGGTCTGTGCCTTGTGGGGACATGGCTATGGTCTTGAACCGAGCCTCCACAGGGTCTGTGCCTGTCGTACCTGTACCTTTATAATATTTTACGTCTGCGCCTATCCTACCTATCTGGCATGCGTTTTGTTTTTATTGGAGATGGGTCTGTGCCTTGTGGGGACATAGTTATGGTCTTGAACCGAGCCTCCACAAGGTCTGTGCCTGTCCTCCTTGCACCTGTTGTTGAGATGGGTCTGTGCCTTGTGGGGACATGGCTATGGTCTTGAACCGAGCCTCCACAGGGTCTGTGCCTGTCCTACCTATACCTGTTTATTGTTGTATAGGAGAGATAGGTCTGTGCCTCGTGGAAGTGGTGCCGTGTCTTTACCCGTCGCGGGAGACAGAAACGAACTTCCACGAGGTCTGCGCCTGTCCTACTTACACGGTCTGTTAGTATGCTCTCTACAATTATACTTCTTTTATTCAGGACAAAAATATTTTCCCTTTTTATTTGTAATTTTTAGGTGCACCTATCCATTTCGTGTGCCCGAAGACGGAGAATAAATAATTCTCTCTATTTCCAGTACGAAATAATTAAATTGAAATTGGGGTCAATTTAGTTTTATGCATTTCCCACCTGGATTATAATTACTTGTCGATTCGTTTATACATTGTTGGTGTGTTATGCTGCTCTGCTGCTGGTTGCACTGATTTCCGCGTGTATCGGTGCTGATATTCGCGCTTATCTCGTTATGCGGCTCTGCTGCTGGTTGCACTATTTTTCCCGCTTTCATCGGTACTGACATTTTCATCGTTTTTATGTTCCGTCATCGCAACATGTTTCTGCAATGACGGGCGAGCGGGAGTGGCGGCCGCATGCATTAATAATTTTCCTAATTCATCTTGTGGGTGCACGCATATTGTATGGGTTTGTCTCAGCTTGGGAGGACCGTTGTTGCTGTCTCCATTAGGCAGAGAGATAGCAACAAGGTCTCTGGAATACTGAAACGTTCGGCTAATATACCCCGCCGCTTCCAGCATGCTGTGCGGGCAGCTAAAGATGAGCACTCTCGTATTACCGCGTATATTAATGTGCTTACCAGCTGTTAATTTGCCGACGTTCCCGTGTTCCACTGTTCGCGTTCTTTGTCTTATCTTGACATTCGCTTGCCATGCCTGTCTTCATCTCCGCTGCTGTCGCCGTACGCCACTCGTCGATGGCGCGACGCGTGACTCTGCGTCGCTGCGAACGCGGCATCTCTTGTTTTATGCTCTGTGTTTGTTTTTTTTCGTTTGTGTGTCTGTTTGACTATTTGTCCATTCCTCGGATAGAGAGTGGATGTCCAGAGTGGTTGGGGTCTGCGCCTATTGGGACCGTTGTTGCTGCCTCCCATGCTGAAGGGGGACGGCAACCAGGCCCCTCTAGGTCTGTGCCTTAGCCACGGGGCTTTTACCTGTTTGTCGTTCAATTTTGTGTCGTTCGTCCGTTTGTTTCTTTGGATGTCCAGAGTGGTTGGGGTCTGCGCCTATTGGGACCGTTGTTGCTGCCTCCCATGCTGAAGGGAGACGGCAACCAGGCCCCTCTAGGTCTGTGCCTTAGCCACGGGGCTTTTACCTGTTTGTCGTTCAATTTTATGTCGTTCGTCCGTTTGTTTCTTTGCTCCTCTGTTTGTTCTTGTTTGTTCTATTCGCTTTTATTGTTTGTTTGGTCGTTTGTTTTGCTTGTGTATTTGTTTCTTGCGAACCCGCTTGCCCGTGCATCCGCTCGCACTGACTGTGACCTTTACTGACACCCGCACTCCGTCGCATGTGTCCCGCAGTTTGATGCCGTCCCGTGTGCGCTGTGCGTGCGTGTCCGTCGTGGTTATTTTAGTTCCTTATCACTACGTTATTTTCTGTTCATTTTTTGGCGGGTGAAGGACGCATCAAGGAAACTATTGCCCTGACATGTGTGTTATAGCCTGGACCTGACTGTTAGGCTCGCCAGTTGCCTGGACCTGACTCTCAGGTTCTCCAGTTCTCTTTGTTTCTCCCGTTCGCGTCTTTTTTTTCCACTCTCGTTGACGGGGGGAGGGCGACGCGTTCGTCGGAAGCCTGCAACGGCATGAAGTCACCGAGATCAACCAAGTGGCTCAAATATCACCAACCCGATATCCTTCACGCGAAGGCACCGGAACGATACCCATCTGGGTCAGCCTTGCCCCTGTTTCCGTTAGGCAGTAGGTGTCGCTCTATGAAAATACTTTAATGGCGATCTCAGACGGCAGAATCAGGTGTACGATTGCAGAGACCGCTACTGGCGAATACGCTACAGCAACCAGAACTGGGAGGAGCTGACCAGCCGCGAGATGGAGCAGTTGAAGAGCGGAAGCGATTATCGAGCGTCAAGCGCAGTGGACCGCTTCCTCGCTTCCCATGCGCCGTTTCCTTTCTGTCTCGCTTGCCGGTATACCGTTCCCTCGCTTTTCCGCGCGTTGTTCCCTCTATACTCGGCGTACGCTATTGCCTCGCTTTCCCGTGTACCGCTCCCTTGCACCGATGTCTTGTCCGTGCGCCACTCCCTCACTTCGACGCCGTGCGTTGTCTCGCCCCGGAATCTTGCCCCGTCCGCCGCTCGCTGCGCCGCTCCCTCGCTCCGGCACCGTGCGTTCCCTCGCTCCGGTATCTCGTCCGTCCATCGCTCGCTTGCGCCCGTGCGCTGCTTTCTTGCCCCGATGCCTTGATCGTACGAGGTACTGCCCAACGACCAGAATTGGAAGGAGTTGACCAGCCGTTATACGGAGCGGTCGAAGACCTAAAGCGATACTGTGCGTTCGCCGAGGAGGCGAAGATCTTCGACTTCTGCCCTTCGTTGTTTTGTGTTTTTGTATGAAACGGTGGGGGTCCTGCCCGCAACAGCTGGTCGTTTTGGCGTGAAACTGTTAGGTATAGACTTGTGGGGTGTTGGATGTACGTTGTGACTTCGTGAATGTTTGTGTGTTTGGGTTGGGAAGAGGCGTACTCTTCCGTGAATGGTGGGGTTACAATTTCGTAGTTAAGTGATATGAGGAGCAGTTCCAGATCGGCAGCGATAATGAGCGTTCGCCGAGGACGCAAAAATCTCTGGTTCTGTTGTTCGAGGCTACGTGTTTTTGTGAGAGATTGAGAGGTACCTGCTTGTTACAGCCAGTCGGTCTGGCGTGGATTAGTTGGGTATTTTTTTGTATGGGGGTTTGCTCTTCCGTGCCTGGTAGTGGGCTAACTTGTTTTGACGATTCGGCTTCCTCGTATGTTTTCACCCGATTTGGGGGACTCAAATCCCATGGGTATTGACTTTTGACCCGTTCAGAGAACGCAGAGATGGCGGTTCAAGCTTAGGCGTTAGTGTACTGCGCTTATTCACTGTTGAAGAAGTGTGGTAGGATGACTATAAACCATTGATTATTGGTCAGGCAGTCAAACTCGCAGTGAAAAAGGCGGGGGTGAGGATTTTTATCGGGGATTTCCCTCTGATGGCCCCTGCGTTTTCTGTTTGTTTTCGCCTATCCCCGAGATCAATATTTTTGTATAGAGCCTTGCGGTTCCTTACCCTTGGTTATAGTCAAAGATTGCTATAGCATATTGCTCAGTTATTCGCATTATGCTAGGGGGGATGTTATGGGTTTAGACCGTTTCAGGAGTTACGACGACTTGCGTTTTTGTATCAGCAGGGGCCGCGTCATTTACGGCCCCTCCCCCATTTGTGGATTGCCACTCTTTCTCGCTCCTCTTCGGCGGTCCTACGTGTTGCCTCGGTCATCGCTCTCGACCGGAGGCTCAAAGCAATCAGTTTACCATCTACATACCTGGGAGACCTTCTCCCTAGCGTCAGAAGCACGCTATACCCCTCTGGGACACGTGCGAGCCCACGTCTCGACTCGGTTGGATCGTGGCCAGACTTGAGGTTGGTCTTATTATTTGTATATTGTAGGCATGTGTTGTATTCCTGCTCTATCCGGTATCTGAAGCGGACTGTCAACGGCTGATCCTTCGAATAGGCTCATGCCCGTACTGCTTGCCTCATCCTGACACAAGACCTCATGACCTATACGCTCCCGATCCATATCACCTGTCCACAGCAACGAGGGCCTGTACACTGGGCCCGTCCACAGCAGTCCACATGAGGCAGACTGTGCTTGTCGACACCAGACATACTGGGCCCGTCCACAGCAGTCCACATGAGGCAGACTGTACCGGTACTGGGCCCGTCCACAGCAGTCCACATGAGGCAGACTGTACCGGTACTGGGTCCGTCCACAGCAGTCCACATGAGGCAGACTGTGCCTGTCTGTCGACAGCAGGCGTGCTTGGCCTGTACACTGGGCCTGTCCACAGCAGCTCGCAGGAGGTACACTGGGCCTGTCCACAGAAGACCACAGCGGACATGTTGGCTGATGAGGGGACGGAGAAGCAGGATAGTATCTGCTGTATAGTTGTTGTACATCAATAAGTAGTAGTAGTAGTGGTGGCACTGCTAGAAGCTCTGTTGGGCACACGTCAGATAATATAGGGTTTCCCCGTGAAAAAAAAAAACGTCGCGAAGATCGTCGTCTGGGGAAAAAAAAGACGTCTCGAGGTTACGCCGCTTTTAGCCGTTCTAATCGAAGCGTCAAAATTTCCAAATTTTCCAAATTCTTGATCTGGATTTCCTGAAAAATGCGATGGGCATTCTTATCGAGGGCGGAGTTGTTTTTGTCGTGATCTTCCATATTTTTTTTAAAACGACCCCCACTCCCACACAACACCAGCCGGCACTCTCGTCGTCACAGAGCAAGCATGAGCCAATCAACCCCAAGGCCACAGAGGAAAACACCTAGGCCATGTAGGTTTATGCAACCTAGCGATAACAGCGATGACAGGGCCACCGCGGGCCCAAGCCGGGCGGTGATGCCTGGTTTTTCAGGTAGAACCAGCGGGGCGAGTTTGGCGCCAAGCAGTAGAAGTGAACACGACAGCAGTAACAACAGCTACGCAAGAACGAGCAACTCGGTAGCATGCCCACCTCTGGGGAAGGAGGAGGAAAAAGTGGGCCAGGATATGCTGTCGGGCGGCGGTGCTGGGAGTGCGGGGAGCTTGGCCGACAGCAGCAGCAGCAGCAGCAGCAGCAGCAGCAGCAGCAGCAGCAGCAGCAGCAGTACAGCAGCAGCAGCAGCAGTACAGCAGCAGCAGCAGCAGCAGCAGCAGCAGTACAGCAGCAGCAGCAGCAGCAGCAGCAGCAGCAGCAGTACAGCAGCAACAGCAGCAGCAGCAACAGCAGTTGGGAGGATCGACGGGCCGGGAGTAGAGATATACTACGTGGGTTTTTCGATCGCAATCAAGCAACAGCAACAGAAAGGATACTGGTGCACACCGTTACCAGCTTCAAAATCGTTCACTGCAGCAGCAGTACTCGTCCCATGTCCCGGTTTGCCACGGATAATTGCTCTTGTATTGGCAAGCTAGATTTCTGTTGTAAAGCTGCTGCACATGCAGCTGCTAGAGCAGGTTCATTATTGCTGCTGCTAGCCACGTACGGGTTCTAACGCTGCTGTCGTACGAGTAGAGCTGGGTTCGAGCGACAGCGCGAAGGTTACACACAACTCACACACACCCGGTATACAGAAACGGGGTTTCATACCACGTGTACGTGTATCAGGTTTCACGACTTGTAGCTTTGCCGCACAACGTTTCACAGTGTCAGGTGGCGTGCAAGGTGCTCGTAGTGCGTCCAGATTGTATACAGCACCAGTTGCGGTGCAAGATACCAGAGGCACCCAAACTACTACACACGGAGACTATGCTAGATGAAAGTCGACCCAAGACAGCGATAACGACGATAACTGAGAGGTGAGCAAGAAGTGGCGCCAGCGCGCTACAAGGAAAGCACAACACACACACGAAACAGTCGTATCACGCTCACGTCCATAGTGCTCGTCTTTTTCAAGGACTGGGCGGAGCAAGTCGGCGAGCTTCGCGAAACTCTCTTCAGGCATCCGAAAAGTCCTCCGGAAAGCTTTCCGGCGACGGAGGTCTTCCCTCAACTCTGCCCACGAGAGCCGGTACGGCTCATGGATCGGCGATCGTCTCTTGGGAACATGTGGTGTAGCTCCTGCTGTCATGAACATGCCCAGCACGACGAGAGCAGCAGCGTCGTCGTGCTGGATCGCCTTCAGCATGTTTCTGCGCCTCGCTTCTGGAAAATTATAGGGGTTGAATCGTTGTCTCGTACGACTCAATGACGAGTCCTCCGGAGACCCGGACCGCTTCCTTCCACCTTCCATAATATGTGACCTCCCTGGCCAACGTCTCAAGCTACCCGCTTGTCCCAGCGTCGAGCGACGGCGCGGGTTGGAACACTGCCTCGAATATCGTGAAAATCGTGAAAGGTGTGATTGGTTTTCCAAAATTTGGAACGGGAACACTTCGTGATTTTTCAGGGGCTGAAGAATTTCCAAAATTACGACAGAACGCCTCCGTATCTTTATACAGATTTCCAATATTTGGAAAATTTGGAAAAAAAAGACATCGATTAGAACGGCCCTTTTTATTATCCGTAAAAATACGAAAATCTGGGAATTTTACCACGACGAAAAAATCTCACGAGAGGTACTTTTACGGCCTGTTTTTTTTCGTCGTGAGGATGAACAGCTGCGAACAGACCGCACCCAGCCCATCCCCCCCTACTCCATATATATCCCAACCTTGGCATCCCTCATCTGGGTCGCTGAAAGCAATCCACAGCAGCAGTGTATACCACGACGACAATACCGTTTCAACGTGGGGCCGGCCGGAATCATCTGCGTCACGTGCGCATACGCACAGCGTACCCTAGCACGAGGAGGGAGGCATGAAACTTTTTTTTTGCCTCACACCACCAAGCTATCTAACCAAGCGCACTGCCCATTTGGCGAGGCCGTGTCAACGCGAGGCCCTCGCGAAGACCGGCAAAGTCATGCGGCCATATGCGGCGGAGGGCTGGCAGGATGCAGTGTCAACATCGTTGACGGCGCCGTGTGCGCTGTGGACTTCTTCTGAAGTTGTTGCTCTGCTGTGCTGCTTGTTCTTGATGCGGCAACGAAGTAGCGGTACCCTGGGCTCTGGCGCGTGTTACCGCACCACACGTACACCCGCACACAGCACGCCTACGCACGCACTGCACAACGGGCTTCGGTCGCATCGATTGGCACTCTTCGCATGGCTGCCATAGAGCACAGAGCACACACACACGCAGCGAGCTATGCAACAGCAGCAGCAGCAGCAGCGAGCAGCATCTCGCACGAAGCCGTTGGTGTTCCATTTTTCGTACTTTTATGTCGTTATTTGTCATTTGTTGCTGTATTCTATTTTCCTAGTGTTTTGTTTCCAGTTCAAACCGAAATGATCGTTTTGGATTCTCGCAATCACTTCACTTTCAAACCCGATTTTGTTTTGGTTTGGTGAATAGCCTGTGGTTCTCGACCCAACCATAATCGGTTCTTTCGCAAACACTCCGAAAGAGAATAGTGATATTATTAAAATAATAGGCAAAATAAACCCGAAGCAAGGAACTCCCATCGGGCAAAACCAATGGGGACAATGGGAATGACTATTACGGCGGACCATAGTAAATGGGTAAAGCTATAGGTTTTCATCTATTCCATAGGTCCTATTAACTATGGACTCCCGAAATAGGATAGTCATTCCCGTGGGAATGGCCAATGGGAATGACAATCAATATGATATATTCTTGATAATCAGGTTTCCATTCATTCGGGTTTGCATTTATTTGCATTTGGGGGCTCGGGGCACAGAACCAGACGCAGAAACAACTTTTTTCACGGTATGTGGGTGACTCCCACAGGGCACGTCTGTACATGCCGGACACGCCGTAGGTCAGACGTCGAACAAGCAGCTTCCACTGCGGTGAGCACTGCTGGCTTAGTGTCAAGTCGTTTGTAGTTTCCTTCGTAAACGTTCCCTTCTTGCACACGGCGCAAGATATTGGTGCTCTACCCGAGGCTTGTCCGTTTTTTAAGAACAAACTGCCCCAGCCTCTGGATCGTTGCGTGAAGTCAATAATGCTCGCGGCGTGCCTTCGTTGCTCTTGGGTCAATCCTCTTTGGATCGGTATCTATCTCTCGCTGCAGTGCAATCAACGCCCGAGCAGATGCAGCGGGCGGCCTGTTCCACACTCGCAATTGTGGCTCTAAACTCAAAACTAAAAAAATGACTCTTGAAGTCCAGCACATGTCCCGGCGGCTCTGAGAGAATGACTGGCCAAGAAGAGACGATTCAAATACCCGGCTGGCATGCAGGTTGGTCGCTGTTGCTGCGTCGCTATGAGCTCCAGGTGCAAGCTAGTCAGCCCGAGGTCGCGCGGTGCAAGAATTGGATCGGGGCAACGGAGCGGACGCCAGCAGCACCCATATACGTCCCAGGTGAGGCAGCTCACGGACGGCCCAAGCGAGAGTTGTGGGCGTCGCTCGCATCCTTCCAAAATAGCGCATATATATATGTACGTACATGTGCGTACGTAATTGGTCCGCGTGCCTACTCAATTTCGTGGGTTCAAGTCTCACCGAGTGGATACTCGTACGAGTACGGACTTCTTCATGATGCATAAAACTTGATAATTTAGCGGAAAGCGCGAAAGCGTGAGTTATTAACTTTCGATGAAAATCGACGAGCGGGGGGGATGCTGAACCCTATGCGCGATAAAATGAAGACACGCACCGGGGGGGGAAAGGGAGAACACTTGTGACCACGGCTGGCTACTCCTGAAGGCAGCTGAGGGTAAAACCTCCTGCAAGTTAAGCTGGAAAGTGAAAGTATGTGATGATTAATCAAACTAAAAAAAAATGCGACAAGTATCAAGTATCATGTCATCGCAGTTCAACCAGAGGCACCAAAGGTGGCGTGAGGCGACGTAGAGGGTACACGAACCCTGCTCCTGGAAACAGGCTGGTGTTAGCCTTACAAGACCTACTGGATACGCAAGAACGCACTGCATCGATCGAAATCAGCGTCACCCGCATCTTATCACGCATGTACATATGTAGCCATTCCTATACCGCGGTATATGGAATGTACTGCACAACGAAATGCACCGTACGTCACTGTTTTCAGTAGAACGTGTTGCAACATCGTCGCAACGGCTCTGCTGCTGATATGGCTGGCGACGCAGAGGAATTCTTACGCGGAGGCTCAAGAGCAGAACGGGAGGCTACGGGTACTGAACGCGAACCTACGGAACCAAAACATCGAGCTCGCAAGGGAACTGGTGAGTGCACTCTCAAGTTTCTACGCACCATCTTCTATCGTTAATAGATGTACTTGAAATACTTATACATGACGCACCGTAGATATATATATATTACATCTGAGTTCATTGTAGCACCTTAGGGTCAACATTGACGACCAACGGTTTTAGGGTTCCCGGGTGTATTCGTTGTTGTATCGTATCGTACACACACATCTGCGCCCATGCCAGTACCTTATGGCCTAGATTGAGGACCAACGGTTTTGGGGTTTACGGATTTACTCGTTGTTGTACTGTACCGCATCACACGTGTGATTCGTAAGATAACGGACTCCCTCGGACGATCTTCAGCGCTGTTTTTTTCTCAAAGAACGGGGAGAGTGTGAACGCCCGAGCGTCACGTCTATGGAAAGAAATCTCGACGAGATCTCTCAACGCCGCCATTGTTGTTCGGGTGCGCCCTCCTGGTTTTGGCGGAATCTGCCTTGAAATTCGTCCTAGGGTGTGTGTGGTATCTCACCACCCTACTTAGTGTGATAAAGGTAAACCCCCAACATGTGCCGATACATATACTACAAGTATTGAGTGGGGACATTGTTTGCATCGAGATAGGCTGCCATTGTATGCTATCGTGTTTCTTGCGTTGTAGCCTCTGACTTCGCGGTCATAATGTATTCCGCAGGCGATACCCCTCCAGCAGCTGTTGGCTCAAACACTCAGGTACCCCAGATATTAAGCAGTACGAGCATAATATATATATGTGTATAGCCCATACCGTGTACGAGGCATGTGGTGGCTTGACTTAAAAAACCGTCATTCGGCTGTCCGTATTATTACTACATGATGGACAACGCCTGTGCGGCGTAGAACGAAACCAAGTCTATGCTACGGCTCTCGCGGCAGAAGGAGCGTGAAACAGAAAGAAGACTTATTCAGCAGGGAGCGTCGGCTCGAGGTCGTCGGGGGGCAATCACGCGCTCCTTTTCCACGGATGACGCGCGTCCGAGACTCGCAGCAGAGCAGACTCCGCCCAGAGAACGGCGAGTATGCAGACTCTAATTGTGCACGAGGGTTGCCTTACGGCTACATATTTGCGAAGCAGATCCTGACTTTTATCGCGCTTACTAAACGAAGGGCAACAGATAGATCAACTCACACCGACTACCGGCTTAAACAGTTTGCGCGGGGAATTGCTTGGAGGGTCGTACAGATGTTTGTCGCAAGTTAAAGGTACTCCCTCTAGCGGATTGTCTGGCCGTGTTTGCGCGTTTGCATTGTTATCGTGTTAAATACAACAACAGTAGTAGTGGTAGTAGTAGTAGTAGTAGTAGTAGTAGTAGTAGTAGTAGTAGTAGTAGTAGTAGTAGTGGCGGTGCCGGTATCGATGTCATGAATTGCAGTGTTGGAACTTGGGCTACTGCTGCACCATCGGTAGATGTGGACGTAGGGTGGCGTGATTGGTCCTCGTTTCTTCCGCTCTCTTCCACTCGTGCGATGCTAGGTGACGTCTCCGCCGGGAACCAAGGCGTGAGCCTTTTAAGGTAAACTGCAGTTCTGTTTTGGGGACAAAACACCTTGAGTTTGAGTACTTATAGTTTGTCCCCAAAACGGGACTACAGTTTGCCCTACAAGGGTCAACTCTCTTAGAACAGCCTCTCGTGGTGGGCACAAAACACTTGGAATTACAGTCAGATGTAGGTACTGTATATGCACTGCACTACTAAAAGGGTTAAGGTACGAGATGCACCACACCATACCACCGCCTCTATTAATAGGAATTTAACTCCCTGTACAGCAGTGGTCAGGCAACATGGCACGCTAGGAGAAAGTACAACCCCCCCCCCCCCCCCCCCCGTCGTGCTCCGTCTCGAAAGGGATGCGTGGTCAATGGTCAAATGACTAAGGCAAGCAACAAGTGAGTACGCCCCCCCCCCATCGCAAAAGCTAGGACATCTGCCTTTTCAAGTGTGGGCTTTGATTTTCCCCCCCCCCGAAAACATTGTATGTTACCTTACCCCCACACTTAGGACAACTCCAAAGCAAGTCCCTGCACGTCAAGAATGGTTACCCCCGATCCGATAGTGTCGGTAGTAGATATTGCCAGCAGTAGAGTCTCGCCTGCCGCAACACTGTGCCAGTAAAATAATAACCTCTAGGGTCTTACAGCGAGCGCCTGATACATCAAGCTTGGTTTCTCATGATGCTCCTTGAAGTTGCACTACAAATAGCGTGCGTCTACAGAGTAGTGATGTAATGCAGGTAGTGGTTGTTCATACCACAAATGATGTACCAACAGAAAGAAATGTTGGAATGAGAACGGTAAGCGACTGCCGCAAGTAAGTCCGGTTGCCCATGAGTTCAACGCGCAAGCGTGCTTTGGAATCTCGTGTTGGTAATGCACAGGGGCGAAACGCAAGGGGGTGTGCTTCTCGTGTGGGTGTCAGCAAAGAACATCATGGGACCGAGGTCAGCCAGAGCCGCCAAAGCCGGGGCGTCAGCAGCTCATGTCACGGCGCGGACAGTCGAGGTCTCGATGTCGAAAACGCAGAGCACCCTCCATTGGGTAAGTGACGGCGCAAGCGTATGCGTTGCCGTCTCTGGCCAGGAGGCAGAAAAGGTAGTCAACTACCGTACGCCCTTGCTGCGGCAGGCCGATCGAGACGCCCACCCACGATGGCATGTCCGTAGTACTATCGCTACTACTCTTCGCTATTCAATACTGCAACGACTACTACCACTACTACTACTGTACTGCTACGACAGTAGTACTACTGCCCCTGCTACTACTACCGTTACTGTAGTACTACTGAAACTACTACGGTGCTTCTCTCCTACTTGTAAATATTGCCATACCTACTGCAAAATCTACCTGATATCGTTAGTTGTTTATCTTGGTTCTTGAAACAGTCCAACAGTTTCGGCTTGGAAAATCCGCTTCAAGAGCTGTGATTCTAAGTGGGCCACGCAATTGCGATGTTCACTTCTCACATGTACAACATACTTGCGCATTTCACGTGAGGTGCGACGCTTGCTAATCCAGGCCGTTCAACCCACCCTCAAACAGGAGCACCCCAGGATTGGCTTGGAAGCATATCGCGCGCCCGTCCTGTTGCTGTTTCCCCTGTCTCCCAGCCTCCGGGCTCGCCGGACGCAAAAGAGGTCCACCGGACCCTTAAGGAGGCGCCTCCTGTCAAGAAAGGGGGGAGGTCAGTCTGTTGAAAACATAGGTGCCTGTACGACGCAGCGCTATACCCACCGCCCCTGAATCAACGGGGGACGGGGTAAGATGAGGATTGTCCTGAGCTGGGTAAGTGGTCAACCTTTACTAACCCCGAGTACGGCAGATACAGTATTACGGGGGTTCATAGTTAATAGGACCTATGGTATACATAAAAACCTACATACTTTCCTTTTTTTTCTAGCAATATTTAGTCCTATTTACTATAGCTCAGTGGACTAAGTATCCCATTTTATCGATGCTCTGCAATGTGCCTCACACTCAACTACGGTGCGACTCCATACGTTTGTGATGCCATGGCCAAATTGTTTCTGACTGGCGGCGGGGCCGGGGTTCAACTGAAAAATAACACTAAATTGTTAGAAATCCGTTTATGCTGTATTATGGCAAAGACACGTGATACGATAGGGGGGATAGGGGTAACACGTTTTAGCCCAACTATTTCACTGGCGGGGGGGGGGGGGGGGGGGGGGCGGCTCAACTGAGGAATTACCCTGTACGACTGGAACGCCATTTATTTTATACTATGTTATGGAGACGTGATACGATGGGGAAACGGGGCAACACAAAGGGTTGGCCGAATTGTTTGTGACTGATGGGGGATCTCGACCGAAGCAACTACCCAGGATTGTTCGTTTTTTACAATATTTTTCGTTACGGAACCTAAATTGAGATGTGGGATCGCTCACGGAGTTAACCCTTTTAGTACTACACTGTCCAGAAACATGTATATAACTTTGTTTCGACGTAATTTGTCCCCAAATGTCCCTAAAACGATATTGCAGTCCTAATGGAGTTACGTGAACAATGTGTCTTAACAGACAGCTTTTGAGTGTGATTGGACCTCCTCAAGCGAGGAGCCTCAGGAATTTCCCAGAACGTTACAGGTGCTGCGCCTCGCCGTAGCAAGCTTCATCGGTTCCCGTTTTACACTACCGTAGTGTCAGTCCCTGTATAGTGCAGGTATGTGTGCGCCAGCCAACAATACCGGCACTATAGCAGCAACCGGCACTACTAGTCCGCCCACTCCCACACTGGTCAATCCTACCTGTGCCAAGCGGTTTCACAGGCACTATAGCGGGCGGCCGGCACTACATGTACTCAACCGGCACTACAAAGAGACCACTACTTTATTGCACTATTGTTCGACACACGGTAGGGGTGGCATCTGTTTTTCTGAGGCTGAATAACATCACCCTAACATTAGGAGTTCCATGTCTTTCCCAAAAACTGATTTGGAGGGGAAACAAAGTGAGCCGCTTAACCCTTTCTAGGAATGAAGGTTTTGTATGAGGGACAAAACCACTCAAATACTGTAAGCAGTGTGTCCCCAAAAGCGACTGCAGTTTGCCCTATAAAGGTTAACGTCGGCCCATCAGCATAGGATATCGCTCCGAAAATCTCGGGGGAAAAAATTATATTCCCAGTGACATTGAGAAACCCTCATTTGTCACAAATATTTTGGCCGAAAAATGCCACCTTTGTCGCAAGCACGCGTCAATGTACCTGCTGCATAGTAGTGTTAACCATGTGGCACTGCTCATCGGGCTGCACTTTCAATTTTCCCAGGGTCAGGGTTTTTGACTTGCTAATAGTACAGAGTCCGTCGCGTGGGGAGCCTCAGAAATTAGTTGATGTGCGCCCCTACTTTGAAGAATGCCTCTATCAACACCGTTTTCCCTCTATCGTTGAAACGAATTATTCCACATTACGTAGCTTAAGTTGTCAATTAATTAAGTTCGTCCACCCCTGCCCCTACAACAAGCAGTAGAGAGCGTACCCATGACGGTTTGGTACGGTAGTCGTCCCCCTGTATGAGGTGGTACATTACCCTGGCAGCCGCAAGTACCGTCCGACATGACCTGCGTCCGTCCATTCATTCGACCGCACACACGCCAAAAGGTGCGACGCACGAAAAACAGGAGCCATTCAGATACAGGTACCCGCTACGTAGCCTAGGCCATGGCGCTGCTGTTTGTCGCCGCTAAGCGAAGAAATTCGAAGAATTCGGTGAGCTTCTTCGGCGGAGGTATAAAGCTCCTCAAGCGAGCAAAGGAGCCTCATTATATTTCGATGCACCTGAGGCTACGTGCAAAAATTTTTGATCGCCTTTTGAGTGTCCCGCATCTCTTTTCCCTCGTACCGCCAGGAGATCTACCATCGTGCCAAACGCCGCCGTCGTCAATCTGCGCTCGAGTCAACAGTGCGCAGCATCGCCGTTGGCCGAACCGGCCGCCGAGCGACTTTCGGCGGCCCCGGCCCAGCGTACCCCCGAGCGGGGGTCTTCGCGATTGCTGGGCGACACAACGGCCCCGCTAGACGACTCGACGGTTACGATCAGGGACGCTGTAGATGAAGCAAGCGCGAGGGGGCTCCCTGAGCATGTGGTGCTTCTACCCGACCCCAATGAGGAGGAAGCCGCCACCGAGGTATCCCCACCGACGTTTACTAGTGTGTGCGTCGTCAATGGCTTGAAAATATTGATGGACTCGACATTGCTGTCGGCCCACAGGTAGGCCACACGCCAGCCAGGTTGCCGTATTACACGCAAGCTGATTTTCTTCGACAACGGGGGGGAGGGTGCCGACGCCGACCGATGCGTGTACGGAAACGCAGCGGCGAGTGGTTCCAAAGCCCCCCCATTCTTATTAAGCGTGGACTCCCTTGGGTTAGGAAAAACCGGCTAGGTGGTTAAGATCAGGGGGCACGTCGTCTTGCGTGAAATACGGTACACTTCGGTCAGCCCACGCTCCTCCAGTCACGCAAGTCCACAAGGAGTAACTTGGACGTATCCGAAAGTGCTCCGGCTGCCATTGATTGAACCGCCCTCGGTGAACTTGTCATAGCTGACCTTTGTGATACATCCCCCCGCTTCTTTGTTCTTCTGTCCTGTATGATGTGTTCCTTCCCTCTGTGTGGTCTTCTTCGGACAGGTACATCATGTTCCCTGTTTCCTTTTGGCTTATAATTGTTTCACCACTCTGTCTTCTCGGGTGGTGTGTCGTACATATAGCCACTCTGCGCCCTCCTCTGACTCATACGATGTCCCCCTACCCTGCCTCCCCCGGACATACAAGATGTCCCTAGACCCTGACAATGAATAATCTCGCCACTCAAGATAAGGAATCCTCTCTAGGACTACTGGTACAGTGGCTCCAGGCAAATCAAGAAAAAAACAAAAAAACATAGCATAAGTTATGTATGTATATAAGATACCCCTGGGGGAAGGGGGGGGGGAGGCGTGCCGCCCTAACCGCCGCCATGAAGCGTGTAACAGACTGGTACTCGCCATTCGATACTACAGCCAAAGGAAAGTCCGTATGATGTTGTGGCTTGAAATACGTTTCCTCATCATGCGTTTCTCTGGCTTGTATTTATCCCCTCCCCCCTCTTTCATTCTCCGTCGCGAAAGGGATGCGCAGTCAATGGCCAAATGGCCAAGGCGCGCAACAAATGAGTACCCCCCCCCGCCTCCCTTCTTCCTCGGCATTAAATCACACCCGCTCTATACGTCACTTCCTCTGAGTTAAAATCCCCGCCCGAAACATTGCTTCCCTCGTTCAATGTTCTCCGTGCCGATCGATCCAACCGTCAGGCTGACGCCGGAAGCTCACGGATGACACCAACCATAGTAGAATATGAATGCTGCGGGCAAGACACCCGCACCACAGGTCTCCGGCACAACGCGACAGACAGCTCACCTTCTTCTTACTACAGCCGTCCTCCCGGTCAGCTGATCTCAGCTAGCGCCTATTCGCAATCGGCACCGGCGACTGGAGGAGCAGCCAGCCGCGCGGGGGGAGGGGGGACAGAGATTCCTCAGGCTACATATTTCGGAGCTGCCCCCGTTGAACCCACGCGAAGCGACCGAGGGAGGCAGAATTGTGTCCCGTGGGTACCCCGGGCGTCGACGAGCCAATCCACGCCTCAAGAAGCGACGGTCCAGCAAGCGATCAACTTGAGACCTCGCCGGGGCGTGGCCCGACCACTTTCTTACCAGGAGCCATCTCTCAACATCAAGATGCGCAAGTAAGGCCACATGTCGCAGTTCAGTAGACGCGTGCTACGATCCAGCAGTTACAATGGCGTCCCCCTTTTAACCCTTTGAGGACTGTAGTCCCGTTTTGGGGACCAAACTACGTCGAATCTGATCGGTTTGTCTCCAAGACGGGATGAAAGTCCTAACACCCCGTGACTAGCCCAAAAAAACGTGGTCTTACATCTGGTATGGTCTTACTTTCCACTACTGAAAAAATAGTCCCGCACTACTTCCGAGTAGTTTTTTTTTTCCCGTGACAAGCCGATTTACCTGGTCTTATCTCCAATTTTGCCTTAAACCGGATGGTCTGAAAATGGGCATAGACACACCACCGTAGGGGTCGCACTTCTTGTCCGAAACACTTCTGACTGGTGGAACTCCTGACGACGCGTTCTACGATAGAGGTAGCACATTTCCGCTATTTGTTTTTCTGAAAAACGGGGCTCCTTAACCCAAAATCGTCAGGATTCCGACATTGTTTTGAAAAATGATGTCCTTGTATATACGGGCCATGGGAAAATTTCATCGGGACGCAATTTGATTTTTGCTGAAGTCAGTTTTTGGGTGAGGTGTGGAGCTCTTCTTCAAGTGAGGAGCCTCAGAAAAATTAGGGTGAACCTCTATCGTAGAAAGCTTTTCTTCCTATGATGAACTACTGTACCTAATTTACCCGGAGTCCCATTCGTGTTTGCACAGTATTGTTTGTTGGCCACTTATTACCCATCGGGTTAATCTTCAAGTTTTTCCTAAAAAAAACAAGTATGGGTGAGGGGTGGGCCTCCTCAAGAGTTGAGCCTCAGAAGGCAAAAGTAGGTGCTACTATCCATGTCGTGGGACGCGCCTACACTAAGAAACAGATCGCTGAGAAAGGCAAGCTGAAATTCGCAGTAAACTAAGAACATGTTTGGGAGTTTGTTTTTGGTACCCCCTACGCTAGTGTACACAACGCATCCGTTTGCAGTTGGTGTACGATGCACCCCTTTTTCCCGAAGAAAAATTCACTTCAGGGTGGGCTCGTGTTCTTGTTTTTTGCCCGGTGTCCTCTTGTACTGTCGTAGTCTCTCGTCGCACTTATCCTGAGCGCAGAGCAGTTGGTAGGTCGACATCTTGTGAGGGGTGTGCTACTACTGTACAGCTTTTCATGTTACTTGTGAAAAACTTGCATCCCGTCGTCCAGCAAATTGGCGACTTGTTAGAACTTCACCCCCGCGTTTCAGCGACACAGTATTTACGCTTTACTGTATATACCATCAGATACTCTGTATGTAGCATGAGCTTCGACGTTGATCACTCCAAAACGTTCCCCGAAAGAAAACAGTTGAAAATAGAGCTGCTACGTCATATTTTCAGTAACGCAGATGTAACCGGCTCTTGGGAGGTCATGGTCCAATATACGGCCGACACTGCTAGAACGCGAGACCCTGCCCCCCCCCCCCCCTCCCCACGCCCTACGCCGCACACGTTCCGCTCGATGCTTTTACGACTTAGGCATTCAGTGCAGAGCTTACGAAAGACGTGTTAAGTTGTGACCAGTGCTTTCCCGACAGTAAAAAAAAACTGCTTCTGTGCAGCGAATATCGTTGGTCTTCGCAAAAGCGCAGCGTTGACGCCGAACACTATTCACGGACAACACATGCTGTTACGTTACCTACACACAACACTGCTAATCAGCGAACTTCAACGTTGAAGTCGAACGACGGCAACGTATCCCCTGCAATTGCGAGATAAAGCCGTGTAATAAACTCGCCCCCGTCCTGTCTTGGTCCCAAGTCACAGGGGCCACGTAATGTTCCCCACGGCTAAAGGACGTGCGGCGAGATCCAAGAGCCCCGTGAAGGCGGCTGGAAATACTGAGAAGGAAAACGGGAAAGGCGGAAGCGACAATGGTGGGGGTAGACGAAAATCGTAGCGCAAAGGTGCACGAGGGAAGTGGACAACAAACGACATTATATGCTCGTAGCACGTATGCCAGGAGAGCGGACTAGAAAATTCTCCATGAGAAGGTGTAGGAGGGGGGTAGAAAATACATTTAGTAGGTGCATCAGCCGGGTATATAATGAGATAGAAAAGAGACATAGCAGGTGTACTGGGGGGGGGGGGGGGGAGGCAAGGCAGGCGTACGAGGGGGGTAGAACAAAGCCAAACCAGGTGCGCAAAGGGGGATACAGAAAAATTGCATAGCAAGGTGCACAGAACTTCGGGCACAAGATGGGTGTATCTTTCATAGATGCTACGAGACTAGGAGACACAGTGTCTTTTCTGGCGCGCATCAAAATCTCTTCTGGCCTTATTGCGCCAGTTTTAGTGTAGGTAGTGGCCTTTTGTAGAAAGTCCCGAGATTCATCAGAGCGAGGCGTTGATGCGCATGTGCTGCTCTTCAGATCTATTGCTTCTCGCAAAGTTTGAAGGGGATAACGTCAGGCATCCCGTTGATCCTCCGTGATAACGCTACCATGGAGGGGGCGTTACACCTGGAATAGGTAGAATAGGGATAGTGCCTGAAAAAAGCGAAGCACAACAGCGATATACAACAGTGATCTGAACACACGGCCAGAAAGAGCAGGCCCGTGGATTCCTTTGTGCAGAGATTTGCTGTACGTGTATAGGGCGCACCAAGAAGTGCAGAAGTAGTATTAATAGCAGTAGTCGTAGTACCAGTAGTAGTAGTAGTAGGGTATCCCGAGAAATCATTGTGCGTATGTACATCTATGAGCTTGGTTTACGTAGCACTAAGTGCCTGGCACTTACTGCTCCATATAGGAAAGTACGAGTCCCTCACGTCCATAGGATAGTAGGGTACGAAGCACGAGAACTGGCAAAGAATCGGTTAGATGACTCCCCCCCCCCTGTCTCGTTGAAGCTGTCATCCACGTGCAAGTTCGCCTTACAAGCGGTTCTTCGTAGGATGCAGCGCACCCTTCATGCGATTCGCCGAACACCTCACGTTTTGCTTCGTGCTTGAAGCTACGTGGCAATCAATGCCTGGCTGGTCGGTGAAAACCCGACGTGCCTCGTCCCGGCATTGTAGGGATGCGAGGATTTATGGCCATACGACTACGGCCATGTATGTTATCGACTACACCCCCCCGCCCCATGTCTGCACGGAATGGATTGAAAAACGCCGCCAGGGTTCATTCAGCCCTTCCTTTCAGCCAGCGCGCAGAAAAAATGGCACCCGTTTTTTTGCGGTCCCTGAAATTATTGTGTCAGTGGAACCCGCCTGTGCTTACTGTGCCGATGCTGCACGCATTCACGGATATATTGGCCGACTCGCATCTTCTGGCATAGAAGGAGGTCCATAGTATAAGTGACGAAGGACGACCATTTTCGCCCAGCCGTATTCCCGGGAGCGGTGGGGGGTGGCGGCGCGCGGAGGGGATGTACTCATGTCATACATGGCCGTAGTCGTATAACTATAGACCCTCGGTGGATGGGGGGGGGGGGGGGGGGGAGGGGGGTATGTATACGGTATTACGGGGGTGGTGTATGATACTTGCTCAGTGAACCAAAAATATACCAGGTATATACTAGAAATACAATTGAGTCGTGACGGCGTAACATCGAAGAAAATGAATCAAGATTCAAAGGCAGCGAGAGCGATTATCCACTGCGAAAATGACCACCAATCTTCAAGGAATGCATACGAGCGGGTGCTCGATTAGATGTGGTGGTGCCGATGTTGCTCACTGTTTCTGCGCGATTAATCCGACGTGAGCCCCCCGGTTGACGGCATTCTGTCGATGTCCGATACCCGCACAGTAAGTGTGGAGAAAAGTATATTATTGAAAAAAAATACGAAAAACGTTGATGGGACGGTTGGCAACGATTGTTCGTGTCACCTGCTCACGTTGCTGGGTGGGAGCCATAGAACCTGCATGGTCTCGGACATGTTCTGACTCATCTCACGGTAGTGGTTGCACTTTCTTGCCTTCTGAGGCAATACTTCCTCATCGGTTGAGGTTCTCAACAGGTGCGCGACTACTACCGGTTATTAGTACGACACTTTTACTGGTAGGTAGAATTTAGATGAAGCGATCTAGCGCATAGGAAGGTTAGTCAGGTCGTTCGAACCAAATTCTTCAAACGCAATGTGTCGGATGAGATATCGAGCTCCTCATGTGAGGAACTCCGAAAATAATCAGTCACTACCCCTGCCTGGCATCTTGCTATTTTCTGGGTTGGACATGTACTACAGGGAGTATACAGACCTCCCACAACATATCATGGCGGCAGGGTGGGTCTTGGAAGATCTACTACCTGGTATTAATAAGATCGCGATATTTCCGACGGTCCAGTGAACCAGGACAGATAATTCACAAAGTGAAGGTATTGTGAAATTGAAGGCACTGCTGTAGGGTCAAAAACTGTCACTATGAAAGTACTATCAATACTGCTGTACAATTACGGTCGACGTATGTCAACTGCTAGAGAATAAATCGAAGGCAGCGAATAACTTGTGCAATAGCCCCCTATCCTCCAGGAGCACCAGCAGTCTAGGGTATGGTATCTACCGTCAGAGGCGTGTTTGCGATGCAGGGGTACGTAGCACTTTTTGGCCAAAATATTTGTGACTGGATCGGACTTCTCAACTGAATACTCGTTGGAATACCGATAGTCTCTCGTACGCACGCAGTGTTTCACATTTTTTTTCGTGATTGATATTCCTGTTGTTGCACGGCCAAGGAACGGGACTGGCGGCGTGCTTGTTCCACAAGCGTGAGTACTCGTAACCATTTGCTGGTTGGTCGGGTTTGTTTGAGGAGTTGCAACACCGCACATCTTTTGGTCTACCCCCTACTATATAGGGCTGAAAAATTGCGAAAATCTGCGTATTCTCTTGTGTTTTTTCTTTCCTGATTCTTGCTTGTTCTTTCGTTTTATATCTCTCTTCCCTTTTGTGTTTAATATTTCGATTTCGGTTTCGAAAAATTTCGACGTTGTTTGCATCTCCTGTCTTATTTATAGTGGTGAATGGTTGAAAACGTTCGTCAGATGAAAAAATTTGCCACATGCAAAGAATCGCGAAGAATTTGGGTCGTGCGTCCCAAACGGAACTGAAGTTCTACAAGGGTATGGTAGGTTTCAACTTGTTCTGAATTCCTCCAAGTTAAAATCGGGTGTAATATATATATTTATTTTTTAATCATCACTTTTACTTTCCAGCCTAACTCGTAGGAGGTTTTACCCTCAGCGAGCTTCTGGACAAGCCGTGGTCACAGGTATCGTCCCCTCTCCCCCCCGGTATGTACGTGCCTTTATTTTTGTCGCGCATAGGGTTCAGCATTCCCACTGCTCGTCGGTTTTCATCGAATGTGGCTAACTCACGCTCTCGTGCTTTCCGCTAATCAATTGTTTATGCAAGAAAAAGTCCCTACGAGCATGCCCTCCGTGAGGCTCGAACCCACGAAATTGATCTTAACCCCTTTAGTGCCGCAGTCTCAATTTGGGGAAAAACTACTCTAATTCCAAGTGATTTGTCCCCGAAACGGGACTGGGGTCCTAAATGGGCCACCTACCAAGCCACCGGGGACGCCGACAATACGTTTACACATCATTATTATTATTATTATTATTAGTTAGTGAATTGTTGAAAAAAATCGCAAGATGAACCTCTGGGTACGTGCATCGAGTTGCAAATAAAAAACGAATATACCTGTCGGATGGCAAGCATAATATAAATAATGGTATCCATGAAAAGTACCGTGGTAAAAGAGGAAGTGACGTGAATACGTCAGAAGAACGCGGGTCCGCGAACGGTTATCAGGGTGTGTCTAAACAGAATCGAAAAGTGCAATGGAAAGTCGAACTATGTTTATTATGGATAATTTCGTTGTACCCTGACAATGTAGGCAGAGGCTGTGTCCTCGGCGTGAGCCGAGAGATGACACCGAGCAAGCGGTGGCCCGGGGAGTAAGATACTCCCGCGCGGTAGAGAGAAGATGACGTGATAACACGTAAACACTGGCGCTTAGATGGCCAACACACACAGATGTACTCCACAGAGAATGCAGGAGTCCAGATGACGGCAGCTTCCAGAGATGAGCAGGCAGCTAGGATACCATCACGATCCGGGTAGAGATCACATCAGAGAGTGAGATACTCGGTCCTACGAGCAGAGACGATACTGCTGCTATTCCCCCGTAGAATATACGTTACAAGCCGAAACGGTACATAGACTATGATCTACGATACAAGAGCAGTGCCACTTGAACATTGACTCATACATGGTCATGTGCTAACATTTCCATATCACTCCCCCTCAATGTTCAATTCGATGATGAAAACAATAAAGTCAAGAAACAACTCCATCGAATGCAAGTAAGCAGTTCATTCGATGCGTTAGCCAGTAGAAATTATAACGATGTTTTCGTGCCCTATGTGCATACGTTCTTGTGCTTGCAAAAGTACTGCTATCGTATCCTGCACAAACCAATTTCACCTTAACCTTCAATTATTATACATGGCTCGTTCAACCAGTTATGGTGCGAGGCCGAATGTTGACTATTGAAATAGGAAGCTGATTCACACAAATAGCAGATTCACAAACAAACACACAAACACTAAACACGATGTTGATGATAACGTTATCGTCAGAAGTCGCTGATGATGTCTAGTAGCTGCTGGAAGCGCGGTCTGGCAAAATGCTTAGTCCCGATGTCGGCGGGGTTGTCTTTGATGGAGATGTAATGAGTCGAAATTATCCCCTCGGTGACCAGCTCGCGGATGTAGAAGTAACGGAGTGCAATGTGCTTGGTGCGAGAACTATACGAACGGTTCCCGAGCGCATGCAGAGTTGCAGTGTTGTCGCAGTGAAGCGGCACTTGAACGAACTGCTCCCCAAACCCTAGCTCCGTCAGCATGTTCATGCAGAACACGGCTTCCTTCATCTCGAGTGAAGATGCAACCAGCTCAGCTTCCATCGTGGACATGGCCGTTAGGCTTTGAAGACCAGACTTGAAGCTGATGGGAGCCCTGACCAACATCATGATGTAGCACGACGTCGCCTTGCCGTTGTCTGGGTTGTTAGCCCAGTTAGAGTCCGAGAAGGCCGTGAGCTTAAAGCCTCCCTTCTTGTACACTATGCTGAAGTCGGTGGACCCCGACAGGTACCGCAGAATGTGCTTGGCCGCCACCATGTGCACTTTCGACGGATTTGACATAGCACGAGAGAGCTGACTCGAGCTGTACATTATGTCATACCTGATAACAGAGGCCAGGTACATAACCGTGCTTGCGATCGCGTGGTACCTCTGCTTCTCGTCGGCGTTCAGCAGTGTCTCCTCCGGCTGCTTGGTGGAGAGCTCAGGTCCGCGACCGGGGGTTAGCGTAGGCTTGCAGTTTGCGAAGTCGAACCGCTCCAGCGCGGACTTGGTGTAGTCCTCCTGGTCGATTTTGAGCGCCTTCTCCGCACGGTTGCGGGTGACCTGCAGCCCAAGTACACGCGACACATCGCCCATGTCGGTCATCTTGAATCTTAGCTGTGCCTTGATTTCCTCGGTCACTTTGATGTTGCCACCAATCACAAGTAAATCGTCTACGTACGAGGTGAGGATGATGGGGACACCCTTATGCTGGTATATATAGATGCAGGTGTCGGACTTCGACGGGATGAAACCGATGATCTTAAGGACGGGATCAATTGTGTGGAACCAGCTCCCGGGGCTCTGAGCTAGCCCGTAGAGGCTTTTCTCCAGCCTCATGACCAGAGGGCCTCCATCCTTGTCCGTGGTCTCATAACCAGGCGGCTGTGCTACGAACAATTCCTCCTGAATGTCCGCATATAGGAAAGCAGTTCACGTCCAGCTGAATTACTTCCAAGTCCAGCTCCGCTGCTATGGCCAGTACCATTCGGATGCTCTGCAGTCGACAAACCGGAGCGAACGTGTTGCCGCAGTCTAGGCCCGGAACCTGGTTCCAGCCTTGAGCTACGACCCGCGCCTTGTATGAGTTGTCAGCCTTTGCTCTTTAAAACCCACCTTGAGTTGATGACTTTCTGTCCCGGAGGAACAGAAGATCTCGGAACAAGCTTGTAGACTCCTAGTTTATTCAGACTAGCCATCTTCTTGTCTGGAGCAGCTTCCCAAAGTGCGGCGTCCGGCAGCTTCATGGCTTCGTAGTACGATCTAGGAACTCCCGGCTGCGAAGTCTGCACGGCATGCGCGTACTCCACGAACCGAGGCATGTCGTCCTTGTGGGCGACGTCCTGACACTCCCCCTTCGTGAAGTACGCAGGGGCAGCAGAGCTAATGCCAAGGTCGCAGTTGGTGACATCACGTATTTGCCCCAAAAGTTCAGTCACTGACGGGTCTGCAGCGATTAGGAAACCGATTTCTTGGTTAGACTTGTATGCGCGCACATCTCGTACCAAGTCGTCACTCTCGTCGTACGTGAACTTTCCGGCGTCAAAGCCACCGACCTCCAGGCGAGGCAGTGCAGAGGGCGTCTCAATGAAGACAACACTTCGACTCTCCCTGACACGTTTCGTCGCGGGATTGTAAACCCGGTGAGAATTGCTGGCTGTGCTGTACCCAACCAGGCGTCCTTCCCAAGCACGCGGCTCCAATTTCTTGGTGTGGGTCTCTACGTGCACCAACGACCTAGCCCCGATCACCCAAAGGTTTCCGAGGTAAGCATCGTTGCCGTAGAGTGCCTTGTAGGGCGTACCGTTACTCAACGCCGCATGTAGGACCCGGTTGCTCAAGTAGGCTGCTGTCTGCATCAACTCCCCCCAGAGGAAACTCGGGAGACCCGAATCAGCAAGCAAACAACGCACGATACCAGCAAGCGCCCGACCTGCCCGCTCCTTCGCGCCGATCTGCTGAGGGGTGTTGGTAGACGCAAACTCCAACTTGACGCCGATGTCGAGACAGTACTGACGGAACTCTTCACTCGTAAACTCCGTACCTTTGTCCCCTCTCAGGCGGACTAAACGCTCTCCGGACGGAATCACGACGGCCTTGTCGAACAGCACGAGGGAGTCGATGGTGTGTGTCTTGCTCTTGATGAGGAAGATCTCCTTCCACTTCGTCAGCTGGTCAGCAAACTTGGTGACGCAGGTGTAGCCGCCCAGTGCCGGAGGGTTGTTGAGTTGATCGGCCCCATGGTGTCGACAGTGAATAGCGCAAAAGGCCGCTTGACGTCATACGACGCTTGCTTTGGGTGAAGTTGCTGCTCACTCTTGCCGAAGGGGCAGACGTCGCACGGCGTCAGATCACCGTTGTATTCAACACCGCTGTGCGGCATCTTGCGCAGAACTTCATTGCTGTTGCGGTTGGCATGCCCCACGCGACGATGCCACAGGTCAGCAAACACCACTTTCAAGGCAGCACCGTTAGGCTTCACGAAGATCCCAGCACGGTTTTCAAGCGCAACAGCGATGGAGCACATGATTTGTCCGGTCGTTGCGTCGACGCCCAGGGTCTTCATTGACACAACGAGGTCGCTCTTCTCCAACCGCGGACTGTCCTGGTAAAACAGGACAGCCATCCCCTCCACCATGGCCAGGGAGACGGAGAACAAATTCGTCCCCAGCCCAGGTACGATGATTGCACGGAAGGAGAAGTCCCGCTTGTTCCCACCGTCATCGGTAACGGTGCCGTTGATGGTGCCCGCAGCTACCCCGTACAGGACGTGCTGGCCAGCCGCGACGATCTGGTGAGGAAGCTGCAGAAGTTCATAGTCCTGCATTGAGGCTAGCAGTCCCCGGGTCAGCTCCGAGTCGACGAAGTTGGATTATGCCCCGCTGTTCGCTAACATTTCAATGTAGGTGCCGTCGGTGAGAAGCCCACCTCCACCTGACAGGTCGGGAGTGCTCGCCATGAGCGCTCGGAAGACCCCATCGGGTAGACGGTAGTTCGGCAGTGATGCCGCCGGAGCAGACGCAGGTTCCGCCCGTTTAGCACCGGACTCCGCGGTGAGAGCCCCAGGAGACGGCGTGGCCGCCGCTGGCAGGGACACGTCCATCGCGGTGAACGAGTAGCCAAAGCTGTTCTATGTCTAAGGAAGAAGCAGAACCATGGGGGCGCTCCCGACGTGAGCGAAGCCAGCTGCCCCCGACGGTGGTTGAGGAAGCGCGGCCAAGTGTGCGCTCCCGACGTGACCGAGGCTGCCTTGCCCCGGAGGCTGCAGCAGCGCCAGGCGCGCAGTCAGCGACTGGATCTCTCGCTGCGCCTTGCACTCGCTGACCCTGTGAGTGGTGGTCTTGTGATAGCTGTACCACTTCGGAGAGGGGTCTCCGCCGCGGCCCTTCTTACTCTTTTTCTTCCACTGCGACTTTCCCGGTTTTGACCGACTCTTCCTGGTCGGTTTAGGGCAGTTTCGCTGGTAGTGCCCGTACTCGTTGCAGTTGTGGTACCGGTCGTTGCTGGTCGCGGCCTTCGCCGCACCACGGCTTGAGACCGCGGGCCCCGACGACTTCCTCGACTGTGCGTCGATGAAGTAGTTGACGGCGGTTCGCTTCATCGCCTCCACGTCTGGAAACGGGTGCCTTTAGTGCATGTGCCGCAGGAAGCTGTACTCCGACGAGGGGACAAGAGCATGCAACACCAGGTCCTCGAACGTCTCTTTCGATGTGGACTCCCCCATGTCGTCGAGCCGAAGCTTGACGTCGTCCATGATCGCCAGGAAGTCGATGACGTTCTGACCATGTCGGAGCTTGGCGGCGTGGAGCTGCTCCCTGAGGGCCCGCCGGGATTCCTTGGTATTGCCGGTGAAACGCTCCTTGAGGGCCGCCCAAGCCGCAGCCCCATCGCCCATTTTGCCCACAGACTTGCCTTGGAAAGGCTTCGTGGTGATGTTTGCGGATTCGACGGTGGAGAAGTATATGAAAGAGTACAACTGGTTGTTTCGGCTTTTTCAGTTGTATGTTGCTGTGACATCGTCAACCCCATCGCCCTCGAGGCACGTTTCCCCGTCGAAGATCTTCAGGAGTTCCTGCGAATGGAGGCCCACCGCCATACGAAACTTGTCCCCTCACTCTCGGTAATCCTGTTGATCCTTGCACAGGCCCACGGTTTCGAGTGTCTTTTTCAACGCGTTGTAAGACGATTCCGCCATCGCCTCCCGACCCCTAGCCAGGGACCGGGACTACGCGCAAAGCGCGCATGCTTTCCCCACACGTATAACACCCCGAGTACCTGAGTAAGCTCGACGCGCAGGGGACGGTGCAGGGTGGTAGTGTTGCTACACGGATGTAGGCGTTGCAGGATTGCAGCCCCGAAGCTCACAATCCTAGTCTGCCGGACACCCGTCAGTATCCGCCCAGACTCCTATGCTCTGCGAGGCACAGGTTCAACCTACCACAGGTGACTAAGCTGCGGTGTGTGGCGTCGGAGGCGTCAACTCCGGCCACGTCCTGCATTCACACGGGTCAGATGCACTGCTCAGACTGGTCGATTCTCAACCTTACACACGCACCACAAAGCGGTACGAGAAAGGTGATCTTGGATGTAGACCGTACCTCGCGTGACGACGCACGCGCAGGTAACGTGATGCGATTCACGTTGTATTTATGAGGCTGCCGCAACGGATGCACCCAGCCTAGCCAGATCCTCACCCGTACACACGCTACTAAGTCGGCACCCAGCAGTTGGAAGGTATCTTGGACAGACTACGCCTCGCGATACGACACGCGCAGGCGATTTCGGGAAGTCAATTACACACACGCGGAGCACCAGAACGGTACTCTGCACGCGCAAACCAACAACCCTGCACAACTCTATTCGCCGACCGGAATCAACGCCTAGAAGTTATACCCCCGAATGCTTTACACACAGCAGTAGCGTACCAAATGTGCAGCCAAGAACCCAGGTGATCAGTCCGGATCCAACAGCAGTGTAGACCTCCAGCAGAAGGCTCACTCCGGCAGAAGAAGCCTCCGCAAAGGGGATATGTGTGCACACTACTCGCCAAACGCGAGGCTCATAGCCTATTATGGATAATTGCGTTGTACCCTGACAATGCAGGCAGAGGCTGTGTCCCCGGCGATAGCCGAGAGATGACACCGGGCAAGCGGTGGCCCGGGGAGTAAGATACTCCCGCGCGGTAGAGAGAAGAAGACGCGATAACACGTAAACACTGACGCTTAGATGGCCAACACACACAGATGTACTCCATAGAGAATGCAGGAGTCCAGATGACGGCAGCTTCCAGAGATGAACAGGCAGCTAGGATACCATCACGACCCGGGTAGAGATCACATCAGAGAGTGAGATACTTGGTCCTACGAGCAGAGACGATACCGTTGCTATTCCTCCGCATAATATACGTTACAAGCCGAAACGGCACACAGACTATGATCCGCGACACAAGAGCAGTGCTACTTGAACATTGGCTCATGCATGGTCATGTGCTAACATTTCCAAAACAAATTCATTTTGATTTCGAAAAAAAAAAAAAAAAATAGCCAAGGTGTCCAAACAGGCTCGAAAATTGAAACTGGAAATCCAGGCGAATAGCAGCGGATAGCACAACCTACTTGGGCCGTTCGCAACTGAGCACACATGCCGGCAATCTAGCTCTCTGCAACACAGAGCCACCACAGAAGCAGGCAAACGCGACGGCTATTCGATTCCGGGACGTCGTTGGGCCTCCCATGGAGGTGGTGGCGCGTCCAACGTTGACGCCCCGAGATCAAACAATAAATTTTACTGAGAACGAACTTCCGACTTCGTTCTCGAGGGTATCATCCTGAATTTTCCTCAAACTATCTTCGCTTTGGCTCGAACGCCGGGAAACAAAAGCCAGAGAACGTCGGGACTGGTGTTGTGGTTCGCCTTCTGGCTGTTTACGGGGGATCTGTGCGGCTGTCTTGCCGTGCTAGCTGTGGGTTGGGTGCCGTGTATGACGGTCGTGATGTGATATTTTGACGTGCCTGCGCTGACCAGTAGCACGCGCCGAATTATTGATGTTCGTGCTTTCGATTTGCTTTCCGATTCCAGCTTTTGTGGTTTTGGCATTGGGTCGTCAATCGTTTATTTTCTCGGAACCTACAAAACGAAGGGGAGCATGTTTTGACCAAGGACCAATAAGCGCCTTGTTTATTATCATTTCGATTTTCGTTTTTTCACGCAGGCAGTCTTGACCAAGAGGAGTACTTGGAAGGGCCGATCTAAGCGTTGCATTGTTGTAGAGACCTGCAATAGGACAGACGGGGTAGCAAAAACAGCGGTCCGGCAAGATAAAAATTATCCGAACAAAACAAAGGATACATCAAAGATCGACTCTATCTTTTCAAAGCGATAAGTAGAAAAAAAAAGTGGGCATCAAAGCCCAACTCTATTTTCAATATATTAAGTGGGCATCAGGGCAAACTATCAATAGATATACAGATGCGAGATATCTTGTGTCGATTGGAATGACATTGCTGTTGACGAGTTACAGAGTGCGAAACACGTTTCGAATGGCATTCCACTGCACAAGCTTTATGGTTTGGTGTTCATGATCAGTGTTCTACTGAAGTAGCCTTGATTCCAACAAGTGCTGGTGATCGTCAGCCGTGATCGGCACTTTAGTATTGTTTGTATCGCTTCCAGCGAGTGCTGATTATCGTTAGTCATGATCATGATTCAGCACTTTAGTCGTGTTCAATCGCCCATAGGCATTGATCGTCTTTTTTTTAGCATTACAACCTGCATTGAGGGAGAGTGTTAAGAAATAGACAGCGAATGCATAGCCTATTGAGTCAATGCTTCGTAAGTTACGGTGCAAATAGATGACACCGCATTGTGAGTAACGGGATATTTAGAAGACCTTTCAGCAGTTCTTAAGTGATCGACGAGTTGCAGCGACAAGCCGTCGATAGATATGGCTGTAAGAGGACATCGAGATTGAGGAACTGGAGTGTTGCACACCCACCTTCACTCTTCTCAAACGCATCTGCACGTCTTATAGTTCATTGTTCCTTAAGCCTTTGTTGGCCCATCGAGCGCCACGTTCTACTCAGCATGCATCTCCTACATATCAATGATGCCTGAGCTTGTCCAACAACGGCTCTGCGCTCGCCTCTGAAAACCATCGTCGGTCAGCCATCTGAGAGTGTATTCAATACATTCTTAACATATTTTTGTTTCAGGTCTACTGCTGTACGTAGCGCGTCGAAACGTTGGTCGGGTTGCGCGAACGAACCGCCTTCGAAGACATATTTCGGGTGAGATATTGAGCTCTTCATACAAGGAGTTCAGGCAATAAGGCGTGACTCCTACAGGGGCAATGGTCAGCCTCCGAAGTTTTAGGCGAACACTACCCCCACCCAACCGTAAGCATGCGTCTTCATTTGCAGAAAGGTGCGTACAGGATCACCAAGACAATGACTTCGCATGTATGGTGGAGAGGGAGATTGTGATACAAGGTTTGTTTGCTGCTCGTAGGTAGGTACAGGGGCACCAACACGCGCCGGGGACCTGCAGCGAGCTTTTTTTTTCTTCTGGTGCAACGGTATGGAGAGTACCCCCCCCCCGATTTTCATTCCCCCCGCGTACAGGCAACTCGGGCGAGTGGCTCTGCCATTCTCAAAATATGATTTTTTCAAAAAAAAATGTTGGCGCAGCGTATTGGAACAATTCCTTGGCGGGGCACGTCTCTCCCCAAAGGTTATTAATGGCACGTTATACCCCTCCAATCCTATTCTACACTGCTGCTCGTACCTTCCGCTGCCCGCCCCGCGACCGCCAACTTAGGATCGCTGTACTTCCAAAACGACTCTATCAACACAAACGGAAACACCGTGCTCTCCGTTACGTAGGCCCCCATGTCGAAAAACCGCCCCGACTTGTCCAGCAAGGGCGGCCCGGGGGGAGGTAATTCCGATATTTTCGGCTCGCCTTTATTCCCCCCTGCCCCTCTCTCCACCGCCTCATCCCTCTCCCCCATGCAGGTCCACTCCTGCTGTACAACGTTTCGGATTTTGTTTCTTACGGCGTTGTCTTTCGCCTGCCACGACGTAAACCACCGGGGTAAAGATGATCGCTCAACGCCCCACATCCCCAACCATTCTAAACCGTCGCCGCCACTTGGTGTCGTCCCTGAATAAATAGAACTGTTGAGCTCGGTGTCAGAGCCTTTGAGTTCTGTGTCAGAGCCGTTGAGCTCGGCGTCAGAGCCGTTGAGCTCGGCGTTGGGACCGTTGGGACCTGCATCTCCTGCAGATACTGTTTTTTGCGCTTCTGCGTTGAGCTCCTCCCAAGTTCGGCTGGCCACCTGCGAAGCCCGATGAATATGATTGGTCGATGACAGTGCCGTGTGAGAAAATCGGGGGTACTACATGTAGAGCACGTTGCAGAGGAGGCGTTGTTCACCCTTCGGGGCTAGCGTATCACAAGGTGGGTGATAAGATAACACACCCCCTAGAATGAAAGTCAGAGCCGATATTCTCCGAAAACCAGGGCGAGGGTGCGCGCACACAACGAAAATGCCGGCCTAGACAAGATCTCGCCGAGAAATTCCGTAGACGCATCGTTCGGCGTTTGCACCCTCCCCGTTGCGGAGAATATAGCCAGCTTTGAAATTCGTCCCAGGGGGGGGGGGGGGGGTGTCATCTTACCACCCGTGTGATACGGTAAGTGTGTTATCTTATCACCCGTGAGATACGGTAAGTGTGTTATCTTACCACCCGTGTGATACGGTAAGTGTGTTGTCTTATCACCCGTGTGATACGGTAGGTGTGTTATCTTATCGCCCGTGTGATATGGTAAGTGTGTTATCTTATCACCCGTGAGATACGGTATGTTGTGTTATCTTATCACCCGTGTGATACGGTCAGTGTGTTATCTTATCACCCGTGTGATACGGTCAGTGTGTTATCTTGTCACCCACCAGTGTGATAAGGTAAGTGTGTTATCTTATCACCAGTGTGATACGGTAAGTGTGTTATCTTATCACCCGTGAGATACGGCAAGTGTGTTATCTTACCACCCGTGTGATACGGTAATGGCAACACTCAACAGCTCGTTGTCGTCAAGAGGCGTGCGCACTTGCGAAGAGCGAATCATCAGCGTGTTTTGCGATAACCTTACCTGTGAAACCAAGGTCCTATCTGGTACGTATCTCTACCTGGCATTCAGAACGATGACTCTAAACATGCGTGCCGCTTGCGAAAAGCGAAAAATGTCAGAGTGACATATATAGCGATAGTCTCGTCGGAGAAGCGAAGGTTACACACCTCAGCCCAGAACATAATCTATCTGATCTGTCCACTCATCCCGCGGGAGGGGCTGCACTTTTTTTGGCGCAAAGATTTCTGACCGGTTGAGCTACTCAAAACAAAGTGAGTAACTACTACCCCTGTTACCCGTTAGTATGGCACTTTTAAGGATAGTAACATTTGTTTCAGGACTAGCGCCTAGAAATCTTGCCCAGGTTGCGCGAAAGAACTTATTCGAAGATAAATTGAGTTCCTCAAGTGACGAGCTTAGAAAATAAGGCGCCAGGACTTAAGGGGCATCGCTCATAAGCCACCACCCCCATAGGGCAGCCACCGCTACCGTGACATTGCTCATCGTATGTGCGCCTGCTAGGAAAAAAACTGGCAGGACACCAGGGGTGTGAGGAGGTGTGAGTGTGCGATTATCTCACCTGAGAAGCGAAGGTTCCCACAAGCACCACCACAAAAAACGTGCCGACAAGAGCCAGATCGCCGCCGCTTGAAGAATCTCCGTCAACCATTTGCTTCCCGAACACACCGAGGTCTGGTGCGACAGGGAAAAAAAAAGCCCAGCCAATGCGACAAAAAAAAAACGGCGATCGAGCAGCACGTTTTACGACATGCGGGGTTGAGAGAGGGTCGGGGGTTTGAGCGGTACCCACAACCTCGGCCAGATCATCTACAGATCATTCTCACCTCATGATCTAGATTATTCAGGGTAGATTTGTTTATGGCATGCGCGATCTAGCTCATATTGCCGCGTGGGAGCCGCATAATCCGCATGTTCTTGTAGGACATATTCCCTGGGATGGATCTGTACTGTACAGATCCTGCACTTGTAACATCTCAAAAACAGCAGGCTAGGACCTAGATGATCTATCTGTAGATGATATATCGGTAGATAGATAGATCGTGATCTATTCGACGCGTGGAACCATCTCTCGTACGAACGTGGTGAGCTTTTTGCTGTGCTGTAATTTCGCCTTACCAGTTTTTTGCTTACTTATCAGGTACAATACTAACACACCAGGTTCCGGTATTTTTTCCCATGCTTTGCTCTTCTTTGTTGTACTTGCATATACGAATGACGTCTGGTATTTCGGGGGGGGGGGGGGGAACTCCCTACCTTGTTTAGTTTCGGATGTATTCGCACATTTTGAGAGTACTCAAAGCTATATTTTTGTCCGCGCCAGTCGAGGCCCAATCGCATACGAACACGAGTAGCAGGAGCTGAGAGTCAAGCGGTTCGGCCCAAGAGCAGGGAACGGAGGAATGCTGAGGATCAAACGCTTCGACCTAAGACTCGGTAAAGGAGAAAGGGACTCATGGTGCAGCATGTACCTCGCCGAGCTTGTCGGCGCAATCGGGCGTCCGCCTCAGATGCATCCTTCAACAGCAATGCCACGCAGAGTATCCAGCACATGGCTGCCCATCCCGCATACGAGGTGTGACACAAACCCACGGCAAAGGGAATTAAGATGTTTACCACTGTTAAAAAAAACGCTACAGCAAAAGAAAACGTTACAGAAGTGTTTTCCCGTACACAGACGCGCGCGCCCAATCTACGCCACCAGCTCCAGCCGCTAGAGGAAGGAAAAAAAAAGGCGACACAGAAAAAAAAAAAAAATGCAGAACAGTGTCGATATAGAAAAGATATCCCGGATACAAACCAGGACCACCCCACGCCGCCAGTTTCCTCGCGCGCCTCGTAACCAACCATTTATTCTGGCCGCAACCAACGGTGTGCCACGTTTTTCCAAAGAAACACGGCCCTCGACAAAGCATCCATCACCGAACACAGGCAGCAAAAGAAAAGACACAATGCATAGAAACAACTCACAGCTGTCGAGGAGGTAGGGCTTGAGCGAACCGACGAACATGCCGCACAGGAACACGGGAAGCGGCAGAGAAGTTGCCCCGTAAACTGCCGCGTTTGACCGGGAAGATAGCGGTGGTGGTGGTGATGGCGGCGACGGTTGTGGTGTTGGCGGTGGTGTTGGCGGTGGTGTTGGCGGTGGCGGCATTGCATGCACGCAAAAACACAAAAAGCAAGAGTGCTCGAAGGTTACACAAAGCGGCGCATGCAGTCGGTGAGCCGGGTAGCTTATGTAAATTCCTTTTCGGGGGGATGGGAGAGTGAGCGCAGTGGCACCCTCTTCATTTTCCACCTGCCTGCACCAGCAGTTGGACATCGCGACAAAACACCGCAAAGAACATTCCAGGAAATTTCGAGCGGTTTGGGCACACACCGTTCTCGCCGGACTTTGTCTCCGTCGAGGTACGACACCTCCGAGCGCTCGAAACCTTGTGGCGCTAACACTACCCGCCCCTTTGTCGTCATGGAACACAAGGGGTATACAGAACAAGGAAGTTTGCGGCGGGATACTAGTGTGTTTGGCCATCTACTTGACCCTGACAACCAACGCGTGCCCGACGGGGAAAAAAAGAAATAGCCAAATGGCCAATCAACCAAAAGCGCACAAAGACAAACACCACACGGTAATGGGGGTTTTTCTCATTTGAGCATAGAATTCCTCCATGCCACGGACATCGCATTTCTACGACTAAACAAGAAGATATATAAGCACCAGGTAAATAGATAGCAGCGAAGGCGGCAACGGACGATTTATGCCAGTTCCCTAAACCTTCAGACCACTGCCGCCGCGGCCCTATGATACGTGCACCTCCGAGCTCGCGGCTCGCGCTTCTCCTTATCGCGCAGCTAACGCCGCTGTATCCGGCTAAACGAAAAACAACAACATATGTATTGGTGCACAAAACACAAACCCCCATGAAAACGTCACAAAAAAAAATGGTCATAAATAGCGCCGAGACATCGAACTTCTATCTGCAAAAACTTCCCACATTAATTCTAAGTATTTTGTCCCAAAACAATGGTTGACAGTTCTAAAGGAATGGTACCCCAACAAAAATCGAGCAAACTAAAGACCTTCCCGCGTTAAAAGACCACAAGACGAACTTGCGCCGACAAAAATATATGTCCCCATTAAAGCACCACAACAAACTTTCGCGACACCGCTGTAACAAAGCAGATGTCCCCAACGCCCACAACGTCGTTCTGTCAATACACGAACAAACGAGCAAACGAAGGGCTCAAAATGCTACTATGCGAGTAAGCGGACAAGCGAAGGGTCCACGGTACTATCATGCGGAAAAAACGAACAAACGAACAAACGAACGAAGGGAGGGAGGAAGGAAGGAAGGAAGGAAGGGAGGAACGAACGAACGAACGAACGAACGAACGAACAAACGAACGAACGAACGAACGAAGGAACGAAGGAACGAAGGAAGGAAGGAACGAAGGAAGGAAGGAACGAAGGAACGAAGGAACGAAGGAACGAAGGAACGAAGGAACGAAGGAAGCAAGGAACGAACGAACGAACGAACGAAGGAACGAAGGAAGGAACGAAGGAACGAAGGAAGTAAGGAAGGGAGGAAGGATCGCAAGGAAAGAACGAACCGTAATTGTAGGCGCCCAGCGGGATAGGCAGCACCGGCGCCAGCCTTAGAGTGACGACGGTCTTGAACCCTTCCTCCGACACGACCTTCTCTAAAGCTCGCAGCGCCGGCCGCTTCTCGAGCTGCGCCATCGGCCCGTCGAGCGATACAGGGCGTACGATATTGGCGCACCAAAGACAACGGGTCGGAAGGGGGGGAAGAGGGGGGGGGGGGAAGGGGAGAAAGGAGAAGGGAGAGGGGGGGGGGGGGGAGGAGAGAGCAAAGAGGGAAGGGGAGAGGGGGGGCAGAGAGGGGGGAGGGGCTCACAGAGGAGAAGATAAACTTCATTATCTCGGTTCTGGTTTTCACGCACATGAAATTTTGTTTTTTACAACAGAACGCCCCGTACCTTGATACGAATTTCCTAAAAGAGGAAAATCGGGGGGGGGGTTCGCTCACAGGGAAGTAATAACCCGAGCGGCGGCGACATAAGCAATCTGTCAATCAGCTATAGAGACGAAGACAAGCACGAAGTCTCTCTCTCTCTCTCCCTACCTGCAGCTTCAAGCCCGCCAGCTGGAACCCAAGGCCGAACGCCGAATATTGGAACAGCAGCACCCAGAACCGATATATTACCTACGACGAAACAATACTATAAATATTACGGGGGACCATAGTAAATAGGACCTGCGGTACACACAAAAATGTACATGTTTACCTGTTATTACTAACGATATTTGGTCCTATTTACTATGGACCCCCGCAATATCAGACACACGCAAAAATACACAAACAAACAAACCAACAGCGCCCCTTCCTTTCTCCCGTGGAGAGGGAGTGGGTGTGAGAGAGAAAGCCTACATCCGCTCCTCAACCCGCAACCCTAAAGCTTCAAGACCGCCCGCTGGAACCCTAGACAGGGCGCAAAATGTCGGAACGGCAGTTCGCAGAACCGGGACGCTCCCAGAATACCCAATAGATCCTTACAGCAGGTACGGACACAACCAACTCCTCTCTCGCCATTGCTTTATTCTGCACGTTGGTCAGGGCACGATCTATCTATCAACAGATAGATCATCTAGATCGTAACCTGCCGTTACAAGATATCACACGTTGTGCAGGATCTGTATACTACAGATGATCCAACCCAGAAAAGATTTACCAGTCCACGCAGATCATGCGGCTCCCACCCGGCAACATGAGCTAGACCGTACAGATCATACAGATCAGTAATATATCTGACCCGGAAATATCTAGACCATGAACTGAGGATCCATCTGCGACGATCTGTCGGGCGCGTGTGAGAGTGTTTGGCCATACCTGCTCCTCAACCTGGGACTGAAGCGTCGTACGCGCCAACTGGAAGCCAAGGCCGGACGCGATCGTCGCGCACACTGTAGAAATCAGCGCCCCTTGCAACACGCCTCCGAATACAACTCCAGACCCGAGCGCCAAGACGATGGACAGAAAGTCCAAGCAAAACGTCTTCGCGACGATCCTTCGAAAGCACGGGCACGCGGGCGAGGGGGGGGGGACAACACAGCACAACGAACGGTGGTTAATATTGTATCAGGCACACGCCAAAAAGAAGTTTCTGGTACGGTAGAAAACGGATTCAGATACAGCGAAAAAAACGGTTCCGATACGGTAAAAAAAAACTTTCGGGTTCGCCAAAAAAAAAACGGTTTCGGATACGGTAAAGCGGGAGATGAGGTGGGGACGGAGGGGGGGAAGGGGAGGGCGTCTCCTGAATTCACCACTGCTTTTCCCCCCCGATCTTACAACGGCCGGTTGGGGCACGGGTAAAACGAGGGGAGGCGGGTTTGGGGGGGGGGGGGGGTGCATCCCCCGAAGTAACCGCACATTTTCCTCCGAAGGTTCTGGTGTGCAATCGATACGATCGGCAAACCCATCCCACAACTGCAGTATACAGGGAATTTCAACCATGGTTGCAAGAACCATCCTCCCAATCGAAAACAAGGCAGCTGCAAGAACCGTCCCCCCGTTACCCCAAACTGTACACAGGGCAGCTCGGCTTGCACTAAATCTCTCTGCAATCGCATATTACATGGTTATAGTATGGGCCCGCCAACAAGAAGCGCCTCTTAATCTGAGCGAGTCTTACAACCTTATGTGGCACCATCTTTGAACAACCTTGAGCATAGGATATTCGCTGCATATAGGATTTAGTGTACGTACCGCTCGCCGCCGAGCACGATTTCATATTCCAATTTTCTTAGCATCTCCAAAAAAAGTGAGCCTTATGTTCTTACAGCAGCACCGGGTTAACCTTTACAGCGACGCCTGAGTGTTATAGTGCCTGTGAAATCGCTTGGCACAGATGGGATTAACCGGTGTGACAGGGCAATGTGAGGAGGGAATAGTGCCGGTTGGTTGCCGCTATAATAGCATCCAGGGGAGCCGCTGGCCTATATATCTTTGGCAAGGAATCACATACAGAATACGCGCGTTCGGTTTATCACAATACCTTGTAAAATTCGGTAAAAATGGAACGTAGACGAGACGTATTACGCAGCTTGCAAAGTTGAGTATCAATTATTTAATCAGTCGAACTCACAGCTGATGTATTTCAAAATTTATAAAAAAAAATATAGTGCCGGTATGGTTGTTGGCTCGCGCGTATCGGAACTATGGAGGGTCCAATGCTGTATCAAGAAATTTGTTACTACGGGGGACCATAGTAAACAGGACCTACGGTACACACAAAAACCTATATATTTACCTATTTTTACTAACAATACTTGGCCCTATTTACTATGGACCCCCGTAATAGTCGTGGGTCTATGCTGTACCAGGCATGCTCCGGTTAAATTCTCACCAGCCCCCGAAGAAGTAACCGTAGCGTATCGGTCCAAGACCGTCGAAAAAGGAGAGAAACGAATCCAGGTTGTCTTTCACGCCCAAGTCTTCGGCGAAGTCCAGACCGAGTGCCTTGTTCGCGCGAAGGAGAGTGAGTGTGTGGGCGGCAAAGGCGGCCGTCGTATCAAGGTCTGATATTGTTGGTGTTGATGTTGGTAAAGGTGTTGGTATTGATGGTTGTGGTATTGCTGCTGCTGCTGCTGCTGCTGCTGCTGCTGCTGCTGCTGCTGCTGCTGTTATTATTGTTGGTTGCATTGGTGATATTGTTAGGGTGAGCAATCGCGAAGTGAAATAACAATTTAATTTAGCTTTGCTGCCTGGTCGTCCCAGAGGTTGAGGGGATTTCTTTTCGCGCCTTGATGGGCGGTCACCTTGAGGTTTCTATATATATAACACCAAAAGGCGGGTTGCTTGAACAGGATGCAGAATCGTCAAATAAAGCAGGGGCTGAATGGTACTCGGGAACGTAGGAAAAGGAGGTTAATTGGTCAATGGAACCATAATATTCGTGTACAGCAGTACAGCAGTGTGCGAATACGTGAACATGACGTAAAATATTGTATCATACAATATTGGGGAAAAGTGTAAACGGTACACTATACGAGTGCATATCATCTCGCACGCTTCGTGCATGCTAGTCGCTAGACACGGGAGTCAGGTAAAGATTCGTCCGATGACCTTGCACCCAGTGCCCATATCCTCACACCTGAACGCCTGACGCAGCGTACTGTAACAAGGAGTTGGTACAATAGCACATGTCACATGTCACCTACCAGGTACTATACTACTATGTATTGTCTACGTATATGTATTCCGTACAGCTGGATGTCGGACGTTACGTCTGGAAGTTTCAAGTTGTGTATGCGTTTTTCACTCGAGTGTTTGCGCAAACATTTTTTTAGTAAAAACATCTCTCCGAAAATTCCCCTGAGGTATCGATTGCGGTATTTCTACCAAAAAAACGCAAAACAAACTCCTTTTCTGAAGTCTAATTTGGCCGAAAACCGCGGTACTTATTGTGCTCTCTGTTCATTGGTCTACAACGCACCGAGCTTTCACCCGACGCACCAGGTCTCTTTTTCTGCTTGCTGTCTGGATATAACAGCGACTGCCGTCGTTGCTACAGCAGTAGGTTGCTGTTGCTATATATCCTTCTTGTTTTCGATGCTGTTTTCGCTACTTACGATGAACCTGGTATCACGAGTCGTACAGTATACGAATTCGTATTTGGTTCCCCCGTGCTCACCCGCTCCCCTGTTTCATACGGCACAAGGGGTTTGCAAAGTCTCTTTTGGAACCTTTTCGCGCAAACACAACAAAATCGGGAGGGGACAGAAATACACTTTTTTCAAGTGCCAAGTAAAGCATTTCCCCAAAAAGGCTTTTTGCGCAAATACTAAGTTTCTTCACACTAAACCGTTCTTTCTTCTTTCCACTCATTGACATCCAGCACATCCAGCATTCGTGCTGATTCTTCGTCCTATATAGAGAGATAGATACCAGCTCTATCGTCTGCTGCGCCACCAAAGGTCGCAAGCCACCACTCCCATTACGCGAGTAAAGCAAGCACGCAGCACGCAGCAAAATACAGGCAGCAGGGGTGCAAGCACTCAGTGAGGCGGAAATGGTGGCTGCACCCCCGCAATGCTGCACCACCGTCAGGTCACCGCATCTGATTGGTGGGTTGGTTGATCGGTTGTTTTTGGTTGGAAGGCTGATTGACTGACTAGGCTGATTTATTGATTGGTTCATTGATGGATGGACGGATTGATTGACTCATTGATGGGTGGGTTGGTTGGTCCATTGTGTATAAATAGCACACTCTTGCACTGCAGTTGAAGTATACATATACAACATGTAACACTCTGTTGCTTGGGCACACGCCGTGGGCCGGTGTCGCTCTAAATATTGCGCAAACGTATGATGCAAGCCAAGGGGAACATATACTAATAATACGTACTCGGAGCAAGATGGGGGACAGCACAGAAATGCAGCATCCGATGCCGCACCGATGCTCCTCGTTCCTCACCCTCACGACACCCTTGATTCAAAAAGCTCAGCCCACAACACCAGCCCATCATACCATACAGCCAGCAGCGGACGAGCACGTCAGATACATTCCCCTGGTAGCTTCTATCCTCTATGCCTCACCGATATCAACGCTGCTCTTCCACCAACACGCAGAGTAGCTGCTGCCACCGCCAACCCAACGGCGGAGACAACCAGCGCTCCCTTCCCATCTGCTGCCAGGTTGTCCTCCTTGGACGCGTCGGGAGGGCCCGCCAGCGACCCCCGCGCACCTTGCAGAGCTTTGGCGGCGGACAGCGTGGCTCGGGCCATCTCTCGACGGCTCTGCCAGACCTCCTCGTGAGCCTTGAGGTTTGCTAGTCGGAGAACTTCGGGCACCTCATTGTTGCTGCCGTTCAGGTTCATGGTGTTGGTTCGAGATCGGCCCCTTGCTCGTAGCATTGAAGATGATGGTCTTGGTGCGCGCGAGGCGCTCTGCTGTCGGTAGTCAGTGGCGACCCTGGTGAAGGAGGATCGTACGCTGAAGGCGTCGCAAGGTGATGCCAGCACAAGCCCGGGCAAAACCCTGAGGAGACGCATCTCTGCGCTAGTCCTTGGAAGACCTCTGTGTGCCACGTGCCGACGTGTAACCTACCCCGTATTCTGCATCAGCAGGACGAAGACATCATGTCATACAACATGTTTCAAGCCGTAAGAACCTGAACGCCTAATAAAATCTATGGAACTCCTTTGGACAGCGGCAGGGGCACGGCAACCACAGACACAAAGGGCTACTTACGCACCGACCACACCACCCTCTCGTATGCGAAGGCGCTCAGGATAACACGATGCGAAAGTATCGAAACGACCATCCGTGAACGGCGACTCTTCTTTGCGGGGGCTGTGGTGCGGCAACACGAGGGGCGATTGCCCAGTCGGTTGATGTTCGGGACGATCGCTGGTGGGGGGAGCCCGAAACCAGGCGGGCAGCCTAAGACTTGGCCTAGGGCAATTGCTGAGGACCTTAGAGTGTTCAAAGCCTCAGAGGGATCAACGGAAGACTCCCCCTTAGTCTTTGGAGTTGGGACCGCACTGTGGCCCACTGCAGCAAAACAGACGGGAAAGTGGTACCGGGGAATCCTCGAAGCAGCTGAACAGTTCATGGGCAGGTGGCACGAGGCTGAGGCAAAGCTGAGTAGACAGCGCCGTGCATCCGCTGCAGGTAGTGTTAGAGGGAATGGGGGGAGGGGTAACAGCAGGAGGGGTAGAGGGAACACCGTACAAGTGTATAGGGGCAGGGGGGGGAACAGGAGGAGTAGAAGGGAAACCGCGGTAGAAGAGAGTAGCAGAGAGACCGCAGATAGGGTAGCAAGGTACCAGGCCGACTAATAGGTTGGACGTTTCTTTGCTACTCGTACCGCCAACTGCTGCGGCCGTTCGGTATGCATTTTGATTTTTTTCCCTTCTTATCCTTATGAAAGAAGTACTACATAGTGGGTGGGTGACGAGCGTATTTTGGCCCACTCACTATTGCTCTTTTTACTTAGTTAAGTGTTCACCGGGATGCATAGTCCCCTTTTTCCTTCTCGTATCTTTCCCCTTGCACGTCCCTTTTGGCTCATGCTCGGGGTAAGTATGTATGTGTCTGAGCTTTGGCTTCCCATTTTATTTGTTTTATTTGGGATTCTTCTCCTTTTCTTTTTCTTTTTCTTGTTCTTTTTCGGTTTGGTTTTTTCGTTGCTTCTCTTTCTTTATGGTGTATTTATTAAGGATGATACTTGTCAGTAGCCATCATAGTCGTTACTCGATAACACTTGCGTCATCTGGTATACATTTACGCATTTCTAAGTACCGCGGACAGTTTTCCAGTCTGTGAGTAGTATTACTGTAGCAGTATACAGCAGCAGCAGTCTTACAATAATATCTACTGCTGTGCACTCGTGCATATTGCATAATAATAGGTCTCAATAACAAGCAGCGCATCGTGGATCTACTGTATTACGTACGTACAGAATCTACAGCCAGCAGCACACATGTACAGCAGTACCTGGTGCGTGCACACTGGTAAATAATGGACAGGGTATCTTCAGTATCCCGTCGGGACCAGTAGCATAGTTTTAGTTAGCCACTGGAAGCGTGAACTGTATTGTCTCCCTTACCGAAGCTGTAGGTTGTCGCATGTTCAATTTGTACGGGGCGGACAAGAATTTTATTTCGTTGGGTCAACGAACTGATCACTGGATCTTTTGCATTCATTGGTAGCGCATCCCGTCCATCTTCCCTACAGTGCAGTACAATGACCGGTGTTGTGCAATATTAAAGATAAAGTGCAGTCAGTACCAAGTAAGGGTGCATTGTAACCAAGTCGAATCATTAGGTTCGAATGTGTAGTTGAAAAGAGTACGTCATCTCCTGAGCTTCAGGATGTATGACAGGAGAACTTTCCACCTAGATGAGTCCAAACAGGAGATTAGCACACACGAGGGGGATGTCTCTGATAACAGTATGTCTTGTTACAGCGTTAAGCTGGCAGAATCCAAAACATGTTCCTTTGTTTGTATTGTGGGCGGCAGGAACGTTAATAGTTTGTTCACTCCTATTCTTGTTGCGGAATGATGAACAAATTTACTGTTTTAGACTACTGCACATATTTAGTATTCCTTTGTCGTTTAACTGACTGGAATGTAGTTCACGGTTTGATGATTCTTGGACTGGTAGCTAAGCTTGCATAACATGTGCAGAAAAGTAGCAGAGCTGGATATTTTACATCAGCTAGTTTTGTGTAACCCCCCGGGTATTCTAGCAGAATGAGTTGGCTCTCAGTAGTTTAAGTTGAATACTTTCACCGCAACAATTATGGCCTTGTTGCGTGCATTTTTGAAGTATGGCATGTAACGCAGAAGCAACGAGTACATTGTTCCAGAGTTGAATTTCAAAATCCAGTTCAGTTCGATGTGTTAACGCATCGAGGGGTCGTATTAGGGATGACACCTATTACAGCAGAAGCCAGTATCATCTAGTCGCTGCTGCATAACACAAGGCTACCAGGTACTCCTGTAGCAACCATAATTTAGGTACACACCCATCTCATACAAGCAGGTGTTACAACAGTATAGAAGAACAGAACGATTCTATGTTCGGTTATTTTGTTGTCCTGTACGTGTTGAATCCACTCCTTGGATCTCATGCGGTAGGTACATCATGGTACATAGTGTTTGTTCCCAATAGCAACATCACCACTTGATGCATGTGTTTCTTTTGGAGAAATTTTAGCATGTCACGCAGAGTAAGAAAGTGTATGCTTAACGGGAGGAGGTATTAAGGATGATACTTGTCAGTAGCCATCATAGTCGTTACTCGATAACACTTGCGTCATCTGGTATACATTTACGCATTTCTAAGTACCGCGGACAGTTTTCCAGTCTGTGAGTAGTATTACTGTAGCAGTATACAGCAGCAGCAGTCTTACAATAATATCTACTGCTGTGCACTCGTGCATATTGCATAATAATAGGTCTCAATAACAAGCAGCGCATCGTGGATCTACTGTATTACGTACGTACAGAATCTACAGCCAGCAGCACACATGTACAGCAGTACCTGGTGCGTGCACACTGGTAAATAATGGACAGGGTATCTTCAGTATCCCGTCGGGACCAGTAGCATAGTTTTAGTTGTGGTTGAAGTAACAATATAGGCTACAAGAGGGTCATGAGTACGTACCCCAAGTTTTATTGTTTTTAGCAGTAGAATTGCGGGTCTCCGTGTTGTTTGTATATTGAACTGAATGCCAGGGTATTTCCCTATTTTTGTTTTTTGAACGAATTTGTAGGGGTCGTCCTTTGTTTCGAGCAGTGAGTGCACACGCGCATCGCTCCCCTTTGAGCTCACTCTACTTTTGCTCACCATCATCAGCTTCCAGCTGAGCAAATGAATCATCACTGTGGCTTGGGGTCACCACATCTTCTTCTCTTCTATTGAAGCTTCTCGTACAAGTCACCTAACAGTGGCTATACGTTTGCCTCGAACATTTATTTTGACTGTGTATTGACCGGCCATCGGCAATCGAGTCTAGGCGTACACACCAGCTACGAGCTGGTATACACGCCAATCGCCATACCTAATAGTATTTTGGTTGCTGGCGTATGTATGTATGTTGTGTCGGCCGCACCTAGTGCGAAGGCATGGTATTACGTAGGCTATTAATGCATTACGGTGTGTTATCTCTGTGTCGTAGTCTGTGACCACAGAGCTCGTATCTTTCTAGGGTGAAGAATCAGCACGGACACTGGGCTTGCTGGATGTCGACGAGTAGAAGAACGGTTTAATGTGAAGAACACACACACACACACTCATGCCCGCGTAGCCTACTCATCCAATAAGATCGCAATGGGCAGCCGAGGGTAAACATTGGCAGCTGCGAGTCAATCAGCCGGGAGGTGATAGCGTGCTTGCTTGCTCGCCGCCGGAGCTGTGCACTAAAAAAAATCGCCATCTAAATAAAACTGAATAAACTAAAATCCCAGACATAGTTGATCCCTTTGGTCACACCTCGAACAAGATCGGCGCTTCATGATCTCTTTGTCAGGGCGTCCGGGCAGATAGCTTCCATTTCTGTATCATCTACACTACTTGCTAATGTGGTATTTTAATTATCTTGTCGGGTGGTAGCCGGAGAACCTACCTGGCACATGTTTTAGAACACGATTCCTCTGGGTTGGATCTGTATTATTGTACGCGTACACAGACCCTGCACAATTTATCGTAGCGGGAGGTTGGGATATATACCTGTGAATCAATGACACAAAAGATTCGAAAGGAAAACGGACTTGAACTACAGCAAGCAGTAGACTCAAAAGAGTCAAGAAGGCAGAGGGTGTGGCTGCAGTATATATAGAGTGGTGCTTGCTTGTGTTCAGTTCGAGCCTCAGTTTCCATCTTCGTGGCATCGTGTGCAAAGCGAGCTTTGGAATCCGGCTCTCGTGATCGTATTGCCTGGTACTATACTGCTGTAGAACGTCTGAGATGGAACTACTGTAAGAGCTGTATGTAGGACCAAAGTGCGCCACTCGCTAGCCCGACTGCAGAAAATATGGAAATCACCTCCGACTACGGGGGACCATAGTAAATAGGCCCAAATATTGTTAGTAAACACGGGTAAATATACAGGTGTTCGTGTGTACCGTAGGTCCTATTTGCTATGGTCCCCCGTAATAGGACCTCCTCCTCCTCTGCTGGTCACGTGCTGTAACTTTACAGGTGTGTGAGGGCCATTCCTATCGAACAGAAAATCACGATTCGTGAGGAAATTTTCATTTTTACGTGAATCTTGCGTGAATCGTTTTATTTTGTCGTAAAAACATTTTTTTTATTACGGGGGTCCATAGTAAATAGAACCTATAGTACACATTAAAACCTATATATTTGCATATTTTTACTAACAATATTTGGTCCTATTTACTATGGCCCCCCGTAATAGCTTTTTCGTGAAAAAACGAAATCACGATTCGTGACTGTTTGTCGTGTCTCGAAATACGCTGGATTGAGACTAAAAACAACCCACGCGCACCAACGGTCTCCGAAGGCCGGCGTAGGGGCATGGTAGACTCTGCTTCCTGCACCGCTCGTGGACAACGGGCGGCTACCCAAGGACACCGCTGGGCGTGGGCTAACAAGCATGTTATGGCCTCAGAATTTCGAGGAGGAGGAGCCACAGCTCGAAGACGAAAGTGAAAATGATCTGAGAATGCCATAGGCCAGGCCGGGCGGACGTTTTGTGAGATGGAATCTCGCGGACCGGGCTTGGCCGACGGTCGGTGAGATTGGAATCTAGCAGGATGGATCAGGCTTCGGCCCGTGATTCGAATAGTCACGGGCCGGGCCAGGCGCGGTCGGCCCGGCCAGGCCCGGCCTGACCGTGCTCCACTCGCGAGAGTTAGCTCCACCCGCAAACGCCGTAGGGTGGAAATATCGGAAAATTTACCAAGTTGAAAATATCACGAAACATGACGTTTTTCAGCTTTTTTGAACTGAAATGTCATGGGTCGTGATACTTTGTCGTGCAAAAAAGTCGCGAATCGTAACGTTTTTTTCGAGTCGTTAGGGCCAATCCTAACGAGGATGAAAAAAGGAAGAATAAAAAAAAAAAAACAAACGACCAGACTTTCGCTTTTAAGTAAAAACAGCAGGTTGAGTCCTAACGAGAAAATAACGAGAAAACAAAAACGAAAACGAAAACGAAAAATAAACAAGGAGCCGAGTCGAATTTTTACTCTGTGCAATGGCTCAGAATGACTCAGCCGCCACAGCACGTAACTCTCGGCGATAACGCTCGGAAACGACGGTGGATAGACCCAACTCGCACAGACGCGAGGCACCCTCCACAGGAGGTGGTTCTCGTGGTCCAACCCGCTTCCTCCGGAGTGCTCTAGAAGTCGTGTGTCGGTCATTGTGGCAGACGTTTAAATGTTGAGTGGCGCTCATGTCGAAAAATGTACCGCCACAGCCACTTCCTGATCCCCCGGTTTCTTGTGAGGGCACCCCTTGAAAATACCCTTCCCTTTTATGCTCTCACCTGTAGCAGACAGGGCGAGTGTGGCAGTCACATGCACTACCTCGGCTATCGTGCGCGTGCCAGCCGGTCGTAGAAACTTTATCGGTACTTCATCCCAACGCTTCGAGCTCCTCCCATGTCCCTCTCTGCCCCTGGGTAAACTCATACCAGGTATTCGTTTATTTGACACCCATTTCGTAAAACTTGGGTGCTCCGGGATTTACAAAAACATGAAATGTAAAAACGGAGGTATCGGGACATCTTCTATTTTTTTTTAATAAAAAATTAGGTAAAAATGGAATATAGACGAGGCGTATTACGCAGCTTGCAAAGTTGAGTATCAACTATTTAATCAGTCGAACTCACAGCTGACGCATTTAAAAAATTATAAAAAATATATATAAACTCACTTGATCTTTAGTTCTGCTCTTCGTTTTTATTTTTTCATATTTTTTTCCCATCGTTAGAACGGCCCTGGATAGGCAAACTTTACACGTCACGATACAGCTTTGGTGGGTTTTAAGCGCGCGCTGCGCAAAGCATGTGAAACCCCTGCTGTGGCAGGCTCTGGAGACTGGAGATAACTTTTATGAGAACCTTAATACACTTGACATAGATCGGCAAAACTAACGACTCCGTCATGAAGTCTGAACGAAACGCGCTGGTTAGGGTCTCCGACCCGCTCTAGTGTCACAGCTGCTCATACCTCGGTCGGTGATATGTGGCGTGGGCCGGCCAGGCGTCTGATTGAAACATAACTTGGCGGCTGATCATGTAGAAAACAAATGACAAAAAATCTCGAACCCTCTTCGATGGAAAGAAATAGCCCATTTTTCAGATTTTGACATCGATCGACAAGCCCTGCGACTGCATGATGGAATCTGAACGAGGAGCACTAGTTAGGGGCTCCGACCCACGCTAGTGTCACAAACAGTGCTCACACCTCGGTCCCTCGGTCGGTGATACGTAGCGTGGGCTGGCCAGGCATCTAATAAAAAACATTTGGCAGCTGGTGTGTAGAAAACAGACGACAAAAACTCTCGATCCCTCTCCGTTGGCACGAAACAGAACTTTCTGAATGTTTGGACGAAAAGCGTCTCGCCCCCTAGACCACGGATTCCAATTATATATTCGAGCCCATCATGTATATTCATTGGCCACACCCGGTACGAAGCGGGTTGACCGTGGGTTAATTATATGTCGAGATCGAAGGCCAATCGTTGCGTGACAGCGAGTGTGCGAGCTGTGTCTGTCTCCTTCCTGTATTGTTGTGTGCGGCGTGATTTCGAGTTTCGCGTTAATACAGCGATTTGATTGGTAGATATCTGGCGTGGCTCGCGTTAATACAACGATTTGATTGGTAGATAGCTGGCGTCAACTGCCCCGTGTCATTTTAGGCTTGGGCGTCCACTGCCTCGCTATAGTGCCTGTGGAATCGCCTGGCACATATGGGATTACCTATTAATAGGGTGCCAGTGTGCGGAGGGATTAGTGCCGGTTGGTTGCCACCTTATAGTGCCGGTTGTGTTGGCTGGCGCATATGATACCGGCACTAAAGAGGGACCGGCACAACTACTGTATATATATATTATCCTCACTTTTACTATCCAGCTTAACTTGTGGGAGGTTTTACACTCAGCGACCTTCTGAACAAGCCGTGGTCACAGGTTTCGTCCCTTCTCCCCTTCGGCACGTGCCTTGCCTTCATTTTTATCGCACATAGGGTTCCGCATTCCCACCGTTCCTGACTCAAGCTCTCGCGCTTTCCGTTGAACAATTTGTATGCAAGAAAAAGTGCAAACGAGTATGCTCTCGGTGAGACTCGAACCCACGAAATTGATCTCAGTAGGCACGCAAGCTACCAGGGGCGCCAGTTTAGGCCACGGGATTGTTCAACGGGATTGAGCGTGTTTTTTTCACCTGGAACCCTATTTCGGGCGGCTTACTAATGGCTTACTAATAGTATGCAGCGCCTCAAGCAACTAGCACAGCCTGACAAAAATTGCTGGTGTATTATACCCCCCTCTTGCAGTGTTTAAGCCGTTTTGCAGCAGCTTACATGTATATGTAGTGAGCGGTGATGGAAAGGTGTGTTGCAGTTCAATCCTTCCTCATAGACCATTATTACATGTACTACTACTTGCATGAAGTCCGTTCGTTGCGCCAGCGGCAGCAGCACCAGTGGCAGGTGATTGCGCGCAAAAGTGGCCTGGGGATGTCCGTCGGAGCGATTCATACGCCACACCCGACTCGCACCTTCCCACTATATTTCGGTCATCCGACCGGCCAAATTTGTCATTGAACCATGTTAAGATAGGCTTCAGCACAAACATAATATATCCGCCCCAATATGAACGTAAGGCTAACGTTTTGGGGGACGCTGAGAAGTTTGGATTGAGAAATCGCTCTCAGCGGCGAGCGCGACACTGAATCCTATACAAAAGCCTAAAGGATGATGTAATCGTACGAAGGGTCTAAGCCTTTCTCACATCAGGTGTTTCTTGTTGGCGAGCTCATGCTATACTTGGTCTACTATCGCCCCATACTTTACTTAGTGTAGTGTTTAGAAAGGTTAGAAATAGGCACAACTAGTAATAGTAGAAGCCGTCTGCCCCGCGCCGTCAATATTCTGAGAACTCGTGAACTTTCACTCAGCTGCCGAAAACCAAAACGTTTTTTTTCCCCCGACATTGACTGTACGTATTTCTTGTTCTTCCGGTCTGTGTGCGATCGGATAATCTTTCACCAGTAGCGCAACGGACTAAGACCTTAATATGTGGGATTGGCAAGCCGTTGCGGCGTGCGCACCGCACCCCCTCTGTATGCCGAAAATTTAAACTGTATCACATGTGTGCGGACAATTTTAAGTTGCCCGCACGCCAGGCCCTCGATGTTTCCACATCTAAAATCGTGACCTCAATTCGTTCAACTGCCGAAAAACTTCTTGTTCGTGTGCATACTACTCGTATTGTGAAAGAAGCATGTCGACAGCCGCCGACGTATCTCACAATGTATTGCAGGTTTTTCAGCCGCTCGCCCGCAACAAAGCATAGCACTACACGTAATACGGGGGACCATAGTACATAGGACCAAATCTTGTTACTACGGGGGTCCATAGTTAACGGGACCAAATTTTGTTAGTAAAAACAGGTAAATATATAGTTTTTTTTATGTATACTATAGGTCCTATCAACTATGGACCCCCGTAATAGTAAAAATAGGGAAATATATGGATTTTTGTCTATGCCGTAAGTCCTATTTAATATGGTCTCCCGTAATAGTTGATCCCCGTGGCAACGTATTTATCTAGACAAAAATGATGAGAAGGGAGGGGGCAAGGAGGGCTATTAAAGCAGATGACAGATAAGCAGCAACTAGGTACAGAAGGGAGTGTACAAGACTCCATGCACAGGTTTCCTTGTTTGTTGGTCTCTCCTCGTTCCTTTCGGGGAACGCTTGTGAGCTATCAGCGTTGAAGCTACTGTAGTCCAATAGTCTACTGTAGTTCAGTTTTTTTTTTTCTTCGGGTTTCTCTTAGTTCTCTTCTCATTTCGGGGGATGTTTGTGAGTGGTCGGCATCAAAGCTACTGTATTCGTATAGCCTACTTAAAGTCCGATAGGATACAGTAGTCCAATAGTCTACTACAGTCCAGCAGTCCTCTGCAGTAGTCCAGTAGATTTCCGTTCTGTTTTGCTTCCCTTGTTTACTTTCCTCCCTTGGTCTTCTTCTCTCGGGGAATGCTTGTGAGTGATCAACGTCAAAGCTGCTGTAGTCCAACAGGCTACTGTAGTCCAATAGGGTAGTGTAGTCCAATAGGCTGCTGCAGCCCAATAGTCTACTGTAGTCCAGTAGATTTTTTTTTGTCTTGGTTCCGCTTGGTATTCTTCTTCTTTTGGGGAATGTTTAGGAGTGGTCAACGTCCAAGCTACTGCAGTAGTCCAAAAGTATACTGTAGTCCAGTAGGTAGTCTTTTTAACTTGGTTTTCGTCTTCTTTCGGAAACCGCTCTTAACCCTTTTCAGAATTGCAGTCCCGTTTTCGGACCAAACTACTTGGAATTAGACTGGTTTGTCCCCAAAGTGGGACTGCGGGACTAAAAGGGTTAAAGCAGGAAGCTTATTCTGCTGTGGTTGTTGTTGCTTTCACATTAACTCTCAAACAAAAATTAATCCGTGGTCATGCAAAGGTGCTGGATCCCCAGGAAGATCCGACAATCCTTTTAAAAAAAAGTAAAATTCGGCTGCGAAGCACGACGCTTTTCCCACCTAAAACACACACGAGACGAAGAAGGCCCACACATGGAATGGAAATAATGCGCAAACTGAAATACTACAGCGGTTGCTGTGGCTGGCGTGCTGCCTGCACCGTACGGAACGCGCGGTAGTCGTGATCACAGAGAGGAACACGCCTCCTTGCTGTCTGGGGTGTTTTCAGAGTGACGAGACTCGCGGACATGCAGCGAAAAAAAAAACAATCGAAGCAAAAGCCACACCATACAAATATCTACGATCGCCATGTCTTCCCGGGCTGTCTGACCAAAGGTGCTGCCCGACTATGATACCACGTCACTGATAGTTGCGGGGCTCATTCTCCATGAAGGGTCTACAACTCGCCAACACTACAAATACCAGTGACGTGAATGACGGGTACATACTGCTTACTCGATAAAATAAAAAACAGAAATAAAACGATGACTGCTGTTCTCGTGATGGTGTGCGCGCGGGTCGTGGGTCTCCGTGTGCCGTCCTGCCGCCACTCTCGATAGCCGCCTCATCCATCGCCTTGAGCCAATCGTCCCGCTCCTTCTCACGTGCTCTCGTTCTCACTCCCTTCCAGTCGGTTCCCCCTATCCCCCGTCCCTGAAAAAAGAATGCTCCTCGCGCTTGCGGTTCTGATCTGAACAACAAAAATTCTCGCGCAGGTTGAGTTCAATCCGTCTCTTCCCCGCTCGTCGACGCTCTGTCTCCCTCCTCCTTCGTCGACGAGCCCAGCCTCCAACCGGCGCAGATAGACTGTGCCGCAGTTTGGGCTGTGGTGGCGTCTGCCTCCACGCATCATCGGATATCCCGATTGAGCATTGCTGCTCTGCCGATGCTGCCGAAAAAAGACGGGCGAATCGTATAATAGGTGTCAGTGCCTGCCGCACCACGTACGACCCAACTCTACTGCCACGACTAAGCCTCGCGGCCACACGCAGCAGCAAGAAAGTATCAATCACTCCTTGAGGGTGAGTCTGGCCATGCACCCGCCAGAAAGACCTATCTCACTCGCTATAAGCCCGATAGGGCATGCTTCACAGCATGCCTTGCCGAGGCAGCGAGTGTATGAACGATCAACGTCAAAGATACTGCATTCCAGTAGGCTACTGTAGCCCAATAGCCTACTGTAGTCCGGTAGGAAGCCTTCTTCATTTCATACGGTTTTCTTCTTCCTTCTGGGATCGTAAATATTTCTGAGTGATCGACGTTGAAGCTCGTTCATGCTGCATGCACATTGTCGAGGAACTGTATTCCAGTAGGCCACCGTAGCCCAACAGGCTACCGCAGTCCGGTAGGAAGCCTCTTCTTCATTTCATACGGTTTTCTTCCTCCTTCTGGGAACGTAAATGTTTCGGTCGGAGTGATCGACGTTGAAGCTCGTTCATGCTGCACGCACATTGTTAAGGATGGCGAGCGCAAAATAAACAGCAACACCAATAGTCGTGTTGTCCCGGTCCAAATTGGAACTGCCGAGAGCACCTGAACTTTTTTTAATACATTGATGTTCCTGGCCCCGTGAATGGTAAAGCCGCTGCGTGATAAAAAATGTCGTTATCATGACCATGAACGTGACCATGATGATGATGATGATTGTGTTATCCCATTTAGTACTCCTTTTTCCTTCCGAAGATGCGCAGGTGCAGGTGCAAGTGCTGGGCAGTATCCATCCAGAATGAGCTGCCCATCCAGAATGAACAAACTGACACAGCTCGTCGAGTATCCACTGTAGCCTCACATCTCCCTCAAATGTTACCTCTTTTCGTCCGCACTCCCGTCTTTGGGCACACTTGGGGGGGTAAATTACTTGGAATTAGAGTGAGGTTCATGTTTTATGTACAGCGCAGTACTCAAAGGGTTTAAGTAAGCTCGTGGGCACAAAAAAAAAATGCCCGGGCGAGGGTAAAAAATGTAAGAATGTGGCCGCCTTCGTGGCTATCTTTGCTGCCTTCGATACCCCCGGCCGATGCAGGCGACTGGAAACAAAGAATATATGATACGACAAGAGATGGGGCCCGCCTAGATCTCTTTTGACCTTAACATGCTGGTTTTAGTATAAGGGCGGTCAATAGACCGGTCCTTTTGGGCGCGTCAAGATCTTTTTTGACAGTAACGTACAAGTTTTAGTGTAGGGGTGATCAATAGATCGGTCTGTTTGGGCGCGTCAAGGTCTCTGTCGGCCAGAACATACTGGTTTTAGTGTAGAAGGTGGTCAACAGACCGGTCTTTTTGGGCACGTCAAGGTCTCTTTCGGCCTTAATATACTAGTTTAGTCTAGGTGGGCGGTCCGTCAAAAGCGGTCAAACCGCGGTCTTCTAGCACCTTTGCTTCTTCCGCCATGCGGTCAAACTATGTAGTGTATTTGCTACTTGTAGTGCAGGTTGGGGTTCGTCGAGCGGTCAAGCTAGCACCTTTGCTGCTACTGCTTTGAAATAAGAGGGTCGCGGGCCCCTCGGCAAAACACTTTCTTCGACTGCGTATTTAGAGTTGGACTATTTACATCTGATATATTTCGCACAGCCCGCAAGATAACAACATTCCCTTCGAGGTTTTGTCGCCAGTACTGGAGAGAGCGGAAACGCCGAGCGATGCATCTGTCTATATGGCAAGGTCTCGCCGAGAAATTTTCCGAAAAATGTCACCATAATCTTCGTTCAGTGTCCCCCCCCCCCCCCCCTCCCCCTCCTCATATATGGGTTGGGTTGGCGTCGGCTGGCAACGACACTGTAAAATATGCCGCTCACTACTTGAGCCAGACAACCAGAGTATCGCCGTTTTTTTGGGGTTTTTTGGCGGTCGGTCACAGCCGGTTGTCGAGTTAGATCATTTGTGCGAGGTGAACATTTCACTCCGCACAAGCGGGAATGATCGCATCACGTAGTGTTTATGGTAAGGCACCCAAGAGGCAGTTACATGGTACTCCCATTGCTGCCTCTGGAAGTGGCTACACCGGAAAATAAATCAACTCATTGAAGCTGTCATCCATATGCAAGAAAGTCCGCCTCACAACCGGTTCTTAGTAGGGTGCAGCTCACCCTTCATGCGACTCGCCCAACACCTCACGGCGCTTGGCGCTTGGTGCAAGCAATGTCTGCCTGGTCGGTGAAAACCCAACGTGCTCCGTCTCAGCATTGTAGGGATGCGAGGGTCTATGGTCGTACGACTGCGGCCATGCATGAGATCGAGTACCTCTCTCCTATCGAGCACACCCCCCCCTCGTTGTTTGGGATAAAATAGTCTTGGAAATTATCTCTTCTTGCGCGTAATCTCGAATATATATATACGGTACTTCGTTGAGATTCGGTTCGTTGTAGAGTTGAAGTAAAATATCCACCGGGCATGCACTAAGTAACGCCAGTTGTGCAGGTGCAAAACCCGAAATATCATCAGCCATTAGGGCGGAAATCCTAAATATTTCGGCCGAATCCCCGCAGTAGGCGTGTGTGCGCAGCTCCTGAATTAGACTAACATGATACCGATCAGCGACTCGGTATGGACTACTGGCTACTGCTGGGTAGCATGGTAGCTTATCCTTAATAAAATATGTTGGTACCAGGTGGAGGGGGAAGGGGGATGTACTTGTGTCATGCATGGGCCGTAGTCGTATGATCGCAGACCCGTGCACCCCTACATACAATGCCGGGACGGCACACGTCGGGTTTTCACCGACCAGGGAGGAGGGAGTGGGGTTCTCATTGGCACCGCCGTGGTAAGGCCCTTAAGGAAAAACGATGCGTGTTGTTTTTAAAGAAAGTGTTGGGTCTTTGTGTCTCCCTTTCTTCTCTCGACTGGTGGGAGCAAGCAGGGGCAAGTTGGACGTGAAGCAGGTAGAGGTGTCTGTGTGTGCGGCCTGCTTGCCTGCCTGCTTGTCGGTCTACGTGCATTGTTTTGGTTGTTGCGGTCCATGCAAGCGCTCAAGCCAGCTGCAATTTCCTTCGTTTTCAGCTCTTGCGGAGTCATGGTTGATATCCATGCACCCATCCATCCTGCCTTCCCCCCTCCGACCCTTTCTTCTCTCCCTTCCTCCATCCATCTATACAGCTATCCATCCATCCATCCATCCATCGACCCATCCATCCATTCATCCGCTCATCCATCCAGCCATGTGCTCGTAATTCCCTTCAAGAGCAAAAAAGAAAAGGCTCCGCACCAAATCAGGCCAGACAGACTTCTACCTCACGCGCGTGGGCGCGACTGGATGCGGCCAATTCCAAAACGGTTCCGATCGAAGCGAGAGCACCACGTGTCCTCTTTGATGAAAACGACGACACTGCAGAACACGAGCAGATGGATACAGCCACAGCATCATTTCCCCTACACTCACACCGATATCTACTTCATCTGGGTCTTTTTTAATGACTGGCCGACAGCCGACAACATAACGATCATGCCTTTCTCCCCGCTGAGGTTAACTTTTTTTTGGAGCGGAACAAGCATCCCATGCTAATTCCAAGCAGTTTTTTGCCCGAAACCGTGGGTGTGCAAATTCATTCTGAAGAGGTTAAGGCCATTTTATACCCAGAACAAAGTCGACAAAAATAAAAATAAAACAAAACGTTTTTTTTTAAGCCTCCTCGAACGCGGTCCGGAGCAACACCTCGCTACACACTCCCACTCTTTCCTGCAGCTCAAGAAGAAGAACCAGGCTTGACCCCCCACCCTCCTCCTCCCCCCACCAGAATGCCTCCTCCCTCTCCGCCCCGTCTCCTCGCCTCCCGCAAGTACCCCCCGAAAAAGCCTCCTTCCGGGATTGTCACCTCCTCCACCCCTCCCTCACTCTCCAACCACTCCACAACCTTACCCTCCGCGGCTCCCACCGTCTCCCCTGCCCTGATGGTGATCGGTCCGAGCTTAGCCCCGTCCTCCTCGTCCTGCTGCTGCTCCTCCTCCTCCTCCTGTCCCCCGCCGACAAGCTCAGCCGGGACGAAAAAATTGATCGGTCGTTCTCGTGCGGCGATACGATCGGCCTCCTGTTGGGCTTCCGCCGCCGCCGCTTCCCGTTGCCTTGCTTCTGTTCGACGAACCGTCGCCAGTGCCACCGCTTCGTCGACCGAGGCGAGCAAGCCTTCCAGGGTGTCGCGCACGCAGGAGCGACGGTCGACATCTGCGGCGACCCTCTCGAAGAGCCACGGCAAAAAGTCGGTTTTGATCTGCCCAGGGGGGGAGTGATACAACGCGGGGGGTGTCCTCATTGTCATGCATGGCCGTAACGCGGGGGGGGGAGGGGGGGAGTCAGGGAAGAAGGGGGGAGTGGAGCGGGGGAAGGGGGGGGCGCGTACTCATTCGTTGTTTGCCTTGGTCGTTTGACTGGGGGGTATGCTCGATATTATGAATGGCCGTAGTCGTAGACGGGGGGGGGGGGGGGGGGGGGGGGGTACACGATATCATGCATGGCGGTAGTGGGAGCGGGGGGGGGGGGGGAGTTGTCGTTTTGAAGTATGGAGGCGTTCGCCGTCACGGGTTACTTCTACCGTATACATCGATTCAGAGGGCAGTAAGCAGTGCTTCCTACCGAAGGACAGCACAAGATACAGACTGAAGATTGGAGAATTGCTACGTATTTCTACAGCTGTTGTTGTCTTAGCTACGCACGGAGCTCAGTTCCATCGTTGACCACCGTTACAGGTGCTGCACGCTCCTACGCTGCAGCCCCAATGTCAGAGAGCTCGTTAAACCTGGCGTGCCATGTGCTGCGCTGCTCTCTGTTGTGCGCTGTTGCTGCACACGATGTCAAACCGTTTCATTGGTTTTCACAGACACATGCAGAGCTTGTTGTTGTGCGCTGTTATTATGAGATCGCAGAAAAAACTAGCTGCGGCGTGATCCAGAGGATGATGGCTCCCTCTACGAGACAGCTGTCTACACCCCCGACCCCTTTGGGCTTTAAGGACTGCTCTCCCATTGCGAGCACAAAACACTTGAAATAGGTGTCGTACTCAGGTTGACAGTGGGTTATCCACTTGAAGGCCATCCACATTAAGCATCTTCGGAAGAGAAGACCAGGCAAATCGGCTCGTCAAACGAGAAAAAAAAATACTTGAAAATAGTAGGGTCAGTAGTAACGGATAATACCATGTTGAAGATGAGACTATGTACGTTCATTGGCTTGCCACGGGATGGTCATTAAAATGGGTACCCCACTTCTGTGTGAACAGGTTGAGGCGCGCGACACAAAAAGCCAACTACCTGCCAAGTCTACATATGGCCGACTCCAGTAACCCAACACTAGAAGCAGCGCCGTGAGGCCCACTATGATACACACCGAACATTGACAAGCCTAAAGGGAGCTCGAACATTCCATTGCTACGCCCCCCTAATATAAACAACTCTGTCCCAAAATATAAAGTCCGCTTGACTTTTATTATGTAGTCTCAGCGGTCCTTATAGATCGGGATCTAATCTCAACGGTCCTTAAAAATCGGGATATATTCCCAACGGTCCTTATGAATCGATATTTAATCTCAACGGTTCATACAAATCGAGACTCAATCCCAACGGTGCTTATAACTCGGGATCTAATACCAGCGGCCCTTATAAATCGGGATTTAATTCCAACGGTTCGTATAAGTCGGGATATAATTCCAACGGTCCTTATAAACCGGGATCGAATCCCAACAGTCCTTATAAATCGGGATTCGTTCCCATCGGTCCTTATAGATCGGGATTTAACCCCAACGGTCCTTACAGATCGGGATTTAACCCCAACGGTCCTAATAAATCAGGACGTAGTGGTACACACCGGTAACAGATATCATACCTGACCCTATTAATAGCAAGAAGCGGGGATGCCGAGCTGACCTGGATTTGTTGCTTAGGAATAGAGCGTGTTGCAGACGAACTTCAGGATAAATCTCGTGGGGATTTCTTTTTCCCCCCGCGTATGGCATATGTTCAGCTCGGATTTCTCAGTGCTCGTGTTCTTTCCGTCTTAGTGAGGGAGTGTGCTCTGTACTTGTAACTGTAAGAAAACCGCGTCGAGATTTCCTATTTTCCCGCAAATGCTAGCACGGATTTCGAAAAGTCCATTTCTTTTCTAGGAAAGGGTGGGTGTGTTTTACACCAGCTTTAAGGTAACCGCGTCGGAAATTCTTTTTTTTCTTTCCGTAAATGTTAGCAATAGATTTTCAAAATGTTCGTTCTCTTATCTATGAGAGTGTGGGTGTGTTTTACACTACGCTAGCTTCAAGGTAGCCGCGTCGGAATTTCTTATGATTTCCGTGAATGTTAGCAATGGCTTTCAAATTGTTCGGTTTCTTATCTAGGAAAGGGCGGGTGCGTTTTACACCAACTTCAAGATAATCGAGTCGGAATTTTTTATTTTTACTTTGAATCTTAGCCTGGATTTCTCAATCTCAGTCCTCGTGTTCTCTCTCACGTGGGTAGAGACTGCGCTCTACGCTGATCTCAAGCTAACCGTGTGAGGATTTCTCATTTCCCTGTGCAAATTTACCCTGGATTTCTCAGTGCTCGCTTGTGTTCATATGCTCTATGCTGATCTCAAGATGACCGCGTCGGATTTTCTTATTTCGCTGTTGAGTTTAGCCCGGGCTTTCTCAGATGCTCGCTCCCTTTCTTTTTCTCACTTGGCGAAAGAGCTCGTTCTACACTAAGTACTTGATTTCAGTGTGGGCTCGCCGACAACGAACACCTAATGTGATCCTTAATATCGTGACGAAATTACTTCAGAATGAAAACGGTTAGTCCCCAAAACGGGACTGCTGTCCTAAATCCAACTATTTTCTATATTTATGTTAGCAATTAGTGTAGCCGCTCACCGCTGAGCACGATTATTTTTTCAAAATAATCCATTAATTTTTTCGTAGCTTTTCTCCCAAAAAAGTGAGCCTCGTGTTTTTTATTAGGCTTGTAGTAGAACCCGATTATCGTGGTGTGGGCATGGAAGGCAGGTACTATCGGAACTAGCTGCGAAGGCTGTTTCTCTTATTCAGAAAACTTTTTCTTGTGCTGTCGTCGTATTATTCTCCATGAGGAGGGAAGGAAGCTGTTGAGAGAGTGATTGGATAGGGGCTTGATTCAAGGCATCAAAAGCCCACCCTGCTCTCCTTCTATTAACCCGCTAGACGGCGAAGACACTTGTCCGAGGAACTTTCCTCGGGCGCGTGTCTACTCTTCTCCTACCCGCTATCCTAACCGTTGTATCGCAAAGGAAGCTTCAGAGCCCCGGGAATACTCTTAGGGTATTCAGCGTTTCGATAATACGGACTATCTCATGACCACTTCTCTTGCCCGATACTACATCATATCACATTAGCCCACCCTGAATAGTCGTATATGCAGACCACACGACGGTCAATGGATGATACTAGAATCATCCGAAAAGAGCGGAAAAGGAGGTCGAAGATGCGGCTATTCGAAACAACGTAGTGAGGTTATAGATTTCCCCGCACCTCGTAGTGAGGCCTATTGCGGGGGTCCATAGTAAATAGGACCAAATATTGTTAGTAAAAATAGGTAAACATATAGGTTTTTGTGGGTACCATAAGTCCTATTTACTATGGTCCCCCGTAATAGGAGTGTTATTGTCAGAAACGCCCGCTTGAGGAGGTATAAAACCCAAACAGAAAAGGACAGGAGTCGAAAGGGAGGTAACAAGAACCACTAGAACCAATGCAGAAGAAGGATGCAGAAACCCGATTTTCTTTTCTTTTCGTGGGCCTTATACTGTACACCAGAGTACACCGAAAAGGACCCCTTAACTACCAAAATGAGGCTTATGAGTGGTATATGTCCCGCGCTGCATACGGTATGCCACTCTGGGTGTCTGTCAATATAAGGACCGCTTGGTATTCATATTAGTGTCTATGAGGTCCTTATATTTCCAACCAGAGTGCTACCACCCGGATGATAAGATAGCACACCCCCTGAGAATGAATTGGGAACCGATGTTGTCCAACGCAGGGGGGGGGGGGCAGGCACACCCAACTAAGGTGATTACAAGGTATAGGTGTTGGGGGCAGATTTCATCGAGACCTTTCCATATATGTAGACGCACCGCTCGGCGTTTGTAGCTCTCTCTCTCTTTCTTTTTTTCTCTCTCTCGGAACTACTGTCGAGAAAATCACACTGGAAAAATTGTCCGAGGGGGGGGGGGGGGTGCTGCCTCGCGCGTTAGCAGTCTGACCAGAAATATAAGGTACATTTCGACATTTTTTTTACCGTCTAAACGGAATATGTGTTAGCGATTATACCGGTATGTTTCATGTCCGATATAGGCTGAACCCTTCTTGTCGCGCGATAAACGCGCAAGGCACGTAACGTAGTGGGGAGGGGGGGTGCAGGGTCTACTATTACAGGGGACCATAGTAAATGAGATCAAACTTTGTTAGTAAAAATAGGTAAATATATAGGTTTTTGGGTGTACCGTAGGTCCTATTTACTATGGTCCCCCGTAATATGTGACTCCGAATCATCTGAGTCACGAGTGGGAGGACGGCCGGACCAAGAAGAACGAAGATAATAAAAGGGATGGAAAAACGAAACAACAAAAAGGCCCACGTATGTGTATCACCTGCTGCACGCTATGTGTCGTCCACGACTTGAGGCTCAACTCCTCGCAAGCCCCCTCCAACGCAAGGGGAAATATCTGACGCACGAGCTGCAAACACGCCACTTTCTCTTTGGCAACCCGCCGCTCTTTGGCCTCCTTTATCCGGCGCTGGCGCAGCTCCGCCTTCTCGCGCTCCGCCAGCACCGCCGCCTCCGCGAGCTCTAAGTTCCTCGTAGCCTCGGCCGCTCGTTCGTGTTTCAGCGCGTCGGCTGCTTGCTGGATACTCTCCAGTTCGTGCTCTCGCTCCACCTCTACCCGCGCTTGCTCTAGGGTCTGATCATATGGAGATCGTTGGAGGGGAGGAGGGGGGGGGGGGGGAGGTGTACTCATGTCACGTATGGCCGTAGTCGGACGGGGGGGGGGGGGGGGGGGGGGGAGAGGGCATGGTCGTAGTCGTATGACCATTAGCCCCTCGCATCCCTACAATGCCGGGACGGAGGCTTCGCCAGCCCGACTTACCGACTAAATAAAGTCAGTTAGTTGCCTAACGGCACCTATCGATTAGTTATTATTACGGGGGACCATAGTAAATAGGACTTACGGTACGCACAAGAACCTATACATTTCCCTACTTTACTAAAAATATTTGGTCCCATTTACTATAGTCCCCCGTAATAGCCGTGAAAAATATTATTGTCGACTCACAGCTCTTCACCGGGACTGACGGGGACTCCGCAACAGAGCAACTCCCCAAGTTTGAGGCATGTCTTATATCGTGTGGAACATACAGCAAGTCATGCCTTATCGTTGCAGTATACCCAGGCATGCCTTATCGTTTGGAATGAATATACAATAAGGCATGACCTATCGTTGGAATATACAATCAGGGCAGGCCTTATCGATGAAACATGCAACACGGCATGCCTTAGGGCCCATCTTAACGGGGACGTTCGGCTCTTTCAATTTGACTTGATTTTTTTTTTCTAATTTAAATATAAGGGCCCATCTTATCGAGGACTTTCGGTTCTTTCAATTTGACTTGATTTTTTTTTTCTAATTTAATTTGCATCTGATTAAACGAAATTTAGTGTTCCCCGTTAAGATGGGCCCTTATCGTTGAAATATCCTATGGCATGCCTTTATCGTTTGGAATATACAATAAGGCATTTCGGTGTGTATCTAGGCCATACGGGATCGATCGGTCATCGACTCGTCCTTTCGTTACCTCTCAAAAATCCGATTTGGGATAAAGCACCGGAGATGCCACCTTTCTCTTACGTACTACCCCACCACAGGACACCACCCCGGTGATAAAAAAGAGCAAAACACGATTTGGCTATCACCCTGGGTGGAAAACGGCAGAGAGCTCATCAAGTGAGTCAAGTGATAAGCCCTCAGAAAGAAGCAGGTGCATCCCTTCCTACACGTGGAGGCACGCCTCCTTCCGATGTGTAAAACCCTTTACCTTCCCGACCAAGACATCCAACAGCGGCTGGATTTCGGCGTGCATATCGAACAGCGAGTCGGATGCCTCTATCTGCGTGGAAACGTCCACTCCCGTCTTCTGCGGCACGAACGCAGGGGTTTCCGGCCTGTCGGCGAAGGCGTCGGTCTGCGTGTCCACCTCTTGCTCCACCCGGGCGGTGGTCTCCTCGGGCTCGACCAGATATCTACGCATGTATCGTTGTCACAGAGCAAGCGGACGTGATTCGTGTTTTTGTCGTGTGCAGTGGAGGTGACACTAGAGTGTGCACACTGTACTGACTCAAGCGTTTTTAAGCAGTCAAAACCCGCTCATGTACCTTTCAAAACACCGTGACCACTGAGCTATATCGCAGTCAACGTATTTGTGTCCGATTTATGAAATAACCAGGCTCTGCGTACATGAGGGCTTGATCAACCCCCCTGAGCAGAATTGTCGGTGGGAGATCGAATGTACTTATTTATGTTCATTTGTGAACGATGCACCACTGAGCTACTTAGTCAAACAGCTGACTGGGTAGCTCAGTGATTTATGCTGTTAGCGAGTGATAGGCTGTAAAGCGAATCTCAACCCGCCTTTGGGTGATCGCTTTCGTGGTGAATATGTCCTGCACTCTATATACGCTACATTATCAGATACCAAGCGCGAAACACTGGCTTGGGAGGGGGGAGGGGTGCCTGCTGCGTGACGCTGGATCTGAGTTACAGCGTTGCCCTTCTTCCTGCTCGTGTCGCTACAATGCATGTTACCGCTACACTGCTATATGCCCGTATGCCCGGACTCGAAGAAATATGGCCGACGTTTAATATGTCACGGCAGTGTAAAGATAGAATGACCCACCACCGCCCTCGAGATATCGAGTTCCTGTTACTCGCACTCTACACAACTGCGGTATAGTTCCCACGGCCTAGCTCAACAGATCTACTGCAGTTCCTAAACCTACCTCCAGGGATCTACTGGCTTGTAGTTCCCATTACCCGCCTCGACATATCTATTAATACAACAGTATTTCCTAAACCTACCTCGAGAGATCTAGTTCCTCCTGCAGAAGCGACTGGACGGCGGCCCTGCCGAAGAACGACGAAGACGGCGACCCTCGCGAACGGCCTCTCCTGGCAAGACTTCTCTTCGCTTTCGGCGCGGCCGCCTTGGGCCCTGACAATGGTTGTTGTCGGCGTCATGCCAAGGCCGGTTACGGACACATATATTAAGTAGACTCCGCGAAAGGGGACACGCAAGGCATTCAAAACGAACTGGGCGTACATCTAATGACCGCTTGGTCTTCATAGTAATGTACGAACCATCCCTATATCCTAGTCCGCCCGGAGTGACACTTTTCACGTGTATTGGCTGCTTAGAGATGGGGGGGGGGGGGGAAAAAAACAGCTATTAATACTGCTGCTGTTGTTTGTAGCCGTATTCCACCGTCTGGTTACGAAATAAAGACTACTGTAAACCAAAGGGGCTCGAAAACACCCTCGCCCCCAAACCTAGTTTCCCCGTCTAAGACATGCCTCGCAAGTACTACTGACACGCGCCCATCACATCAACTCGGGTAATTACGGGTGGCTTCGCGGTATTTTTTCAAGGTAGTGCCAGAACAACAGGTCCTCCCGCAAGAAACACCTAATTTGAGCAAAGCTTCGAAGCTTACTCATTTTTTTATCATCGCTTTTATTTTCCAGCTTCTGGACAAGCCGTGGTCACAGGTGTCGTCCCTTCTTCCCCCCGGTACGTGCCTTCCTTTTTATCGCGCATAGAGTTCATTCAGCACTCCCACTGCTCGTCGATTTCCATCGAATGATGCTGACTCACGCTCTCGCGCTTTCCCCTCTTCAATCTGTATGCAAAAAAAAAACGCCTACGTACGAGTATGTGCACTCGGTGATATTTGAACCTACCCAATTGATTTTAGCAGGCACTTGCACAACCTACCAAGCCACCGGGGACGCCTTATTCTGTGGCACCCACATACGTTGAGTACACCTCCTTCTCTCGGGGGTTCCTTGAGAGGGGCTACCTACTGTACTGCTCACTTGTCGGGGGGTGCTGTGAGAAAACATGGACTGAGCGATCGTGCGAAGCGGTGAGCGCTTCAATCAATAAACCCTACCACACTGCTGTATACCCTGTTATGCTCAAGGTTGATCAAGGGCGATACCACAACATGGGTGGAACCTATGTAGGACTGCAGTCCCGTTTCGGGGACAATCCACTCTAATTCCAAGTAATTTGTCCTCAAAACGGGACTGCGATCCTAAAAAAACTCAGAATACGTGCGTACGTACGTAGGTGTTTTTCATTGGCGGGCCCATACTTCTATTAAATCGTAGATATGACACTTCAAGGTCACCTGTTAGTAGCTGCGCCTTAATGAGCGTGTTCACCTCGATGTTACTGAACTGCTGCTGTGCGCCTTGATCAATCTTCGGCAAGCGGGCTCATCTTATGGCGTACGCATCAGCCACGAGCTGATACACACGCCACATACCCCACGAAAAAATCCCCAAGAAACAAAAAAAAACACCCTCCACAGACCAATTCGAACGTATGTTTCCCACATATAGGACAGATTATGATCTACCTACATCATATAATTATGTTCCTACTCCATGATCTAGATCTTTCAGGGCGGATATATTCCTGATCTGTATGATCTGTATGATCTGTATGATCTGTATGATCTAGCTCATGTTGCCGGGCTGGCATCGTATGAAATGCATGTTCTACAAATACAACCGGTAGGAAATGTTCCCTACTGGGTTGGGTCTGTACTACGGCAGTACGAATGCAGATCCTGCACAACACCTCGAAAACGGCCGATCAGGATCTACTGTTGATAATCTACCGTATAACATGGAGGGCGCACACAAACGATAACGGTGGCTTTGGAAAGATTTCGTCGAGCAGGTTGCATCTAGTCGCATCATCGCTGGTCGTACTCAGTACGCCCTCCCCGTTGTCCAGAAACCCAGCTTTGAAAATCGTCCGAGAGGGAGCGTGTTATCTAGCCTGTTATACGGTACATCATGGTCTTGGTAGAGCAGTAGATGATGGAATACACCTGGATCTGTACGTAGATCACGACCTACCTCATCTGTGCTTAGATCATGACCTACCTGATATGTACGTAGATCATGACCCACCTGATATGTCCGACGTGTAGCTTTCCCACCTACAGTCTACAGTCAGTACATACATACGGAGACGAGTGAGAGGCAGTCGTGGCACTCAACAAAAGCCACCAAACTGCTGTCTGTACCGCGGTACGTACACCGCATCTCCTGGGTTTTTTTTTTTCTGTGTTTTTCGCGGCGAGAAGCCCTGCCTGCCGGGCATCAGTACCAGATACCAGGAGAGGAGACAGGACACCTACACTTTTTTTCTTTTTTTTTTTTTTTCTTCTTTTTATCCATCACTTTTACTTCCCATCCCACTCGTAGGAGGTTTTACCCTCGACGATCTTCTGGACAAGCCGTGGTCACAGGTGTCGTCCCTTCTCCCCCCGGTACGTGCCTTTATTTTTTGTCGCGCATAGGGTTCAGCATTCCCACTGCTCGTCGATTTTCATCGAATGTAGCCAACTCACGCTTTCGCGCTTTCCGCTTATCATTTTTTACGCAAGAAAAAGTCCCTATGAGCATGCACTCGGTGGGACTTGAACACTACACACCATCAATGTTAACACGAAAACGAGAACTAAGGAACCCAGGGTGAGATTGGCCAGGACAAAAACGAAAAAAAATCGGGGGTCGCTCCGTATACTGAACTGAAAAAGTTAGTGTATGCATGACAGCACGCACCCCGCCTTGCCCAGCCTGACCCAGCTTTCCTCGGCCATCCTGTACTTCTGCCTAAATACGACATGCAGCCACTTTGAACGGAACTGTATGGACCGTCGATGTATTAACATTATTAACAATCCGGTCATTATATTTGCGTCCATACTCGTAGTGTTATCAGATATATATGCCAAGGCAAAAACACGACCCCCGACTTTGCTCACCAGTAGTCATAGAGGCGGCCGGCGGGGTTCCACCACGCCTGTCCCCGGCGAACGTGTTTCCCCTCGCCACCCGGGGATCGTGGTGGATGTTAACCGGCATGAACTGGTCTTGCCCCCGTCCAGGCGGGCCTCCTCCATGCCTCATCGCTTCAGGTGTCATCCCTTCAGAACCGCGGCCGCCGCCGTTACCGCCGCGGAGATCTTCCTGGCGGAGTTTAGACTTGACCTTCACTGGTCTTGGCTTCGAGGAGAACTCATACGTGCCTGTACCCCCGCCGCCGCCGTGGACGGTCATGGCTGCTGCAGCCCGAGCACCACTGCCACACCTCTACTGTTAATATTAATAATTGAATAGTGCGCCGACACAACCCGTATGCCGCCGTGGTAACAAGACAACTCCAATCACTCTCGGGCGCTCTGCTGCTGTGGTACGTATGTTAGGTACAACCCGCGTTGTATCCGCGTGCGTACGGGAAATACCGTACCTGTTACGTGGTTGTATATGCGTATGTAGGAAGGTAGGTACCAGGTACCAGATAAATCTGTATTCGCCGCGCGCAGCACCCGGTGCTCACTGCTCCCTGGGCTCATAACATCAGTCTGAGGAGCAACATCAAGATCAATGTCTGCGAGTACTGCTGTTGCTATGTGCTGGTATGAGTTATTACAGTTACTGCTGTGTTAGCCCGGACAGCAGTGACGGAAGTGGGAACTGGGAAGCGTCGAAGCGTCGGACACACATAGAAATGCGGAGGAATTCGTAGCGAAGACGACAACCAGGAGCAGCAGCGTGTTATCTCAAGGTTATGTTGTAGGTATCTGGTGAGGTATTGGTCAGCGCAGGATCGTAAAGTGTACAATAGTAGTGCAGCAGTACACATGATCAAAATGTCGCGTACGGGGCCGGTGCCGGTGCCGGTGTCGGTCATCATTCTGCCTCACCTGGTCGTGTATGTCAGTCTACGACGGACAGGAAATGGATCATGAAACCGTAGTCTACGATGTTCGGCGCAAGGACGCGATGGAGCATGTCTGTGAACGTATCTTGTTATCTGCGTGTGTGTGCTGCATCTATCTGCCTCTGTATCTCTCTGTATCTTGTTATCTGCGTGTGGTGTGTGTCTGCATCTATCTGCCTCTTTATCTCTCTGTATCTTGTATCTGTATCTGTATCTAGTTTTGTTTGTATCGTGCCGTCTAGCCCCAGGCGAACCGTTCTCGTGGTCTTCGTCCGTCTTCGGTGTCGGTCCCAGCACCACTCTCTAGGCTCTATGTTGGTCTCTAGGTTGGTCGGTTGGTGTGGAGATGTGGGGGGTTAAAATCGCAAAATAAACTCTGGCGCTGCTGAAATATACTGTACCAAATATCAGTGAGTATCACATAAATAAATATTGTACCACTCTGACCCAAAATATATGGACGGTTTGTATTGAATAAATTAATGATAACGGTCCCTATATTTCGGGTCAGAGTGGTACCTGCGTATCACTTTGTCCGAAAATGTAAGAACTGTTAAAATATTTACCTACCTACAAAAATGATTATTACATTTTCGGACATATAAGGGGTACGAAAAACACGTTTGAAAAAAGCATTTTTTCCTGGATATAAAAAAAAAAATAGATGCGGGGGGGAAACGCGGGGGGAAAAAAAATCAAACACAAAACTTTGAGGCAGTAGGCAAGAACACTAAAACGAGTAAAAAGCCGGCCAGGCGCGGAGGCGATACAAATGGAGCCGAAAATGATATCTGCCCCGCGCCAAAACACCGCCCGTTTTTCAGTTTTTCCTCGCGAATATCATTTATTTGTCTTGGTCCGCATTTCCACACACAACACACACAACACCAACACTGACTCTGCTCTGCTCCTCCTGCTGCTTCTCACCAAGACACCAGACGCACCGCAAGCGCAGGCACGGCAACGGCGAGAAGGCAAGCGCCGACCTAGGTGAGCCCCTCGGCCCTGATGTGTGCCGCCGATCCTGGCCGTCGCGCTCGCCCGTGTGAGGCTTGTGTGCTTGTGCTGTGGTGATCTCTCTTCTACCAGGTATCAACCTCTGCACTAGATTTTGATTTGTTTACGATCAGAGAGAGCGGGAAGGGTCTGCGAATTGGGCTACTGCAACTGCTGCTGTTGCTGCTGTGTCAGTGTTGAGCAGGCCTACCTGCTATGAACAGCGTCCCACGTGGCGTCCGGACTCCGAGCATTTCCAAGCCACGATCCGTGTTCACCGCTCGGTTCGAAGTTGGCCAGGGGTGGGTGAAGTGTCCAGCTGGTGTAGCCCTATCTATCAGCGGCGGCAGCAGTCGGGTCCAAGTTCCACCACCCAACATATCAGTTATGTATATCACAGGCTGATTTTGTGTGATTGCAGACAGATTGTGCTAAATATCACTTCGAAAATGTATACTGCGATAATACTGCTGACGGCTCTGAGAGTATCATATACACAAGGTGCTGTGTGCTGCAGCTTGAGAGCTTGCGAACTACAAATACTGCTCTGCTTTACAGCAGTAGCATCACATTTGGGGTTTTTGGCTCCGCATCGTTGCCTGCGATCCTTGCGATCGGTATCCTCGGCTCTCTGCCGTGTCCTAAGTAGGCGAAGGCAGGCTGAAGTATTTTCTGGTTGCCTCTGCTTGCTTGAGCTCCGGCAGAGCTCCGCCCTTTCCTGGAGAAAATGGTTGATATATACACTCGTACGTACTCGGTCTTGTCAAGGTCGACATATACCCTTGGTATATGGGTATACAACAGCAGTATTATTCGTATTATTAATAGTACTATTAATGTGGAAGCCAGGTTATTAATAGGTATTAATACTCGTGCAACGAACAGCGCGATTGCGTATCAGGTATTACGATCGCACATCATAGGGGTACGTAAAATCGGGACAGACAAATCCAGAGGGGGGAGATACAAATCGACAGCCTACGTGTACCAGTATTTTGGTTGCTGGCGTATGTATGTATGTTGTGTCGGCCGCACCTGGTGCGAAGGCATGGTATTGCGTAGGCTATTAATGCATTACGGTGTGTTATCTCTGTGTCGTAGTCTGTGACCACAGAGCTCGTATCTTTCTAGGGTGAAGAATCAGCACTGGGCTTGCTGGATGTCGACGAGTAGAAGAACGGTTTAATGTGAAGAACACACACACACGCACACACCAGCATCCCAGCCCCCAACAGCCAAGCCATAGTTGACCATTGGTGTTAGGTACTCTGTACATACGTACCTGTACCTGGTAGTTCTTTTGTACTCGTTCGTGGTGTATACTCGTACAATAATATTATTCTAATAGTAGTACCCTCTCGAGTACCCCGTACCAGGATATTTTATAACTGCTGCAATTTGTCTTCTGGTTACGAATACGATACCAGTAGTACGTATGTACATGTCGATGATGCGATGTGGATAGTCAAAGGTCAAAGCAGCAAGCGAAAAGCACACCGCATAAAATAAAAACAAACGTAGACTTGCGTAGACGGAGATAGATTTGCGTGGGGCAGACGTGAAAGTTTGAAGCGGAACGCGATGGGTAGGTCGGTGTTGCCGGCAGTAGGGTTCGCACTGACTGCTTCTGCTGCTGCTGCTGCTGCTGCTGCTGCTGCTGCTGCTGCATCATTCGGAAGGTCCTTTTATGGTACTGCGGGATACTGCGAGTACTGGCGGTATTTGAGATTGTGTACTGCACATATGCATTATACAACAGAGTGTCTCGTCTGTCGGTACTGCTGCGTGTATTCGCGGAGTATATACCAAAGTCCTCTCAATATGCGCAGCAGCATACTCGGGGTATGAAGTATTCCCTCGATCATCTCATGGAAGTCTGATTTGCACCTTTTCGACATTTCATCCCTGTTTTTATTTTTATTTTTTATAAATTTTGAAATACGTCAGCTGTGAGTTCGACTGATTAAATAGTTGATACTCAACTTTGGAAGCGTAAAAATACGTCTCGTCTATATTCCATTTTTACCGAATTTTAATAAATTTTGAAATACATCAGCTGTGAGTTCGACTGATTAAATAGTTGATACTCAACTTTGCAAGCTGCGTAGTACGTCTCGTCTATATGTATTCCATTTTTACCGATTTTTACAAGTATTGTGCTAAACCGGCCGCGTATTCTATATGTAATGTTTTTATTGAAAAAAAACATTCACGGATGGTCCCACGAGTCACGAGTGGGAGTTGAAGCAAATTTCTCTCGCGCGGGGGCAACTGGAGTACTTCAAGTACTGGCAGTATTTCGGGAGTATCTACTGCGAGTACTCCGCAGTATTTTCGGGTTCGATACTCTTGATACTCTGAGTACTAGTGCGGGGGACCATAGTAAATCGGGCCAAATAATGTTATGTTATTAAAAATAGGTAAATATATAGGTCTTTGTGTGTGCCGTAGGTCCTATTTACTATGGTCCCCCCGTAATAAGTATTTCGGATGTTTGTACTTCGGGTGATAGAGCTTCCCTTTGGTCCGATTGACCTAGGGCGAGGGTTAGGGTTGCTCTGATTGGCTCACGGTCAGGGTTACCGTGTATTACAACAGCAGTAGTTCTATTGTCAGGGTTACCGTTGTTATAGTAGTAGTTCTGTTGATGTGTCTCGTGCACAATGTTTGTCAACCATTTTCTCGATCAGTGTGGGTAGGTAGGCAGTAGGCCACCCTCACTGCGGGTATTGCTTGTACTCGCGGTGCGGTTCTGTGCTGCTCATACTCCCAGTACTGACAGTACTTAGGCCGCTATTAATAGTACTGCAATACTCTCAGAAATCGGAGTACGACATGTATATGCTGCGAGCACCTGTGTGCAGATACTCACGTGATACTATGTCTAGCGGCGAAGGCATCCCTGACACTTTTCCCACAAGCCAATCGTACCTGGTACCTGGTTATAAGAATACCCCAGCACATACGTTTACGACACTACAGAGTAGTATTATAGTATAATAGTACATACCTGGTACGTACGATGAACAAAATCAACATTCCAAATTCAAGTCGAAAGAAGACGCGCTGTCGACGATCGACTGCTCTGTGCTCTGTGGTGCACACATTGAGTGGCAGCAATCCACCATCACCCACCCAGCCGACCCACCTCCACCCCACCCTACCCGCCCGTCGCCCATTTGCTGTCGTCTTGTGCCAAAAACATACAGTAGTTTTTTATGTACACGAGGGAGTCTTGATGGCGTGTCCAAACAGAATCCAAACTCGAAATCGAAAATCCAATCGAAAATCCAATTCATTTCGATTTCGATTTCGATTTCGATAAAAAATAGGCATATGTGTTCAAACAGAATCCAAAAGTCATAATAGAAATCCGGACGAAAAGCAACGGAGAGAGAGCTCAACCTACTTGGGCCGTTCGCAACTGTGCACACATGCCGGCAACCTAGCGCTCGGCAACACAGAACCACCACACGACGAATCGATCCCGGGAGGTCGTTGGGTGGTGACGCGTCCCACGTTGACGTCCCGGGATCAGGGATCAAACTTTAAATTGCACTGAGAACGAACTTCGGACCTCGTTCTCGAGGGCATCGTCATGATTTTTCCTCCAATTACGTTCGCTTTGTCTCGAACGCCGAGAAACAAAGGCCCGAGAACGTCGGGGCTGGTGTTGTGGTTCGCCTGCTGGCTGTTTACGGGAGATCTGTGCGGCCGTGTTACCGTGCTAGCTGTGAGTTGGGTGTAGTGTACGGCCGTCCTGATGTGATACTTTGACTCGACTGCAAAGACCAGCTGACTTGCTGCTGTTCGTGTTTTCGATTTGCTCTTCGATATTCCTTTTTATTTTGTCAATGGGTTGTAAATCGTTCATTTTCTCGGAACCTAAAAAACGAACGAAGGGGAACATGTTTGCGCTAGGGGCCAGTCAGCACCTTGTTTATTTTCATTTCGATTTTCGATTTCCATTGTCGATTCTGTTTGGACACGCCCTGATTGGTATGGTTCCCCTTTGTAGATCCTGGCCGCATTCCACGGATTTTCAAAACAACCAGGTCAAGTTTTCACGGTTTTCAACGAGGTTGAAGTTTTCAATCTCCCCCGAAGTTTGTTTCAAGCTACATGTTCTACGAGGTACAGCAGTGGTATATCTCAGGGTGTATCTATAGCTCAGCAGCAGCATCTTCTGCAAATGTCAGGGGACGGCGTTGAAGACATGTGACGGGACAACGGCTTATTATTACTTTAATGCACCACCGAGTTTTCGTGTGGGAGCTGCTAAACTTGTGACTGACGACCCCCCCCCCCCCCCCGCGCGCGCGCTATTGGCGTCTCCTCTCTTCCTGACCCCTGACGGTATTTATTTAGTAGCAAGCAGCAGCATCAACAGCCAACCGCACCAGCAGCAACAGCAACAAGAGCAACGGCACCAGCAGCAAGCAGCAGCATCACAGCATGCAAGACCCAACAGCAGACGAGGCAAAGGCGGCAGGCGTGATGGAATCCGGCGGTGCGCCTTCCTCGAGCACGATGGAAGAGATTCCCGTGGACAACTCCACGCCCCCGTTCCACGAGTCCGCGTCCTCTGCGGCCCAGTCGACCTCGTTCAAGAAGTCCGCGGCCGTCGGCCCAAGCATGGCTTCAAAGGTGGGTGGGCGGGTGGGTGAGTGGGTGTTAGCTCTTGGTAGAGTGCATACGGCGCCCTCCTGTGTTCAGCCCTTTATTTCTTTATTGACGGCGTCTTTAGGGCTGCAGTCCCATCGTGGGTGCGAAAACGCTTCAAACTGTAATCAAATTTAGTTTATGTGCACTGCAGTACTAAAAAGGGTTCATGGCGCCTTTCAAGGGGCCTTACCCGCGTGTTTGGGGGGAGGCGAACTTCGGTACGCGGAGAATTAAAGTGGGATCGTTTTTGTAACCCTTGAAAAGAGGTCCTTGGACACCCCCTCTATAAATATATAAAATTGAACAAAAAAAAAAAAGCAGCTGTGAGTGAGATCGAGTATTTCGTCGAGAATCATCATCTCTACGTATGCGAGCTGTGTGTCATAGTATTACGGAGGGCCATAGTAAATAGGACCTACAGCACACACAAAAACCTATACATCTTCCTATTTTTGCCAACAATATTTAGTCCTGTTTACGATGGCCCCCTGTGCTAGTGATGCTTCCACCGCGCACACTACGGGCTTCGTATGGCCTCACACAGGGTATACAGTCCGTATGTGAGGGGAGACTAAATCTGAAGCTGCAGAGTTCAAGGGGTGCATTTGTCTATATTCGGAAAATGATTGAAGTAGTTTCGGAGGTTGCACGTGCAGTTGGTCGCCACCAGTGAGGAAATTTCCGGTGAGTATTTCTATATCTATAGCAGACCCGTCCTCGTGTCCCCGCATCGGAGCTTTGTTACGTTTCCGTGTGAGTGATACTGGTATAAATTTTATTACGGGGGACCATAGTAAACAGGACCAAATATTGTTAGTAAAAATACCTAAATATATAGGTTTTTATGTATGCCATAGGTCCTGTTAACTCTAGACCCCCGTAACAGCTGTATTTGACCCCTTTAGCACCGGAGTCCCGTTTTGGGGAGAAAGTACTGAGAATTAGAGTGGTTTGTCCCCAACAGGGAAGTGCGGTTCTATAAGGCTTGAGATTCGTAGTCGATAGCGCCGAAGTGTCGTGATCCCACGTCTCTCTGCATGTAGCAGAGTGTTTGAACAGAGTGTACGTGATCCCACGTCTCTCTGCGTTAGCAGAGTGTTCTTACAGAGTGTTCTTGCTGTTGAGCTACGAGGGCTATTAATAGAGTGTATGACAGCTCGGGCTGAGACAGCAGACACCAGACAGCAGTCCGATGATGGGATGATGAGTGAGGGCCGAGGGGCGAGCAATCATCGTTGCTCTCGCGGCGCTCAGGTCCAAGGACAGTTCACCGGGGCCTTCCAAAGTCCCGCTGAATAGAATCCGCTACATACATACACATACAGTAGGCAGAATAGCCGACAATGAGGATCCGTCAGCGGAACGTGGAGGAGAAGGCTCCGTGGCGAGATCCAGACATGAAAATCTCCGGAGTTCCCCGAGCAAAGCTTCTGGAAGAACTGTCTGGAAGGACGCTGGGGCTTCGACTATATGATTAAGCGTGTTGGTTCCGGAGACATGGTATCCACATAGTACGGTTCTGATAATAGGGTCCGGGTCCAGATAGTCTGCAAACAGCAGCAGCAGCAGCAGCAGTAGCACGGAGGTGAGATTGAGATTAAAAATGGAGTGCTTTTGCGTCGCTACGGCGTACGGAATGTGTTTTCGGGAGAAGTACACATTATTTTTTTTTGGAAGGCAATCACGGTGACTTGCTGGGTTCCTGGGCGCTGGGGCCTGTGGGCGGTGGGGGTTGCCTAATCTCTTGCACTTTCGGAATGTCAGTCTTTTTGCCTTTCGGTAAATGGCAACTGGTGAATTCAGAAAATTTCCGGCATCTTTTTCGTTTTTTTTGGAGCAAGGAAAAATGTTATTTTATATTCGTATCGTACCTGCTGGCTGTATTTTCACTTTGTCTATAGAGTATTAGACTATATAGTAACCTCAGGTGGGTTCTATGCGTGTGCGCGTACGACTTTTCCTCACTAGATGCAATATTAAGTGCGAACCAACTGCTTGCACGGAACCCTAAGCCTGACCCTATCACTTTAACTCTCTTGGCTAAGCATTAGCCAATACTATACCCGAAGTCAATTTATTACCGCAAAGTTATTTCGGGGGGCCATGGTTAACAGGACCTACGATGGAGACAAAAACTTATGTATATATCCCTATTTTTACAAAACAATATGGTCCTAGCGTCCCCGGTGGCTTGGTAGGTGGTCCGCGTGCCTATCAAGATCAATTTCGTGGGTTCAAATCTCACCGAGTGCATGCTCGTAGGGACTTTTTCTTGCGTAAAAAATTGATAAGCGGAAAGCGCGAGAGCGTGAGTTAGCTACATTCGATGAAAATCGACGAGCAGGGGGAATGCTGAACCCTATGCGCGACAAAAAAGAAAGGCACGTACCGGGGGGAGAAGGGACGACACCTGTGACCACGGCTTGTCCAGAAGATCGTCGAGGGTAAAAACCTCCTACGAGAGGGCTGGAAGAAAGTGAAAGTGATGATGAAAAAAAAAATATATATATATATATATATACCTGGTATATACTATGGTCCCCCGTAATAGTAAAGTCGTATTCCACTAGGGCTAGCACCGACCCGGAAATGATTGGTTTGTGTTTTTGTTGTTTGACTCTGTTGATATGATGGCTGATGGATTTCGATATCTTGGTAGGGCTGCTAAATGTAGTTGTAGGCGACACTTCTTCGTATTGACTGTTTTTTCGAAGAATGGGTGGGTAGGTGCATGAGCGCTTGTATGCCTGGTATGTGTACAACTGCAGCGTACTCGTATAATTTCTATTTTCCATTCAGCACGCTGCCAGGCTGTTTTTTCTGTGCGGTTCGATTTCGAGCTTCAGATTTTTATTTCTCGATCCCGAAAATGAAAACTTCTGCTTTTTATGCAGTCCGAACATGCAAAATCCGATCGGAATTTTTTCGATTTGAGAAGCCGATGGGCCAAGTCGTCAGATTTTGGCCCAGAAGCCGACGGATTGGGCCATCAGATTTTCAAATGGCAAAATGGCATGGTCTCTAAATCCAAGATGCTGTCCACGACAGCAAGCGGCAGCAGAACGATCAATGAGTTGGATGGTAACAAAAGCTTTATACGAGTAAGTGACGTTGCGTCGCGCCCGACGCGAAGTCGGCGGGCGGCGCGTCTCTCCGCTGCCAGTCTGCAGTCGGCTGGCGCGACCAAGAGAAGCGCACTCGTTGCACACCTCTCCGTGGATACGTACCCGTAGAGACTACAGCAGCACGGTCAAACACATCGTGTTAAAATACAAAATACCAAGACAGATTGACTCCAGCGCACTCGGCACGTCTCTTCGCCGCCAAACCAGAAGCAGTCAAGGTAGGCTCGGACGCTTGGGTCCTACGGCCATTGCTGTGCACTCGGCGCGTTTTTTTGCGGCGCCAGACCACAACGACAGCAGTTGGTCTCGGCGTCTGCGTGAATTTCTACACGCACAATACATCCGATTTTTCCGCGTAGGAAGACTGCTGTTTCGATTTCCGGACTTCACAGCTGAAAACGCGATCTGGTCAAAATCTGAAGATCAATGTCTGGACTGCATAGGAAACAGCCTTAGAACTGGCGTTGTCGGTTGACGGATTTGACGGTTTACTTTTTACCCGTTAAAGCCTCTCGAGACTCGATGTACTAGTTTTTTTAGTGTAGAGTTCCGTGACGGCTGACCGTCAAGGCCGTCAAGGGGCGAGAGTTCCGTCAGCCATCGCATCATATTTGCCGCTGCCGCTGGTGTTTTTTTTTGTTTTTTTTTTTCTGCTGCCGTGCTTGAAAAAGAATACCTACCGCCCACGTGTTACCGATGGCCGCCTGTACCACCACCTCTACGGACCATTAAGCAGCTGGTATTATCAATCAGAAATGTGTGTTAGTTGTGTAAAGCCAGCTCAAACAGGGAATCTCGTGGAACCACGAGTATTTACAGTAGTAAGACATAGGATATTTTCAATCTTTAATCAGACACCGACCGGGTGTATTGTACTGCATCCTTAACCCTTCCCCTAGCTTCGGTGAAGTTTAACCCCAACCTACCCTAACCCCGATGAACTCTAGCCCCATCCTGCCCTGATCCCGACGAACTCTATAACCCAAACCCACCCCTCGCCCCGACAAAACTCTACCCCGAACCTACCCCTAACTCTACCCCAACTTCGATGAGCTGTAACCCTGATGAACTTTAACCCCAACCTACCCCTCACCCCGATGAACTCTGGCCCCAACCTACCCTACCCCCCGATGAACTCTGACCCCGACCTACCCCTAACCCCGATGAAGTCTAACCCCAACCAATACCGACCTGTAGGCCTTTTCCCTGGTTGTAGACAAAATGGTTTGAGATCCAGTTGACTTTAAACTTTGGAACCCTAACCTGACAGCCTGGGAATTTTCTCGGAATATGATGTGATGAGATTTTCGGGGTGTGTGGATTCTCAACCATTTTGTCGACGTCGGGCCAATCGTTACGTGCTGTTCTTCTTTCCTTGTTTGTTTCCTATTTACTTCCTTTGTTCCTCCATTAGTTCCTATTTCCTTCCTTTTCCTCCGCCTCTGTCTCCAAACGGAGAACAATCGCACACGACAACAGCAAAATATAAGCCGGCCAGCCTCAGAATTTTATCGGAACGTGGTGTAAGGCAGGAAGCTCGCACGTTGTTTTGTGGACACGCTCTAAACATGTAACTCTGATTTTGTTCGATTTTTTTGTTGCTTTGGTTGTTTGCTTCGTTTGTGCGTTTCGCTTTTCTTTTTTGTTATTTTTCCACTTAAGGTCGGGATTGGCGGAAACCACACGCTGTCGGCTATGGAGCTGTCGTACACGATACAAATCGCTGGAAAGGACTCGAAGGTGAAAAAAACATGAAACGGCTGAAACGGTCGCTGTTTTGTGCAAGGGTATGTCAGTTGTATGTTACCAGGTCCCGCTCTGACCAGGAGTATAAGCACCGTTATATATCGGTAAGGGTCCACACGGGGATTGTGTTCCCGGTCCAGACTGAAAAAAAGGGGTTACTCGTGCGAGTAAACCAGTAAAGATAACTTGGTGTGTGTTGCTGGTTCTGCTACGTGTTATCCTGCTGTAAGCAAATATGGTGCGATGGTTGATGACGATATTCCCCCTTGACGGACAGCCGTCAAGGGCAGCCGTCAAGGGCAGATGTCAAGCAAATCCCCACGCTAAAACTAGTTTATTTCATCTGAAGAGGTCTTCACGGGCCTAGAATACTGTAGGCCGCCAGTCGACGTCTTTGACCGCAAGAGTAGTCGCATGCGTATCGCCTCCCTCCCTCTTTAACTCCCGCCCTTCCTTGGTCAGAAGGGCCTGTTGGGTTTTTTTTTTGTTCTCTGTTGGTCGGACGTTGTTTCGTGTCTACCTGTCTGTCTCTCTTATCATTCCTCATCCCTCCCTCCCCCTCCTCCGTCCCTCCCTCTCTCTCTCCCTCCTTCCCTCCCTCCCTCCTTACCCCCTCCCCACGTGCTTCCATCCCTCAGGAGAAAGAGTCTAAGACGCTGATCCACCCCCTGACGTTCGCGATCAAGCCGACGGAGATGGTGGCCATCATGGGGGCCTCTGGAGCGGGGAAGAGCACGCTGCTGGACGTGCTCGCTCAGCGCATTCCCTTCAGCCAGGCAAGCGAGACCGCACACACGTGCGCCGCAAGCCGTCTTTTTTGTAACCGTTGATTTTATTTTTAGGTTATAGCCGTTGGCGATGTTTTTGCCGCCCGTTGATGATGTTTTCATGTTATAGCCGTTCGCGATGTTTTAGTCGCTTCCGTCTGTCGAGCACGCTTGTGTTGGATCACCCTAGTACGGGGGACCATAGTAAATAGGACCTACCAGGTACGTGTATACGCAAAAACCTACCCGGTATATATTTACCTATTTTTGCCAACAATATTCGGTCCTATTTACTATGGTCCCCCGTATTTTTTTTTTTTTTTAATCGTCCGGCGGATTGGTAAAAATCAAGCTCAAGGTCACCACACTCCCACTTTCCAATTTGGTGTCGTGTGTTAATTTAGCCCATAGCTCCCGTTGCAACATCAGAACAGGCTGCTGTTTCCCCTCGAGTCTGGGCACGTTGACCCGTATTAGTCGTATCTCAGATCAACTATGGTCACAGAGTGGACCCTCTCCTCCCCCCTCCCTGCTACGGCTCGTGGCCTTCATCTGTATCGCGACAAGAGTCCAGTCCTTTCTTGCCTCGTTGACGCGCGTCTAATTGCGCCCAACCATGCTCTATAGGCGATCTCGTCAGTTCATTCCTGTTCATTCTTGCAAATGTATTCACGAAGTGAACGCTATTACGGGGGACCACAGTAAACAGGACCAAACATTGTTACTAAACACAGCGAAATATGTAAGTTTTTGTGTGTACCGTAGGTCCTATTTAATAGGGTCCCCCGTGATAGCAGCATTCGAGGGTACACCACTCTAGTAGTGTAGATATTTCGTGTCACGTGAAGAGATGGTGTTGATAACAATGTATTTATTTATACGTGTGTGATTTATGTTTTTTTTGTTCGGTGGGGGGGGGGGGTCGTCCTCGCGCTGAACAGGTGGACGGCAGCTACCTTCTCGACGGGCAGGCCATTCAGCCCAAAGAGTTCAAGCGCATGTCGGGCTACGTCATGCAGGTCTGCTCGCTCGTTTTGTAGCTACGATTGCGTGTTGTACCTGTCTCCTAAGTAGTTGGTTGTTGTCGTGTGCCGGTGTACCGGTATTGTGTACTTTTTTTATCGGGTGTACCGCTGTTGTGCACATGGTAGTAGTTGTCGTTGTGTCGAAGCGTATTTTCTGTGTTTCGATGGAGGTTCTGTTTGTTGTTTCGCTCCGGACTTCACAGTAGTTGTGTAACGGTCTGCTCGTAGGCTGTGCGTGTAACGGTCTGTTTTTGAAACGGCCACTTTGTTGTGGAACGACGTGACTGTCTGAAGGGGTGAGGTGTCCATATATGTTATATGGCGTTACGACCTGTAAAATGTTATGTAGTGGCTCATTTGCGTAGCGACGTGTAAAAATGTTATGTAACGGCCCATTTGTGTAACGACCAGCAAAATAGTATGTAACGGTCCATTGTGCAACGTCCTAAACTACTCATTTGTATATACGAGTACATCGTATCCATTAATTTTTTGTCATGTTGCCCCCTTTTTTTCTGTTTCCAGGATGACGCCCTCTACCCACTATTGTCAGTGCGCGAGACCTTGCAGTTCGCAGCCGAGCTCCGCATCCCCAACATGCACAAGGTACTGCAAACCTCGTCGGGGAGGGGAGATAGGGGATAGGGGACAGGGGATGATATATTTGTACGAGTAGGAGGCGGAAGAAACCCCAGCCTGGTTGAGTAAATGGTGAGTGGCTTTTTGGCGGGCTTGACTGAAAATTGGGACTTGAATGGGGAAAAATGGACGGGGGGAAAAAAAAAATATATATATTTTACCGTATCGAGCACACCTTGCAACCAGGAACCCGGCGTCGGAAGCAGACTGCAAGGAGTTGTACAGCATACTGGGAGGAAGGGGGGGGGGGGGGGGGGGGGGGGGGGGGGGGGGGGGGGGGGGGGGGGGGGGGGGGGGGGAGGGGGGGGAAACGAGAGAGCGGGGGGGGGGAGGGGGGGGGGGGGGGGGGGGGGGGGGGGGGGGGGGGGGGGGGGGGGGGGGGGGGGGGGGGGGGGGGGGGGGGGGGGGGGGGGGGGGGGTGGGGGGGGGGGGGGCGAAGACTTGGGAGGGAAGAAGGAGGGAGGGACGGATAGTAAGAGGAAGGACGGGGGAAGGAGGAGAGAGGGAAAGAGCGGGGGGGGATGTGGTTGGTAGCGCCTCCACAAGCAGCACGCCGCTCACGTCACCGTGGCAGACAAAAAAATGCGGCTATTTTTTTCCTGCGGCTCGGCACTCGGCACTGGGCCGATTCCGCTGAGATCGTTGACCCCCCCCTTCCCCTCCCGATGCATGCCCGCTTTCTTTTCTGGTCTGAAGGGCGAGAAGTACAAGCTGGTGGCGGAGACCATCGTTGACTCCCCTCGCCCCCACCCCATGTATGCTAACCTATCATCGTTGACTCCCCTCCCCTCCACCCCATGCATGCCAACTTATCTGGTGCGCACAGGGCGAGAAGTACAAGCTGGTGGAGGAGACGATCAAGCAGCTCAAGCTCACCAACTGTGCGGACACAAAAATCGGAAACGAGATCCACCGTGGGATTTCGGGAGGTGAGCATTAAAATGGAATGCCTGCAAAAAACAAATATTTGCAAAAACGTTCTGTTACGGGGCCCATTGTACATAGGACCTTCTATTGTTAGTAGAAGTAGGGAAATATATAGGTTTTTGTGTGTACCGTAGGTCCTATTTACTATGGTCCTCCGTATATCGACTGCCTCTACCCATGACAACAAGTAGGATTCTTGAAAACTAACGTACGAGTCTGCCGATGGAGCTCACTTTCTTCATGCAAAGCCTCATTCTCTCTTACGAAACACCGCGGATTTTTTTCTCGGAATGTTCCCTGTCTCTAATAATCCTCTCATTTTGAATCGTTGTAAGACCTTAAGATACACCAGGTAATATTATGCGTACATAGTGCGAAAATATACGGGTATGCCTGGTATACCAGTATTATGCATGTAAGGCGGTATTTATACATCGAGAAAATAAACCAAACCGAAGTTGCAAAATCGAGAAATTCCTCGAAGGTCATCTTTGCAAGCTTGGTGTCATACTTCGACTTGAGGATGAATTCCAAGTGCCACCGAGTCTGTAGGTTTGAGTGTGGTCTATTACGGGGGACCATAGTAAATAGGACCTACGGTACATACAAACACCTATATATTTACCTATTTTTTATGACAATGTTTGGTCCTATTTACTAAGGTCCCCCGTAATGTTAATAGTACAACTCCTGCCAACTTGTAACCGACGAATTCGCTGGCTGTTTATGCCGAGTGTCATGAAAGGCGACTGGTACTCGTACGTGTGTACCGTTTCCTGTTCTTTTCTTTTAATCACTTTGTCACCCGTTATGATGTTCTGTGAATCGAGCAGGTGAGAAGCGGCGCGTCTCGATCGGAGTGGACACGGTGCAACAGCCTTCGATCATCTTCCTCGACGAGCCCACCTCTGGTCTCGGTGAGTCCTATCTAATAGTACTCTTGGTTTTTTTCAGTAGTTTTTTTTTGGCGTTCCCACTGTTCTTCGATTTTTTCATCGATCTTTGCTACCTTACGCTGGTGAGAGAAAAAAACATGGAAGCGCTTTTCTTTGCTCATGATAAAAAAAAAAAACATGGAAGTATTTTTTTGCCGATGATGAAAAAACGCATGAAGTATTTTTGTTGTTGTTGTTGTTATTGGTGGGGGGGGGGGGGGGGGGGGGGGGGGGGGGGGGGGGGGGGGGGGGGGGGGTGCTGGTCGTGTTGCTGTCGTGTTGGCTATTAGTAGTCGCGGTAACAACCTTATCGAAAGTCCATGCTCTTCCTGTTCTAACGTTCCTTCGAATGTGTCATCCCTTGAAACGTTAGAAGAGCAGTCCCGTGTTGGAGACAAACTGCACTACATGCTGTAGAAGGAAGGGTTATGGCTTTCCAAGATAACTACACTACGTACGTGCCAGGTACTCGGTATGTGCTTCGCGATGTCTATTATTCTGCGCCTGGCCTTGGGCGTTATGTATGCGGTACTTATCGTATACCGGTGCGTGTCAATCCTACAGTAAGGGGTCCAAGTATACATCCTTCATGACGTCGTAGAAAACACTTCGAGTACGCACGATGGAAGTATCGCATGCAGCTTTCGCGAATATGAGTTTTCGACCGAATCCTCGATCTCACAGCTCATGTTTATTTTCTTATTTTTACATGAAACGGCCGACAAAATTGTCTGCTTCTGCGGAAGATAACGTTAACCCCCCCCCCCCCCCCCCCACCTCCTCTTCCCCTAACCCCGCCCCCCCCCCCCCCCCCCCCCCCCCCCCCCCCCCCCCCCCCCCCCCCCCCCCCCCCCCCCTTCCCTGCGCACTGGCCGCGCAGACTCTACAACCGCCTTGACGATCGCGGAAACCCTTTCCTCCGTGTGCAAGCGTAGCCGCACGGTAGCCATGACCATCCACCAGCCTTCCACGCGGGTGTTGGACGTGTTCGACAAGGTCATGTTCCTTAGCCGGGGAAGGATGGTGAGCCTTTTTTTTTTCTCGTCTTCTTCGTCTTTTTTTTTTATTTTCACGTACGTACACCAGCAGTAGTGGTCGCTCTTTAGTGCCGGCTGAGTGGTGCCCGTTGCCCGCCTTATATATTGCCGGAGGGCCATAGCTAACAGGACCTACGGTATGCACGAAAACCTATATATTTACCTTTTTTTACTAACAATATTTGGTCCTGTTTACTGTGGTCCCCCGTAATAATAGTATTTAGCCGTTTGGCGACGGGGGAGAGAGTAGTACTTTTACGGGGGCCATGGTTGATAGGACCTACGGTACACACAAAAACCTATATATTTGCCTTTGTTTGCTAACAATATTTGGTCCTATTTACTGTGGTCCCCCGTAAATAGTGCCTGTGGAAAATCACTCGGCAGTCCAGATGGGATTCGCCAGTATGATGTGAGAGTCTCTAGTACCGGGGAAGGACGGTGACTTTTTTTTTGTTTTGTTTTGTTTTTTGTTTTCACGTCTCGTCGTGTATTCGAATCCCCACGGTGGTCAACCATTGTTAACCCTATGCTCGCCGTCGGAGCCGATGAAGTCGCGGAGAAGTCGCCGTGGAAAGGTCGCGACGCGAGGGTTTCTTGTAGCCGTCGTTACGGCCAACGTCTGCTCTTGTCTCGTGTGTTTCGCACGGACATAGCTAGACCTACAATAGTTTGACTCGATGGGGAGGGCTTGGGTCTCCCCAGAGTCTTGCGGCGGGATTATCTCCCGATAACCATCTCTCGGGGACGGGTCAACCCCGTCAAATGACGTGAGACCGCTCGTGGCCCGAGATCTGACATTGCTTGACCGCGGGTGACGTGTCCTTTCGCGCGTGCGTGTTCACGAGATCTTCGATAGGTATCTCCGACCCTGTCTTCCACACATATAGTGGCCACTCTATAGTGCCGATTGCCCGGGTATCTGTATAAATATAGTGCTTGTGTAAACCACTAGGCACGCCGGATGGGATGATGCGCGGAGTAGTGCCGGGAAAGGATGGTGAGCTTTTTCTTACACCTACTTGTGCCTGCTGCTGGGGCGCACGCACCGCAGAACAAAGAAAGAAGAAAAAAAAAAACGACACAAGACTCCTAAGAACGTAAAAACACAAACGAAAAAAAGAAATGAAAAAATAAACCCGGAAGCAGCGGGATTTCTTAACGGAGTTACGGAAATTGATTTTTTTTTTAACTTGGTTTTTTTAGTATACCCTTCACGGTTGGCGTGGTCGAGGAATCTCTCCTCGAACGATTCTTTTATAGAAACGCTTGCGCGTGCGTCCCTGAAGAAGTATCTCTCCCTGATTCCTTCCCCGTGCATTGAAACGAAGCGGGTATGACAGGTCAACGTACGACCGTGTACGTACCGCCGTTCAGAGGGGGGGAGAGTGTTTTAAGGATTACCCTGGGCTGGGTACTCGAACGATAATTTACCCCCGCCGGGCTGGGTAATCGAACGACAATTTACCCCCGCTGGGCAGGGTAATCGAACGATAGTTTACCCCCGCCGGGCTGGGTAATCTAACGATAATTCACCCCCGCTGGGCTGGGTAATCGAACGATAAGTTACCCCCGCTGGGCGGGGTAATCGAACGATAATTTACCCCCGCCGGGCTGGGTAATCGAACGATAATTTACCCTCGCCGGGCTGGGTAATCGAACAATAATTTACCCCTGCTGGGCTGGGTAATCGAACGATAAGTTACCCCTATTGCCGAGTAGGCGTTGTAACACCTTCACAATAAGGCATAACATGCAACGTGCACACGAAAACCAGCGCAAGCCGATCGCATCTATTAGGCCGTTTCCTATGCGGTTCGATTTCGAGCTTCAGATTTGTATTTTTCGATCTCAAAATCGAATGACCCTACTTATGCAGTCCGATTATGCAAAATCCGACCGGAAATTTTTCGATTTGAGAATCCGATGACCCAAGTCGTCGGATTTTGGCCCAAAATCCGACGACCTGGGTCATCAGATTTTCAAATCGAAAAATGGCATGCTCTCTAAATTCAAGATATTATCCACGACAGCAAACAGCAGCGGAACGATCGATGAGTTGGATGGTGATACAGCTGTATAGCGGCGTTGCTTCGCGCCCGACGCGCGGACGGCGCGTCCCTCCGTGGCCAGACTAGAGTCGGCTGGCGCGGGCTCGGGCCTAGAGACCAAGAGAAGAGCACTCGGCACGCGCCTCTCCGTGGATACGTACTCGTAGACTACACTGCAGCTGTACAGCAGAAGAAGCAGCAGCAGTCAAGTCACAAAATGCAACACAACATACCAAGACAGGTTGACTCTAGCGCACTCGTCACGTCTCTTCGCCACCAGACTAGAGGCAGTCAGCGTGGGCTCGGACGCTTGGGTCCTACGTGCAGGGCAGCGCACCCAGCGCGTCTCTTCGCGGCGCCAAATCACAAAAACAGCAGTTGGTCTCGGCGTTTGCTCGGATCTGTACACGCACAATGAATCTGATTTTTCCGCATAGGAAGGCCCTTTCGATTTGTCAAGCTCACATCTGAAAATGCCATCGGGTCAAAATCTGAAGCTCAAAAATCGAACCGCATAGGAAACGGCCTTACTGTAGTATCAGGCAGTTTTTTTTTTTTCACTTTTTGCTGAAAACTCTTGTGATTTGTTGGTTTGGTGGTATATAGTGCTTGTTTCAACATCAAAGTCGTACACAGCACGCACTATTAATAGTGTACTTACTCGCCGCTCGTTGTCCGAGTACCCGGGTTTTTCCCGAGTACTCGTCGAACCCGTTTGAATTTTATTTGGAGACCCGGCTTCCCAGGGGCGGGTTCGGGTTTCGCTTTCAGAATTATCCGAGCACCCATTTGTGGTGGGTACTCGCCGGGGTACACACCTCTAACGCCCTCCCCGCGAGCGGAGCTATATATATATATATATACCTGGTACGTGGTAGAGTGCTGGACCCAACAGGCAAACCCTTCACCACCTTTTGCTTTTGCGTTTTGAAATCCGCGTGGCATTGGTGTTTTGCTGTTTGGTGTGTTTGGAATCCGCATAGACTCGTGACCCCTATTCGTATCCCCTCCCGCCTCTTTCCATCACCAAACAAACCCCTCTTGCGTCAACGCCTCCTCGACTTTTCCCGCTGACAAATCCTGGAAATTACTCGTCCCCTCGCTCCCCCCCCCCCCCCCCCCCCCCTCCCCCCCAACGGTGTTTTCGTAAACGCCTTCTGTAGGTTTTCTTCGGCAACCCGTCGGATTTGCCGTCGTACTGCACCGGGCTAGGCAAAACGCCTCCGGCTTACTCTAACATCGGGGAGTTTTTTCCTTGAGGTCGTGGACGAGTACGAAGCCGCCGACAATGTCAAGGTGCCGCTTTGTTGGGTTTTTTTTTTTGTATAGCTGGGTGTGCTGTGTGTTGTGGGCATTTATCCTCGTTTTGTGTTGTTTATCCTTGTTTTTTTGTGGGTTTTTTTTTCTAGTTTTTTTTTTTTTTTGGTTTTGTGCTTGTATTTTTTTTGTTCTTCAATATTTTCATTTTTTTTTTTTAATACAGTAGTGTATTTCTTGTGTTTTGGCACCAAAGGAACGCATACTTGTGTTTCATCTCACCGTTCCCCCCCCCCCCCCCCCCCCCCCCCCCCCCGCCCGCCCACCGCCACCTTGCGCGCCGTTTTCAATGTCACAGGCGCTGTCTGACCACCACACCCAGGCTGTACGCTTGAGGGCTCCGTCTGCGGTAAGTCTGAACAGCCGCCCGCCCCCGCCCCTAACTCCCGTCTTCGTAACGCCCCCCCCCCCCCTCGTCTCGTCCCCCCTCTTTCACTGTCCAGTCTTCCTCCACCCCCACACCAGAAAATAAATCAATGAATCCGACACTTGTCATCCTCTTTCAAGAAAGTCGTTTCAGTAGGATGCCCCTCACCCTTTATGCGACTCGCCCAACACCTCACGGCGCTTCGCGCTTGGTGCAACCAATGTCTTACTGATTGGTGAAAACCCGCCGTGATCCGTCCGGGCATTGTAGGGATGCGAGGGTTTATGGTCATACGGCTGCGGCCATGCATGAGATCGAGTACATCTCTCCTATCGAGTACACCCCCCCCCCCCCCCCCGCCCAGTCTCTTAGTCGGCGCGAAGACTTTCGAGAGTTTTCGCTATATGTATGGCGTATGTGTGTGCATGACGCATGGTTGCGCATACAAAAAGGAAACGTTGTCTCTGGAAACTGCTGCATTGCTATAGAACACTGCTCTGATCGCGTCTATCAGCTACCTGGCACAAGTTGACGAGGATTTGGAGGTGTTATATATCAAGAAGTGCCGGTTGAGTACAGGAAGTGCCGTCTGCCCGCTTATATAGTGCCTGTAGAGTCGCTTGGCCCATACGCATGGGATTAACTATTGGCAGTGTGGTAGTGTGCGGAGGGATTAGTGCCGGTTGGTTACCGCTATAGTGTGCGGAGGGATTAGTGCCGGTTACCGCAATAGTGCCGATAGTATTGGCTGGCGCATATGATACCGGCTTTACTGTATACTGGTACCTGGTATCAATAAGGGATATACGTAAGTATCACACCCAGCTTGAAAATTCGAGTTTCGACGAAATCATGGATCTCTCGTAGCTGGGTTTTTTTTTGTCCATAATCAAATATGTACCTGGTAGCGCTCTGCTGACGATGACGCTAATAATGTTTCGTCGTTTTCTAGATGCGGATGCTGTTTTGCGTGTGTTGTAGTTTTAAGGAAGAACAACCCACTCAGGCTGTTTCCTGTGCGGTTCGATTTCGAGCTTCAGATCTGTATTTTTCCATCTCGAAAATGAACGACCCTGCTTATGCAGTCTAAATATGCAAAATTCGACCGGAAAAAAAAAAAATCGATTTGAGAATCCGAGGACCCAAGTCGTCGGATTTTGGCCCAAAATCCGACGACGTGGGTCATCAGATTTTCGAATCGAAAAATGGCATGCTCTTTGAATTCAAGATGTTATCTACGACAGCAAACAGCAGCAGAACGATCGATGAGTTGGATGGTGATACAGCCGTATAGCGACGTTACTTCGCGCCCGACGCGCGGACGGCGCGTCCCCCCATGGCCAGATTAGAGTCGGCTGGCGCGGGCTCGGGCCTAGAGACCAAGAGAAGCGCACTCGGCACGCGCCTCTCCGTGCATACGTACTCGTAGACTACACTGCTGTACAGCAGCAGCAGCAGCAGCAGCAGCAGTCAGTCACAAAATGAAACACAAAATACCAAGACAGGTTGACTCTAGCGCACTCGCCACGTCTCTTCGCCGCCAGACCAGAGGCAGTCAGCGTGGGCTCGGACGCTTGGGTCCTACGCGCAGGGCAGCGCACCCAGCGCGTCTCTTCGCGGCGCCAGACCACGATAACAGCAATTGGTCTCGGCGTTTGCTCGAATCTCTACACGCACAATAAATCTGATTTTTCCGCATAGGAAGACTCTTTCGATTTGCCAAGTTCATATCTGAAAATGCCATCGGGTCAAAATCGGAAGCTCAAAAATCGAACCGCATAGGAAACGGCCTCACACAACACTACGTCTCGTGCTTTTACTGGCTGTTTCTCGGTTCTGCAAGAGCTGCATTTGGTTTGCTGATTTTTTTTTTTCTTTTTTTGCGATTTTGAGTTTTTTTTTTTTTCTTGCTCTTTGTTCGCGCTTGTGTTGGTTGTTTTCGTGCGTGCGGGTGTGCTGAAAGGTCCAAGAGGAGTCTACTGGGAGGGATATCGCTTCTCACGACTTTGCCAACTCCATGGCCAAGGAGATTGGCATCCTCCTCCGCCGACAGGTGCGTTTGTACGAGCGGCGCAATGTTGGCTGGCATGAATCTGATTGGTGTATTCTGGCTGCCGCAATAGGATTGAGGCAATCTTGGCCGCTATCTGATTGACGTGGCCTGATTGGGTGCTCGTTTATTCAGTGCCCCGATGGTTGAAGAGGTCGGCATCCCCTCTGCCTACAGGTGGAGTGTTATTCGAGCGGCGATATGTGGCTGGCGCATTCCGATTCCGATTGGCTAATCTGATTGGTTAAATTCTATCGGGTCAGTCTTGTTTAGCATATTCTGATTGGCGCGGTCTTGGCTGACGTGATCTGATTGGCGCAATCCAAATGGCTCATCATTCATCCAGCAGGTCTGTAGGTACCTACCTCCTCCGCCGACAGGTGAGTTTTATACGAGCGGCACAATGTGATTGGCTTAGCTTAATCTGATTGGCGTACTCTGTTATCGGTGTACAGTAGTCTGATTGGCGCATTCGTTGTTATCGTAACCTGATTGGTCAACCCGTCCTCCTTTATTGAGTCACCAATCAGGTATCGACACCCTCGTCCGCCGCTAGGTGGTTTTTTTTTACGAGCGGCGCAACGTGATTTGGCGATATCTGATTGGCGTATGTACGAAGTCTGTTTTTTTTGGGGGGAAAGGGGGAAATTCCGGTGATCGGACGATAGAATTGACGTGGTGGTCTGATTATTGGGGTTTCTTTTCTTTTCTTTTCATGGGGTCAAAATATGTAATCTGATTTTTCGCAATCTGGTCATCGGCGCAATCTCTTCGCTGCAAGCGGTGCGATTTTTCTACGGTGGGTGTGCACCTGCATTTTCGGGGGGGTACTTCGCTTAATGTGCCTTTAATGTCGAGCCACAAACAGATCATCTTCAGGTCATTCCCACTCGATGATCTAGATCTTTCTAGGCAGATAGATCATGATCTGTATGATCTAGCTCCTGTTGCCGGGTGGGAGCAGTATAATCTGCATGATCTGCTGCAGCACATGTTTCCTGGGATTGATCTGCCCTAGAAGGCAAATCTTGCACACATACTCTCACAACGGCAGGTGATGAACTGAATGGTGTAGATCATGACCTATCTGTAGATGATCTATCTGTCAGAGGTGTGGGATAATCCCTTGTGAAAGATCCCATGGCCTGCAGGCGCAGGCTACAGCGAGTAATCTTGTGAAACGCAAGTGAACATTTCCCGACGATACGGCATGCCTTATTTCGGGAAGTTCTCCCAACAATTAGGCATGCCGGCCTGCTGGCCTACTGGGGTGGTTCTCCCAAAGATTAGGCAGGCGTGCCCCTCATTGGGTGGTTCCTACCCCCAAAAGTGCTGCACACGTATCGTACATAAAGCATGCGCCTGGTCTAAATGCGCTTTTGATTCCTTCCTACACCTTACCCCGATCGACCCACCGCCCAACCTCCCCGCCCTACCCGCCCCCCCCTCCTCCCCCCACTCCCTCTTCCATGCTGCAGTGGCTGAACGTGGTACGAACCCCGGAGCTGGCCGTGATTCGCCTCTCGATGTGCTCGATCGTCGCCCTAGTGCTGGGCTCCCTGTTTTGGCAGTCGGGGGTGGATGAAGAGGGCTTGAGCAAGCGCTCGGCATACTTCGCCTTCGGTGAGCTTGCGCTGGAGAGTGAACAGGGGAGGGAGGGAGGGAGGGAGGGAGGGAGGGAGAGGGGGGTTTGTACTCATGATCTTTTTTTTTTGTTCTTGTTTTTCTTGTCCGTCTCATTTTTTCTTTCCGCTCTCATGTTGTCTCTCTCTGCTGTCACTGGTTGTACAGTTTGATATTCCGGGGTGACCTAGTAGGCTCTTCTCTCCCGCTCCGCTCAACAGTACGTGCCTTGCGTTTTTAGCGCGAGGAGAGCTTAGCACTTTCTTCCCCCCGGTCAACTCGCGTCGAGTGCATGCCCGTAGATCCTCGCATCCCTTATGTGCACAATGCCGGGACGGAGCACGTCGGGTTTTCACCGATCAGGCAGGCGTTGCTAGCACCAAGCTTTGCGAAGCGAAAAGTGGGGTGTTTTGGCAAGTCGGGAGAAGGGCGGGCTGCATCTGACTTGTAACCGCTTGTGAGGCGGACGCAGGCATCTTGTGCTTTCTTGCGAATGGATGACGGCGTCGAGTGAATTGAGGGCGGGAGAGGCGACGTCGTTCCACTGTGGTGTTGTGTTTTTACGCTTTGTTTTTTTGTGTGCACGGAGGGCGTAGCGAGGGGGGGGGGGGGGGGGGGCTGGGGTACTCGATATCAGGAAGGCGGGGAGGGGGGGAGGGGGGGGGGGGGAGGCGAGGTCATTTCAATGCTTTTTCTTCCATTTTTTCTTGCGCGTTTTTTCTGTTGCGGTGTGTTTTGTGTTGCGGTTTTGCTCTTGTTTTTTTTTTCGTATTCGTCTCTTTAGCGTGCCTAACGAAGCACTGTAAACTCTTGCCAATGTGTATTCATAGATCCCGCCGGTGCCCCCCCCCCCCCCCAGTCCCTGCTCCCTACCCCTCTCCCCATCTTCCTGTCGGTGGCCCTTTATCTTGACTCCTCCGTCCGACTTTCGTCTCTCTCCAACAATCTCCTGTATGCTTTTTATTCATTGATTTGGCCGACTACCACCACTACAGTTTACACGTATACACGCTACTCCCAACCGGAAACGATGTATCTCGAGTGCTACGTATCGCTCGGAACAGTGCCGCAGTTGATTATAGAGCGTTGGTCGTAGTTGGCAAAAGTAAATCGTGTCAGGGTGCAGTATCAAAACGATCCGATGCCTCACTCTTCACGAAAGAAGTGCCTCTTTACTGAAAACATGCAAAACCCCTCTCTTGGCAAGCAAAAGGGTGCCGGGCAGGCACCTGAATCGAAACTATCGGATGCCGTGTTCATGAAGAAAAATGCCTCTTTATTCAACGACAGCTCCTCATGTGTCATACCTCCTCTGCTACCATCTCTGCCTGCGGCCGAATTTATGAAAAACCTCGTCAGGTCTTGCGCTGTTCCTCTTCACCTCCCTGGAGGCGCTGCCCATCTTCCTCGAGGAGAGGTCAATCTACACCCGGGAACACAGCAGGGGGGCCTACCGAGTGGTATCCTACTCCCTCTGCAACTTCCTCATCTACATCCCCGTGTGCCTGGCGATGTCGGTGATGTTCACGGCCATCTCGTACTTCATGATCGACCTGCCCCCCAGCGGCTTCGCGTTCCAGATCCTGGCCATCTTCTTTGTCCTGCTGGAGGGGAATGCGTTCGCGACCATGGTGTCTGGTATCGCCCCGGACCCCCTCACGGTGAGAGGCTAAGCTGTCTGATCTGATTGGTCGCCCAGATCGTTGATCATCATCTAGATCGCAGATCATCTAGATTGTAGATCATCATCTACTGCTGTAGATCGTAGATCATCTAGATCGCAGATCATGTAGTGTAGATCCTACTGCACTATACAATAGATAATCTAATTCGTAGATCATCTTTTGTGCATGATGAATCATCTGGATCGTAGATCATCTAGACTATAGATCATCTACTGTAGATCGTAGATCATTATTTAGATCGTAGATCATCTAGATCGTAGATCATCTATTATGACGGGGGAACATAGTAATCAGGAGCAAATGTTCTTCGTACAAATACTGGAATATCTAGGTTTTTGTGCGTATGATGAGTGCTGAATACTCTGGTCCCCCGTAACAGATTGCAGATCATCTAGATGGTAGATCATCATCTGCTGTAGGTGGTAGATCATGTGGATCATAGCCTGCAGTTATGCAAAGCCTGGTGCAAACAGATCCAATCCAGGAAACGTGTCCCAGATAATGCAGAGTGTGTGGATTCCCGCCGGCTAAATCGAGTAGCTCATGCAGATCATACAGATCATTAATAGATCTATCTGTCCGCCCTGAAAGATCTAGATGGTGAACTGTGGGAAACGATTAATCTGTTGGATGATGTGGCCGATGTCTTGGTTTTTGCCTTGGCTTTATTGCCTGCGGCTGTGGGTTTGGTTTGCCTCGGCGAAGGGTTTGGCTTGCCCTGGCTAAGGGTTTGGTTATGCCTGGGCTGCACGTTTGGTTAAGTTGGTTAGGCTTGCCATGCCTTTTTGTTGGTTCGGTTTCGGTTTGAGTTGGTTCGGTTTGGTTTCGGCTTGACACCGCTCGACTGTCTGTTTGGTTAGCCTCCGCTGTGGGTTCGATAAGTTGACGTGACTTGGTTTGTTTTGGTTTGGTTTGGTCTGGCTTGGCTTGACATTGCTTGGCTTTGGATTGTTGTTTAGCCTCGGCGTTAGGTTTGGTTAGCTTGCACTGCCAGTGTGGTCAAGTTGGCTTGGCTTGAGCTTGGTCATGAGGTTGGCAGGAGCTTGGCTTGAGCTTGGCTAGAGCTTGGCTTAAGGTTAGCTTGAGCTTGGCATGAGCTTGGCTTAAGGTTAGCTTGAATTCGCGTGATGTTGGCTTGGGCTCGGCTTGAGCTCGGCATCAGCTTGGCACGAGCTTGACTTGAGCTTGAGCTTGGCTTGAGCGCTCCTTGCCCCTGGTATTTCGTTAGTATGGCTTAAACCAGCGAATGTAAACTTAGCCACCGCTACTACTGCTACTACTGCCTGCCGCTACTGATACTAAGCAATTCAGTAAGATCACTGGTGCCATGTACTACTTTCACTACTGATAAGATGAACTACGTTCCCTACGCTTGCAATTCAGGGAAACGGCGCGGGTACGGCTCTGCTGGCGTTTATGTTCCTGTTCAGCGGCTTCTTCATCAGCTACAGCTCCATCCCGAAGGGGTGGAGGTGGTTCACAGCTCTGTCCATGTTCAAGTACCCCTTCGAGGGCATGATCAGAAATATGCTGGACGAGGAGGAGGACCGGAGTGGGCACGTGGACGTAAGAACAAACAACGGGAGTAATGTACCTTTTTTGGCGTGCCACGATGGGGGTACTGTACCTTGTACCTTTTTTTGGCCAAAATATTTCTGGCTGATGGGTCAGCTTTTTTTGTTTCAATATTTTTCGTTTTCGCAGATCTCGTAGGCCGTGCGGGGTATTGATTGGTCATCTGGTTATATCTCTTTTCGGGCAAACCGCTCGAATTCTAAGTACTGTAGTTTTGCCCCCAAGGCTGGACTGCCTACTCTAAAAGGGTTTAGCGCACCACTTTTCTTGGAAGCCGTCTGTCTCCCTGGGTGATCAACTATTACGGGGGACCCTAGTAAATATCGGTAGAACCTACGGTACACACAAAAACCTATATGCTCCCCTGTTTTTACAAACAATATTTGGTGATATTTACTATGGTCTCCCGTGATAGACATCTAGCCTGGTTGGACAAGAAGAAACATTCACACTGTAGATGAGGCCTTGTCGCAGCTTTCGTGTCGACGGTGGGTACACACCCCGAGTTGAGAGAGGTGTGAGTAACGGGCAGAAAACACCTCTCTCGACCAAAATAGCGCTCTCTCTGGCAGTGCTTGTTGTGGAGGACCATAGTAAGTAACACCTGCGGTACACACAAAAGCCTATATATTTCACCTATTTTTACTCACAAGATTTTGGTCCCATTTACCATGGCCCTCCGCAATGTTAACACTGGGAAGGAATGCAAGGACCGTCCTTGATCTCTTTTGACACCTCGGGCAGAGCATCGATTCCCAATTGATGATCTAACTGCCTCAGGGCAGATAGGGCAGATAGATGTCGTGGTACCGGGTGCGAGCGGTACAGCAGTCTGCACGATCTATAGCGCATGTTTCCTGGGTTGGACCTGTACTGTACAGATCCTACATCGCGCATCATAGCGGCAGGTTACGATGTAGATGATCTATCTGTAGATGACCTGTCGGGAGGGTGCACTACTATTTCAACCCTCTTAGTTCGATCCCTCTCAACCGTTGATACTCGGTCTGTACATAAAATCTGTTGGAGGTGCCCATAACTATTCCAACCCTTTTTACTTTTTCGACCCCTTTCAACCGTTGATATTGTATCTGTAGATGATCTATTTGTGTATGATCTGTCGTAGGTGTGTACTACTACGTATTCCAACCCTCTCAACTTTTCCGACCCCTTTCGACCCTTGATGCTCTGTCAGGCCCTGGATGAATTTGCCGAAAGCTCGAGCGTAGAGGACACGGACATTTGGTCTGTCGTCTACGGCCCCCTCTGTTTTATCGTCGGGTTCCGGGTTCTGTTCTACGTCGCCCTCGTCACCAAGCACAGCGGAAGCCGCAAGTAGAAGGGGGGGGTGATTCTACAGTGTCCCCATGCTCCTCCTGGGTTGTTTTAGCAGGGGATTGATGCCTACCACCCCCTGCCGCTACTGAGGTCGTAGGTAAAGGATTTGTACCTATCGTCCCCTTGCCAGTATAAGATGATGCTGGGTAGGGGATTGATGTCTACTGTCCCCTTCTGTCACGTAGCATCATTAAGTAGGGGATTGATCCATACCAGCCCCTCCTGGGATCGACATTACTTACGAGATTTATTTCTACCATCCCCTTCTTCCGCTAGGATAGTCAAGTAGGGCGGTGGTGTCTAGTAGCCCCCCTGCTGTGATCGACAATAGGAAGTAGGGGACCGATTTCTACCCGCCCCTTGTTTCTCACTTCCGTTTGTTGCCGGGCGCTGTAAGACGCGCATATATAGCTGTGTATGCCGTAGCACTGCAAAAAAAAAAAAAATCCACACTGATTCCAAACAGTTTGTCCGAAAATTTCTCGAGAGATTTAAAGGCGTGACGATGATTAGCAGATTTCAGAATTTTTCTTTTTTAGTACCCGTCTTGTTGATACCATTATTAATAGGCTCTATCGGTACATTGCCGATAGTACATTGGGTTAACAGGGCTGCGTCTAATTTCGACGTGTGATTGGGGTGGGGTGCTGGGTTTCCTCCAACATTATCAGGCGTATTTTGGTGGGGGGGGGGGATTTCAAACCCTAAAAAATGGCGGAGACGCTTTTCGGACACGAAGTTCTTCAAGTTAAAGTGGCATGATTGCTGGACAGTGAGGTCGTGAAAGGCTTTGCAACTGCTAAAACCAAGTTTGTTTGTTTTTTCGGAGGGAAAACTGCGAGACGCGTGCTCGGAATCAATCTTGGATGGTTCCGGCAGCATGTATGATATGATATTATACTCCAGGACGATACGGTGGGTAAGAGCCTTTGGTTCGGTTTCGTCTCGGTACAGCAGGCGTAATTGTGTGGAATGTCGACAGCTGTACCGTATACACACCCCGCTTTTGACGGAAATAGAAGGACCGTTACTAAGTTGTTTTTTGTATTTCCGCACAGAACGGTACTCCGTATTTTTTAGTTTGTTTTATTACGGGGGACCATAGTAAATAGGACCAACGGTGCACACCAAAACCGATATATTTCCCTATTTTTTCTAACATTGTTTGGTCCTATTTACTATGGTCCCCTGTAATAGGTGCCGTTTTTTTTAGTCCCATGTGGGGCGAAAGAAATCGAAAATGGGGGTGACAGCTGACGAGGGATCGCTTGCTAGTAGCTGCTGCTTGTTTAGCTCGTATACAGCTGCCCATTTTGTTTCTTCCTGTCGAGAGGGGGGGGGAGGGAGAGAGAGTGACAGCTGTCGATGGATTGCTTGCTAGCTGACGTGCCTGTTTGTGGCCTCATCGAAAAGGAGAGAGAGAGAGAGAGAGAGAGAAGGGGGAGGGGGGGCTAGAGCTGCTCACTGAGGCACTGCGCTGTACTTCGCGGGTTTGGCTCACTTGTTTCTGATATGTCCTCCGCCCCTAAGGCCGTTTTTTTTCTAACAATAAAATGTGCAAAAATTTATTTTTCGAAAACGTGGGACATGTATCAAAGTCTTAAGCTATTGGTGTAGTATCTGTCATCGGAAAGGACGGGAGTTTTTTTCTAATATCTGTAGGCGGTGTGTGTGTTCGTTGCATACGGTTCGGGGCTGTGAAATGTGCTTGTGTGGGGTTTCGATGGCAAGGACTTCACGAGGCGTACCTGTGCGTAGAATTATCGTTGCGCGCCAAGCCAGCCCTGCGGCGCAATTGGTTATTTATGTGCGCGCGCCCGATGTGCGCTTCGGGCGGAGTATTGGGGGAGAGCGAACGACCTACTGCATTCTTCTCGTGAAGCAGTGTTTAGAGTTATTTTATTTCGACAGGTGGATTCCAGTGGGTTTTGGGGTGGCCGGAGGCCTTTTTTTTCTCTTTTAAGGGGTGTGACCTTGCTATTAATATACGGCTCTTCCTTTGTTAATATATATAATATATATAATCAAGCGTTTTTGTTTTCGACTTTACTCTGCGGGAGGATGTACGTACGTAAAATGGGTTTTTCGTTTCTTTTTTCCGAGCACTCAGTTGTAGTTTTCGATTCGTTTTTGCAGCATGTAGGCACGTGATGCTGTAACGTACCTGGTACGTCAGCATGATGCTTGACATTTGTACCTAGCTAGGTAGGCTTCGTCAAATTTGAGCCTGGTTTGTACCGGCACCTGCTTTTTTGCTGCGAGAAAGTTTTGTCATTTTTGCTGAACCTCCCGTTTGGTTTACCTTTGTTGTTTGCGCGCGAGGAGGAGCGAAACAATAAAAAAAAGTGGCAATGAATGCTACGATTAGATTTGGAACGGTTTGGTTCTGAGCTGGAAGCGCACGCACTCCTCTTGTAGGATCCCAGTCTAATACGTATTGTGTACGACCGCATTCGCCATCATCATACCTGGTTCGATATTGTACACGGGTACCGGCGTGAGCTGTGCGCCATACTGAGAGGCGAGATGCCGCTGTCAACTATTTATGGTAGATCTAACGGAGGCGTAGCGGGAAGGGGGGGGGGCAGGCGAGATGCCGCTGTCAACTATTTACGGTAGATATAACGGAGGCGTGGCGGGGAAGGGGGGGGGGGGGGGGGGGGGGGGGGGGGGGGGTTACCGATGGCTAGAAGGGGTAGTGGAGGGATGCTATAATGTATGCGCGGGTTTCGCATACAGTAATGCCATTTTTTTTTTTGTCTTTATGTCCATGAACACACGGCTGCCAAGGCTTCGTTCGTGGTTGTTGTATTGTCTACAGTAGTGTTACTTGTAGCGCAACTCCGGTGGGTGGACTCACGTATGTTGCAACTCTTGTTACCGAACAAGTCACCCATTCATTGCCGAATTTGCCAGCAGTTGAACCGCGTATGTCAGCCGTTACCGAAAATGTTAGCTGTTTCGAACATGTAAGTTAGTTGTTTCGGACGTGTCAGCCGAACATGAAAGTACGCTGATGCCAAACATGTCGGCCCCTGCCAACTCTTTTTACCGAACATCCCAGTTTTTACCGAACATGTCAGCCCTCACCAAGATAAAGATGCCGTTCGTCACCGAATGTGCCAGCCGGTACCAAACACTTCAAATAGTTGTCACCGAACATGACCTATGTATGTCCTTACCGAATGTGCCAGTCATTCGCACCAGCGTTAACGAATGTGAGTCGTTTCGGAACATGCCAACCGCTACAGAACATGTCTTCGAACTGTTAACGGAACAGGTACCGTAAAAGCAATCCGTCATTTACAGAATAATCTTTACCGAATGTGCCAGCCCTTTTAACCGAACATACGAGAGTTACCGAATGTGTCAACCGTTAGCAAACACAAGTTGGAACCAAACACGTCAACCCGTAATTACCAACATGCCCATTGGCCTTGCCAGACACACATCACTCTTCATGCGGGTCGGGATGGGATGGAAAGTACAAATGATAAGAGAAGTGGGGATGCGCGACTCACACACACAAAACGAACACAAAACGAACGAAAAAACAAGAGCGAACAAACATTTATTCATGCAAGAAGCAGAACGATTAGCCGTCGAATTAAGGAAGTTGAACAACTGAGGGCGTACTTCCGGACCGACCGCAAAAAGCACACCCCACTGAAAGTTGCCCTGCAATGCCATCCAGCAGCAGCAACAGCAATAAATTACGAGCATACCTCTCCGGTTGGAGATACAAGGAATGTGTATACATTAATATGAAGACCAAGCGGTCCTTACATTTCCGCCCACATAGAACTCTGTCCCGAGCGTTGAAAAATGTTGAGTATATTTCAACTCTCTTGTCGAAGCTTGGCCAAGGTGTACACAGTCCTCGGGAGAACCGCTGGGGGAACCGTTAGGGAAAGAGAGCCGTTGATTAGAATAGCCGTTGGGGTAGGTTGAGGCGTGGCGTGTTTTTCCCCCCTCTTTGGCTGCTGCCTTCGAACAGCATGGATTTATTTATCTATATATATACTATACAGGCTGCTCCTTGAAAAAATCATGTGGCTGCTCACTAACAACAACACTGTTTTCCAGTGCATGTTCCTCCGACGACCCCCTTGTTGTCAACGCCGCCTCGAAAAATCAAGCAACTCCCTCGGCGCCACTCCCCGTGTAGATCATTCCTCCTTGGCTGCTGTCTTGAAAAAAACTAAACGCATTTGTCTTTTCTCCCTAGCCTACAACAACTCTGATATCTCAAGAACGTTATCGCTGCTTCCAGTAAAAATATCTCATCTCTCAAAAACTTTATCGCTGCTTCCAGTAAAAATATAGCTATTCACAACTATTTTCGAGCGCATCCTCCTTCGACGACCCCCCTCGTCAACGCCGCCTCGGACGAAAAAATCAAGCAACTCCCACGGCACCACTCGTTGGTGGTGGCGCGGTCCCCAGACCCGCTTCCCCGCATCGCTCCGAGGGGCGCGACGATGGCAACGCCTGCAGGAACAATACAGCAAGGCAACACGAGGAGGCGGTTACAGGAAAAGGTGTAACGGGGCGGTTAGTCAGACACCAGAGGCTGCGAACGTTGCGTTTTTTTTTTTTTTACTGCAGTATCATCTCAAACGTGGGTACAGGAGTATCGCAAAGCCAACCCAAAAAAAAAAAAGAGGAAAAAAAAACGAAATCATTAAGGCCCTAACGAAAAACGAAAAACGAAAAACAAAACCCATCTAGGGTGGGAGGTTTCTGTACCAATAAAATAGAAGAACACCCACACTAAAGACTCCCATCGTAGCAACACACGTCCAGACACAAGCACAGGCATGGAAACCATGAACACACACACACACACACCTGTGAGCGCCCTCCCCCCCCCCGCAGGGCCGCCCTCGTCCCCGTTGCCCCTCAGCCTGGTCTGGACTACGAACTCCGTCAGAGATGCGCCAGGCGATGCTAATGACGCGCGGGACGTCGGAATGGTGACACATACGATGCGCCCGCCGATGGTTTCTTCGCCTTGTTTGAATTGAGGGGGGCAGGGGGAGGGGGCGAGGAAGGGGAGAGCGAGGGGGGGGGTGGAGGGAGGGAGGGAGGCAGGGAGGGAGGGAAGTAGGGAGGGAGGGAGGGAGGGAGGGAGGGAGGGAGGGAGGGAGGGAGGGAGGGAGGGAGGGAAGGAGGCAGGGAGGGAGAGACGGAGGGAGGGAGGGAGGGGGGTGGATGAGTTTCAAACCAGACGATGGCAAGCGTGAAGCGTTGCCGTATGGATGTTGCGCGTTGAGGGGAGGGGGGGGGGGGGGGGGGGGGGGGGGTACTCGAAATCATTCATCACCGCACTCGTGTGATCAGAGGGGCGGGGGGATATTCATAATCGAATAAAAACGGTGTCGCGACAAGATTAAGGCGTTCCAATACGGATGTATTAGATGAGAACGAAAATTGAACTGAAAAAGCGGTGCTCTCCTCGCACCCTCAACGGGATTCCGTTTTCTTCGGGTGGCCGCTCGCTAGCTATTAACAGCTCACTATTAAGGGGGTCCATAGTTAATAGGACCTATGGTATACACAAAAACCTATATATTTGCCTATTTTTACTAAATATTTGGTCCTATTTACTATGGTCCCCCGTAATAGCTCGGTCGATCGAACTGCGCGGTCTGGTCTGTCCATCTCCCGCGGCTCACAACACACCCGCCAGCGAAAAAAAAAAAGCGAAACGATGAAAAAAAAAACAATGCGTGCCGTCATCACCGAGCGTAACGTGTACCCCGCCTGTTTTTTTCCTCGTGAGCGTGCTACCAAGCCACTCTCTCCGAAATTTCTCCCCCAGAAAAATCCACGAAAACTTAACTCTCTACGCCAACACGAAACCCACTCTCTGCGAAATATCTACGAAACCTCATCGAAAATTCTTCGAAAATTCTTATGAGCATTATACTGCGGTAGTTTGAAAAGTATAAAAACTATCAATGAAAACTACTGGTGCAACAGGAATGGCTGCCGTAAAACATGAATTGAACGGAGGAGGGGGGGGGGGGGGGGGGGGGGGGGGGGGTGCTCATGTTATGCATGGCGCGCGGGCGGGGGGGGGGGGGTACTCATTACCATGCATGGCCGTAGTCATATGACCATAGACCCTCGCATCTCTACAGTGCCGGGACGGAGCGCGTCGGGTTTTCACCGACCAGGCAGACATTGCTTGCACCAAGCGCGAAGCGAAACGTGAGGTGTTGGGCGAGTCGCATGAAGGGTGAGCTGTATCCTTACTAAAAAACCGCTCGTGAGGCGGACTTGTAAATGGATGTCAGCTCCGACGACTTAATTTATTTTCTGGAGTGGCTACTTCCAGAGAGATGGGGGGGGGGGGGGGGGGGGGGGGGGGGGTGTACTCGATAGGAGAGATGTACTCGATCTCATGCATGGCCGTAGTCGTATGACCATAGACCCTCGCATCCCTACAATGCCGGGACGGAGCATGTCGGGTTTTCACCGACCAGGCAGACATTGCTTGCACCAAGCGCGAAGCGCCGTGAGGTGTCCGGCGAGTCGCATGAAGGGTGAGCTGCATCCTAGTAAGAACCGCCTGTGAGGCGGACTTGCATATGGATGACAGCCTCAATGAGTTAGTTTATTTTCCGGTGTAGTCACTTCCAGAGACAGCAATGGGAGTACTATGTAACTGCCTCTTGGGTGCCTTACCTTGAACACTACGTGATACGATCATTTCCCTTGTGCAGAGTAAAGGTTCTTTACTTCGCACAAATGATCTCACTCGACAACCAGCTGTGGGCGACCGCTAAAAAAAAAAAAAAAAAAAAAAAAACGGTACCCTGGATGTCTAGCTCACGTAGTGAGCGGCATGTTTTACAGTGTCGTTGCCAACCGACGCCAACCCAACCGGGGGGGGGACAGATACGCTACGCAGACCGGTGTCCGCAGACTCACTTTTCGACCGTAGCATCTGATACTGGCACAGCGCGTGTAGAAGGAGGCGATGGAAAGGGGAAGGGCCAAGGGGTACCAGAAGCGTCGCGCTAGCCGCATGCTCCTCCCCCCCCCCCACCCCCGTTTCCACTGTTGGCTTCGCTGTGAGCGCCGAGCGCAGGGCGGGAGGCACGTCTGCAGGTGCTTGTCCACCCTGTGAGGGACGTAAAAAGTGGGGGGGGGGGGGGGGGGGGGGGGTTGCGCCCAAGTAGGTCGTAGCTCATGAAGTGTGTTCGTTTGCTGAAAAAAACAAGCATGTTTCCCGAACAAATGTGTTTGTCTGCTACAACAACGCTCGTGCGTCTGCTAAAAGCCGGGTTTGCCCAAAAGAAAAAACGCCACGTTTGTTCGTCGGTTTCCTGAAACGGTCGAGTTTTTGTTCGGTTCGTTTTGCCGAGCAAGCTCGTTTCGTTTTGCTTTGCTACTGGAACAGTTTTGTCAAATTTGGTGAACTTTTTTGCGAGGGATTGCCTCGTCCCTTTGACTGCTCCAAGGGCTGGCTTGCTGCCCACCGATCAGTGCGTCTATCCACAAGTTTGCGCAATTTCGCGTGAACGAGCCAACACCAGGGCCCGAAAACCCATCCCGCCGGTGCCACAACCCCGCTTTACCTCGGCGAAACCTTCCAGCAACTCCTCCAGCCCCACCATGAAGTCCAGCAGGGCAGAGCTGCGCAGCGCACGCACCACAATGTCCCTCAGGCGTCGCTCTACCAAGAGGAACCTCTCTTCAGCAACTGCCGCCGCCGAAAACGTTGTAAACCGGGCGTCAAAGGTCATATACTATACTTGGCCAACGGCAACATGTTAGTCCGCGGTAATATATCCGGTAACGGCAACATATGGCCCCTATATATGGCGCCGCCCCAACCGTTGGAACCCCCCTCTCCCGCAACTGCCGCCGCCGTAAATATTGCAAACCGGGTGTCAACGGTAACCTATACTACTACCAGCAGTCAGCGGTAATAAAATTGTCAACGGTAATATATTTAGTCAGCGGTAACAACGCAGTCCATACGTAGAAACACACGGGTGTCCCTATCGCGTCGCTCCACCAAGAGGACCCTATCTCCCGAAGGTGTCGCCGTCGTAAAAGCTGCAAGGCGGGGGTCACCGTAATATTGTACCCCAGGTACCGAGAATAATTACGGGGGGACCATAATAAATAGGACCAAATATTGTGAGTAAAAATAGGAAAATAGATATAGGTTTTTGTCTGTACCGCAGGTCCTATTTACTATGGTCCCCGTAATAGTCAACGGTAATACCTTTGTCAACGGATATATATATCAGTCAGCGGTTTTTAGCGTGGTAGTTAACGGTACATCGTAGGATGGATGCCCCTAAGGCGTCGCTCCGCCGGGAGAAATTTCTTTTGCGCAACCGCCGCCACCGCCAATGTCGCTGGATCGGGCGCCAACGGGACTGCAGTATTATTACGGAGGACCGTAGTAAATAGAACCTACGGCACACACAAAAACCTATATATATCCCTATTTTTACTATCACTATTTGGTCCTGTTTACTATGGATCCCCGAAATAGTTAACAGTAAACTATGATGTCGCCCGTGCCCAGGTATCAGGGGTGAAAAAAAAAAAAAAAAAAAAAAAAAAAAACGAGATTTAGTCTGAGCACCAAGAGAGTCATCGCAGCTGAAGGCATGATGGCTTAGTAGTTCATACCAGTAAATAAGTATGAACAGTCAACGGTAACACAGTCAACGAAAACATAGTCCGGCCACTACTCAAGGGTGCCATCGCAGGCGAATGAAGGAAGAGAGATTTTGGAGCGCGGCAAGCGACAAGGATAACACTCACCTCCGAGGCAACGACTGACCGCCTTTCTTTTGAGGCTCAAGAAAGAAAAAACACGACACGCATACGTACGTAGCCCGGCCTTTGCACCAAAAACCTTCGTTCAGCATTTGCTTCGGTTGCTCTTCGCTTTGCGTCGGTTGGTCTTCGCCTCACTTCGCTTCGCTCGGCTTTGCCTTAGCTTCGCTTTACCGTCGCTTCTATTGTATTCACTTCACGCCCTCTAGCGCTAAGGCCCACTCGCACCTTTCCCAATCCCAGTACATCGCGTACCCCCCGCCCCCCCAAAGACAAAAAAAACACATGCAAGATGGAGCTAGGTTGCGTCAAATCCGTCCTCCTCCTGTAGGCCTGCCGATTCCTGGCCTCTAGTGACCTACCCTCTTTTGCGTTTGTGGACCATTTTATCGCGGGGCGACAACGCCCCTTGTATCGCCTACGGCAATCTCAACGGTACTCCCAACGGTACTCCCAACGGCGCTCTCAACATCGTTCATACGGCGTGCTCAACGGCAGTCTCACCCAGCAGAGCTTAACAGAAGGGCAGGTATGTAGATCCAAAATGTCTATAATAGTGTACGGCGCTACTCACTAGACCCACTTATTCGCAGACCCAAATACTGATGTTCGATTGGTCAAGCAGTGATGATACTCATGTTTGATTGGTCAAGCAGTGATTGTACTGATGTTTCATTGGTCAAGCAATGATTTTGACGGGGGTCAGGGTTTAGGGTTGCATAGAGTTTTCTCCCGGTTTTTCGTACGCAGGGCCCATCAACCATATACCCAGCAGTGTCGAACCACCGGCAGACCACCCTCACCTCAACGGTACAGCAGTGCAATCAAAAACAGTCTCTCTCTCTCTCTCTCTCTCTCTCAATGAAACACGACCGGCTGACCTTCCCATTTCCTTCCCACGAACCGCCTCGCTCCCGGCATGGACGCCTGTTGCTTGGTGTGGCGCGTCGGCTGAAGGCCCTTCCGGATGCTCTCCCGTACCTCTTCTGCGTTGGCTGACTTGTTCTGGTCGGACATGAGCAGGGACAGGCTGGACCGTCGCGGGTGAGATACCTTTGGCAATCGCGCGATCGCACGATTCGAAAAAGGTCAGGGTGGGGGGGGGGGGGGGGGGGGGGGGGGGGGCGTATTCATTTGTTGCTTGCCTTAGTCCTTTGACCATTGATCACGCATCTCTTTCGAGACGAAACATGCATGGATGACCGTAGTCGTATGACCATAGACCTTCGCATCCCTACAATACTGGGGGGATTGGGGGGGTTACTCATTTGGTGCTTGCCTTAGTCATTTGACCATTGACCACGCATCCCTTTCGAGACGGAGCTCGGGCGGGGGGGGGGAATGACGCAACTTTACGACCAACCGTGTATCACCTACTTCCTGGCCTGCGGCTGTGATATGTTTTAACAGGATCTGTGTGTTGATATTACGGGGGGCCATAGTAAGTAGGACCAACGGTACACACAAAAAACCTACATATTTACCTATTTTTACTCAAAATTATTTGGTCCTATTTACTATGGTCCCCCGTAATAGTACAAATTCAATTCAGAAAGCGCGTGCTAGACCATACAGATCACACAGATCATACAGATCATACAGATCATACAGATCATACAGATCATACAGATCATACAGATCATACAGATCATACAGATCATACAGATCATACAGATCATACAGATCATACAGGTCATACAGATCATACAGATCATACAGATCATACAGATCATACAGATCATACAGATCATACAAATCATACAGATCATACAGATCATACAGATCATACAGATCATACAGATCATACAGATCATACAGATCATACAGATCATACAGATCATACAGATCATACAGATCATACAGATCATACAGATCATACAGATCATGAATATATCTATCTGTCTGTCCTGAAAGATCCACTACTGTAGATGATGACGTGAGGGGTCGACCACGTGTCGAGGTGTGGAACGGTGCAAGATGGATGACGACAGCGACAGCGAGACTGCCAACGCTAGCACTGCCATCAACACCACCATCCACATCACCGGCAACAACACCAGCATCAATACCAAGAACAGCATCAGCATCAACACCAACAACAACAACACTAACACCGACCAACAGACATCAAGTATTCGCTTTGGGTACAATGATGGATCTGGGTGACCATCATAGCTGCTACATCAGCATTCAGGGTACGGGGTGGTGGGGGGGTTCCCGCAGCCCAAATCCAACAAATGCCTCTCGCCATCTAGCAGCACGAAGCAGGGCCCTCAAGGAAAACAGAGGGCACTCGCCCCTCGTCACACCCCGCCCCCCCCCCAATCACAACTGATAAAAATAAGGAAATACCGCCCATCGAAGCGTTTCCAAACACGTTTCGAAGGCGTCTATCTCCAGTAGTGTGTACGGCTCACGTACCCCAGCTTCAAAAAAAAGGTTGATAGTCCGCACTAACTCTTCGTTACATCATCGAAAATTCCGAGAAATTTCACAGGCGATCGGGGCTACGGTTAGCGTCAGGGTTAATCCCTTTTTAGCTTATATACTGCACTTCCGTTTCGGGGACAAACCAGTCAAAGTCTTAAGTAATTTGTGACGAAAACGGGGCCGCAATCCTAACAAGAGGGTGAAAAAGGGCTCTGTCTACTGTACTACCGTCCTGCAGTGTACAACACCGGACAACTCAGTCTAATAAATTCAAGAAATTCGCCCCCCCCCCCCCCAAAAAAAAGAGGGAGTACGTTCCTAAAAAGGGGTCAAGACTTAATCTCAACCATTTTGTCAAACGAGCTCTTAGGACTACAGGACTCCTCCCTCTCTCTACGTATCTCGGCGGTTTGTGCGGTGCAACTGTCCCCGCCAGGAAAAAAAAAGGAAAAAATGAAGATGAAAATGATTAAAAAAAAAAAACACTAATTTTGTCCCGAAAAATATGGAACGGTTGTATAGTAATGTTCAATCTGAACGGTCCAAATAATTCGGGACACGGTGGTAATATACAAATGTGTGAATGAACTCACCGTCAGGTGCTCGGCCTCTCCCTCCTCGTGGGCGTGTCGACCGCGAAGAAATTTCTCCACCCCCAGAAGGTTATCTGCGGTTCGGCCAGCGGGGATGGGTAAACCCCATTCATCAGCTACATGGTTGCATGGCGCATGGGTACATGGCGCATGGTACACGGCTGAAAATCGACTTCCTTTGCTGTTTGTTCCTACTCACCATTCTCCCAGCGCCTTTGTTTCCTCCGACCGAGGGGCTGGCGCCGCGCTTCCCCCCCTCCCCTAACAGCTGGCGCCAGCTGCACGGGTGCTGGCACTGTGTGGATGAGTCCGGAAGACCGACGCCTGCCATGTGTGTGAAGAACCAACACGGAATAAAAAGTCAAAAACAAAAAAAAAATAGCAATCAAATTTCAGGTCCTGTTCGCACGTGAAATATTCGGATTATGGTTAACGTATGTACGGTGCGCTACATACCCGCGCCAGACAGGCAGGCAGACAGGGCGTCTTACGTCACAGGCATTATTAATACTAATAAGCCAAGAAACAAGCGAGGAAAAGGAGAGGTGGGGTCGCTTAAAAGAACTTTACATGTTTCCTCGTGCTCGAAAGGGTTTTCGATTGATTTTTCGAGGCGGTAAGCTGCCGGGGTGTGCGTCGGCCGCGGAACAAAAGGAAACGAAGTATATAAAGTGCGAGACACAAAAGAGACACGAAAAAGTTGCCTCGTTCGGTATACCGGGTGTGTAAACAGCGTAACGCCATAATAACAGATCATGGCAGCTCGTTTTTTGACCATGATGCTGCACCGATAGCGCTCAGACTGCGAGTGCTGTTGTCTCCCTCCCTCATAAGTACTAGTATCGGCCTCCTCTCATTGCGCACAGCCGTCGTAAAATAGCCTCCAGAGCTATCGTACCAGCATGATATGTGCGATACCAGTTCGTGCACAAAATAACAGAGGCGGCAAGAGCGCGTATAGACTACACGAGAGGGATCAGAGACGGTGGGGATTTTCGAGGGGCAAGAGAGACGTCGGGCATTCTGGATGGAAAAAAAAACAGAATAACGTTCCTTTCGTCTTGCGCTCCACGGAACCAATCGCAGGAACTGACAAAGATTTACCGAGAAACCATTACCCTTTATCGAAAAAAGTAAGGAACCACAGCATTACCCAAATCTTGGGGCCCAGATACTGCCCAACTGTAGTATCCAAATCTTGGGACAGATACTACCTTACTAATAGTGTCCAAATCTTGGGGCCCAGATACTGCCCATTAATAGTATCCAGATCTTGGGGCCTAAATACCACTCTAGTATCCAAATCTTGGGGCTCAGATACTACTCTAGTATCCAAATCTTGAGGCCCAGACACTACCCTAGTATCCAAATCTTGGGGCCTAGATACTACCATATTGATATTAATAGTATCCAAATCTTGGGGGCCTAGATACTTCCCTATAAATAGTAAATATAGAGGGGTCCGGGTGGATAAAATAAAAAGAATTAATGCCCCGAGCTGGTGTGGGTTAAGTATTCTTGCTAAGAGAGGGACACGGATTAATTGATTGTTTTTTAGGAGACGGCATCGATCAAAACTATGCGAGGTGCGTTCAGTGTTATCATCCGTCTGTTAATAGCGGAAGCGAGCGCGCAGAGGTGCATAGCTAATGACCATGCGGCGTGCGTGTCGGAGGTCTCCTTGCATGGTACTTCTCGAGTACATCTATTTGCTTACCTCAGCAGCCCACCCGGGCTGCACCGCCTGTCCGATACCGTAGTCGTCACCTTTCTTCTACGTGTTTTTTTCTTTGCTTCAATAATCTTTTATTAATAGCACTGCAGTCCCGTCTCGGGGATAAACTACTTACAATTTGAATGGTTTGTCCCCAAAGCAGGACTGCAGTACTAAATCGTTCAACACATACCTGGTACACGATATATACACGACTTCTATTACGGGGTACCATAGTAAATAGGACCTACGGTACGCACAAAAACCTATGTTATTTACCTGTTACTACTGACAATATTTGGTCCTATTTACTATGGTCCCCCCGTAATAGTCCCAAAGGACTTAACAAACCCGCACAGAGTGGCGGATACTGGTACATAGGGCATGCCGGGTACAGCAGTGCAGTACCTTGTGCAGTGTACTGTTAACACGGGGGACCATAGTAAATTGGACCAAGTGTCGTCAGAAAAATACGGAATTATCTAGGTGTTTGTGTGTACCGTAGGTCCTATTTACTATGTTCCCCCGAATTATTAGTGCCCGAATGGGGTGTGCACGTACCCGGCAACATTACGTAAAACATATGTGACCACGTGACCACGGCTTGTGCAGGAAGCTGCCGGCCGTTGAAGCACACCAACAAGAACAACAGCAACAGCAAATCGAGAAACAGCAGCAGCAGCTACTTCTGCTTACTGTTGCTATACCACTGCTGCTATACCTGGCAAGTCTAGTCTACACCTACCGCTGCGGACCACAGCTCTACCTGGTACCTGATACGAGGTACTATTAGGTACCAGGTAGGTGCCAGGTATACTTACACGGTACTGCTCCCACTCTGGCAGTACTATTACTGCTACTGCTACTGCTACTGCTGACTGCTTGCTCTGCTGTGAATGACGTCACGAAAATAGTCCCACGGGTAGTGAACCTGGCATACTACTGACGCTGCTGCTGCTGCTGCTGCTGCTGCTGCTGCTGCTGCTGCTGCTGCTGCTGCTGCTGCTGCTGCTGCTGCTGCTGCTGCTATTGCAGTACGTAATGGTATACTTCGAAGTACGACAGCAGTGGACGCTTTGTCTGTGACTACTGCGACTGCTGCTATTGCGCTATTATCGCTGCACTGTAAGGCGTCGTACGACGACATTGCTGCAAATGTGTGCTGATATTGCATGTGCTTGTTGTTGTTCTGACATTACCTCATCGCCACAACGCAATGCATTCTGTGGTCGCAGGACAGGCTCCGATAACTAACTCTGTCTGGAGCGGAAGAATACCTCGGTAGAAATAAAAAACAGGCAAATAATAATACACATGATAACCCTGGCACATCTACACCTCAGACAAGAATAAAAAGTGAGGTACAGTACTAAGTACCTGGTATAAAATGCTGACGTTTTGCTGCTGTGCTGTGCGTACCGGCGCCCCGAACGAATGATACTACAGTACTAACAATGACACTCGCTTGTACCCAGTCCGCTGGGCGCTTTGCGACTGGCACCTCGGTGGCACTCGCCACTCGCCACCACAATGTTATCGCAACGTTTCCTTTGTATGCCAACTCTCAATTCACGACCCTTTCGCGGACCTCGCTTTCTCTCTAGAGCTACTGTATACCAGGTACCTGCTATGATATAATGCTGTTCCATGCTGCTGATTACGAGGATAAACGGGCCGCCACGTGCACCGATACTGCCGACTGTTGACTACGTACGAGCGCAGTACCGTACGTACGCCCGTAGTGTCGCATACGCACCAGGGACATAATTAGCTGTTGCGCTGTTGCGCTGGCGCAATATTTTGGTCAAAATGACCGTTTTCCGCGACAGCCGCGGAGGGCCTGGTTGCAACACGCGATTTTGGGCGCGCAACTTTTTTGACCGCAGGCCCAAAAAAAATGGTGCGGCCTTTTTTGTTCGCCCGTAGGCGAACAAAAACATTTGAAACAATAGAGTGTCTGCGCAAAATATCAAATATTACGAATTTTGCTTATCTATTCCTCCGTTACCGACGACTATAATAGTCAAAAAGCCTAATCAAATTTGCATAAAATGACCAAGTTACGCATTTTGGGATAACATATTAGAATTATTCTAGAGCCATATTTGTGTGACATGGGATTCAACCGCTTCATTCTGTTCGCCGAAAGCTCCCCGGACGCTTTGGATTGGCCAAGCTTGCCCCGAGAGTGGCCTCGGACCATGTCTGCTACTGGGGGGGGTTGCGAGAAGAATTGCTGCCGGTGATGCTGCATGCCTCTGCTGCCTGCTGCTGCAGCAGCAGATAGGTGCTGCTGCTGCTGCTGCTGCTGCACGTCACGGACTACTGCTACAACTGCATATAGTGTGTGCTGCTGCTGCTGCTGCTGCTGCTGCTGCTGCTGCTGCTGCTGCTGCTGCTGCTGCTCCAAGCAAGCAAGCGTGCTGCTGCTGCTGCAAGTAAGCGTGCTGCTGCCCGCTGCTGCTGTGCTGTTGCTTCAAGGGCTGCGGCAACCAACCATTGGGATGAGCAGGCGCTGCTACGAACAAAAGCGCTCCTGCAAGCGATGAGCGCTGCTGCACAAGCAAGCTCTGCTGCAAGCAAGCGCTGCTGTTGCGAGCGAGAGAGCCGCCTCAAGCATGCGCTGCTGCTGCTGCTGCTGCTGCTGCAGGTAGGTACTGCTTGCACGACTTCTGTTCGGCTCGTTTGGTCCTGTAAAAGTGCTGCCGCTACTGCAAGTGTTTTTTTTTTTTCAAACAGAAGAATCCAATATTTAGCTATTTTTCGTCTCCGATTCTACGCATGCCGGAAGGCCTTCGACTATGATTATATTTCCGACGGAAATCCTTCATCAACAAAAGTATTATGCGCAGACGCTCTAATGTTTTTCAAATTCGCCTTCGGCGAAAAAAAAAATGGAGCCCCCTTTTTGGATTCGCCGCGGGCGATTTTTTTTTCTATTAATAGGCCCTTTTTCTATTTGCCTGTAGTACAAGCAGAACTAAAGAAAATTAGGTTCTGATCCCGATACACGCCTTTTCGAGCAAGGGTCGGGAGGCGTCGAAACGCACTTTGTTACTTAGTTTTCGGGTATATATTCGCGCATATATCGCAAAATTTTGGCCTCAGCAACAGACACCGAACCACTATTAAAAATTAGCAGGTAGGTACGTACATCCCTGGTTTAAACTGCACTGGTGATGGAAGTCAAACTCGAAAGACTGCGTTTCGGCCAAGCCCCTTTTTTATCCTTAAGGTTGCAGTCCCGTTTGGGGCACTAAGCAAAGATGACAGGAGGGATGTCAAGCAAGGGAAAATCGTGCGCTGTCAAGGGTGTAACGCCGAGTGTTCCGCACTAAAACCTGGTATTAGTTTAGCGTCAGTCATGGCATGTCGAGGCAGAGTTGCTGTCTGTCAAGGGGTGAAAATGCTATCACGGGGGACCATAGTTAACAGGACGTACGCTACACACAAAAACCCACATATTTACCAATTTTTACGAACAATATTTGGTCCTATTTACTATGGACCCCCGTAACTACGAACCCTCTGAAATCTTAAGCCTGTAAGAAATCCCTTCAGGACTGCAGTCCCGTTTTGGGGACAAACTACTTAAACTTTGGCTGGTTTGCCCCGAAAAAGGGAACTGCAGTCTTCAAAGCCCTGCGATAAGGGAAAACGGTAAATCAAATATGGGATCTCAATTTTCTGCCCACCATTTTTGCCCATTATACAGCAGCAGCGGCAGCAGTGCTGGTTCCGGTACCAACTCTGATACGGGATATAACCGACCTTCAACACCGAACGCACTACTGCTGTACTGTTGCAGTACGGGCTGTTCCTTCTAAAAGGGCTGTCTTTGAAATCAGATACGGTGGTGGGTGATCATCGCGCGGTACACCCGCATGAGACAGCAGCAGCAGTACCATTTGTTGTTCTTGTACCAGTATCGCATTCGTATTGTATCTCCATTCTGCAGTACGTACGTACCTCTGCGGAGTGTTGGTGCGGTTAAGTCGCTGGGGCGTGTGCGCCCTGCCCGCCCCCGTGTCGGCAGAGAACACCATCGCGACGCTATCGTCCGCGTCCTCTTCCTCCCGAGTATGGGCCACGAACTCCTCGACAACAGCATCACCCCTGCCACTGCTGTTATCGGCGTCGTCGGGACGTGCAATGAGGTACGGGCCTTCGTCAAAAGCGACGCCATCTCTCGCCCGAGAACGATCAAAAGCAGGCGCATACATGGCGACCTCCTGCACGAATATCTGACGGCTTGGCTGCGCCGGGTGCAGTGAGTGGACTCGGCACTATGGTGTGCTGGGCTGCTGGAGGCTAGAAGCAAACTCAGGGGAAACGAGAGCTGTGAATATGCATGTTCGATTCTTCAATGTGTCCTGTGTTGTCGCCGAAGTTTGATTCGATTTGAACATATTGCGACCAAGGGTTTCCAACATCTTTAAAGGCATGTAAAATGTGGGTGTTGAGTACATTCACAATTGCTCGAGCTCGACCCCTGGGCCACTGCCACCCAGCCAGTGCCTGGCGCCTCCTACTAGCCGGTGAACCTGTAACATCTCACCAAGGCTTCACAAAAATGCTCTCAGGACTTCTTCAAGCGAATAGGCTGCGGTGGCCTGTGCGCGTAGAGAAAATGGCGGCGAGAGAAGTCACGTTTGGAGGAGTGAAGAGCGTTGCGGTTCTTCTGCCTCTCTCGTGGAGAAGACTGGGGGGACTGCCGGTACCAAATAACAGGTCCCATAGCAGCTCCAACAACAATACCGAGGAAGCGGAGGGAGGCCAGCGACCTTCGACCGCGAGACTCGTCGTTACACACAGCAGGTGATACTGCTGCGCGTGAACGTCTCTGGTGTTCACACGCCCAACAAAACCATCCCAACTCAGAGGGATCATCAGAAAGTGCATCTGGCCCAGTGCCAAAAGCAGCCGCACAGCAGCAACGTCTGCCTCGTGCCTGGTGCCTGGTATGATACAGAGTGATGTTATTTTATGCTGCTGTTCTAGTAGTAGGTGTTCGCCACGGCCATTCACGGGCTCCGGCTTTTTCAACTCTTAAGCAATTGAAGTGGGCAATATTTAGCGTCCGCCGACTTGACCTTTACAGCATTGGCAGTTGACTGTATTTACCGGATCATATGTGCCTTTGAACGATTGATTCGCCAAAACATATATTAATAGTTTTAATGGTTAATCTTTGAAAGGTAGCAATTTTGGCGCTCTGATTGGCTAAGGGTACGTTGTATGCGGCTCATTTAACCTTGAGTCTTTCCCAGCCACAGCATCCCCAGTCGGCCAAATCAACCTGTTCATAAAGTCTCTCCAAGCAGCATCCTAGCCGGCCCGAGTCAACCTAACCAAGCTCAGCATCCACGCACTGACCACTGACGGGGCTCGGGTTAGGGTTCGGGTCGGAGGGTGGGCGTTAGGCACAAAGCACAAGACCTCCGTAAATATACAGTATCAAGGTGTACCCAAGCCTCAGAAAAGCTCCTTTTTTTCCATCTTGTTTTTTTTAATCTCCGGCGGATTGGTAAAAATAAGACTTAAGCTCACCACACTTCCACGTTCCAATTTCGTGTCGTGTGTCAATTTAGCCCATAGCTCCCGTTGCAACATCAGAACATGCTGCCGTTACCCCTGAAGTTTGGGCACGTTGACCCGACCTGACCCCCGAGAGGAGCAGGTGCGGTGGAGATAGCCACCCGGGAGAATGAGGCCTTCCTGCCGGACTTGGTCCAGTTACGGTCCACCCTATCCGTTGGGGCGTTGGTCCTCAGAAAAGCTCCTGTTGATAGAGGGACAGACCCGCTTTTTGTGGTGGCGTACCGGCACTGCCTGCCCCGCTCATTGGCCTCTCGGCACTGAGCACCACCTCCCTCGTCCACCGTCTACAGAATACATAGAAGAGAGCACCGCGCACCAGGAAATAGGGTATCATGATTTTTTTTTATGCAAGAAACACAACCTTGTGGAGAAAATTGGAGAGTCGAAACCGCCGCTGATCACTCGCTGCCCCTGACCCCTGACCCCGACTTGCTGCCGCCTCCGCCGCTGCCGGTGCTACTGCTGCTGTCATCATCGTGGGCGTTGACGGCGGCGGCGGCATCGAACGACGGGGTTGGTTGTTTGCTTTGATGCTTCCGTCTGTTTTTTTTACTCTCTCGTGCGTCCCGCCCTCCCGCACCCAACCCACCCACACAGCTACATGGACGGCCTGATCCCACTGCTGGACCGCTTCGTCACGGACCCGGACGCGGCTTGCAACATATCAACCGTGGTGCCCGGCCGAATGTATTCGTGTAACGGTGAGTTTGGGATGCATTCATTTTTGTACCGGTATACTGCCGTGCCTGGTACGCACGTATTCCTTCCCTTAGGAGCTTGGTTTTTTTCTGCCCCCCCCCCCCCAACCATGCCCCCCCCCCCTATATTATATACCTGGTACATATAGGTTGGGTTGGCGTCGGTTGGCGACGACTCTGTCAAACGCGCCTCTCACTGCGTGAGCTAGACAGCCAGGGCACCGTTTTTTTTTTTTTTTTGGCGGTTACCACGGCTGACTGTCAAGTTCGATAATTTTTGTGCGGGGAGAACCTTTACTCCGCACAATGGCTGGTGGTCGAGTTGCAGCAGATCATAGTGTGCGGGGTGGAGAACCTTAACTCCGCACGAGGGGGGTGATCGTATCCTGTACCAAGTAGTGTTGTGTATGGCCAGGCACCCACGAAGCGGTTACGTCACACAGGGAAATCAATCAAGTCATTCGACGCTGCCATCTACATACATATTCCAGGTATGCAAGAAAGTGCGCACAAGGTGCCGAATTCCGTCTCACAAGCGGTTCTTAGTAGAATGCGGCTCACCCTTCATGCGACTCGCCGACCACCCCAAGGCGCTTCACTCTCTCGGTGCAAGGCATGCCTTCCTGGTCTGTGAAAACCCGACGTGCCCCGTCCCAGTATTGTGCATTGGTATCTGAGGTTATGCTGTCGTACGGCTACGGCCGTGCATGATAATGAGTAAACCCCTCCCCCACGATCAGATGCGGCGTTGAGCATCAACAAGAACAGCAGCAGCAGCAGCAGCAGCAGCAGCAGCAGCAGCAGCAGTGGTATCATCTTGTACCGGTGGTTCTTTTTTCTGCCTGTGCAATCTCTCAGGGGCCGGCGGGAGATGACCGCACCCACATTTTTTGGGGGTTGAAACTACTTGGAATTAGTGTGGGATCACTTTCTGCAGGGGTAAAAGGGTGCACCATGTAACTGGCACCCGCCCCCCGCCCGATGCACCCTTGTGCCACCCGATATCTCCCCCGATGTGTCGTCGCGTGCGTTGGCCAGGTCGGTCGGAACTGTTCAAGATGACAGTGAGGGCGACAAACAACGGGTTCAAGGCGCTGGCCAGGAAGGGCACCGCAGGGCAGGAGGTGTTCATCAGCACCACCAAGATGGAATTGGAAGACATCAAGGCGAGCGAGCTCTTTCGGGGGGGCATAGTGTTCAGAACTCACGACGGACTCCGAGTACCGTGTATCCCGCTATTCCTATGTTTACACACCACCCTTTGTTTATCATTTCTATCTTGTGTATGTCCCACCGTAACAGCAGTGAAAAATCGCCTCGGTGATGACATTACAACGAGCGCGCTTTGTATCAGCAGTAGTTGGTCGACACCGTAGAGCAGGAAGGCAGGTAAAGAGGTAGGCAGGGCGGAGGTGATTCGGACCGATCCGCTTGCTTGGAGTGCTGTCGGCCTGACGTCGGTGTGAACTCACCGTACCGACGGGCTGTCGGTCTGACATAGGTGTGAACTGAGCGCGCCGACGGGCCCCTCCAGGCTCACGTATTTTGGGCGCCACGCTGCCCCGTAGCCTCGACCGGCTCTCCGATGGCTTCCGCATGTTATGTAATAGAGACGGCACGGAGACAAATTCGTGCGTAGCGGCCTCATTGGCGCGCGAAACAGCAGCAGAGGAAACGGCAGGAGCAGCAGCAGAGCGTGCGGTGCGATGGTTGGAAGAGCCAATGCGTCGGCAACGCTAACACCGCGGCTGAGTCGTGCCATGCATGTATGCATGAGGATTATACCCCTGCTTCCGTTAATCTTACCTCTCCCTATTTGGGACTTAAGCTTGAAGAAGTCACGAAATTTTACTCGGTACGTATGGTGATTACAGCATCCGTCAGCGATACGACGCAGCAGCTTCTGTCGTCGGGGTAGGGGATGACAACTATACACACGCCAGAGAAATTATCGGACACCCACTCGATGTATCTAAAGGCGTCGGGGAAGTTGTATATCTCATCTGGATGGTTTACAGTAGGTCATATGGCCGGGTGGGAACCGTATAACCTGCATGGTTTAATAGTTGTACAGGTTTCCTGGGTTGGATCTACCTGCCCTGCACACACACACTCTCACAACGGCAGGTGATGATCTATCTGTAGATGATATATCTGTAGATGATCTATCTGTAGATGATCCATCTGTAAACGATCTATCTGTAGATGATCTATCTGTAGATGATCTATCTGTTCGACGTGTGTTACTTTAGTGTCCGAACTACTACCGTACATTGGAAGAAGGTGCACGATACTCGCGCAGCGTGATGATGCCGCCGCTCGTCCCCTTGCTGTGCGCTCCTCGCGTAAGGTGGGTGACACGGCTGGCCTCGCAAAAATGTTGACCGCTTTTTCCGTGCCTATTATATCTGAGTTACAATATAAAAGAGCTACTCGTACATACCGTAGCTTTCACGCAACATACTACAAAGCGGGGACCGTTTTTTTTTTTTTCCCCCTTGTGACACCCACGCTCTCTGCCCTGCTTTTCATTTTCCCTTGTCTTCCGACACAGGCGGCGCTTAACCGGGCGGCGGGTTTCGACTTGGAAAAGGGAGGGTCTCGGCGGGAGCAAAAGGCTGGGCGCAAACGGCGATAGCAGCGGTTGTGGTAGCGGTTGCCGATGCGGTTCGCAATATGAGTAGTACCGTACGCCCACCGTTATCGTTTAGTACTATTACTAGTGTAATAGTATAATGAAAGGTTGTTTTTAGCGCGAGTATAGCATAAGACGTCCAAAATGTTTTGGGCAAGAAAACAGTGACATTTTGTCACGAATCCTGTCCACGAAGAGTTTGAAAACTCCCAAGAATGGCATTCATATGAAATGTCACGATTGGTTGAAAAAAATACTGGACATTGATTCGCGATTAGCGGTTGTCAATGCAGTTGGCGGTATTGATAGTACCGTGTACCCACCGTTATCGATGAGTACTACTAGTAGTATAGCACAAGGTTGGTTTTTAGCGAATACAGACGTCTGACAAAAAAACGTGACATTTTGTCACGAATCCTGCCAGCGAAAGAGTTTTGAAAACTCCAACAATGACATTCGTATATATAACAGGACGATTGGTGAAAAAAAAAATGGACATCGAATGGCGATTCGCGCAGCGATGTAAGCCCTCTAGTAGTACGAGGCGTCCGCAAGTCAAGTGTCATTTTTCGTGGCAGTTTGTTAGGGAACATTTTTTTTTTTTGGTTGGTTTGACGTTCACCTCGGTGGCAGGATAATGGCATTACGAAAAAGGGGAAATGGACGCCTTTGGGTAGTGTTAAGCAGCAGTGAACGTTCGACACCGATCGAGGGGATGGGGCAACTGGCGTGGACTTGAACCGCAACCTCCTGGTTAAATTGGAGGCGTGCGTGCACGCATCTGCCTGGCTGCTTCGGTGATCCCGCCCGACCGTTTAGTGATAGGTGACGCAGTACCCCGACACCCACTTAACCCTGTAGTGACTTTATTAGTCGTGTACAGCTCTTGGTTATATGGAGGCGTGCATGCACGCAACTGCCTGACTGCTTCGGTGACCTCGCCCGGCCATTTAGTGATTGGTGACGCAGTACCCCGACACCCACTTGACCCTGCAGTGACTTTATTGGTAGTCGTATACAGCAGGGGTCCCTCTACTAGGTCGGTGAAATACTGCCGGTGCTCCCTTGTATAGTGCCGGTGGAATCGCTTGACACTGATGGGATTAACTATTAAGAAGCGTAGCGGTGTGCAGAATAGTGCCTGTGCTCGCTATATTGCCGGTGTATTTGCCTGGCACGTACCGGCATCACGAGTACGTATGGACTGAAGCGACTTGGCAGAGGAACACGCACGGTCGAATTGACCTCCTATTAACCTTTTTAGAACAGCAGTCCCGTTTTGGAGACTCAACACTCGGGATTAGAGTGAATCCTCCCCAGACCAGGACTGCGGTACTGAAGGGGTTAAAAGGAAGAACGGGCGATGGTTCCACCGCTCCGATAGACAGGTCGTCGATCCAACTTGATGATCTAGATCTTTCAGGGCAGATAGATATATCTATTCCTGATCTGTATGATCTGTATGATCTAGCTCATGTTGTTGCCGGGTGGGAATCGTATAATCTGCCTGGTCTAGGACATGTTTCCTGGGTTGGATCTGTTTTTTACAGATCCTGCACAACGTCTCATAGCGGCAGGTTAGGATCTATAGATCATCTAAAGATAGTTAGTTAGATAGATAGATAGATAGATCATGATCTATCAGTCCGAGGTGCGATTAGTTCCAAGCGTCATCATGTTGTATGATCTACGTATGTAGGACGTGTTTTTTCTGGGTAGAATCTGTACTTCACAGATCCTCCACAACGTCTCATAACGGCAAGTTAGGTCTATCTGATATATCTGGGCTATCTGCAGTAGTCTATCTGATCTCTCCGAGGTGTGATTTTTTCCAACGGTTATCATGCTGCGCACTTGACGTGCGTCCATCTCCTTCCGTTGTGCACTTCGGACAAAATCTCTTGACATTTTCAGCTGCGGCCGCTGTCGAAGTTGCGTAAGTTGCGGCGGCATTTTTCTCTTTTCTTCGCCGCCGCCGTTTGCCGCGCGTGAAATATTTCTAGGCTGTGCGTGAGGTGAGGGGAAACCAAAGAGTAACCTTCGTAGGAATGGGTGAGTCCTGCCACCGACCCCCCCCACCCGGTTAAAGGACGTTTCTGTTGACGCGCTCGTTTTTTCTTGCGTTCCTTCCAATAAAGCGGACGAATCAATTAAAACCGGCATTTTTGATCGCTTTTCTAAGCCCGACCAATCCCTGAAATTTCCATACCTCCGTCCAACCTTGTATTAAATGGTAACACCTAGGGAACAGCAGGGCAACGCTTGCCCTGCTCTACAATCAGTAAAAACCGGCCTAATCCACCGCTAACATATCTCAACAACGAATGTCGTAAAAAAAAAAAAAAAAAAACACTGTCGCTACGACGGTCGCCAAGATCTCGCCGCTGCAACCCCCCCCCCCTTCTCTCGACCCCACGCTCCGCCTCCACGGAAAGCGCGTGGTCAAAAGCGTATCATAACGGAAAAAACATTGTAAGCCCCCCTCCCCGCCGGCCTTCCCTCTGCCATCCAACCGTTTGCCTCTCCCGCCCAAGATTGTCCTGAAAACGATTCGTTCAACGGCCACAACCCCGCTTCCGAGCTGATCAACGGTCATAATCGCGCCCCCTCTATGCCGCCATCTAATATATTCGAAAACCCTTCTGCCGTTGTCCCTCCGGTAGTTTAACTACAGCAGTACAACTTTTCCTCGAACCTACTACGTAGCCTACTTCCCTTCTGACTGTGGTCCCAGGACTGGTTGGGATCTTAAAATCCTAGGAGCCCAGAATCTTGCGACCATACGATCTTGAGATCTTAGGATCTAGGGTCTTGTTGAGTCAGTGCTGTCGAGCAGCGAAGGCAAAGGGCAAAAGCTATAACAGAACAAGCAGAGAGCAAGCAGAAGGCCGCAGTATGTAGGAGGCAGCAAGATAACACAGCACCAACACAAGAATAACGTTCAAAAACAACAAGTACAAGTAAGGGGGCCATAGGCCTCTCAGCAAAAGCACTGGACAGCCCGGAACTGGCGACACATATCGGCACAGCGTTCGTCCCCTACGCAGCTCAGGCACACCGCACGGATCAACGTTCGCACTTCGCACAATAAGTACGACAGCAGCGGATGCTATTGGGCTCAACAACGGAACAGCGGGAAAGCGACAAAGAAAGGCTGTGCGCGCGAGTTTCACACGCCCCAACGGCAACGGGCCAACGAACAGAAACTACCGCGGCGCAGCGGTGTTTAGCCTCTCTGGTGCACGCTATAGCAACTATTTCTGCGAGGAAATAACGCCAACTTAAAACGTCAAAAACCGTGCGCAACGCACTGCTGTGAGACGCAACGCTATTTTAGACGTTAAAAAAATCCGTCCTAAAAAATGTCACTGTTGCAAGGGATCAAACCAACGTACACGTCAAAACCGCCTACACATTAATGCAGTGAGGCATAACGCCCACGGAAAATATCGCCAAAGTAGAGGTATAAACCGTCCACACCTTATTGCTGTCAGGAAAAAACGCCCATTTTACGTAAAACCGTCAATGCATCTCACTGCCGTGGGGGTATAACGTCAACATAGTAAGGCTGGAGAACGTTTCCCCCCCCCCGCGGTGACCTCATCCCCCGAATAAGCCCGGCAGTAACCGCCCCCACGGACCCTGACAAATTGCTGAGACCACGCAGCAAGACACGTAAGAAGCTTGACAAGTCATTCAGCTCCCATCCGCAGCGTGTCGCAAAAATTGACCCGTCAGAAAACTGCGGGCACGAAATGTCTTTCTCTCTGTACGAGTAGCTAGTCCCACCCCAGCTGGGTCCGTCGCACTGCACCCCCCCCCCATCCCTCCCCCCCATCGCGCGCGCGCGCGCAGTCAGCCGACGTACTCCAAACCCGTCAACTATTCAGCCGACTTAAACTCTAATCCGAGCCTCCACGACCTATCGAAATTCAAGCTAGTGCCACCCTCAGTCGAACCCATCGATACCCCCCCCTCCCCCCCGCGCGCGGTAAGCCAACGCAAGCTTCCGTTCGGAACTCCTCGACCTGTCCAAATAAGAAAGAGTATCCACTCTATCTAGCCACGTATTCCCATTTCGATCGGTCCAAACGCACTGCTATACCCCCCCCCCCCCCCTCCCTCCCCCAGCCAGCAAGCCAACTCGGGTTTTCGTCCGGATCTCCACGACCGGTTCAAACAGAAAAGATCACCTACTCTGTAGCGATATATCCCTGCAGTGCTCGGTCCAATCACTTCGCTATAATACCGTACCCCCCCCCCGCCCCTCTCTCGTTGCGTTACCTATGCTACTGCCCCTACCTCTCTCCCTCATCGCAAAACCATACTATCAGGTATCGCGGAAGGTGTCCTCGAAAATGCATGGTGATCCCGAGGTTGGACTTCTTCGGGTGAGGTTATCGGGTGCGCTTCCCAACAGCGCCAGCATCGCAAGGCGATACTCCCCTGGTGAAGCTCACGCCGTTAGCGTCCGTTTAGGTTGAAGAGCTCCAGACTCTTGGCGTTGATGTGGCCTATGCGACGGTGCCTTTGGTCCGCCTTTACCTGGACGTTGACTACGTACAGGCCACCCAGCCTACGCTTACCATGTATCATCCCTCTCTCCCTCTCCCACCGCACTATTACTACACCGTCCCTCTCTGCCTTCGTCCCTCCCTCCTTCCTCCCCCTCCGTTAGACCCCGCTCCCCCTATCGCGCTCATCGCACAGGCCACCGCTCTGTTGTCCGGAAGTGTAAGCACCGTTCGGTCTTCACATTTATACTCAAAACGATCCTTATTTTTCCGGAGAGTGTATCGGTACTTCGATTGTGGCGCCGACGCGACACCAGTTAACGCATCCAACCCAGCATCGTCATGGTGAAAAAACAAGCAATACATCGCGCCAACCCACAAAGACTGTCCCAACACTAAAAAGGAAATCTCCTCCTCCACCTGTCCCCGCCATCCCCTCAGCCCCCCGTTCTGCCCCCGCTCCTCCCTTCCGGATCCGTCTACCGCATCCCTTCCTTACGCGATGCAATTCGACGTAGGGGACCGAAACTCGGCGAATCGAACCATATCTCGCCGAACCGAAACAGGTCTCGCCGCAAAACGCTTCACTAGACCCCCGGCTCTCATTCCAGCTTCCAGCTCTGGTACCGGTGGAAAGGCGGGCCTAGAAACCGCTACGTGATTGATAGCGGTCTCGGTCTTTGTCTCGAATGTCTCCCGCGCGTACAGATGCACTCACCGGGGCCGCAACGAGCGGGACTTTGCACACACCGAGAAGATCACGACCTAGATCATACAGATCATGCATATCATGATCTAGATCATGCAGACCATATAGATAATATAACTCGAGATCATACAGATCATACAGATCATATATATCACGAACTGGATCATACAGATCGTATACTTCACGGCCTAGATTATACAGATCATATAGATCACGGCCTAGATCATACGGGCCATACAGATCACGGCCTAGACCATACAGACCATACAGATCACGACCTAGATCACACAGATCATACAGATCACGACCTATATCGTACAGATCATACAGATCACGGCCTAAATCATACAGATCCTGTACTAGCCGTTATGGAATGTTACATGCGCAAGAACCGTATCACACAGATATGTTCAAAATCATCTAGATCCTGTACTATTAATAGCCGTTGTGAGATCTTACACGTGCCAAAACCGAAAACCGTATCACGCAGAGAGGTCGATCTGGATTTTATAAATCACGTTTCAGGCCACATAGATCCTGCACCATTAAGAGCCGTTGTGGGATGTCACATGTGAAATAGCCGTATCATGCAGATAATTCTCACCCGCAAAAAGAAAACATGTCCTCAAGAAGAGCTGTGCTGTGCGTGCAGGTATCCCACCCGGTGCACATGATGATCCATACGGTAGATCGTTCAGATCACCATGGGATGTGAAAAACCGGGGACATGTCCGTGCCCCGAAAGATCTACGCAGATCCTGAAAAACTGGGGAGCTGATCTGATCTGATCTGATCTGATCTGTGAAACATCGGCTCGTCATCGACCGTGGCGTCAGTAGCACTTGCAGCGGAGCGGGAAGGGCGCAAGGGGCGGAGCCGCGGTAGTGAGGCGGTTTCAGAATCAGGATATGACGCACGACGATTGCGCGGCGCCGGCCATTCTCTGGGCGTTGTAGGCGCGGTTTAGCACGGGGTTGCTCGACCAGTGTCCCCGCTGGCACTCGCCTCCGACAACCCACTCCGTGAGGTGCAGCCAGCAAAACTCGTACTGGCACATGCTGCACTGCATGTGGTTGCACCCTCCTGTTCATGGGGGTTTACGTGCATGATGGCGGCGGGGGCAGGGGCGGAGCGGGGGTATTCGAATCAGGTACTGACACGCACTACTGACACGCACACACCGGAAGAAGAGCGCATGGTGGGCGCAAGGGTTGGGGGGAACGAACGAATCCAATCAAAAGTGACACGGTTAGATGCGCAGAAAAAACACACACACACACACGATTAGTGCCAGAAAAATCAGGGATCGTGGCATTTGTACTTACACCTGGTACCAGTATGATACGGGGATAAATGTAAAGACCGTTTATACATTAATATGAATATCGATTGATTAATATATTTACGGCCAGAGCGGTAGATCTTACGTCACGTAGGTTTTTTCATATATATATATACGTATTGCGTCCCTCGTTTTGCAATAATGAGTTCCCCGCCCCTCACCTTTTGCGATACATATGAGGTGCTATCGTAGAATACCCCTCTGTGTTCGTGGCTTGAATGTGACGGTGCACCGATCTGTGGCATGAGCACATTTCGTCTCCCCGAATTCGGAAAATAAATAATTATCTCTATTTCCAGCACGATTGTATTCAATCACACTTTTCTTTTTTTGTTTCGCTTTTTTTTTTTTGCACAAATGGTGACATCACTTACTTCCGTTTTTTTTTTGTTTTAAACACAATTTCGTTGCCATGATACGTAACACGATCAACGGAAATGTCACTACAGCAATCAACGGCAAGAAAAGACCCCGAAAGGAAAATATTATGGTTCACGCCGTAATCCTGGTGGAGGCTGGGGGGACAGAGACCGACCACTAACCAACAAAAAAAATGCAAAAAAGCATTTTATACCAGGTGCGTAAAACCGGACGGCGAAAAAGAGTCAGAGAACAAAATACATAATAAATCGAACCCGTCGGCTATTAATAGCTGTTTTCTCTGCCGTGCGTACGTGCAGAAGCGTCGCTTGCGCGGCATGCTACGAACAGCGACCGCACAACGCCATGTACGTCCGCCACGCCCTCGATAAGCCTACTTCCGCAAGCAAAACCGACACCTCGTTTGACACGACCACGACCACCACCACCACCACCCACCGTCTTTGAAGATGGGCACGTGGCACCGGGGGCATCTCTTCGTGCTCTCCGACGCTTGCTTCGGCGCCCCCCCTCCCAGCGATCGACCCAGCAGCCTCCTCAGCGCGCCTCCCCCTGCCCCTTCCCCGCTCCCACCCCCACCCTCATCCCCCGCCCCCACCTCGACAAGGCCATCAATCATAGCGCGCGCGTCGGCGCAGCTCACCCCCGGCTCATGCAGAGAGACTTGCATGACAAGCACAGGGAAGCTTGGCACCCGGGGCAGCCGATACAGTTGCTAGTCTGCCCCCCCGGGGTCTCCATCGCCGCCGCCGCCGCCCCGCCCCCGCCCCCCGCCCGCCCCTGCCTCTCCACCTCCGTTGAAGCTGTATCCGTAGCCGTAGCAGTACCCGCTGCTTCCTGCGGTGGCGAGCTTGTCCCACGTATCCCCGTCCACAACCCCCACCACAAGGAGTTGCTAGACCGGCGGAGGGGCGGCGGTGGGAGGGGGAGTTGGATATCGGGAGAAACGCTTTGTCTGGCCGTGATGGCGGCGGCGGCGGTGGCTGCCGAGGGGACCACGCCGCAGTGGCACCCAGGGCACCAGATGATGCGCATGTGAGACGCCAAATGGATGGCGGCGAAACGCCGGTACTTGATCATGAACGCCGCGCCGAGAACCTCCTGGGTAGGGTTGAAGGGGGGGGGGGGGGGGGGGGGGGGGGCGAGGGGGGCGTACTCGTTTTTGGCTTGCGTTAGTCATTTGACAAGTAGACCACGCATCTCTTTTGAGACGGAGCACCGTTCCTGCTCCTAACAAAGACACGCCCTCTCCTTAAGTTGTTTCCGGTGGTAGGTGGGGGGTACGCACGTGGGTGTGTTAGCTCGATGGTTGGAGCGAGGGCGGAGTTGGTGGTGGATTGGGGGGGTGTTAACGCGCGTGTTTGGTTTTTAGGTTTGGTGTACAGGGTGGCATAGAATAGAAAAAAAACGATACCGGTACAAACAAACAGACAAAAAGAACTATTGATTGTGCTCGGGAACACGACGGAGGTGTTCCACCTAACACTAGGGAGTTCCATACAATATTGTGGGATTACAAGAGAGGGATATTTAAGCGGATATTCTGCGGGATATACGTGAGGTTTATTGCGCTAGAAAGTTTGCTGGATGATGACCTGCGCGCGTCGTCATGTGCTGTCACTCGACAGAATGTAAGAGGAGTTCTTTGTTATTGTCTGGAGTCAACCACGCGTTCCCGTGCAAGCTGCGTCTATACCTTCAGAGGTGAACTCCTATTGGTAAGCGTAGCCAAGGTCAACCTAGAGAGGTGGGAACCTGCTTCCAGCATGCCTGGTTTTGATGATGTGCCTATTACGGGGGTCCATAGTTAACAGGACCTATGGTGCACATAAAAACCTACATATTTGCCTATTTTTACTAAAACAAATTGGTCCCGTTAACTATGGACCCCCGTAATAGTCAGGAAGCCAGCGTAGCAAATGAGGAGAAGATGGAAGAAATGAGAGAGAAGATCGAGGTCCTGGAAAGGATGGTGGAGGAGCAGCGGCGGCGCGCCGAGAGGGACGCGCCTCGAACTGGAACGGAGGGGGGGGCGGTGGGGGGGGAGGAGTGAAGAAGCAGCGAGGCAACAAGCAACGTTGACTGTGCCGACACCTGGGCTGGAAGCCAATCAGGCAGGTCACAACCTTCTTCATACCGCCATAGTTTAACCCAGTCGAGACCCCCAAAGTTCGATAACATAGTAAGCCCACTTTGGTATATGGCGCAGTAAGTTTTTAGCGTACCTATCATCGCTTGGTTGCCTGCACGCACTTAGTAGCACGGCCAACCCAGTTTTGGTAGGGGACATGAGGGTGTCGCCAGAGGAGCTAGCATCCAAACACTCACCCCAAGAGATAAGAGATGCACGATTGGTGTATGGGCTAATGATGGAGTCAATGACGGGATACGTGATGGCTGAATTTCGCATGCAGAAGGCAATGTCACCAAGTGGTGCTTGGAAAGAGTTGGAAGACCATTACGTGCGTAAGACGATGGCAGCGACACGCAGGTTGAAGAGAGAATTTGAGCCCATCCGGATGACCGAGGACGAGAACCCCCTGCTGTTTCTAGGAAGGGTAGACAAGGCAGCGGGCGAGCTGGCTATGCTGGGCTGCGGTAAGAGTGTAGAGGAAGTGAACCGCCACGTAGTCAACAATCTCTCGTCTTTGTACACGATACAGGAGTAAGTCAATTATTTCCCGCCCTTCCATCCCCCGTTTCGAGATAGATGAGATCATCCATGACGCGTATGCCAACGACAAGGTAGAGAAGGAGATGGTTTCTAAGGCGTTGGGCGTGCAGGGAGTGGTAGATCAGCATGCCTTGTACGCCGGAGGTGCGCAGCCTGCCGAGGGTGCAGGTGCGGGTCCAGGAGGGGAAAGGAGGAACAGGAGAGGCGGGAGGGGTCAAGGGTAGGCAGCAGCAGCGGTGTCGGCAGCAGTGTCAGCAGCTGCAGCTCCAGCAGCAGCAGCAGCAGCATCAACAGCAGCAGCAGCCCAGCAGCAGCAGCAGCAGCATCGACAGCAGCAGCAGCCCTAGCAGCAGCAGCAACAGCATCGTCCCCATCAGTAAGGTGGCAACCAGGGAAAAGCTTCGCCGGGGGGGATAACCGGTCCCAGAAGGCGTTGGGATGCCATGGCCTGCAGGTACCGTTGGGATGACTCTGGTCCCAATCCCTTCGGTACGGGTGGGGTATTCCCCTCCATGGGTCGGGTACCTACCGACCTACCACCAGGGACAATGTCGCCGATACCCTCGCCGCCTGTAACGACTCCGGCACGCTGGGGTCCCCCACCGAACAACACGTCATGGAGGCCGCAAGGGGCTCTGCTTCCGGTGCGGCAGACCGGGCCACTACGTCGCGGAATGCCAGGTAGCTCCCGCGCAGATGAACCGTCGCGGTCCCGTGTGCTGCTGCTCCTCAACCCCATCACCAGATGCACTACGGAGGTGGCTGGCGCAGGAGACGCCCTACGGCAGTGGTGGGTATACCTCGGCCGGAGCTTCTCCGTCACGACAAACCCTCGTCGAGGACTTCCCATCCCTCCCGACCCAGCGAACAACGGCGACCCTATGCCTGCCTTCGATCCGCACCTCCTCGCCCCGCAGTTTGCGCACCAAGGCAAGGCGACTTACAGTTTGTTTTGGGTTAGTGGGAGAGAAGAGTGGGTAGCGGATTCGGGAGCGACCTTTCATGTAACTGGTAACTCCTTTGGCATGGTAGACTGTACCCCCCCCCCCCCCCCGGGAAGAGCAGTTTGGTGGTCGATCACATGAGGTCACTGAAGGTCGAGTATTCTTGGTCAGATTCCAAAGGCGATGCACAGCTCTCAGTGTGACGTTCGAGTTGGACTGTTGGACGTAGCATACGTACCCGGTGTTCGTTTCAACCTCCGTTCGCTTCATGCAGTGATGCCCGTTGACACTTGATGCTCAGGGAGCTCACATGTTGGATGGGCAATTGTATTTCATGCGTAGGGACGTGGGTTCATACATAGACGCCACGCGGATTGTAGAGACCCCGATTTCTGCCGCTATTTCGGCCCCTGGAAGAATGCGGAGGATTGATATAAACGACCTTCACGTTTCCCTTGCCCATTCCCGTGCTGACACCCTCCGTGAGACGGCACGCCAGATGGGCATTAAGGTTGTCGGGGAGTTGGTTTCGTGTGCCAAGTTTTCTGAGGCGAAAGGGAGGAGGATGGCGGTGCCGTGGACGACCGAGTGTCGTTCCACCAGGCCTCTGGGGCGTCTGTTCGTGGATCTGTCGAGACAGCAGTCAACGTCTGCCGGCGATGCGCAGTACTTGATGACGATCGTCGACGACTGCTTGCGGCTGGGATGGCCGTATTTCTTGAAGCGGAAGTCCGACGTCCCGAAGGTCTTCGCCGGTTTTCTGGCGGACATGAACACCAAGGGTGTGCCGTCTATCGTGGAGTGCCTTCGCTCGGATAACGACACCGAGTTCACCAAGGCGGAGTTCGTGGAGATGCTCAACCAGCGTGGCATCCGCCGCGAACACACGCCCGTCGATTCTCGGAAGCATGACGGCGTGGTCGAGCAATGGATCGCCATAACGCAGGACCTTGCAATGGCGTCCCGCCTGGAGGCCCCCCGCCTGTTCGGCGATGCAAGAATGCCGGTGACGCAGCCCGTCTGGGCTGAGTCATGCGTGTACGCGAGCGATGTGATCAACATGACGGCGAGGGTGTGGGACAAGCCGGAAATGCACTCGCCGTACCGTAAATTCTACGGGAGAGCACCGTTTGCGCAGTTGCTCCCGTTTCTGAAACCGGGTTTTCACCACGCCAGGAAGACCCTCAAGGTGGAGCCAAAGGCGGAAGCTTGCTTCTACCTCAACGGTGGAAATCACCACTCGGTAGACTGCAGCAAGATTCTGCCGGTGTCTGGCCGGAGGTCGTTCTCCCGCGACGTTACTTGGGAACACCCGAGGAAACCGTTTGTGGGGTTAGTGCATTCGGAGGAGGAGAGCTCCCCGCGGTCGCCGTCGCCACCGCTCTCGAGTACGCCGGAGCCTCTGAGGGGCCCCGAAGTATGGCCCGAGCCACCGTCCCCATCCCCACTGCTGCCACCGCAACCGCCGTCATCACCGCCGCCGCCGCCACCGCCGTCGCCGCCGCTACCTCCGTCACCGTCGCCGTCACTGCCGCCGCCATTGTCACCGCTGCCGCCACCGCCACCGTCACCGCCACCGCCGTCGCCACCGTTATCACCGCCGTCGCCGCCGCAGCAGTCACCGCAGCCACAGCTTTCGCAGCGTGCTGCCTGGGAACTGGGTTCTGATATCCCGGACCCGGAGGATGGCGATGTGCTAAGTGGACGGGCCCGGGGGGAGACTGGACGACACCAGGAGTGTGGTGGCGATGTACAGGATGGTCGGACCAGGGGGCAAGCTGGGCGGCACCAGGGGGGTGGAGGGCTGAGGGGGCGGACAAGAGGGGAGACTACGCGGGACCGCGAGGTTATGAGGCATGGGCTGCTGTCGTTGATGACAGCGCGGGAAGGTATAGGCTATGTACTTTTCCACCAGGCCCCACCGCGCGAGAACCCTTCCCTTCCCACACGCCCGGCGAGCGAATTTTCGACGCCGAACTCGTATGCTGAAGCGTGTGCGGACGAGTATTCAGCCATCTGGAGGCAGGGGATGGACAAGGAATATCTTGGACTGGCGGACGCGGGGACGTTTGGAGCGACGTAGCAACCAGGGGGGCTCAACGTCATCTCAGCGAAGTGGGTCTTCGCCTGCAAGTACAACGAGCATGGTGATGTGGTGCGGGCGAAAGCAAGGCTGGTGGCACGAGGTTTCAAGCAGCGTGACGGTATTGATTTCTGTGAGAATTTTGCCCCGACGCCTGCAGAGTCTTGCTTTCGTTTGTTGGGTGCTATTGCGCGCGAGTTGGGTTTGGATTTGTGTCATGTTGATGCTGAGCAAGCGTTCGTGCAGTCGAGTTTGGAAGAGGATATTTTCATGCGACTACCCCCTGGCTGCGGCGAAATGTCTGGTGAGGTAGTCAGGTTAAACCGCAGGCAGTCTCTACGGCTTGAAGCAAGCGTCGAGGTCGTGGCACAACCACCTTCTCACTCACATGAAGAGTCCAGGATTTGAGCAGAGCCCCGCTGATGCGTGTGTCATGAGGTTGGTCGAGTCGGGCTCTGTCTCCACAACAATTTTGCTGTTGGACTTAAGGCTAGATGCGATCAGTTGTGTGAATACCTGAACAACCTTGTTCCGATCAGCAATCTGCGCGAGTTGCGATGGTGTGCTGGTTGCTGTTTTTCGAGGGATTGGGATGCTAGTACTTGAACGATTTCACAACAGGCGTCCGCTGAAAAGACCGCGGCGAGGTTTGATGTTAGTTCTGGGAGGACTAACCCGCTTTCGACTGGTGTGAAGCTCGAGAAGTTCGACGAGAACGAACCCGTGGGTGATTGGCCTGTTCGGGAGCTGGTGGGTGGCTTGTGAACCAAACACGACCGTATATTTCGAAAGCCGTGAGGGCGGTAGCGAGGTACACGGAGAAGCCGAGGGAAGTACCCTGGAGGACAGCAGTCGGTATTTTGGAGTATGTTTTTCTACGAGTGATTACGGCATTCCGCTCCAGAAGGGTAGCGGGCTTGAGCTGGCAGCGTTGCGGATGCAGACTATGCCAATTAAGCCACTGACAGGAGGTCAGTTTCCGGTAGGGCTATCATGTGTGCTGGGGCGTGTGTGCTGGTTTTCTAGGACGCAGAAATGCGTCGCGCTCTCAACCACTGAGGCCGAATATGTAGCACTGGCAGATACTATCAAGGAGGCGATGTTCATACGCTATGTATGGGGTTTTATTTTTCCGGGGTTCGGGGAGAGATGCGTTACGGTTTTCGAGGAGAACGAGAGGGCAAAGCACCTGGCACAAAATCCAGTGTGCACGTCGAATTCAAAACACATCGACGCACGTCACCTCTTTTTGCGGGAGCTCATTTTCCAGGGGGAGTTTGTTATTACCCATGTAGAGTCGGAGGAGCAGCGTGCAGACTTCTTGACAAAGCCGCTTAACAACACGGTATTTCGTTGCTGCCGGGATTTTCTGATGAACGTTCGACGCCTTTTTTCGGAGATCGAAAATTCTATGTTCCGACTTGAGAGTGAAGAATTTGTTTGAACTACACGTCCGAAGATACTGCGGCTTTTCCTCGGCCAATTCGAGGATGAAAATTACCGTCGCGACCCGTGTATCTATGGCGGAAGTAGGGATAACGGGAGACTCTTGTCCGGAGGAACGGGGTTCCTTGCGATCTCTAGCATTGCATTTTCTTGGCTTAATTTTTATTTTGATTGACATGACTACTATGATATTTTCCATGATTTGCAATAATTTCTTGTGGAATGGAGGGGGAGGTTTTTGATAGGAGTGGAGAGAGGCCATGAAACGCCAGGGGGCACGTGCGGTCCATATTAAATATTTTCTGATTTGACGGTGTGAGTATTACTTCGGAAATTGAGAGTCTGATTTTTGGTTCTTGAACATTCGTGTTTCTGAGTTTTGCATGAGTTGGTCATAATTGAGATATGTTAACCCTGCGATGTCGTGCATTGTCATGTACAGAGCTGGGGGGATATTGATATGGTCGTGTATAATGAACAGGGGGGATATTGATTGTGCTCAGAAACACGACTGAGATGTTCCATCTAACATTAGGGAGTTCCATACATTGATGCGGGATTATAGGAGAGGGATATTTAGGCGGATATTCTGCGGGATAAACGGGAAGTTTATTGTGTTGGCAGTTTGCTGGATGATGACCTGCGTGCGTCGTCATGTGCTGTCACTCGACAGCTCGGATATTATATAAGAAGAGGAGTTCCGTGTGATTGTCTGGCGTCAACCACGCCTTCCCGTGCAAGCCGCGTCTCTACCCTTAGAGATCAATCAACAAGAACAACCTGAAAAACACTTTTATATTTTTTTAAAGCATCAGGTTAATATATATATACACGTATCATACCTCGAAGCACGAAGGGTCTACACAGCTGTCCGCGCAGCCCATCGGACAGCCCACCGTGTAACCGTCAAAATCACGTGATGTGACCAGCTTGCGCTCGTTGACGCGACTCTCCACGTAAACTTTGAAGCAGTCCAGACACATAACGTGGGACACCGACGCATCCAACTCGCTCGACCTGAGAGCGTGTACAACGCGCACGCAGCAAACAAGCGAATGTCCACACGAGGAGGAAAATCAGGAGGCGTTATCAAGACGGGGGTCCGGTAGGGACCGGGGGTGCAGCACGGACGGACTGCGGCATAGATCTGCAGAGACCTACACGAGGGCCATGGGTGTACAGGTGGCCGGGACCCCCCCTCTCCCCCCACGCACATTGTGGAGACGTGGAACACTATAGCACACCATTAGGAGCACCGAATTGAGAAGTGGTCGACGTTTTGTGAGTTTTGCTGTAAACCACATGATTTGTTTTTGCGCTTAAACTTTGTGCGGGGAGGGGGGGGGGGGGGGGGGGGGGGGGGGGGGGGGGGGGGGGGGGGCGTCCCGGCCTCATGTGCAGCCGGTCCTAGATTCATGAAATAATCGGCTCGCCTCGTACATACTACGGTGAACCTGCAATGATGTTCGCGTGCTCGCTTGGAGGTCTTCTCTGGCACTTGTGCACGCCGAGCCGAAAAATGATAACATAGTTCAGTGTGGACGCAATGAGAGCTACGAGTAGTTCACACGAACCCCTGACGCGCGCCGACAATAAGGGTATCCCTTTCTTTGCCTTATGAGACAGTGTTTCTGACTCATGGGGGCGGGGCTCCTTAAGGTCACCGAGGAACTACTCATTACGGCACTAAGGCATGCCCCATCGTTTGTGTTTTACGTTGTCCGTGGAATTTTGGTACGATACTGCCTTGAATGAGGTTGAAAGCCCGGTAATTACCTGGGTTCACGCACTGGGATCGTATTTGTAATACTTGGAAGGCATAGCTTAGATGGAAAAGCAGGGGTTGCTTTCCAGAGGGGCACGAGCTTGGTCTCAGTCTCCGCGTGCACGAAAGGAGTAAAGCTGCTCCTCTTCTATCTCTAAGCAGCCAATACAGGTGAGTACCAACGAGTGCCGACTTACTAGGCAAACCTGTCCAGGGATACAAAGTGTCCCGCCTGCATAAAGTTAACAACTTGGTTCCCTTTTCCGACCGCGCTTCCATTGTGGGCACAAAATACTTGGAATTAGTGTCACATTTAGGTACATGTGCACTGCAGCACTAAAAGTGGTACCCTTAACCCTGACATGGCAAAACTGCAGTCCTGTTTTTCGGGGACAAACTACTTGGAATTTGAGTGGTCTGTCCCAAAAAAAAACGAGACTACTGCGGTTTGCCCTAAAAGAGGGAAGCTTACTATTTTCGTCAAAGTCATTTTTTGGGTGAGGAGCCTCAGAACAGGATAACGCGAACCCCTCCCGTAGCACACGACTTTTAATCCCTTTAGTACCGCAGTCCCGATTTGGGGACAAACCAGTCTAATTCCAAGTGCTTTGTCCCCCAAAGCGGGACTGCGGTACTAAAAGGGTTAAGCGGTAATCCTTGCTGGGAAAACTGCAGTAGTCTCGTTTTGGGGGGACAAGATCACTCAAGTTCTGAGCAGTTAGTCCCAGAAAACTGATCTAAAAGAGACTGCGGGGCTGAAAGAGTTAAGGCTACATATGAGGAAACAATATTGTCGAGAGCAACAGGACGATCGCAGCATCGGCCAAAGCGAATGAGCACGGATTGCCGAGGTATACGTGTATATATAGGGGGTGCGTCCTACTGCTGTAACTGCACAACGTTAGGAAATACCAGGTACACGATAGGCGCGCGGCGTGCCGATACATACGCGTACTGCTCGCAGGCTTTTCCGAGACGGTTGCCGAGGCCGTGCGGGGACACTTGTTGTTCTGTGGACGTATGCTATCCCTATGGAAGCTTGAGAAAGTCGCACTCGACGTTTCTTTGCGGTCGCTATACGCGAGAGCTAAACGTTGGCCGCTATACGTAGGTCCCAAAACGTTGGTCGTATACATGTATGCGTCCCAAAACGTCAGTCGCTACACCTGTGTCCCGAGGCGTTGGTCGCTACAGCATACATGGATCCCGAAATGTTGGTCGCTATAAACAGGCCCAAAGAGGTTGGTCGCTATACATGAGTCTCGAAACGTTGGTCGCTATACCTGGATCCCATAACGTTGGGAGCTATGTATGCTTGGGTCTCAAAACGTTGGACGCTATGTATGGGGCTCCAATTGTTGGTCGATATACATGGGGCTAATAATGTTGGTCGCTATACATGGCCCGCAAAACGTTGGTCGCTGTGCATTGGTCCCAAAACGTTGGTCGCTATGCATGAGTCCCAAAACGTTGGTCGCTGTGCATGGGTCCCAAACGTTGGTTGCGATACATGGGTCCCCAAAAAATTGGTCGCTGCACAGGGGCCCCAAAACGTTGGTCGTTGTACACGGGTCCAAAACACGTTGGTGGTTACACATGGGCTCCAAAACGATAGTCGCTACATAATACATTGGCCCCGAACCGTTGGTCGCTATAATCGGCCCCCAAAACATTGGTCGCTATAACGTTGGTCGCTATAATCGGGCCCCAAAAGGTTGGTCGCTACACACGGTTCCCATAACGATGGTCGCTACACATAGGCCCCAAAACATTGGTTGCTGTACATGGGTCCCAACAATTTGGTTGATACATATACATGCGTCCCCAGAACGTTGGTAGCTACAGTATACATGGACCCCAAAACGATGGTTGCTGCACACGGGCTCCAAAACGTTGGTCGATACACACGAGTTCCAAAAAGATGGTCACTACGCACGGGTCCCAGAACGTTGGTCTTTATGCACGGGACTCGAAATGTTGGTCGTTATGCACTGGACTCGAAACGTTGGTCGCTATGCATGGATCCCAAAACGATGGTCGATACACATGGGCCCCAAAACGTTGGTCGCAATGCATGGGTCCAAAACACGTTGGTCGATACACATGGATCCCTAAACGTTGGTCGCTATGCATGGGTCCAAAACACGTTGGTCGATACACATGGGCCCCAAAACGTTGGTCGCTATGCATGGGTCCGAAAACGTTGGTCGCTATACATGGATTCCAAAACGTTGGTCGATACATATGGGCCCCAAAACGTTGGTCGCTATGCATTTATCCCAAACACGTTGGTCGATACACATGGGCCCCAAAACGTTGGTCGCTATGCATGGGTCCGAAAACGTTGGTCGCTATGTATGGGTCGCAAAACGTTGGTCGCTATAAATGGGCCCCAAAACGTTGGTCGCTAAACATGGGTCCAAAACCCGTTGGTCAATACACATGGGCCTTAAAACGGTTCGTAATTGCTCGTACGACAGGCATATAACGCCGAAAAATACTTCTCGAGGGCCAAAGCGGCTTGTTGAGCAATCACGTCAAAGGATAAAGTTGTCTCCACGCAACCGCACCACAACACGAGGGAAGCCCATCCATTTGTAAGTTTTCGTGCTGCTTCCCGCAGTCACCCCGCCTTCATTCCAGCTGGTGGACCAGCCCCATCTTCCATCTTACGATGCATGCATGGACTATATGAATACACGGTATTAAAGTAGCCTCCACCGCCATGTGTTTTTAAATCTTAGACCTTTAGCACACGGCACCAGACGCAAAGGTAGGACAGGTATTACTTTCCGGCAGGCGCGGTGTTAGAGTTGGTCTGCACAAAAGGGACCCTCTTTGGGGTGTTCAAAATCGGCATGGAAAGGCCGCTCTGTCCGTAGATGTATGTAACGTTTCGATTATTCGTGTCAATACAGGAATGCCACAGCAGACACAGCACACCCCCTCCGAAGATTTTCAAAGCTGTGCGAACGAACGACGAGGTACGCGTTCACGCAAGGAATGTCGACGATGTATTGTCCAAAGCCTTCATTTTTGTTCTGTTGTTGTTGTTGTTGTTGTTGTTTTCTTCACATTAAACCATTCTTTCTACCCGTCGACATCCAGCACAACCAGTGTCCGTGCCGATTTTTCAATCCTAAAGAGATACAAGCTCTGTGGTCACAAAGCTACGCCACAGAGATACTACGTTGCCACATATGTAATGCAATGTCATGTCATCACACTGCGTAAGACAGGCACGACATACACATTCCATGACCTAGCACCCCCCTGGTTTTGATGGTAGAGCTCACCATCTGTTCGAGATTGGGTCTGATTGGGTCAGGGTCAGAGTCAGGGTTGCTCTCATCGGCTTTCAGTTAGGGTCAGAGTTAGCAATATTCGTTTCGCACACAGTGTTTGTCAACCATTTATTCGAGACTTCATCTGATTGGCTTAGGGTCAGGGTTAGGGTTGCTCTGATTGGCTCAAGGTTAGGGTTAGGGTTGGGGTTAGTTCTATTCGTCTCGTACACAGTGTGTGTCAACCGTTTTCTCGAGACTTGATCTGATTGGTTCAGGGTCAGGGTTAGGGTTGCTCTCATTGGCTTAGGGTTGGGGTTAGGGTTAGTTCTATTCATCTCGTACACAGTGCGTGTCAACCATTTTCTCGACTACGTGGCAAGCAACCCTCAGTTTTGGACACAATCGGCTCTGACATTTACCCCAGAGGGTGTGGTATTGTATCACCCGTGTTATCTATACGGTAACTACTATACGTTCCTCGCATTTCCGGAGAGGATGGTGCTCCTGAGAGCGTTACATGCTTAGTTCAATTCTTTGCCGGACTCCTTCCGAACGAACGTCCCACGGCGGCCTATGCTTGTTGTCGCTGTTGTATCACACGGGCTCATTGCCATGATCTATGTACGGTCCGTGGCCATCAGATAGCTTCCAACAACTCTGGAGTGGAAGGATGTACCTCACAAAAAAACCAGACAATTTAAAGAGTCTATACCCTTGCACGTTTATCGACGCAAATCGTAAAGTTCAGACCCCCCCCCAAAGAATATGAGCGAAATCAGCGTATACGTACGTAAAAATTACGCATGTTTGTAATATTCCAGCAGGTGCGTAAATGCCACGCACTATTGTAGGTATCCACTGGAATGTTTATGTTTGCACTGTACTTACGATGCCAACGCGCCATCCGCGGACGTCTTGCTTTCCTGAGCAGACCCCGCTCCCCCCTCCACGGCTGTCGCTGCTGCAACTACTGCTGTTGCTGCCGCCGCTGCTGCTGCTGCTGCTGCTTTTTTCGCCAGCTCTCGCTGTTCCTTCGCTCGACGCTCCTATTCCCGCAGCGCACCGAGAGAAAAAAAAAGGTGCCAACACCAGCGGTGTACGTGAAAAAAAATATCGGACACCCCGTCACCGGTTTTCGAGACACAGACAGACCCCGTCACCGGTTTTCGAGACACAGACAGGGGGGGCACACAACCAAACAAAACAGCCTCTCTTCAAAAAATAAAAAATCGGTTTTCGCAAAGAAAGCCCAGAAATTCCACCGCACTGGTTAGTTTTTTATTTTGACATTTTTAGGAAAGTGATGTTTTTTTGTTTTGTTTGTTCTTCTCGTCGTGCACACCTGCCAAACACCAGCATGTTGCTCTGAAAAAAAGTCACGCATCGGAACATCGTACACATCATGATCTATCTATCTATCTATCCATAGATCGTCTACATCCCTCCCTATCGTCGTAATACAGCAGTGCATATCCAACCCAGGAAACATTTGCTGCTACTGCAGATCATGCAGACTACACGGCAGCATGGAGCTATATTGTGCAGATCAGGAATGTACCCTCTCTGAAAATACGTAGATCACTGAGTGGGCATCTGCTATATCTGATATGTCTGATTTATCTGATCTACGCGATCTACATGATCTACATGATCTATCTGATCTATCTGATCCATCTAATGGGTAAAAAGGAGTCAACACAAGGCGGCACTGTATTGTTGCGGAGGGACAAGCTGGCCGTGCGCACTCAATCATGTGAACAACACAAAGAGATCTCGGGCGTATGCAATGGAATATACCAGGGCTGTTTTCCGGTCATCATCCGACCCGCCGGTCGGGTGAAGAAGTTGTCAAAAACTCACGGGTCGGGTCGGGTCGGGTCGGGTCGGGTCGGATCAGGTCGGGTCAGGAGGTATTCGAAATTTGATGGGTCGGGTCGGGTTAGGTGACCCCATCCGACCCAACCCGCGAGTTTTTATCCGACCTGTAGACAGCCCTGCAATATACCCAAGGGAGTTGACATTTGTTCAGACGAATACCTAAACCCAAAAATCGACGAGTAGTACTGGGGGTGCTGAATGAACCTTAACCTTTTGAGCGATAAAACGAAGGCATGTGTATACCGAGGGGGGGGGGGGGGGGGGTGTACTCATTATCATGCATGGCCGTAGTGGTATGAGCATAGACCCTCACATCCGTACAATGAAGGACGGAGCATGTCGGGCTTTCACCGACCAGGCAGACATTTCTTGCACCAAGCGCGAAGAGCCGTGAGGTGTTGGGCGAGTCGCATGAAGGGTGAGCTGCGTCCTACTAAGAATCGCTTGTGAGGCGAATTTTCTTGCGTATGGAGACAGCATCAATGAATTCATTTAATCTCTGGTATGACCACTTCCAGAGACAGCAATGGGTTTGCTATGTAACTGCCTCGTGGGTGCCTCACCATATGCACACTACGTGCTACGATATACCGGGGGAGGGGGGCAAGACATGTGTGACCAGTTCACGGTGTATCTATCGAGTGTAAAAAATGTCCTGCCAGTTGAGCAGGGAAAAAAGAAGCGACGACAAAAAAGAAAAAAAGAAAAAAAATCTCCCTGCTATCAAACGTTATCTTTGGGAGAAAGCCAAAATCCGGTACACCTGTTCCGTTTGAGCAAAAAAAAGCAGGAACAAACTGAAACGAAGTAAAAAGCACACGCCACGAGCGGTGTTTTTGGCCATGAGAAAACACACACAGTTTGTTTGTTCTTGCGCGCCTGAAGATTGAGCGTGTGTGTGGCCTCCAAATGCAAAATCTGAATTGTTTAGTTTTCGTGAGGGTATAGGCACCACGGGCTCCACTCGGACCTGCGAAGGATCACCAGGCTTCGTTTTTTTTCGCCTGGGCGGACGCGCCAATATTTTTTATTTTGCTCCCCCCCCCCCTCCTACGGTTTTATGACTACGGCCATGCATGTTATCGAGTACACCCCCCCCCGTTGCCAGCTTTGAAGCCTATCGACCATCCTCACGGAACTGGTTGCTCGGTACGAAGTTATTTTGCCGTACCAAAACCGAGCCCACTTCGACGCGGGGTGGGGCAGACGACCTGCCGTTTGTGTCCACGGTGCGGTAGTATGACTGCTGTGACCACACAAAACGACAGCAGTACGCATCAAAACTGAAGCACATCGTACACCCCAATGGAGAAAAGAGAAAATCAGCGTATGCATACCATACGTATGCCCAGGTTCGTACGTGACAGAGATACTTAATGATTGCAACCAAGGGGACTGGAGACCGCGCGCGAAGAGAAAAAAAAGTGTACGTATAATATGGCCGCTGATTGGTTCAAAATCAGGCAAGAAGAGTTGAAAGCTAGACAAGTAGACAAACCCAGGTGCATCTAGCCAGTTTCAAGCCAAAAACAGGTACAACGTGAGGTTGGCCAATGGCAGGGCTCCTGGCGTGTGTTATTTTTCTAGTGTGTACCTGTTTTTGGTCCAAAATGGACCAGACATACCTGATTTTGGTTAGACCCCTTGTACTAATGTCAAGTCGCGCGTGTTGTCACCGGAACCGTCCGTGAGGGGCAACCATCGTCCATCCTCCGGACAACAAGCCCCTGCAACACAAACGCCCACGCGCGACATAACGCCCTGCGCTCCCATCCTAGCCAAAACTCCTAACCATGGGGTTGACTCACTGTAGGGGTACTGTAGTAGCAGTTTTTGGCCAAAATATTTTTCTCACTGGGGCGGATAGGGCCTCTCCACTGAGGCACTTCAGTAACTTACTAATAGGCGGGATCTCATTCGCGTTGCACAGCGGCATGCTTCGCTGGCATGTCCAGCAGTAGGCCATGGGATTTCTTTTATCGGGCTACGCCTGACGTTAGATTTACGCGAGGCTCAGAAAGGGTGGGTGATATGCCTGCCGTAGCCTATCAGAAAATGTACCTGGTAGAGTATAAGGGATAAGCTACCAAACTGCTGGCGGTTCCGTTGGGTTTCGAATCTCCGCTCGTGTTGTCATTACACAGGACAATATTTTGTATATGAGTTTTTTTTTTTTTGCTTTTCCGCCGCTGACTGCGTGAGAGCAGCGTGAGTTGGCAAAATTCGACGAAACTCGACGAATAGGTACAGCAGTAGTGCTGGATGAACTCTATGCGCGATGGGAAAAAAACGGAGGCAAGAACACGCAAGGCGGGAGAAAAAGGGGCGGCATCTGTGACTACAGCTTTGTCCATACTATATTGCACCACTGAGGGCAAAAACCATCCTGAGCTTGAAATGAAACGCGACATAAAAAACAAAGACACTATAAGGCACAGCATTCAGCTTACTGTTGTAGCTTACCTCACACCCAAAGTTGATCATGATGTTCTCGGCCTGATAGCAGCCAAGGCACTCCTTGCCGCTAGGGTTCAGGACGAACCCCGGGAACCTCAGCAAGGCGTCGCAGCCGACAATGCTACCGCGGCCCTCGTCGTCGGAGTTAGCGCAGTCGGAACCGCGGTCGGAGCCACCGTTTCCGACGCCATTATCTTCAGTTTTGTTGTGGCAGGAAGGCTTGCCGTCTTTCTTTGCGGACCTTGCGCTGTCGGGGGGGGGGGGGTGCTCGAAAGGCGTTTCCTCAGCGTCGTTCGGCGCGGTTGATGCGCATTCGCCTTGTTCATCCTGCTTGCCATGTTTTTACGAGCAATTTTGAATAAGGAATTACATGTAGAATACGCGCAATCGGCTTATCATAACACTTGTAAAATTCAGTAAAAATGGGATATAGACGAGACGTATTACGCAGCTTGTAAAGTTGAGTGTCAGCTATTTAATCAGTCGAACTCACAGCCGAAGTGGTTCAATTTGAATAAAATCAATTTTGTTACGGTAGATCGGCGCGAAGCTTTCAATGTTAGTTAAGGCATCGAGAACGAGAATCGAATTCGAGTTCATATCGATAAATCGTGGTTTAATCATACAGCGCAAGCGATGCTCTCTTAAGATGCGCGTCCCCTTTTCAACAGTGCGGGTGAAGAAACAGTAAGCATCTTGAGCTCTGAAATATTTCGAGTAAAAAGGGAGGGGAGGCTTACGACTGGTAGTTTTGTAGGCAGGTTAGCAGAAGCGAAAGACTTCAACGCGAACACCACGTTTTCGTAAAAAGTATAATTGTTCGCTCAAGCTAAAAGCGGCGGTGATGGGGCGGCACGGCAGACTACACCGTGTTTATTTGGGGTTTCATCCCATGCAAGTCGTTCTGTCCGCTTGCGTTCGGCGGGAATATGCATTTTTCCTGGTACTTTAAACGCAGTGAAGGGGGAAAGTGGGCCTCGGCTACACATATATATTGGCACGATAAGACATAGTATGTCGGGATGTGAGTAGCAACGACCCTGCAGCACTCCCTACCGACATCGGCGCTCGACAGGCACTGCCCAACGAGACCGGCACTTGACAATGTTGTCGTACTCTCTTGCGACGTACCCCTGGGAAAATCGTATCTACAAACACAAAACATGGGATTGGGCTCCGAAAAGCCGCGTGAGCAGATGGTGTACCAACCCGCTACAGTCTATATATACGTAGATAAAACCATTCGTGTAAAGCACATGAACAACAACATTCGCTTTCCCTATGTGACTGGCTCACACGCGCATGGGCTTGAGATGTCTTCGATTCTCTGCACCGTTCTGCGACATGAACGCCCGGTGTGCACACATGTACACCCCTGGTATATACTTTGTACACTCCAAGGCAATAAACACTTCACCCCTATACAGTACGTACGAGTACGTCAATCGCTCATGCATTAACCGTGAACGCAACCCGCGAGAAAAAACAGTCCGCTCGCTATGTACGTAGGTACATCTGTACTATACTCGTACTAACCTTCCTTCGATCCGATATCCCCCTTCTCTTGCCCTTCCCGGAAGCTACCCCTTGTCCACCAGAGCAGTGTCTCTTCGTTCCTCGCCTCGGCGAGTTATTGGGCGGAGCATCGCTCTCCTGTTCCTGGGGGGGCTGCACTGCTTCCACCGACGTGTCGGCAGCGATAGCGCTTGGTAAGGTGCTGGCACTATTAGGGACCAGGCCGAGTGCTAAAATGGACCTAGACCTGCCCCTCGACACGGATTTCGCCCTGTCCCTGGTGATCATAGGCGAGTGGGAGCAGAAGCCAAGCTCTTTGTGGCAGGTGCGGCACAGGGGTAGCCCGGATGGTGTCCGCGTGACCCAGGTGTTCGCCGCCGCCGCCGCCGCCGCCGCCGCATTCGTCTTACTCGGTCGACGGGACATTTGATCAATCTACGAAATCAAATGACTATAAACTTGTACCCGAGGGGGGTGCAATTGTATTCCTCCGAAATACCGTAAAATGACTCTGACCTGATGATGTGGTCGTCGAAATTTGACGACGAGAAGCTCGGCGAGTCCAAGTGAAATGCCACACCTTCGCTACTCTTGAGCTCGGAACCACACGGTTAATGTTATCGTACAGCGCGGGCTAGGGAGTGGCCCTGTATCCGCCACCGTAGCTCGCGGCTGCTGACTACTGACTGTCGTGCGACGAGTGCCGCTGCTGCCGGCAGCTCTGGTACTCGAGCTACGAGTAGCGATGTAGCTTTGGGAGATTCCTGCCCGAGTTTTTTGTATCCACAGAAGTGCAGAAATATGATGAACGGTGATGGCCGGGGGGATGAGAAGATGCAGCCTGGCGACTAGGAACACAGCTGTCAAGCAAAGGGTGCACGATTTGAGCACGTTGGCGCTTGGCTAGCCAGTCTTGGCTCTTGGCATCCGAGCGCACGAGCTCCGAGAGAAAAGGCGGTCCAATTTCAAATTTTCCTGCAAACGGTTACGGTTTCAAGGAGTTTGTTATGACTTTGGTTGGCTTTTCCATTCGGACTAAATACTCTTGGAAAATGTGGGAGGCGACGCGCCGCTCTCGGGCTCGAGAAAGGTCTCACCTACACGCCCGTCTATCCCCGCTACCTCCAGCCTCCCTGCTGCGATTGAGTGAAGACACTCGCCAGAAGGTGAACTTGGGTTTTATTGAGCGTGCTGAAGTGCGCATGGTCGTGCGATATGGGTGGACCTTCCTCCCTTCATGTATGCCATGTAGCCTTGACCGCCTCGTAAGCCTTTTGCCTTTGTGGATGATGACCCTTTCTCAAGCAGCACAGCAGTCATCCGTCTATTTCTCCATTCGAGACGCACGGAGTTCCCGTGGGGGACGCTCCCTCAGGAGTGGCCCTCTTTTCGAAGTTGACCTTTGTTCGATGCTTGGTGGCATGGGATGCCTTCGACAACGATGCGGTTTTTTGTCGTTGTGCTTTGCTGTTGGTTTTCCTGATCACGCTGCAGGCTGCACCATAGTTGTCCGACTTTCCGTACTGCTGCTGTACCACAGGTAGCAGGTGGTACAGCAGGTACAGCAGCAGTAGACGAGTACTCAGTCCTTCTCGTTGCGATCTACGTTCGGAGTCTACGAAGTCGACTAATACCAGGTCCTCAGGCGACAACCCTATGCTAGTAGTCTACACGTAGATCCATGTTATACTAAGCCATTGCCCAAGCAACAATACTTACAACTAACTGCTGCTGTCGTAGCGTTGTTGCACAATCGACGCTCTATCTGCAAGCAGAGATGGTCAGGGGCTTCGTACTTCGTGCCGCATCCCGCGGTACTCCGCGACTTAGCCCCTCTCTTCCTGGCGAGCGTTAGGGTTTTAGTCCACGCGGAAGGCGATGCAACCAAATGTAACAGCAGAGCGTAGCTGCCGTAAACCGAGCATGTTTTCGGTACGCCGGCTCTGCGCATCCGCTCAATCCCTGTATCATATCCTTCATCCCCACCCTGACCATGATTTGGTGTCAAATACCAGGTACCTGGTAGACATGATGGGTGTCTTAAAATGCCCTTAGTTTGACTCCATCTGCAGCAGCCTATAGGCAGCAGTCGTCTATCGTGTGCCAATTGAGCCGCTCTGTACGTACGACAGCAGTACGCACACCTGGTGACTCGTAAAACCGAATGTTACAGCAGTAGTATGTAGTCTCCAGAGTAGACTCTGTACTCTGTGCTTTGTACGAGTACTATTACGGGGGACCATAGTAAACAGGACCAAATATTGTTAGTAAAAATAGGAAAATATATAGGTTTTTGCGTATACCATAGGTCCTGTTAACTATGGACCCCCGTAATAACAACATTTACCATGTAATATTTATACTTTGTACTTATATTTATTAACACTAATCTCACCAGTTTGTACGTACGATGTACGGGCGACACGTCGGTCGATTTTGTTGGACGTGGACGTCTCCTTTGTCCAATCAGAACGCGCGAAGAACGCTCCCAAAGTAGTTCACAATCTGCACTCTCTCAGCGGGACTCGCGTTCGCTTCAAGCAAGAAAACAACCGTAGACACGCTACATGTAATACCTGTACTGCTGTGGTATAGGATGATAATATGTGCGTGTGTACTCGTACATACTTGGTACATACAATGTACACCTGGTATTAATAGGTAGCAGCGCTAAATATGCCAGCGCGGTATCTGACTCGTTCTTTTCAGCGAGGGTACAGTTTCAGGTACGCATGCGTTCGTTTAACTTCAGTGCGTCCAAGAGCACACACACACGTATCTCGTCGCTGGTAGCTGTTGGCCTGGTAAGAGCTGCCGGTTTTTCCCGGCAACTTGTGAACCGGATTTTAACCGGGCAGAGAACCCTCCGGTTGTCCAAGTTGAGAACCGACCCTACACTCACAGACGCCTCGTGGGTTACCAAGAACCGCCGGTGAACCGGCTTTTACCTCAAGCGGTGGCCACCTGTGGTTACAGTAGTTGCCACCGTCGATACCAGGTACGAGTATGACATCATAGGCCAGTTCACCCGAAAAATAAAAGTTCTCTTTGTGCGCTTTGAGGCTAGTTAAACCATGCCATTATATCTGGGAATCGGGCATGAAGGTACCTTACGGATGTGTGGTACACGGAAGTTTTTGCATAGTATGTATCATAGTACCGGTATCTGCACTCCTGTACACGAACCAAATCAGTACCAGGCGGTACGCGTTTTTTTTTGTCATCATTCCGTGAGGCTGTGAATTAGCTGACTACATACAAGTCGCCGACTGGGTAGGATAGTTGGCTACCAGGTATTGGTACAAAGTAGTTATTACGGGGGTCCATAGTAAATAGGACCTACGGTTGATACAAAAACCTATATATTTCCCTATTTTTACTAACAATATTAGGTCCTATTTACTGTGGTCCCCCGTAATAGTAACCGTAGTTTTGTTATTTTTTTTCGTCTTTCGCTCATCTCTTTAATTTTCTTCGCCCCCGTATTATAGTCTTGTTAGTGGCTCAGATCCTAGGTGACATAATGGCAGACTCATCCACCCCCTGCCCAGGACGGTTGAGGAGACTTCAGCCCTTTCTTCCCTCGTCGAATCGCGTCTACTAGCTATTAATAGTAATTGCGCTAATTAATATTAATCTCGCCTACCCACGCTACTGCTGTTATTGATATTAATAGTAGGCGCTCTCAGCAGCCAGTGGGACCGCTTTGATAGCGACCAAAACACAATGGTTGGTAACTTTGGGTGCAAATCAACCATCTACGAAGAGCAGCGTGAGCGCCCACCAGTACTGCTGTTGTACGGGGGGGGGGGATGACGTTGCTCCCGTGCCGCACGCGTATGATATACGCCTCCTTGCGTTGTAAAAACTCGGACACCGATTTGTAGCATCTCCCTATCATGCAAGTGATCGTTGCTGTGGTGGTCGTTTTTTTTATCGCCAATTCTCTCCTCTGAAGTCCGAAGACGGTCATTTTACATATGCCATGTAGCACTGCACTCCCGCTGTGGGTTCGAAATACTTGGAATTAGAGTCAGATTTAGGTACTTTTACACTGCAGTACTACAGCAGTAGAAGGGTTATTAATAATACGAATACCAAACAGTCCTTATATTTCCGACCAGAATAGCCGGCAAGTCCAGCACACAACGCACACTACTATTGCAGCCCTATTAATAGCGAGGTCAACATCTGTTAATATTATTATCAGTTGGTTGTGCCGCCCGGGGCTAGTTTTCGCGTTTTCCTTGCCGGTGACGGCTGTATTGGTCATCATTGCCGACTCACCGGTACTGACTGCTGTTGTTTATCGGGTGAATTAAGTCTACCTCTTTCTGCAACCCATAGGAAAGCTATGCTTGAAACCATTGGGGTAATAGACTAACTCAACCTTTCTGCAACGCAAAAAGCTATTCTCAAAGCTGTACGTATTGCGTGAATTTAACTCAACCTTTGTGCAACCATCGCGTGTGCGTGTGCCTGTTGTACGTTTGTACGCCGCCGTTCCTTGACCTCGCGCCGTGCGTGCACAGGGTTGGCTTGAGCGCTACCAGGTATTTTATAGACAGACAAAGCAGGGGGAGACATTGACGCTGGGCGCTCGGAGGAGAGGGAGTGTTGTCGAATATAGTCGGATCCACCGGTAGAGATATGGCTGAGGAAACGGCCAAAATGGCGGAAGAGGCGTTCGAGGCGGGGATGGGCGGGGGTGAGGGCGTAGAGGGCACGTCGTTCGAAAGCGTTTTCGAAAGCGTCAAGACCAGCCTGCCCGGTCTCGGTGAGTAAGAGTGACCCCTACTGCTACTACTACTATAATACGTAGTACTACTTGCTACTGCTACAAACTACTACGATTAACACTACTACTACTGCTACTACTATTACGGGGAGCCATAGTAAATATGACCAAATATTGTTGGTAAAAATATGGAAATATATGGGTGTTTGTGTGTACCGTAGGTCCTATTAACTATAGTCCCCCGTAATAGTACTACTACTACTACTACTACTACTATTACGGGAGACCACAGTAAATGGGACCAAATATTGTTGGTAAAAATAGGTAATTATACAGGTTTTTATGGTACCGTAGGTCCTATTTACTATGGCCCTCCGTAATACTACTATTAATACTACTGCTACTGCTACTACTACAACTACTATTTATACTTAGTACTACTATTAATACTTAGTACTGCTACTATTAATACTACTACTACTACTACTATTAATACATGTTGTAGAATTCCGCCGAGTACTAAACATCTAAATATCGCCTGCTGCTACTGCTATACGGGGTGCCTGGTGTACGACTACAGCATTACTAAAGCAGTACTAAAGTATATACTACTACTGTAGGCGTGCTGTTTTCGCCGACTAGCGCTAAATTTTAACTCCGGTAGCGTCTATCCGAGTACCACAAGTTCTCTAAATACCCCGAATTCTACGATTTCGCGGACTTGTACTCTCCGGCTTGCTTAAATTCCGCCGCATACCACCATTGCGCCGGATACTAAAGGTGCAACTTGATTGTTATAATTGCTGTTACCCCGACGTGCTGTAAGGATCAGTTTTGCTCTTGTGCCCGCGTTATGTGCTCGTGTATACACTCTATTGATAGCTCTGGAGTTATGTAACACCCTCTGGTACCTGGTATGCTCGGCTGCTCTACTGCTCTACTGTTATACATCGTTGTACGGCCCTTTTTTGTGACTCTGTAACAATGCTTCGACTACTCTGAAGGCAAGCGATTTGCCCCGAATAGTGTGTGGATTCGTACGACTACTATAATAGTAGTGGTACTATTAATAGTCTACTGCTTTGTCCCTGAGGGGGAGGGGTGCGTGTATCGCGAAAAAAAAAAAAAAAACAATTAGTTGTGTGGAACTGTGAGCCTGCACGGCTTGAACTACTTAGAATTTGAGGGATTTGTCCCCAAAACGGGACTGCTGCAGTTTTTTGCCCTGGAAGTGTGAAGTCACCAACTATCACGGTGGCCCTTAATATACATTAGGCCTCAAACGTGGGGAGGGAAGCTTCCCAGTGTACACTGTATGCCCACGATTAAGAAAGCTATTTACGGGGGACCATAGTAAACAGGACCAAATATTGTCAGTAAAAAAGCGAAATATATAGGTTTATTCTTGTGTCTACCGTAGGTCCTATTTGCTATGGTCCCCCGTAATAATAACAATAAAACCTATACATTTACGATTGGTCCTCCGTAATAGTCGGGCCACGGCTGTTAATTATTAATAGTCGTTTCCCTGAGGTGCCGGCTTTCCTACGTTTTGGGTTTCCACAGTTGATGGAAGGATTGCTGAATGCGGGATGCGTTTCTTTGTTTTCGGGCGGGGCCCCCTCGGCCGGGAGAGGGCTGTCTTGGCTCGCTTCGTTCGCCTGAATTAAGACGGCAAGTCTGCTGGCCATCAGCTGGCTTCGCCAGGCGACTTGCCGACTAAAATCGACTATTACGGGGGGCCATAGTAAATAGGACCAAGTATTGTTAGTAAAAATAGATAAATATATAGTTTTTTATGTATGCCATAGGTCCTATTAACTATGGACCCCCGTAACAGTAGGCTAACGGCACCTACAGACGAATTGTTTCTCTTGAAATCTGGCCGACTCCTATTAAAAAGCTGTACTGGTTATATCCGGGGTGAGGTCCTGTAGGTCGTATTACTACAATGTGTGTAAGTTGCTGAACTTTCGGGGGGGTTGTATTTTTATTCTTTGTCGCAACAGAGGGAGACGAGTTGTGTTGGAGGGAAAATAGCTTTTGGTCGGAGTGATTTTTTTGTCGGCAACGGGTTGTTGTGCGATGCTTGGGTGGAAACGCGTGGGGGGGGGGGGGAAGGGGTGTACTCACTATCATGCATGGCCATAGTCGAATGACCATAGACCCTCACATCCGTACAGTGCCCGGACGGAGCACGCCGGGTTTCCACCGTCCAGACAGACATTGCTTGAACCAAGCTTTGCGAAGCGCCGTGGGGGGTTGAGCCAATCGCATGAAGGGCGAGCTGCATCCTACTTGGAACCGCTTTTGAGGCGGATTTTCTTGAATACGGATGACAGCTTCAATGAATTCATTGATCTAAGTACGTGGGGGGGGAGGCTTGGCCCTCGCGGGGGGAGGGGGCGGGTGGCGCGTTTTTTTTTTTTTTTTCCGTTGGTTTTTGTCCCCCAAACGGACTGCAGTCCTAAAATGGTTGAGCTTTAGATTTACCAATCCGCTGAAGGATTGAAAAGAGAAAAACAGTCGTACCAGGTACGAACTGGTATGATTGGTAGATCTCGCCCAGCTGATTTGTGCGTAAGATCTGAGTCATGCAGATTACACCTGGCACACTTGACCTACTTATAGAACGTGCAGATCGTATATACGGTAGATCAGGAGTCAATGGATATGTTTGCCCGAAAGATGTGTACAGCGGTGTCAAGCGCTTAGTCTTGATACTGATGCCTATTGATAATCGATCCTGATATTTTCATATTTTGGTCCAGAGTGGTGTAGTACGATGCCGATAAATCAAAACCCCTCGTGTTCGATACGATTTCGATATTTGATACCTGGTACATCGTATTTTAGCTCTCGTTCAGTATCTGCCATGGGATGGAGGGCAAAACACGTCCGATACGATATACCAGGTACTATATATCAAAAGTTCGATGTGTTCGATGTTTTGGTAAATCGAAAAAGTAAGCTCCGATACGATATCCAACACTAACCGTTACGTCACGTTGCAGCACATGACAGCACATCGTATCAAATCACACTTTTGTCATAACATGGCCGAAATACCGCATCACGTGACTCCAAATACCACACCTTATTACAGCACACCGCACACCACACCACAAAATCCCAATCATACTATAGTATACCATACCGTACTACACAACACCTCCCCGCCCCTCACCGCGTTTAGCGAGATATGCACTGCTAAACACCGAACACCGCTAAACACCGAAAATATGATACTTTGAAAAGAAAAACACGTCAGCTATGAAATCGAAAATGTACTGAAAAAAATCGTCTTTATACAACAAGCTTTGGTGTGGCATTTCGATCTTGCGCGACAGATCCTCGGTTCCCACTAGATGATCTAGCTCTTTCACAGCAGATCTAGTCCCGACCTTGTATGATATGTATGACCTAGCTCCTTTCGCCGGGTGGGAGCCGTACAATCTGCATGATCTACTGCAGCAAATGTTTCCTCGGTTTGATCTATCTGCCCTAGAAGGAAGATTCTGCACAACCTCTGTCACAACGGCAGGCTAGGAACTAGATCATCTACAGCAGATAGATAGATAGATAGATCATGATCTATATGAGGTGCGGATGATCTCGCTTGGGTGTTTCTACATGGCGCGGAAAGACAGCGACACACAGCCGACACCCATTGATCCAACAATTTTTCCCCCCCCCCCCCCCCCTCCTCTCCCCTGATGCGGCGCAATTTGGTTGTATGATTTGTATGCGCAGACATGTTCGACCCGAGCGTGTTCGACATCCGCATGGTGATGGGGGTGCTGGTTTGCGTAGCTTTGATGGCGTACGCCATCTTTAAGCTGTTCGTACGCAAGTGAGTGGGACCATCCCTCGCCCGCAGCCAACACTTGCGTCATCGCAGAAAAAAAGCACGGGGGTTTCCAAAGAGTATAGAGGCGTTTGTGCATGTGTCGGTGTTTTGCGGGCGAAGAGAGGCTTGCGGTGACTGACTCCGGGGGGGGTAGGAGTGCCTAGATGGACAGAGTAACCCGTGCTGTTGTTTGGTGTTATTGTTGGTGCTTTTTTTGTTGGTGGTGGTGGTGTTGATGTCGATGTTGTTGTTGATGTCGGTGTTGATGTTGATGTTTGATGTTGATGTTGGTGTCTTTGCCATTATTGGTTGTTGATGTTAACGTTGTTGGTTGTTCACGTTAGTGTTGGTGTGGATATCAATATCGATGCTAACGCTGCTGGCGTTCGCTGTTGTTGTTGTTGTTTTTGTTTTAGTTGATGCCCATTGTACTGTTTTTGTGACATGTTTTTCGTTATTTTGTTCGCTCAGGGTGGTGGGGGAGGACGATTTCTTCGCGGACCTGGGTATTAGCTACAAAGACTTCGACATGCCTGACGAGGTCGACGATTTCTACGAGTCCAAGGAGAACCCGGAGATCGCAAAAGACACGTAAGGAACGAACAGGCTAGGAGACCGCGGTCTGATCCCCTTGGCTGACCGCCCCCTACACTTATGTATGTCAAGGCTGACACAGGCGTTGACGTGGTAAATATGCTGGGCGACCCCGCTCTGACCCCCCTTGACTGACCGCCCCCTACACTAAAACTATTGTGTATGTCGAGGCTGACACAGGCGTTGACGTGGCAAATATGCTGGGCGACCGCGGTCTGACCCCGTTGACTGACCGCCCCCTCCACCATAACTAGTTTGTATGCCAAGGGTGACAGAGGTGTTGATGTGGCAAATATGCTGGGCGACCGCGGTTTGACCCCCTTGACGTACCGCCTCCTACACTAAAACTAGTATGTCAAGACCTACAAAGGCCTGTCAAGGCCGTCAAGGCCTGCAAGGGCCTTGGCGTGACAACTTTGATGGGCGACCGCGGTTTGAACCCTTGACTGACCGCCGTTAGACTGAAACTAGTGTATGTAGGCTAGTAATATGCTTGGAGACCGCGGCTTGACCCCTTGACTGACCGCCCCCTACACTACAACTACTATATAAGGCTGACAAGCCGTGACGTGCGAGAAATACTGGGAGACCGCGGTGTGACCCCTGACGGCCCTCTACACTAAAACTGGTTCGAGTATATCAAGACTGACAGAGGTTCTTGACTCGCCACATATGATGGGACACCGCGGCTTGATCCCTCGACTGACTACACTAAAACTAGTACGTCGTACGAATATATTAAGGCTGACGGAGGCCTCAACGGGCCTAATATAGTGGGATACCGCTGCTTCACCCCTCGACTGATAGCACCCTACACTGAAACTACAGCAGTAATTCGCCAATTTTGACCGACTTTTCCCTTCGCTAGAAATGGTATGTCAGGGTTGACTGACTGCCGACCTACACTATTAATTAGGCTACTTGGTCGTGCTTTGACTGACCGTCCAACCACGCTGAAACTATTTCGTTAACGATACAAATTAATTGATGCCGGAAAGATGTCCATGGCATCACACACACGCACACCATAAAAAATGAAGGAAAAAAAAAGACTGGTTTTCTACCATGTATTTTTTTAACTAGGGGGGTGTGCCGTCTCTGTCCTATTATTACTACAGTAGTATATATACATATCGTGGGGGTCGTGGGTCGTGGTGTTTTCTTGTTTAGTTTTTCTCTGTCTTAATTCTCTTTTTCTATTTCCCCCCATATCCCGTATGCCGTCTGTCGACAGGAGTAAGATGCGGAACGCCCTTCTCAAGCGGGCTATAGCGGATATCCCGATCATTTTGCGCATGCAGAACGAGGGTCCGGGCATCTACAACATGTACCAGCAGGCCATGATCGGAGAGAAGGAGTGGCACGCCTTCCAAGAGTGAGTAAACAACTGACAGCAGTGCATACAGCAAAGCGCCTGTCTTATTTGTGGAAACCCGAACGACTTGACCCCTTTTTCTGTTCTTTTTTTTTGTAAAAGAGTGATCCGACTCTGATTCGACGTATTGTTTGTATTGGTACTTGTAGTGCTGCCTTGACTCCTTGAGGACTGCGCTCCGATCAGGGGCACAAATGCTTGAAATTTGACCTACGATTTGGTTTTTTGTACGGTGCAGTACGAGAGGGGTTAAGGACTATCAATAGTGAGTAGAACAAAACTGTCATAATTTGTAGACCCCTCTATAACCTGTATAAGTAAACCTAAGCGCCCAGTGTTTATATGGCACGCTTTGATCGCAGTTCACACCAAGCTTGCAAAGATAAGTTTTGAGTAAAAAATCGATCTCACAGTTTTTTTTTGTATTTTTTTGAAACCTCAAAAAGTGCTGGCAGCGGTTACGCCTGTCTTATTTGTGGAAACCCCCCGACTTCATATTTGCTGCAGTAGTTTTCCGACTCTGATTCGAAGCAGGTCCGGAGAGTGAGTGGAAGGTGGACAGGCATGCAGTAACGCCTTTGTGGAAACACTGGCTTGACTTTTGTTTTGTCTTGCAAGAGTTCTCCGGCTCCGATTGCCAAATGTTAGGTCTACATACTCTCGAACAATATCTCAGCCTCCGTCCACATTTTGATAGTCCTGTGAGTTGCACGACTAAAAGTCGCCAGCTGGGTATAAGTTGCCTAGGTATTGTACGGTTGTTAGCCACAGCGTTGCAAACCACCCACCTCAGACAGATGATACAGATCATCTGCAGATAGATCATCTAGCAGTTCCTCACCTGCCGTTGTGAGAGGTTGTGCAGGATTTGCCTTATAGGGCAGATAGATACACCCAGGAAACACGTGCTACCCTAAGATCATGCAGATTATACGGCTCCCACCCGGTGACATGAGCTAGATCGTACAGTTCATACAAGCTCGGAAATACAGTAGATCTGTCTGCCTTGAAAGCTCTAGATCATGAACCGTGGAAATCGATTATCTGTCCGATGTAGAGTTGCACCCCGGCCTCAAAAATTGGAACCGGGTACCCGACCGGGTGGGAGGCGTTCCAGACGGAACCGGAACCGGGTACCCGGAGGTCCGGCGGACACGGGTACCCGGGTACCCAGGTACCCGGGTTACCAGACACTATTTTGCTCCCCTTGTAGCCTTTGAGCGGGACGCGGGTACTCGAGTACCCGGGTACCCGGGTTACCATACACTATTTACTCCCCCTTTAGCCTGTGAGCGGCAGCAGCGTGGTAAGGCGATGGGAGGGCAAGACTTCATTTCGTCTCTCTCGATGAACCATGCAAAAGAAATAAGGCAGAAGGCACGTGGGGTATTCTATGTGGGATCGAGTGGAGAGGTGGGAAGAGGGGAGTTGATTTCTTTTCTTTTTTTTTTTTTCAAAAAAAATTAAAAACGCCAGCTGTGAGATCACGGATTTAGTCGAAGCTCAGCTTTGCAAGCTACGTGGGGTACTTCGGTCGCGCGTACTACGTGTTTGATACCTATTGATGTGAGGTTGATGGCAAATAGGAATATTTGAATGTATTATTATCATTATAGAAGTGTTTTGGTTTGTGTAGTGTTACACCTACTAAGTCAAACAGCAAGACAGTTACTGTATAGTAGTGTTTTGATGTCAAGGTGTTTTAGTCAACCAGCTAGTGCTCAAGACCCGAACCCTTGGCCAAAAACTCAGTCAATCAATGCAACCTGCACCCTCCGACACAACCACGCAAGAATCTATCCCACCCGGAGCGAAAAAAAAACAAAAAAAAATCAAGAAAAAGACATGTCTTGGTAGTTGTCAAGGACGCCGAATGCAATAAAGCCCCACGCACGGTGACAAGCTGGGCCACCCTGGGTCCCGTGAACCTGGTGCGTTTCCCTCTTAGTCAGAGTACCCTTCGGAGGATGACGAGGAGCCTGCTTCCTCTCTCCTGCAGTCCTTTGGAGCCAGAGACGGGCTTTTGTGCCTCTGGTGAACCTGCCGCAGGGGCTGTTTTCTGAGAGGCTTGGGGTTGGCCCATACCCTAGCTCATGGTAAATTAGGACTGCTTGCGCTGGTCGGGGTATTAGCGTGTGCGTGTCGGGGTATCCTCTATTCTCTGTAGTCTGCAGGGGCGAGAGACGAGAGTCTACGGGCACAGCAGTGTATGTATGTATGTATGTATGTATAAATCAACCGATACCCCAGTCTTGTGGGCTACGCATACCACAACTGACGGGTACCCGGGTACCCGGGTACCCGGGTACCCGGGTGCCCGGGATGCAAATACCCGCGGTTGCGTGAGTTGGACCGGGACGATTCCGGTTCCGACGGTTCCGGGTACCCGGTTCTCAGTCAGACGGGGTGCAACTCTAGTTCGATGCGTGCAACTGTCCGTCTATTGAGTTCCCATGTTTATGGAAGGCTTTTTTGCTACGGGGGCTTGTCTAGCCAACTCACCGCCCTATGTTTTACTATGTGTTTTAATAAAACTGTAAACAGGGCGGAAACGATGATTTCGGAGGAGATCGAGTCTGTGCAGACGGAGGCCGATGACATCGAGCCCGGGTGGAGTCAGTCCATCTGGCCTCTCGCCATGCAGCTCAGGTACGAGGAGTGAAGCTTCAGCTCTGACAAGAGCCATGCGTCCAGTTTCCGGCCTGTCCATAGTGGTAGATAAGAGTAAGCGCCGTTTTTTTTGTCGAAACGGTGCTTATTCCGGAAACGTTGCTGTTAATACTGAGTTTTCGGGGGGGGGGGGGTCGTATTTTTTCACGAGGTATTTTGCGTTTTTTTTGTCGCTTCCTTGCGATTTTTCGTCGAAATGTCACGGTAGTGCTCATACCTTCGGGATTTTTACTGATTACTCTTTTTCGTGGTTTTCTCGCGGTTTTCCTCTGAACGGTCGGTGTGCCTTTTGATGCCGTCGGAACCATTTACCGCATCTTTTAGAATTCTCGCTGTTTCGTTTTTTTTGTTTTTTTTTTGTCGTTTTGTGTCGGTTTTTCAGATCGGTGCCTTGATGCTGTCGGAAATAATCTGCTGACGTCTAAAAATATCATGTTTTTTGTCTGTTTGATTTTTTTCGCTCATTTTCTTGCGGCTGTTTCGTCAGAACGGTGCGCTGATGCAGCGAGAAGGGGGGGAGGCGGAAGCCTTTTTTTTCTATTTCGTTTTTGGTCGTTTTCGTCCGGTTCTCCTCACACGGGTAGACAGCGGTGCCTTCATGCATAACTTTTTTTCTGACGTCTTGAGATTGCTTGTTATTTTTCAGTTTCGTTTTTGTTGTTGTTCGTTTTCCTGCGGCTGTTTACTTACGTCCTGGGATTAGTTTTGTTCACTTCTAAATGCTTGGATTTGTTTCTGTTGTCTTTCGTTTTCCTCGCGCGGTGGTTTTGTTTCGTCACAGAACGGTGCTGATGCAGCGAAGGGAGCAGGCCGAGGCGTTGGCGGAAAAAAAAAGCCGAGGCCGAACAGGGAAAGGGGAAGCCGGCGATCGTAGCGGCGGCGGCGGGGTCGTCAAAAGCGCCAGTAGCAGCAGCACCGCCAGCAGCCAAAGCATCAACAGCGGCCAGCAAATCAAAGACGAAGGTGGAGGAGGTGGAGGACGACGAGGAAGAGGATGACGACGAGGACGAGAGCGTTCCGGGAGGAGATGTCGACTAATTGGCTTAGCTAGTCGGCTCACCTGGTCGGCTTACCCCCCCCCCCCCCCCCCTTGGTTTCGAGATTGGACTGTTTTTTGTCTTGTTTTTTGCTTCCGGGGAAGGGGGGGGGGGCCGGGGTGAAGATTTTTTGGGATTTGGGATGGAGAAGGGGAGTCAGAATGGGAATGACGTTAGGAAGGGGAGGGACCAGTGCGGAAAGGCGGGAGGGGAGGGGTGGAGAGAGCAGGCGAGGAAGGGCGCGGGGGGGGGGGGGGGGGGGGGGGGGGGGGGGGGGGGGGGGGGGGGGGGGGGGGGGGGGGGGGGGGGGGGGGGGGGGGGGGGGGGGGGCGTACTCATTTGTTGCTTGCCTTAGTCGTTTGACCACGCACTCCTTTCGAGACGGAGCACTAAGGGTGGAGGGGCTTGGGGGCAAAGTTTTCTCCGGTGGAGGGAGGGGCACAACTTGGGCTTTTGTTGAGGCACGTGACAGTTGCGGTTGGCGCGTTATGTAGGAAAGCTCTACCTGATACCTCGTACTGAATTTCGGAAAACGTTGATGATTTTGGGAAGCCCTGCCTGTTTATGGGAAATCCTTCATTGTTAGACTATATGGAAAAACCTTCCTGGTTTTGGGAAACCCTCTCTGGCTCTGCACCGTTGTTTGCTGTTGGTAGTGGGGTGGTGGTGGTGGTGGTGGTAGTCGTTCTGGAGTTATTCGTTTTGGTTTTTTTTTTTCGGTTCGATAGGTTTTTCGCGAATAATGAATGGTCTTTGGAGACAAGGTGGCTTGGAATATGTGTTGTTGGTTCCTTGAAGGCAGTTAACCCTTTTTACATTAACCCCGATATACTAGCGACCTAAACAACGAAAGAAAAATGTTTCAACCCTCTACGAGCAGTGGGAGCGGCCAGCAGTACGGGTGAAGGAACATTTTGCGCCCCAACCATGCGACTCCCTGCGTTCAACCATTTTTAAACTCGGATAAACACCTGTATGTGTGTGTCCTGCACATGAGACCGTTTTTTTTCGTACTCGTCGACATCCAGCACAACAATCAACCAGTGTCCGTGGCGATCCTCCAATCCTATTACGGGGGTCCATAGTTAACGGGACCAAATTTTGTTAGTAAAAATAGGTAAATATATAGGTTTTGGCGTGTACCGTAGGTCCTATTAACTATGGACCCCCGTAGTACTAGTAGAAGAGATACAAGCTCTGCGGACACAAAACTACGACTCTGCACAGGTACGACCTTGTTACGCAGCTGTATCATCTACCAATCACGCAGTGGCCTAAGCTGTAACCGCCACTTTGTTGTCGACAAGCTTGTCCCCTCTGAAGGCCCATGAGGGTTTACACCCCCTCCCAACTACACACTCTGTTTTAGGGACGTAATCTGGTAACTATATACTGCACTTGGAACTATATGGGACTTGGATTATTTTTGCAGTAGTACCATTAGTATGAATAGACGGGTTCACACCTGGAACAGATAGTGGGACAGACAGCATGATATACCTGCAGATCGTCTATTTCGGGGGACCATAGTAAATAGGACCTACGGTACACACAAAAAAATATACATTTACCTATTTTTACTAATAGTATTTGGTCCTATTTACTATGGTCCCCCGTAATAGCTGAACAGATGATCTGCAAATAGTGCAGATCCCAACCCAGGAAACATACGCTGCAAGTAGATCATGCTGACGATGTTTACGGCTCCCTCCCACCCGGCAACTTGAGCCAGGTCGCACAGATCAGGAATCTATCTATCTGAAAGAACTAGATCATCAGTGATAATCGATCGCATTTCCGGGATGTTATAGGGTTAAGATCATACAGATGAGGAACTTATCTGTCTTGAATGATCTATTAATATGATGGGTCAGGTGCGATTCGAATATACCTCCGGGGTTCTTTTCTATCATCCGTCAGATCAGGAATATCTGTCCTGAAAGATCTAGATAACTCGGGTGGGAATCGATGATATGTAGGTGATCTGTAGATCTGTGTGAAAGGGCTACATGCCCCCTATAGGGACCCCTTGAGGCACCCCGTCCTAGGGACTTTGACGGAGAAGGTGCTTATAGTAGACGACGAACAATCATCAATCAAAACGGGCTCGGCCACGAAGTATAAGCAACTCGGGCTGGCTGCCTGCCGCGGCCGGCGACCTCAACGGTCACCCAACGGCCATCGTTGTTCCGCGGCAGAAGCGTCGAGAAATCCAACGGACACCACCACCGCCGTATGTTCGATACTCAAGATAACACCCCCCCTCGAACGAATTTCGAAGCTGCTGCTTCTTCTCTCCACGATGGGGAGAGCGCACACTAGTACTGTATATAAGCCGAACGATGCGGCTGTAGGAAGAGACCTCGACGCGATCTTCAACGCCAGATCTTCGTTGTGTGTGCCCCCCTCTCCCTTGTTCTGGGAAAAAAAAAAAAAACGCCTGTGAACCTCATCCCAGGGGGTGTGTCGCCTTGAGATCGAATACCGTAGGTAAATATCTTATCGCACGTGTTATCTTGCGTGTTGCCGAGTATGTCTAGAAATATAAGGACATAAAAATAATTAAAATAAGTAAAAAATCGATGAGGAACAGAATATGCTATACTGGTAGCTAAAATGACATGTTGTGGGGAATGGGAATTTGGAAACGACTGGCAGAGAAGTGTATGAGGGATGCTACTGATTTACGGAGGGATAATTGGTTTATATAGGAACGGCATCTACCCTACTTTGTCAGAAGGCAAGCATAATAATAATAATAATAATAATAATAATAATAATAATAATAATAATAATAATAATAATAATAATAAAACGGTCATTATATTGAGGGACAGAGTGGTACACGGTAGAGGTGAATAGTTTTGCGGCCTAAATCCTCTACAGCAGTCCTCAATCACACACGCTTGTCTTGCGCGGCCGATAATCTGAACGGACACCACAACAAGCCTCCCGCGGCCGAGATCCCCCACCTTCATCAACAATAACCCTGTCGGGGGCCGAAACGGTCGAAAAAAAACAATCAATCAGTGGGTATATAAATATAATATAATGATCGGGTTTGATTGTCAGCCCGAAATCTTCATCAAGGGACATATGTATCATGCTTGCGCGCCCAAAAATCTCGACATACGTATTCATACATCATCCTTACATGAGCGATATCCTACCGTATCACCCGGGTGGAAGTATAACACACTTACCTTATCACACGGGTGATAATATAACACTGGTGATGAGATAACACACTTACCGTATCACACGGGTGGTAAGATAACACACTTACCGTATCACACGGGTGGTAAGATAACCCACTTACCGTATCACACGGATGGTAAGATAACACACTTACCGTATCACACGGGTGATAAGATAAAACACTTACCGTATCACACTGGTGATAAGATAACACACTTACCATATCACACGGGTGGTAAGATAACACACTTACCGTATCTCACGGGTGATAAGATAACACACTTACCATATCACACGGGTGATAAGATAACACACTTACCGTATCACACGGGTGGTAAGATAACACACTTACCGTATCACACGGGTGGTAAGATAACACACTTACCGTATCACACGGGTGGTAAGATAACACACTTACCGTATCTCACGGATGGTAAGATAACACACTTACCGTATCACACGGGTGATAAGATAACACACTTACCGTATCACACGGGTGATAATATAACACACCCCCCCTGGGACGAAGTTCGGAGCCGATTTTCTCCACAATATGGGGGGGTAAGCACACGACGAAAACGGTGGCTTTGGAAAGATCCTCGTCGAAATATTGCATACCTCGGATATATAGATCATGATCTATCTGATCTATCTGCAGATAGATCATCTAGTTCCCCACATGCAGTTGTGAGAGGTTGTGCAGGACCTGCATAGCACAGATCCAACCCAGGAAGCATTTGCTAGACCATGCAGACTATGCGGGCCCGACCCGAAAATATGAGCTACAGTGGTTTTAGTGTAGGGAGCGGTCAATAGCCCGGTCGTTTGGGCACGTCAAGCCTCTCTTGACCGTAATATACTAGTGGTAGTGTAGAGGGCAGTCAATAGCCCGATCTTTTCATGGGCGTTGACCTTAATATACTGGTTTTAGTGTCAAGGGGCGTTCAGTCACGGAGTCAAACCACGTTCTTCCAACATATCATATTTGGTCATGGACTATTCTTCTAGGGCCGAACGGCTTTCAATCCCAACGGTCGATATTCACCATGGATGACCCCAACGATCATCAATCAACATCGTACGAGTCACCTTCCATCCACGGCCGAAATATCCAACGGTCATCAATCACATCGTAAGAGTCGCCATCCGTCCACTGCCGAAGTATCCAACGGTCGTTAATCATTCTAGTACGCCCAAAACAAATATCGATCATTAAATATCCTTGCACCAACGAAAACCCCAACGTTCCTCACTTATCCTTCCGAGGCCGAAAAATCAACAGCTACATAGCACACGCTGCCATGGCCGAATCTTTCAACGGATAACATCCTTTTACGGTCACAAAACCTCAACGGGCATCACCATCATCGTTTCAAGGACGAAACTCTCAACGGACATCTCACACACACCCTTTCCGTGGGCGAAACATTCAACGGTCACAACCGACCGACAGAAGAGCACTCACTCACCACGCGCATGCACACCGACGGTAAGAACAATCCGAAAATCCGGAAGAAAAAAAAAACGACCGCGAGGCGCCCAAAACCAAAAATCGATCGCATCTTCAACCATCAAAAACAAAATCCTCAACTATGGTGGCACCAGGAAATTGGCACGCATCAGCCTTAAGTCGCGGACAGAAGCGCTATCTGATGTCTGGGATGTCACAAGGACCACCCGTAGCGATACGATCGTTTGGCAGTCTGTTCCGCCGCAGCACGCGGTGCGGCGGGCGACGAGACGCCTGGGGGGGGCGGAGGGGGGGGGGGAGGCCTGTGGGGGGAGTGGGAAAAAAAATATCTCAAACGTTTCTGAAACGGCTCTAGTAACAGAAAATTATCACGGGACCACGGGATATAATCCCGAATCGCGCACAAGCGCGCGGGAACATCCCGTGGAAGACCCTGGAAAATTCCACCACGTGCGCGCCTCCTCCTTGGGCATCGTAATTTTACCCTAGACATCCCCTATCCCCTGTCACTCTAAATGCATACTGTAGCATACCTGTAGTACATCGAACTACTAATTTTATTAATAATTCGTTGTAGCGCGTGGTGGGGGGGGGGGGGGCGTACTCATTTGTTGCTTGCCTTAGTCATTTGACCATTGACCACGCATCCCTTTCGAGACGGAGCACCGTTCCTACTCCTAATAGAGACACCTCCGACAATTGGGCGCTCGGGGGGGGGGGGGGGGGGGGGGTGATATCAAGAATCCCCCTCTGTAGGCCTCAGCAGGGTGTCGAAGTCGATGTAGGGCTCGTAGTGGGAGACGGCTAGTCGCACTCGGACCTCGTCCTCTTTGTGGAGCTTGGGCGTGTAACTGCCAAACGAACGGTTTCGGAAACGAACAGCTCGGACACATGAGCAACCAGGAAACAACACAAGAACCGTACTCGTAACCAATGTTGTTCGAACAGTTAGACCGCATGCAACTGCCGAATGGTTTCAAGCAAAAAAAAAAGCTTGGATCGGGAACACGAACGACATCACTTCAAAAGTTAGACCGCATGTAACTGCCGTACGAACGGTTTCAGAACCGAAACCTTTGCTGGCGTGAATCGGAAACACGAACGACAGCAGTTGGAAGGTTAGACCGCACGTAACTGCCGAATGGGTTTATGCAGAAAATTTCTTGGATCGGGAACATGCACGACATCACTGGAAAGGTTAGACCGCGAGTAACTGCCGAACGAACGGTTTCAGAAACGAGAACGATGCAGGCGTGAATCGGGAACACGAACGACCGCACTTGAACGGTTAGACCGCACGTAACTGCCGAACGACGTCAGATCAAAACCTCAAACGCTGCAGGTTGCAGGCATCGAGCACCGGGCGTACGAACGGTAGCATTCGAAGGTTAAACCGCATGTAACCTTCGACGACTTCCCCGACCAAGTACCTGAACCTCTCCACTCACACGTATGAATATTATCATCACAGGCATGCTTGTGCGCTGCGTAGGAAGAGCAGAAACCTTGTGCGTGCAGCTTCTAGATAAATCGCCGTAGCCATGTACCAAAATGTACCCGGTATGCTGTTGGTTCTTACACTGTTGCGCCTCCGGCTATTACGGGGGACCATAGTAAATAGGACCTATGGTATACACAAAAACCTATATATTTCCCTATTTTTACTAACAATATTTGGTCCTATTTACTATGGCCCCGGTACTTGTACACCCTTAAAAACAGCTCCTGCAATATGCCGAACACCAACAGCTATTAATAGCTGTAAGAAACGTTATTTTACGTGCCAACACAAAACTCTTAAATGTGTGTTGTGTTGTCTTCCTATTGAGTACCACTCACTGGGCGAAAATACAAGGACTTTTAACACACTAACATGAATACCAAGTGATTCTTATATTTACGACCGGAGTGGTAGATAGCTCCACACTGCGGACAGATCATCTGCAGATCATCAACTCCCACAGTTCATGATCTAGCTCTTTCAAGACAAATCTGTTCCCGATCTTGGTATGATACAGCTCAAGCTGCAAAAGTGGGACCCGTAGAGTCCGCATGATCTAGCACATGCTTCCTGAACTGGATCTGCAATACGTATGCAGATCCTGTACAACCACTCACAACGACAGATAGGTGAGGTACTATTAATAGATGATCTAGATCATGATCCATCTGTCAAAGGTGTGTAGATAGTTCTACCCAGCGGCACGAGGGCGCATCGAACCAGTAGAGAGCCGACCACCAGGGCTATATATAAATAGGTGGTGAAATGTTGCGCAGGCGCGCCATTTTCCTGAGAAATCGGCGCCGCGCACGACAAAAAAAAAAAAGCAGATGTACGGCTCGCCGCACACCAGTTTTTCGCGCGCCCCCCTCAACTCTGCTAGCTGCAGGCCCTCCGAGGGGCTTCCGGGGGGCTACCAGGGCGACGCGCTGGAGCCCTAAATATTACCCTGGTCACCACGTACTGGTATGGCGCATGCTACTGTACTTTTTAGAGGCGCACCATTTTTTCTGATGCTCATCATATAAGGGCATCCGCACTATTAGTATGCTATTAGTAAGTCACCAAAAAGCTACCAGGTTACTTTCCACAAAAAAAAAAAGGAAAGTGCAACCCATTGTATACACAAAAAAAAAAAAAAAAATCGTGAAACAAGAATTTCATTCCGACAATTTTGGGTTAAGAGCCTTTCAGGACCAGGACTGCAGTCCCGTTTAGAGGAGAAGCTACTCAGAAATTGAGCGGTGTGTACCCCCCAAAACGGTCTGCACTTCCAAAAGGTTAGGCGGCCGTGTAAAACAATCACCCAAGTGTTTGGCAGCCGTGCTACGCACTTCCGACTGGTTCAGGTGGCCGTATAAGAAAAAAAAAAAAAACAGAAGTTCGAAGCGCCCGTGCTTATTTCAAAAATTGGTTTAGGCGGCCGTGTAAAAAAAAAAAAAAAAAAACAGTACCGAAGTTTTTGGTGGCCGTGCAAAAAAAACAAAAAACACGAGTTTTAGGCGGCCATGCAAATTCGTTTGTTTTCACGCCGCCAAGTAAAGTTAGCACAAGTTTTAGGCAGGCGTGCTACGAAATTCAAATGGGTTTTATGCGGCCGGCCGTGCAAAATTCAGTTGTTTTTAGGCGGCCGTGAAAAAAAATCAGCGCAAGTTTTAGGCGCCCGTGCTATCAATAATTCACAAGGTTTTAAGCGGTCGTGCAAAAACTCGATTGTTTTTAGGCTGCCGTGAAAAAAAAAAAGCACAAGTTTTAGGCGGCCGTGCTGATTCAAATTGTTTTTAGGCGGCCGTGTCATGTCGTTTAGCAAAACTCGCTTGCAGACAAAAAAATAAGGGCCCACCTTAACGGGGAACACTAAATTTCGTTTAATCAGATGCAAATTAAACTAGATATAAAAAATCAAGCCAAATTGAAAGAACCGAAAGTCCTCGATAAGATGGGCCCATACATTTAATAAAAAAAAAAAAAAAAAGTCAAACAGAAAGAACCGAAAGTCCTCGATAAGATGGGCCCTTAAATTAAATAAAAAATAAAAAAAATCAAGTCAAATTAAAAGAGCCGAAACTCCCCGTCAAGATGGTCCCTAAATACCTTCGTATCCGATCCATTGTGTCGAAAGTGGAGGCGTTGCTAACGATAACCGGGATGTCGTGCATCTTCAAGAGATTTTCCACGTACGTCATCGGGCGAAGGTCCTGTCCCGTCAACACCAAAGCTCCCCCGAACTTCCCCTCACGCTATCAAGCGGGCCACGAAAGAGGTTGCGGGGGGGAGGCGGTGCGGGGGGGGGGGGGGGGGGGGGGGGGGGTTGGGGGCGGGGTGTACTCGATATCATGCATGGCCGTAGTCGCATGACGATAGACCCTCGCACCCCTACAATGCCGGGACGGAGCGCGTCGGGTTTTCACCGACCAGGCAGACATTTGCATGCACCAAGCTTTGCGAAGCGCCGTGAGGTGTTGGGCGAGTGGCATGAAGGGTGAGCTGCATTCTACTAAGAACCGCTTTAGAAGCGGGTTTTCGTACATACGGATGACAGCATCAATGAATTAATTTAATTTCTGGTATGGCCAGTTCCAGAGACAGCAATGGGTTTACTATGTAACTGCCTCGTGGATGTCTCGCCATATACACGCCACGTGATACGATCATCCCCCATGTGCGGAGTAAATGTTCTCCCCGCACAAAAAATGATCTAACTCGACCGCCAGCCGTGGTAACCGCCAAAAAAAAAAAAAAAACGGTACCCTGGTTGTCTAGCTCACGCAGTAAGAGGCGTGTTGTACAGCGTCGTCGCCAACCAACCCAACCTATATATACCAGGTATATACAGACCAGGGGGGGGGGGGGGGGGGGGGGTACTAGAGGTGTTGTTTGTCTTGGTCATTCGACTATTGATCACGCATGCCGTTCGGCAGAGGAAGGGGGAGTGGGAAGGGGAGGGGAGGGGGAGGCTTACTCCATATTTGTTGATGGCCTTACGAAGTCATTTAGACCACGCACCCCTCTCGCGACTGGTAGCGCCGTTCCGGTTCCTAACAGAGACACCTGCAACATTTAGGCGCTCATTAAGAAGGGGGGGGGGGGGTGGGGGTTGGTGGCGTACTCATTTGTTGCTTGCCTTAGTCCTCTGACCATTGACCGCGCACGCATCCCTTTCGAGACGGAGCAGGGAGGAGGGTGCGGAAACCGTAATTAGTGTCTCACCACTTCCCTCCCTCCCAAAGGCTATCGCCGTAGCGCAGTCGTCAACACAACGGCCGTGGTCCCTCTGCGGTGCCGGCTATCCTCCTAGAGTGATCGTAAAATCGCTTTGGGCACAGATGGGATCAATGCACCAGCGTGGTAGTGTGCGAGTAGCGCCGGTATAGTGCCGCTATTGTTGGCTGGCGCACACCGCGCACATGACATCGGCATTATACAGAGGTACCCTCTTGGACAACACTCCCGGTTCAGGGGACAAATTACTTGACGCTAGAATCAGGTGTACCGCTCTGTCCGAAAATATAAGGAAGGTGTGGGCATTAACAGGAAGACCAACCGGTTCGTATATTTATGCCCAGAGCGGTACGTTTTTTTTTTTTTGTGCAGTGCAGTGCAGTGCAGTGCAATAATAAAAGGGGTTAAGAATAGCATAATCCAAAGTACGATAAATTCTTACCTCCTTGACCTTTTTAGCGTGCGCCAAAAAGCCGAGCACGATGTCGTTCCTCGTACAGTGGGTCACCACCAAAGGGTTCGACGGCGCGCACTCGAGCTTCTCTAGGAACACGCGTAGGCCTGCCAAGAAACCACCAAAACCGGCAAAAGCAGGGAAGATACAGAGGGGGAAGGTGGGCCCGCCCACGAGGAAGGGAAGCAACAACAGTAACACATTAGAGACGCCTGGTGCTGAGGTGAGGGCGGTTTGCCCCAAGTTTCGCTGCCACCGCGTTTAGGCCGCACTCGGGGAGAGAGGCCCTGAACCTCAACGAATAAGGACACTATTTCTCACTCGGGACAGATAGATCAGATAGATCATTCCTACCAGATTATCTACATCCTTCGAACCAAAATTCCTGAGCATGTATGATCTACTGTACAGTATCTCATTTGCCGGGAGGGAGCCGTATATTCTGCATGATCTATTTAGCACACGTATCCTGGGTGTGATCTATCTGCCCTATAAGGCAGATCCTGCACAACCTCTCACAACGGCTGGTGAGGAACTAGATCATCTATCTGTAGACAGATCAGATAGATTATGATCTGTAGATCATCTGTCCGAGGTGCGCACTATTTCCTTAGTTGGTCCAGTGCAATGAGCAACGCCATGTCAGTGCGCACGCACTACTGCTGTATCGCGAAATCACAAAAAATGCGTAAAAACTCAAGACTGAAAATATGCAAGGCAAGGGTGACCCGACCCAACCCTTAAGAGCTTGAAAACCTCCTCACCCGACCCGACCCGACCCGACCCGATCCGTGCGCTTTTAAAAACTTCCTGACCCGACCCGCGGGCCGGGTCATGACCCGTCAAGAGCGCCGATTTTGCAAACAATTTACCATTTTACTACGCACTGCTACATGAAAACGAAAATAATTTTCCCGGATTTTTTTCTCCAAGAACACGAGTGCAGTTACTAAATGGTTGTCGTCGACAGGCTCGTATTTATATACCTGGTATTTATACTGCGAGACGTGCTCGAGGGGGGGGGGGGGGGGGGGGGGGGGGGGGAACAGCACAATGGCACCAAAGCTTAGCCTATGTGACACGAACGCACGAACGAGCAAAGATCGAAACCTTCCATGGCATCGGCCTCACCACTGAGAGGCAAGGCAATAGAAGCAATAGAAGGGCACCCAACCCCCTTTGAAACATTATCATTACGGGGGAACGTACCGCAGTAATCAGAACCAAAAGGTGATATGTAAACATAGAGGGGATGCAGGGTTTTTGGGTCCCTCGTGGGCTCTAATGTTCATGACATATGCCCCCCCCGTGTTTAACGACCGCCTCAAGCCGACCTCTCGCTTTGATTGGAAGATCAAACTGACCTCCCGCCGGCCGATCAAAACCGACGAAAACCCGGCACAAGCACCGGCACGGAATACCACCACCACCAACACCAACACCACCATCAACATTAGCAACAACATCGACAACAACACTCAATACCACCCTCAACACCACCACCACCAACGTCATCACCGCTACCAACAACAACAACCACAACCACCACAACATCGTCACCCCCACCACCACTCCGGCGCTTCGCGCTTGGTACAAGCAATGCCTGCCTGGTCGGCGAAAACCCGACGCGCTCCGTCCCGGCATTGTAGGGATGCGAGGGTCTATGGTTATACGACTACGGCCATGCATGATAATGAGTACACCCACCCCCCAGCACCCCCTCGCCACCACCCAGTGATTGACTCACCAGTAGCAGCCATGAGCGTGTGCTTGATGCTGTAGTGCGGTTGTCGTCGGTGGCCGAAGCCCGCCAAGAGCTTGGTCTTGAATATTTTCTCGAGGTCGATCAACGCAGGCCTCGCCAGGTAGGGCTCGTCAGGCACCACTGCTAGCAGCGGTACGTCCCAACTGCATCGAACGGGCAACACGACACATGGAGAAATCAAGGGATAAGCCCAAGACAAGCAACGCAAGGCAATTGCCAGGTACAAAGCAAGGCAAGGCGCAAGACAAGACGAGACGAGACGAGACAAGACGAGACAAGACAAGACAAGACACTTAAAGTACACTACACTACACTGCAATACAATACAATACAAGACAAGACAAACGAGGTCGGAGAAGCATGCCGAAAAATTCTGCTTACCCCCTGGTGGGAACACAACCATCTCATACGCCGGGTGCAACCAACACATTTTTTCGTCTCATAGGCCATACGAAGCATACTTCGTACGAGTATACCTCTTGAGAAGCTTCCCGAAGTACTCTTTCACCATGTCCAGCTTTTGAGGCACCACCTGCGCAGCAAACAGCAGCAGCAAGCAAGCAGCAGCAGCAGCAGCAACAGCAACAGCAAGCAGCAGCAGACCGGGATAGAGTGTGGGAGGAATGTGTGAGGGGAGGATGAGGAGATGGAGGGAAGAGAGGGCGACGATTGACAGCTGAAGCACAAAAAACACTGACAGGGGCAGAGGAGGAGGGATATTCTCCAATGAATCCCGAAAGCGGGCTCTCTAGATTGCCTCAGCAGTAGCAGCAGCAGCAGCAGCAGCAGGAGCCGCATAACCAGCAGCACGGCGAACTAAAACACAACAAGTAACACACATACAGCAACCCATCACTCGCAACAGTTGGAACACGTTGGCAACGCAGAGCTTCGACCAATTCGGTCGAACCCATAGCCGGGTCTGGCTGGGATATATATCACCTCAAACCATTTTTATCTACTGTAAAGCGTTCTCTCCGCGCGATTTTCAGGTTGCTCGTCACTTTTGCCCGACAATTCTGCGCAGCTAGAAAGGGGTTTTACGGGAAAAGATCGTTGAATTCGCACAAGGGTGCGATCATTTTTCGGCGATCTTATTTTCTCCACATCAACGGCAACAAGGGTGCTGCCAAAGTCGAACGCGATTTTTTTTTCGGAAGGCCCCGGGCCAGATCTTTCCGAAAACGCCTTGTGGTTGTTCGGCATTTTGGGCAGAGAACCTTCCCGTATAGGGGAAAATAATCTAGCGCCGAAAAAAAAAACAAACGATCGCAGCCTCTGTGCTCTCTCAACGCTCTCTGCGGTAAACGAATAAACGCCGCATCCCCTCCGTTCGCGGTGGTGGCTATCTCCGCCGCACCTGATCCTCTGGGGGTCAGGTCCGGTCAACATATCCACGCGCACGCGCACGCGCACGCGCCCGAGGTACAGCAGTGATAGCAGATAGTTTTGCTGTTGCAATGGGGGCGACGGGTAAGACTGACACAGGGCACGCACTTTACGTGTGGGAGTGTGGTGAGCTTGAGATATATATTTTTACCGAACATATCCAGTCCAGGAAACGTGCGCTGCTGCTGTACATCGTGCGGATTATACGGGTCCCACAAGGCAACAACGAGCTAAATCACACAAAGATCGGGGATAGATGATCTATCTGCCTTGAACGATTTAGATCATGAGCTGTGGAAATGATCTGTAGATGATCTGTACAAGATCTGTCTGACGTGTGGATCCTGTTGTACAAAAAATGCACAAAACGCACAAACTTGCACAAGGTGAGCAAAAACGCCACTCCGCACACCTTGTTAAGGACGACCCCCCGGACGTTGATCCCGTACTTCTCGCAAATCCCTCGGTTTAGCTCCAGCTCGTCGTAAGCCGAACCCAGACCCCCGTTGGCCACCAAGATCATGTCTGCGTTCAAGGCCTTCGCAACCTGTTCAACAGCGACAGGCGATAGTGCGACAAGTAAGTGCAGTTGTGGGGAGGCGGGATAGGGGGGGGGGGGAATTTTTTGTTTGCCCTAAGTCATTTGACCATTGACCACGCATCCCGTTAGAGACGGAGAATCGTTCCTACTCCTAATAGCGACACCTCCGACGTTTGGGCGCTCAAAATATTTTTGAGGGGAGAGTGCGGAAGCGGGAGTGGGAAGTGGGAGCGGGCAGGTAGGAGGGGGGGGGGGGGAAGGGGGGGAAGCGGGAAGACGGGGGGGGCAGAGAAGCGGGGAGGGGGAAGGGGGGAGGAGGGGGGCGTACTCATGTATTGCCTGCCTACGTCATTTGACCTAAGCCCACGCATCCCTTTCGAGGCGGGGTGCGGGGGGGGGGGGGGGGGGGGGGGTACTCGATATCATGTGCATGGATGTAGTCGTATGACCATAGACCCTCGCATCCCTACAATGTCGAGGGGGGGGGGGGGGTGGAGATCACAAACAAAGCATGTGCCAATAATTCTGATTGATTGCTTTGTTTTCTTCTGGGATTTTTTTCTCCGTGTTGCCTACCTGGTACTGTACCAGATTATGTAACGAGGGATCGAGATTGGAGCTGGACATTGTCGGAGGGCAAACGACACTAATAAAGTACCACTTTGGACGGACACACAAGTAATAACCGTGTAAGCACTGGCATGAGTACCGAACCGTTCAAGCACTACGGTAGTATGGGTACCAAAAGGTCCTCACATTTGAGGGGGGGAGAGCGGTACGCCAGGTACTCCTTTTGTTGCTTTCATACCGTAGTACACACAGCAATACAGGTTACAACGTACTTAAAAAGTGCAACAGAATTGCAGCAGTAAATGCCGTAACCTAGTACCGGGGACCATAGTAAACAGGACCAAATAGTGATAGTAAAAATAGGGAAATATATAGGTTTTTGTGTATACCGTAGGTCCTATTTACTATGGTCCCCCGTAATAGTACTGTAGTAAATGTAGCGTATTGATAGTACAGCAGTAGCAGTACAGCAGTGCAACATTTAGGTATTCATAGCCTGGAGCAGCAGAATACGATTGCTGCAGGGGGGGTATATCAGTCCTGTACAATGTACTATTACGAGGGACCACAGTAAAAAGGACCAAATATTGTTAGTAAAAATAGTTAAATATGTAGGTTTTTTTGTGTGTACCGTAGGTCCTATTTACTATGGTCCCCCGCAATATTAATACTATTAATAGTAAGTATTCATAGTACTATACCTGGTACCTGGTATACGTTTTTACTGCCCTGTGTGGTGGTACTCTATTGACATACTGACAGCCTCGCGAATCCTATTAATAGGAGTACTGACCAAAGGACTGGAGAAATAAAAAAACGAATAAACCACTATTGAGAGAAAAAAAAAAGGGGGGAAAAAGGCAACACCAAAAAAGCAAATAAGATCAATGACTACGAGTAGTTTATGTACGAGCAATGCAAAATGGAAACAAGAAGAAAGGATCAACAAAAAAAAAACACTTGACGAAAAAACACGAGAAAAAGCGAAAAAAAAAAAAAAGCAAAAATTATGGCATGCCAGGTTTCGATCCTGGGACCTCGAGGTTATGAGCCTCGCACGCTACCTCTGCGCCACATGCCAACCCTGACAACACCTCAATTCTAGGTCTTATATAAAAAGAAGCAAGTCAGGAAAGACATGGTATATATATAAAATCGAACGTATGATACGTACATGTATGTACCAGTTATGTACGTACGAGCACGCGCTAACGTGACATATCATATGGACGTCGTTACCGCACACACTGCTGCTGATACGTACTGCTGCCAGGTGCATATGTTCGTATACTCTGGAGGCGCGAGTCTTAAGATCTAGGATGGGACATTCAAAACGAAAACCGATGCGTGCAGCAGCACCGCCAGGTTCGTCCGAAAAAAAAAAAAAACACACAGGGCATTCCTCGGGATTTTTCTCTGGGGATCTATCCCGCGGTTTTGGGCGGGATTCGGGATTATTCCGTGGCCCCGTGATACATGTGAAACTCCGTTCCCACACAAACGAGTCCCGCGCAAACATGCGTATCCCCGCACGAACACCCCGCAAAATTCAGGATATTTATCCCGAATGCCGTGAATAGAGTAACGAAAATTCTCGCTGACACAAAAAATGTGAATCACCCCCTCGCAGATGGTGGGATTATGGGAGGGTACGTACAAGCGTCAGGTTCGGAGTTCAATTCTGTTGTGCTTGTGTTTTTTTGTGTTTTTTCTTTAATTTTTGCAAACGAAAAATGTGCTACACAAAAAAGTACTGTATTCCTGGTATAAAACGTTAAAATTCCCGGTGAGATGACGTGAGGATTTTCAGGGCATTCCACGGGATTTCTCCTGCGGGTATAGTCCCGTTGCGGCTGGATCCCGTCCCGAGGAGTACCGCGGTGGCCAGATTCTACACAATCCCGTCGAATCCTGTCGTGGCTAGATTTCGCACAAAATATCCCGTTGAATCCCGTCCCGGGGAGTGCCGCGGTGGCCAGATCCCATACGAATAGTACCGTGAAATCCCGAGGTAACTGATGCTCGCGGGGGTGTGGTGCCGGAGTCGAAAAGGCATTCCGACGAATGCCCTCAGAAGTATGATGTACGCTCGCACGATATTATGCGTGCAGAAAATATCATATACTCGAGGGATGCATGCACAAAAAAACGATACCGCGCTCGTACGTACCCATTTTTGACTTGATGTACTCATGTGATCGAAACGAGTACGGTGGGCGACACACGGAGAGCACACGCAACTCGTGTTTATACAAGGGTTCTGCGCTGACGCGCATCGCTTCACAACGAAAGCGATCGACAATGAAGGGGTTAACCGGTCACTTCAGTAGACAACATGTATTGCAAACTTTTGTCTAGGTTAACCTACTGTGGTAATATATTTCGGGGGACCATAGTAAATAGGACCAAAAATTGTTATTAAAAATATGGAAATATATGCGTTTTTGTGTGTACCGTAGGTCCTATTAACTATGGTCCTCCGTAATAGCGGTAGTAGCAGTAGTAGTGGCAGTGGTAGTAATACAGCAGTAGCACTATCAACAGAACACACGCCGAGAGGGTGTCTTCTTCGAGCACCGCTACAATGGCATACGTACAGCAGTAGTCCTACTGTTATACAGTAGTACATCAGTACGAGGTGTACACCAGTAGTCTTACTGCTTCTTACGGCAGTGATATTAGCCGGACTGTCTTACAGCAGTACACCTGTCTCATAGCAGTCCTACTGCCTCGCAGTAGAACAAGCGTCCTGCAGTAGTCCTATTAATAGTGCCTTGCAGAACTCCTACCTTTTTACAGCAGTCGCAGCAGTCCGGCCGTCTTAGAGGCAGCCCCACACTCTTACTTACGCCAGTCATACCGCCTTAAGACAGTAGCCTCACCGTATATTAGAGTAGTATGTCCACTGTCCTACTGTCCTGCAGGAGGCATGCCGTCTTGCCCTCAGTAGTCGTCCTAATCGTACTGCCATACAGCAGCAGACATACAGCAGTAACACGAAATGTACAGCAATGATGTGCAGCACCAGGCAGAAAGCATTAATGAATACATATATAGTACCTGGGCGTTGTTGAGGTCGACGACGCTTCCCACCGCGGTGTGTCCAGTCCCCTCTAGCACGACCACATCGCTCGCGTCCAGAACGTGCTGCATGTTGTATCCAAGGCGAAAGGAAAACACAACAAACTATTACGGGGGTCCATAGTAAATAGGACCAGATATTTTTGTTAGTAAAAATAGGTAAATAGATAGCTATTTATGTATACCATAGGTCCTATTAACTAAGGACCCCCGTAATAGGTCAAATTGTCTGTACTCCAGTAATTGTATACCAGATACAACAGCACTATACTTCGACTTGTACCGGTATATACACACCATTTTATCTCGTCCGTGTTGTTTTTGGTTGTTGCTCTTTTCTCTCGCTTACACATCACACCAACACCAGGGTTCACCATGTAGAGTCAGTGCCCGCGGGTAAGGCTCAAAGCTCCCCGAAGGAGTAATAACTGTTGCCTTCAATTGCTAGGGATAGCTGCTGCAGTGCAATTCATAGCTGCCGCATTGCTATTTGTAGTGTAACACAATAAGCTGCTGCACTGCAGTCGCCAAAGTTAGCATTACGTTCTTGCTCCGCACCGAAGCAACGCGTCCTTCTGCGGTGGTAACACGCTTCTCAAGAAAAATTGTGCAATTCACCCGATGTCTTAGAACGAAACGAAACACTTTGAAAACACAAACGACCCTCCGCTGAGAAGCCCCATCAGTCCGAAATGTTTGGGCCACAACGTGGTATATGCTACTGCTGCTGTGCTGTACACCATTCTGTCCCGAAAATAATAACCCTTTTATATTAAAACTCAACATAATTGTTGCTTATTTTTCGGAAAAGAGTGGTACACCCCTATATCGTAGCGTGCGTCCCAGGCACCAGCAGAGTACACACTAGTGTGGAATATCGAAATATCGAAACGTTCGATGTATGTATAGAAAGGTCGAATTTTCGATACATGGAAATATCGAACCTTCGATATATCGTATTGAACGGCGTTTTGCCTTCCATCCCCTACTGCGGCATCCCCGTGTTTTTTACGCAGATTTATACTGAACGCAATCTTCGAAGTTATCAAACATCGAAATCGTATCGATTACGACGTTTTTTTGTTTATCGGTATCGTATCGAACTCGATTCCGATATCGACATCCGATATCCAACACTACATAATACACCCTTGCAATTTTCCAAAATAAGTTCTGTTCGCCAACCGTAAACACTAAGATGTACCTGGTATTGACTAAACACAATCCGTAACGCTGCGTTATTGTGCTTCCATCTAAAAATTCTGGCGTTTTTTGTTCAAATTATCTGTCGCTCTCTTTGCCCCTTGCCTGGAAGGAGGAGCGGACGTCCTTGAGCTGCTCTCCGGCCGCTATCTTTCCGTCGATGTAGTCCCTCGTGTACCCCGCGGGGATCAGGACAGGGCTCATGTCCTCGTAACGGCACTTCAGCCCAAAGAACTCCTTCATCAAGCTCACATCCTGATTGGTGGGGGTGTTTTCACGTTTTTCATGCGTTTTGGTTTGCGCCCAAATAACAAGTGTTATTAATGGTGTTCTACATATTACGGGGGTCCATAGTTAACAGGACCTATGTTGTACATAAAAACCTATATATTTACCTATTTTTACTAAGAAAATTTGGTCCCGTTAACTATGGACCCCCGTAGTAGTACAGTACTAACCCTCTTGGGACTTCAGATAGGGAAATTGATGATAAAATAACTGATAAAACAGTCGTGACGGTTACATCAACCATCGTGACCACTGCGTGACTGGGGGACAATGCAAGTTGGTGTACGAATTGCTCAGCCCGAAGCAGTTCTTCATCAAGCTCCCCTCCTGCTTGCCGGTGCG